>VDFB02271358.1:317493110-317839391 GCA_007258455.2 Sequoia sempervirens | reverse complement strand
TGTTCTTTCAATTAATCAAATACTTGTAACAACAATAATAAAACATATCACTTTAACATTTCTTTTTTATTGCAGCATACCCCCCCTTGCAGCGGCATCCACGTTGTGAGTACACGACTAGGTGTACATTAAGATCATGAGCAGAGGGTAGAATAACTAAAGGGGGGATAGATGATTTAGAAAAATACTCCACTTCAGCTTTATGTAGCTTTGAAAAAGAAACAAAAAAAAAGTGATTGTAATCATATCATGACAACCATAATTTTGATAATATGTAAAAACTGAAAGAATGAATATTATATGTTAATGAATGAATGTGAATATGTTAATTAATGAATGTTATATGTTAATGAATGAATGTTATATGTTATTAATGGATGAATCAATGATTAATGTTATATGATTGGGTATGGGGAATTGAGAGTGATGTGAGGGGGGGGGGGGCCAAATGAGCTTCCACCGTCACGTGGTTGGCCTTATTAAGTAGAGAATATTAAACTATACTCAAAACAAAGAGAAGCTCAATAAGGTAATGCACTTTTCAATATAAGAAATGCATCGTTTGAAGCATCAAACCAATATGCAGTCTGTATGTATGATCAGTCGTCAGTCTTCGCAATGGTACATTTCCACGAATATATAATATATATATATATATTTTTTAAAAATTTTGCTTCTTCGTCGCAATTTCGACGATACCAACCGACGAATCAACAGAAAGCCTCGATGAAGTTGCTATAGCTGCGACGACGATTTCGTCGTAACTCACTACCCATTTCGTCGCCCTTCCGACGATATTTCGGTGTTGCCACCACGCTACTCTTTGTCACTTTCGTTGAACTTTCGATGAACTTTTAGTGTTCTTCCGACGCTACTACTTGCCTATTTCGTTGCACATTTGACAAACGTTTGATGTTCTTTCGACGCTACTACTTTAGTATTTCGTCGCTATTTCGACGAACTTTCCATGTTTCCAGGCTAATGCTTGCCCATTTCATCGAACCGACGACGAACTTCTGGTGTAATTCATCAGTGGATAAACAAAGTTTTCGTCGATTTTCTGACAAAATCCTGAGGTATTTCACGATGCTGCCGACCGACGATTCTTCGCCGTTATTTCGACATTTAATTTGTCGTCGGCCTTGCGACGAAAAAACAGCGATGGAAAAATTTTCGCCATTGCGTCGCTCTTTTGACAACGATTTGTCGAACGACCGACGAACGACCGTCGGAAAATGGTTTCAAATCCTGTAATGTAAGTATAAAAATTTTGATGGTGGTAAGGTGTATTTGGGTGATAACTCTATTCTTGATATTGTTAGTCGTGGAACTATTTGTGTGAAATTTTATGATGGTAGAATTAGAAGATTTGATGGTGTCTTGCATATCCTGGGACTAGCAAGAAATTTGTTATCTGTTAGCAAACTAATAGATGCGGGTGTGCTTGTACAGTTTTCTGAAGCAGGTGTGAAAATGGTGAGAGGTGCTATGGTAATAGCAAGAGGAAGCAGATTGGGTACATTGTACCAGCTTGATGCATGCACGGTTGAGTGCAATAGTACTTCTGATAAGATTGTGAAAATGACTACTTTGTTGGAGAAGGAGAGGGTTTCTCTTTCAACAGATGGTCGTGGTTTTTGGGTACCCAAGGGTGCTCTATCTACCGAATCAAAGTTACCTGTAGAGAAGACCATGTTATGGCACCAAAGACTTGGCCACATAGGTGAGAAGGGTCTACGGACCTTGAAAAATAAAAACGTTGTTGATGGGTTGAATGACTACAATCTTGAGTTCGATTTTTGTGAGCATTGTATCTATGGTAAACAAAATCATATTCAGTTTTACTCGAGTTCTCATAAGTCTTCATATATTTTGGATCTTATCCATTCAGATGTATTTGGTCCAGTTGATGTTTCTTCTATTGGTAGATCAGTTTATTATGTTTCTTTCATTGATAATTTTAGTAGAAGAACATGGGTTTATTTTCTTAGGAGTAAAGCTGAAGTTTTCAGTCATTTCAAAGAATTTAAAGCAATGGTTGAGTTGTAGACTGGAAAGAAGATAAAGTGTGTAATAACTAATAATGGTGGTGAATATTGCTCTAATGATTTTGACACATTTTGTAAAGATTGTGGTATTAAAAGAGAGAAGACGATTCTGTATTCTCCACAACAGAATGGAGTTGCAGAAAGAATGAACAGGACCTTGATGGAGAAGGCTATGAGTATGCTGAGTGGAGCTGGACTAGAACAAAAGTTCTGGACTGAAGCTATTGCCACTGCCTGCTACCTGATAAACAGGTCTCCTACATCAGCTCTTGTTGATAAGACGCCAATGGAAGCGTGGTCGGGCCACAAGCCTTCACTTAGACATCTGAGAGTGTTTGGTTGTGAGGCATATGCTCATGTGCCAAAGGAGAAGCAGACAAAATTGGACAACAAAGCTGTCAAATGTATCTTCATTGGATATAGTTATGGTGTGAAAGGATACAAGCTTTGGGATCCTGTTGCACAAAAGGTATTTTATTCTAGAAGTGTTAGTTTTAGAGAAACTAAGCCTTCTTTTGTTATAGTGCAGCCAGAATAGATGGAAGAAAAGAAAGATGTGATTCAACTGCCTGCTACACCTGAGAAAGTTGAATCGAGGCCCTTAGAAAGACAAGATGTTGAGGAGAGCTCTACGAGTTCTGAATCATCAGAGGAAGAGGGAGAACCTGAACCTAAACCAGATCTTGTTCGAAGGTCTAGTAGACAGAGGAAAGCACCAGAAAGGTATGGATATTCTCCTGATGATTGGAGGTGTATATTTTCTTTGAATGCTAATATTGATGAACCAAGATCTATAGAAGAGGCTCTTGGTATGAATGATTCAGAGTCTTGGAAAATAGCCATGGAAGAAGAGATGGCAGCTCTTAAGAAGAATGACACATGGGACCTTTTACCATTTCCTGAAGGACAGAAGCCTATTGGTTGTAAATGGGTGTTCAAAAGGAAGATGGGTTCAAATGGAAGCATTGAGAAGTATAAAGCACGTTTGGTTGCAAAAGGTTACTCCCAGGTTGCAGGAGTTGATTATGGTGAAATTTTTTCTCCTATAGCAAAAATGACATCCATTCATTTTTTACTTTCTATTGCAGCTGCTTATGATCTAGAGGTTGAGCAAATGGATGTGAAAACAACTTTCCTTCATGGAGATTTGGAGGAAGAAATTTATATGACACAGCCAGAGCACTTTGTGGTGAAAGGTAAAAGTCACTTGGTTTGTAACTTGAAGAAATCCTTGTATGGTTTAAAACAAAGTCCTAGGATGTGGTACCAGAAGTTTGATACATATGTTTTGAGTTTGGGATTTGTGCGATCTAAATCTGATCACTGTATATATTACAAGTCTGATGGTGATTATTTCCTGGTTATTGCCTTGTATGTCGATGACATGTTGTTTATTGGCAAAGGAAAAGGTTTGATTGCAGAATTAAAATCTCAGCTCTCAGCAAAGTTTGAAATGAAAGATCTTGGTACAGCAAGGCATATTCTGGGAATGGAGATTATAAGAGATAGGAAAAATAGAAAGCTTTGGCTAGGCCAGAGTAAGTATGTTTGTACTATTCTGAGAAGATTCAATATGCAGGATTCCAGACCATTGAGTGTTCCTGTTACTATGGGAACAAAGCTTTCTAGCTCACAGTGTCCTACATCCCCATTGGAGATGGAAGAGATGAGTCGAGTACCATATCAGAGTGTTGTTGGAAGTTTGATGTATGCTATGGTTTGTACAAGACTAGACATTTCCCAAGCAGTGGGAGTACTTTCCCATTACATGTCTAATCCAGGAAAAGCACATTGGGATGCAGTAAAAAGAGTTTTCAGATACTTGCGGGGTACCTCAGAGTACTCTATTTGTTTCCATGGAACAGGAAACGAGCATTCCTTGGATATTCAAGGCTACGTGGATTCAGACTAGGCCGGTGATGTTGATAAAAGAAGATCCACCAGTGCATATGTGTTTACATTATTCGGTGGTGCAATCAGTTGGATGAGCAAGCGACAAGCTGTGGTCGCTTTGTCCACTACAAAGGCAGAGTATATGGCAGCTACTCATGCCTGCAAGGAAGCCATCTGGCTAAAGAGATTGTGTTCAAATATAGAGTTCAAACAGGGTGCAATGACAATTTATAGTGACAGTCAGAGTGCAATCTGCCTAGCGAAGAACCCGACATTTCATGCCAGGACCAAGCACATTGATGTACAATATCATTTTGTGAGAGATATGGTCGAGGACGGCAAGGTGAAGCTGGAGAAGGTGGAGACTTTGGTGAATGTTGTTGATACATTAACTAAGCCCATGAGCACAGAGAAATTCAGATGGTGTTCAGAGTCTATGGGGCTCTCGGCCCCTAGCAATTAAGTCCATGACACTTTGGATCCCCTGACTCTTGCAAGGTGTTCGACAAGTGGGAGAATGTTGAGAATTGTGTCTCAACCTTGCAAGCTTTTTCCAGAAAATTCTAGAATTTGTTTGTGGTAGTTCTCCACATGTTTATGTGTTGGAAAAAGGTGTATGAGTTGTTAAAAAATGTGCCTTGTCCCTAGTAGAATATAGGAGGGCTATTTTTAGAGTATAAACAACTCATTGTATAACTTTTATGGGGGTCTAAACTAGAGGACAAAATTATGGACGAAAATGCTATTTTAACTTGGTTGTTTTTCCATCTTGGAGTTACAAATGACAAGTGGGTAACATGTGGCATGGTTGTTTTGCCCATGGTTTTGGCCCATGGTTTTGTAAAACCACAAATGGTTTCCAGGTTGTAAATCACTATAAAAGGAGGGCTTGGGGAGGTGTTTGAATCATCGAGTTCAGTTTGCAAGACTAGGTGCTAGAAGGAGTCTCTCCAAGTCTGAGTTCGAGTTGTGGTGATGCGCTCCTGTAAGAACTTGCATTGCAAGTGTATTGTAATCTTCTTGATTTGATAATACATTGTGCGGGTTTTGGAGGGTGGGGTTTTTCTCCCGAAAGGGTTTCCCCATGGTAATTACTGTGTTATGTGTTTATTGTGATATTTCATTTATGCATGTTTCTTTGTCCATTGAAATCTCTATAATAGTTAGTTGAATTTGCATAATCATCCTCTCAAGATTAGCGTAGGAAGCAATTCCACGCACCTTTGCTTCCTTACAAATTGCAACTTTGTAAATGAGAAAAAAGAATTTAAATATGCATAAAGCAAAAGCATAACTTTGACAAAAATCCTTAGCCATTAGATATCATTATTGATATTTCTATATATCATACCCCTTTCTTTATATTTATATTAACTATGTATATTAACAAATTTTTTATCTTTTAAAAATTCAATGCATATTTATAACTAAATAGAGAAAGCAAGAACAATTTCCTATTAGAAAAAGATATTTGCTAAAAAATGAAAGCAAAAGAATGAATAAAAGGAGAAGAAGAACTAAACTATAAACTAAAACAAAATTGTCAAAAAATAATACATTAGTAAAATAGAGAAAGCAAGAACAAATTCCTAATATAACTATTTAATATAACTGTTTATGCTTTCTTTAAGGAGAAATAGTTGATAAAAAGGAAAGGAAAACTAAACTTGCATTATTTATAGAGAAATGGTTAATAAAAAGAAAAATAAATATGAATAAATAAAAAGAAAATAAATATATGGTTATATTAATGAAATAGCTAATTAACTATTAAGCTAAGTTACAGTTAATTAGCTATCTAATTTTTAATTATCTATTGATTATTAACTAATTAAAAAATATTTTAATAACTATAATTAATTGATTCATTTTAATTTTTAATTAAACAATTTAATAATTACTTAATTAATAGTTGAAAAATACAAATACACTATAAAAAATGCTTTCTTTATTTAGTTAACATAAAAGCTAACGATGTGTTTCTATTCGTTGAGGTTTTACAAGGTGTCATTAACGGATTCGAAATAAAATCTTACCGTTTAAATGGGAGCGGTAACCAGGATTTCGATTTTAAGAAACGGTAAACAGTCTTGGGGAAGAATAATTTCAGGGGACCGGTGCCTCAGCAGCTTGGGAAAAAATGGTGGGCTTGTGGAAGTGGATCTGTCATCCAACTGATTGACTGGTTCGATTCCTCCCAATCTCTGCAATGGCGAAAAGCAGAAGATTTTGATTTTCTGAATAATTTGTTCTTCGGTCCCATTCCAGAGACTCTGGGAACCTACAATTCTCCGGTGAGAGTCCGAATGGGGCAGAATTATTTGAATGTTCGATTCCTCTCGAAGTGCTTTGGTGCCCAGGCTGAATATGATCGAAATGCATTATAATTATCTCACCGGAACCACACCGGAAAGAAGGGGAAAAGTCCCCGCCGCGGCAAGCCAGATTAATCTCATTCCACGCCAATTCAAGCACAGAAAGCCTCGAGCAATTCCCCAGTGATTTGGGAATCACCCTGCTGAGTTTATTTTGTGGCAGAAGCTTGATGCCTATCTCCGATGGAATCACCCCATTCAGCAAGTTATTAACCAAAGAAAGCTTTCTCAACCCTGTACAATTTAGCACAGAAGTTGTTTCTCCACTGATTCGGTTGTTGTCCAGATGGAGTACCCAATTTGGGAAGGAATCGTGGCTTGCAATTTGTTACCAGCTAAATCAATAAGCCGAAGCATAGAACAATCTCCCAACGCCGCGGGAATGCTGCCCGTGTGGCGATTCGCCCAAGATGTCAGGACTTGCAGATTGCGCAAATTGCTCAATTGCAATGGAAGGCTCCTGTTGAAGCGGTTTTCAGATAAGTTGGCTGTAATAATTGGTCAAGTTATTCAGACTTACTCCAGGGGGCCGCGGTTCATTAAGCAGCTCAATGCCCAGTAATTCTTCATGAGCTCTGTATCTGTGATACCCATTTCAACATTTTAGAAGGTTGGTTTTTACTGTTTAAATGGTATATTTTAAGATTTTGATGTTTTTAAATGGTTTATTTTAAATCAGAACCTGTGATTTTAGATGAAACACTAATATACAAATCAAAGTTTAGAATGTATTTTTACAGTTTAATGAAGCTTTTGAATAAAATTTTAAAAAAACAATTCATGAGTTGTGGTCATGGCACAAGTGTCCCTACTTATTCACTACCTGCATTGACCACAACTACTGGCTCTTTGAGCTCTACCTGGTAGCAAGAAAATAAATGGAAGAAAGGGAGGTTTCGATGTTCTTTGAGTCAGTCCATTCTATGAAGCCATCTCTGCTTCCGCTGTGCTCATCTCCATTTTGTGAGCCCGGAGCAGCATGAAGATCAATGATCCCTTTGAGACCGTGCTTCCTGCAACATAGATTTGAAACCGTCATGTGAAGCCTCCTAAGGAAATTTCTAATTAGATCTCATCACACCCAATTTTGTCCCCTGTTTTAGGAAGAAATCACTTACAGCGCCCAAGTGAAGGTTGTGTCGAGTGCCTTGAGAGATCCTCCAACGAAAGGAGCGGGGGGATTTGGGTCACTTGCAATCCACCATCCCACTGGGATTCTCAGAGTGTTTATACTGTGATTGGAGAGGAAGACAGGAACCTTCGGAGAGAATGAGGAACAGAGCCTTCCAGCAGGTTTGCGTGAAGATAAACGAAGTTGAGGCGGCTCAGGCGCCCCAGAGCAGAAGGAATCTCGCCCCCGATTCTGTTGTTGGAGAGGTCGAGGGAAGGAAGGAAGGACACTGTTGATTACATTGTAAATCATAATTCTTCGCTTTTAAGAAATGGTAAACAATCTACATGGTCTTCTGTTCTTTTCTCAAATTTTTTGAAAGGTTTTGAGAGAGATAGCACGAGGAAGTGAGATCAGTAGGGATGTCCAGGGCCTAAATTGCCAAGGGAAAGTGACATTGCCAGGTATGGCTCTATGGCCAAGACTGTCTAGGAGATGAAATTGTACCCCATGAATGGCACTGAAGAGTGTCTAGGCTATAAAATTGTACTCTTCTTAAAACTGCAGCAAATTTTGAAATGAAAAATAAATGATCGAGAAGGCAAGATCTACTTTACCAGGTGTCAGACTGCAAAACGCCTTTCTTCAGCGATTACAGATGGTGAGGGTTTAAGAAGCCAAGTCCAGAAGACATGTAGCATAGAGGACTAGTGGATTAAAGGCTTTTACAGCATTATTCGCCTGAAAAAACCAAAAATATTTTATATCTGTCGTGAAGTTTCTCTGCTGAAATATCCGTTTTTGCCGAAAGAAGAGCTTCGTTGCAGCATTGTTCGCCACTGTTCAGATCCATCTCTTGTAGGTGAGTTACAATAGTATTTAAGCATTCATTTATATTTCAGGGTTTTGACATTATATTCTTTAAATACATTAGATTTCCACAGTCCATATTGATTATATTCTAATTAAACAAATTATTTGTGTTTTAACAGACTGTCAAACCTGGAAAATCTTGAAGACTCTCATGGACCAGAAAACTTTCTCCACAGCCAAAAGTCCAGGTTCATTTTCACTCATATTTAATAATTTTCTTTGCATTGTTTATTAGAATTTGAAAATTTTATTTTCTATTGCAAAAATATTCAAATGTACATGGTTGTTTAATTTGTGGGCAATTTTCTTAGAGTATTCAGTATATAGAATAAATTTCAATGCTATGTATTATGGCCTTTATAATGAAGAGTAATGAACATGATTTCATTTCAAAGCTTAAGTTTGTCCCCTAAATTCATGGGGCCGTAAACATTAATCAACAAGAGAGATAGTCTAGACAAAATTATTTATACGTCTAACTGTGTCCAATTTAGGGTGGAGTGAGAACCTCCACAAAAATGTGAACAAGATGTCATAGGACCCCGAACCCATTGGTTGCACTAATTGCATCCACCCTAGTACCCATCCAACCTGAGCAATAAGGAACAACTATGTTTCCTACAACTTTAGTTTTATTCATAAAGTATAATTATATCAGTCAACATGTACTCAATTTGGCACTTGGCCATGAATGCCCCTAACATTCTTGGTGTAGATCTTCATTGCTTTGTAAGAGCTTGGAAGATAATTTCTTAAGGAATATAAACCTTTTTCCAATGTACTTTGCTCCCTTTTATATTTGGTTGTTTTCCTACCTCTCTTGCATCCTAAGCTAATGTTGGCCTTGAGCAATCTAGAGGCTAATTAATTGATGCACCTCATGTCAATAATACCCATAGAATCCTTTGATCAATTCTCGAAGCTCAACCATTCCTCATTCTTCACATTCGGGACCATTCCTTCCTCATTATGGGCTAGTGGATTAAAGGAAATGATAGCAAGTTTTCTTGGATTAGTGACCAAGACCAAATGCATTGTTGTTTTGGATTATTCTTTGATTTTCTCAATTCTAGTTGAACTCTCAGTTTTGTTGTTCTTTTCCTTGGTGACCAAACCGGTGAGTCACGCGATAGTTGGCTTCCATACAAAATTGATGTCCACATGGTCATGGCCTCTATAATGCACATAAAAGAATTTATTTTCCTCAATCTCCAACCTTTCAATCAAATCTTGACATAGACGAACATTTACACTCTCCTTCAACATACAAAAATCAAAATAACTTCAAACAAGACACAGGGAGTGTTTCTCCAATTTCAAACTTACAACTTATTACACATTTGATTGCCAATTAAAATAATTGTTGACAATTTCATTTGTCAATAGAAACAATTTAAAAGCTTGTAATAAAGATGTAAAGAAACTAAATTTATTTGAATCAAATACAATTATCTGCAATTTCATTTGATTTCATTGGTCTCTATTGTTTATACTTTCCAACTCTACACTTATACCTTTCTAAATTATTCCTTATTACATGCCATACATAGCATTTGGTTCTTTGCATCTGCACTTTATTTCATTGTAAAACTCCACTTTTTCTGCCCCCAAACTAACATAATTCTTTCTTACTCATACTAGGCATCCTTTTTCTTGTATCCTACCTCTTTTCAAATTCTATCTTCTTTAATTTTTGTGTAGTTTTGTTTATTCAACATCTCTATGAATAGAAATTCTTGCGTTGTTCAAGATGCACAACCTCTTTTCCTCCTCTATCACTTAGCCTTCTTCACACTTCTCAATTTGTTCTATGCAATCACAATCGCCCTTGCACAGACCTTTTTTCAATCTCCCTCAATTTACCACACTGCCCCCCACCTTCTATTTGTCGTTGCAAATTAAATTGCTAATCAAATGGGCGCAACCTCTACTTACATGTGTTATGTCTTATTTTCATTTGCAATTTAAAATTTTAAATGCTCTTAACATAGGGGCAACCCCTCTTGTTGATTTTTTTCGACGAGTAGCCTCTTCTTCCTGCTCACGCGCCCCCCTTCCCTAGCAATTTTTTAATCTAAATTTTTTTATTTTCTTCTTGATGCGCCTTTATTCTCAACACCTCTTCATATGCCTTCCCTTTAACATTTTAACTTTTCTGATATGCATTTATTTTCAGTTTTAAAATTCTAAAATGCCAACTTATAATGGCATGACCTTATGCCTCCTCAAATATGCATTTCACATTTTTAATTTTTAAATGTCTCTTTCTTGCCATCATACACCCCCAATTTGTAATTTAGTTTTAAATTTATTGTTTTTACTATTGTTCTTTCTTCTTCCAGTGTTGACTCTCATTCAAAGTCTCCTCTTTGACTATCATTTCATTTCTCTTAAATTCTATTCCTCAAAGGTAGCAATTATTTATTTTCCCCAACACATCCATCGGGTGCTAGAATAAATAATATATATCTATGAAGACACAATCACCAATTGAATATTCAAACAACGAAGTTGCCAGTGGACTCAAAAAAATAGAAGATGCAACAACTTTGTGGGTGATCCCACAATAGTGGTTTACAATTTTTGGCCAAACTGGACACTGAAATTATTTTCTTAAACTAAATCTTCACATTCGGGCACCTATAGCGGCTAAACCGTGAAGAATTTGAAGATGATGTAAACTAGAGTGTCGTCAGATTTTGTATGTAGATTCTAAAAATATTTTTTTCAAAATTTTTGGAATCAAATTACACTGTTTTTTCCATCTCCCACGAAAACTGGTTTTTTTCAAAAAACAACATTTTTAAAAGTGGCGCATATAGCATAACTTTTTTCCATGAAGGATAAAATTCTAATTCTTTAATTTAGATTCGTAACTCTAATATCTAGTGCTTCCATTAGTTAGATAGTTTTTTATTGAATATTTTTCTTTAATCAAGTTTGAAGTCAAACCAATTACAATTGAGACATAGCGCGACTATATAATGCATAATTTTTTTTGTATATATTGAAATTCAATTTATTTTTTTGTTGGATCAAGGACTTCAATATCTGGTGCACTCATATTTTTCTTTTTTCTTTTTGATAATCTTTTTTTTTTCCACATGTGTAGAACAAATACCTTCATTTTCGATGAAAAACCTATGTTTAATAAAACTAAAAAAAAGTACATAATAAAACCAAAACATATTAAAATTATATTCGTTGGCTAGCTCGTTTTGAGGACTACCTGATTCAAGTTGGGTTTGTGAAGATTCCTTCATTTTCATCCTCAACTCGACCTCTTAAGTACCAAAATTCAGGTTTTTTTTGTATCTCAGGGAGGGGATGAGGAATAAAGGGGGTTCGAGCGAACCCCTAGGGGTTCTTTTGAAACAGGGTTCGTTCAAACTCTGGTTCATTCGAACCCCCCTTCTATAAGGGGTTTTGATGGCTTTTTTGGCGGGAAAGTATTAGGAGGGTTCGCCCGAACCTAGGTTCTAGCAAACCCCTAATGGGTTCGGTCGAACCAATAGGTTCGTACGAACCCCTAAAATCATTTTTTTTTGCCATGCATTCATTTTTTGTGAGTTTTCCTTCCTCACTTCAATTGTAAACCACTATTGTGGCTTCACCCTTGTTGATGCGGATTTTTCATTCCTCGGATGCTCCTGCATCAAATCCCTAACTGATACGGAAATCGTGATTTGGTTTAGGATTTTGTGGATCAAGGCCACCTTTATGAGGGAATATATGTGAGAATTCTTGTTCATTAGGTCCTAGTTGATGGAATAGATTGTTCCTACACAAGCTTTGTTCTTCAATAAACAATTGTTGATCTAGTACTCCTCTAGATTATTGTATTGTTGTATTCCACATGGAGCATAATTAGGGGAGCATTAGAGAGGATTGAAGTTTGGAATCCATTCTTGAATGTGAAGGGTGGAATCACCCTTTCTATGGTGTGTTCTTTAGAACAAAATCCTTATTAGCACTCTTCCAAAATTCACAAAAAAAAAATCCCTTTGGTAAGAATTTCATTGCACCTCTTGCACTCCCTCAATTTGGTTTCATGTCCCTTTCCCACTTACCCCTCTTCCAGTTAGTGCACATTCTAGTAAGGATTTTTCCATGTATACATGTCATCCAAGTGGACAATCACTCTTTGTTCATTCATGCTAGAATTTGTATATTGTCGATTTTGGTACCAAGCCTTTTTTTTAGAATTAAATCAAAAGAAATATATTATATTGCATTAAGATATTTAAATTATATGACATATAATGAGGTTCTTTAAGGAAGCAACCTCGTTTGATCATTCTTAATATAATGAAATTCTTTAGAATTGTATTTCTTAATCTCTCATTCTTCATTCTATTTCTTTCTATCTTTAGTTCCTTAGTTATCTTTACTATTTATTTCTCATCCTTTACCTCTTTCTCCCGCACCTTTTTTTTATGTTCTCTCATTCTTTTTGTCCCTTTCTTTATCTTTCTTTTCTTAGTCTTTTTTCTTTCTCTCACTTTGTACTTTATTTCTTTGTATTGTTTTCCCTTTCTTTTTGTTTTTGTCTTTCTCTATCTAACTATCTTTCTATTTTGTCATCTCTTATTTTCTTTGATTTCTCTAGTGTTCTTAATTTTTCTCTATTTTTTAAATCTTTTTTTCTTGATTCAATTGTCTCTTTCTTTCCTTTTTCTTTTCTATTATTTCACTCTCAATATCTTTTTAATTTCCTTATATTTTTATTTTATAATCGTTTATTTTTTCTCTTATTTGTTGTCTCTTACTTTATGTTTATTATATTCTTTTTATATCCATTTATCTCATTCATTGTCTACGTACCTCTTTTTTTTATCACTCTTTTAATATTACCTCTCTTTGTTCTCTATTTATCTTTGCATTTTTCTCTCTTCCTTTTTTCATTCATTCTTATTTATGTTAAATTATTTTCTTCTTTTATTTCTCTCAAATTCTTTATTTATTTTCTCTTTTTTTCTCTTTATCTCTTTCTATCTATTTGTCATTTGCTCTCTAGTTTACTTATTTTCTTGTATTATATATTTTTCTATGCTTATCTCTTTCTTTCTATGTCTTTTTCTTAGTGTTTTCCTATTTGATTCTCTCTTTTTCTCTTGTATTTATTCACTCCATCTTTATTTTTATTTTTCTATGTTTCTTCATCAATATTTGTTTTTTGTTCCTTGCTTTGTCACTTTTCCCCTCTTTTGAAAATCTTTATCTCTATGTTGGTGATTCTCTCTCAAACCTTTTAATTTATTTTATTTTTCTATAGTTTTCAATCTTTGTTATTTCTCTATATCCTTATATGTGTATATCTCTCTTTCTCCATGTTTCATCATTTATTTTTCTCCTCTTATATTTATTTTTTTCTTTAATAGGTATGTATTATTTTCACATTATTTATTTATTTATATTTATTTTTTAATATCTATTTCTATTTCTTAGACTATCGTTTTTTGTATTTTTATCTTTTCTTCTTATTTTAAACTCCTTTTTTCTAATTTTCTCTCTATATTTACTTTGTTCTCTCTTTGCCTCTCTACTATTTCTTTCGCTAATTTTCTCTTTAACTTTCGTTTTCTTTTCCCTCATGTCATTCTTTATATTTTATCTCAATCTCTCTCCCTCTTACCCTTCTTTCTTTCTTTGTATCCAATTTATCTGGCTCTTTACTTCCCTTAGTGCTCTCTCTCTCTCTCTCTCTCTCTCTCTCTCTCTCTCTCTCTCTCTCTCTCTCTCTCTCTCTCTCTCTCTCTCTCTCTCTCTGTCTCTGTATATATATATATATACTTACTTTTGTTCTCTTGATAATTTTTATTCTTTCCTTTTTTTTACTTTCTCTCTTCTTACTTAATTTCATTTTCTTTTTTTCCTATTTTTCATATTTATCTATTTTTATTTTTATTTTTTATGTTTATATGGATTTTTCTTTTGCTTTTTCTCTCATAGTGTATTTCTCACTCCATAACTTTTATACCTCTCTTTTTCTTTTGGGGTGTTTTTTTTCCTTTTAATTTTCTTTTATTCTAGTTATCTCTCATTGTCTAAATATCTTTATTTCTTTTTAATGTTTCTCTACATTGCTATTTCTATTTCTTTGTTTCTTCTTTCCATCTATTTTTCTCTCTTTCTATATGGGTTGGACTTTGGACCCTAGAATTTAAGTTTTTGACCCATAGACGTTGATCTACACTCTAACCTCATGGGTTGTGGGCCCTAGATTGATAATCATTTATCATATAGCCTAAACACTTAGATCCTAGACCCTTAATTTTTGAACCCTAAACCTTATAGGATATGTCTTGTACTTGTGGATGCTAGGCCAGCTTATATTACTATTTACCATTTACCTTAAACTTGTGGATGAACCCTAGTACTTAGGCTATGCTACTAGATATTTGACCTTAGACAGTAGAACATGGGCATTAGATCCCAAGAACTTAGGCCTTAAACCTTAGACCTTAGAGCTTCAAACTCCAATATTGAACCTTGGATCATTAGATGATTAAAGCTTGGATCCAAGACCATGTATACTAGACTATGGACCCTAGAATTTAAACACTAGATTATAGAAAATAATCATACCCTAAATCTAAGAAATTGAACATTATATGCTAGATGTTTACCCTAAAACTTGGAGCCTAGACCTTGGGCCCTATCCCTAGATTATTGATCATGAACCCTTAACCAAGAAACCTATACCATTTATTGTGAACTCTTAGAGCTTGGATTTAGGATCAATAGGACCTTAGCATTATGTGCCCTCAACAAGAAACATATACCCTATACCATTAATCCTTGGACCATTAGCATTTCATCCCATCCTTAGAGCCTCAACGTTAGACACTAGGATGTGGACACTATACCCTTTGGACCTAGGTCATAAGAACTTGACCCTCAAATCATAGACTATGATCCCTTATATTGTGTCCCTTGATTCTTCACCTTGGAATCCAATATTTCTTGAATATTACACATTAAGTACTTGATCTTGTGCCCTAGAATTTGAACTATAAAATGAAAGCATGGACCCTATAGATCAAATGCTTGAACCAAACCTTGTTTTTAGACACATTATCCTAAAGCCTTTTACCTTGAATTTGGATCATAAACCTTAGAACCTTAACTTTGGACCCATGAACACTATATGTTCTAGCTTGGATTCATGGGCCATGGAATTTAGATCAAGGAACTATTACTGAATATTGTGACCCCTTAGACTCTAGACTTTAGACAATTGGACCTCACACCTTAGACTAAGAAACCTTTTCCCTATGCTTTTGACCATGGACATTGGACCATAGGCCCTAGATCTTTAACACAAGACCTCAGATTGTGAATGGTAGACCTATGGAACCTAGGCCTCAGATCCAAGAGCTTAGACCTTGGACCCTATGATCTCTTTCTATCCCTATTATGCCTTCTTTCATTCCCTCTTTTTTTGTAATGTATTTATTTGTCTCTATTATTCTCCCTTTATCTTCAAGTTTAGATCTCTCTATATCTTTTTTCCCTTTCTCATTCTTTTTCATTTTCATGTTTCTCTCTCTCATTATTTTATTATTTATTTATTTCTATTATTTGGTGCTCTCCTTTCTGCTTCAATCTCTATTTATTTCTTAGAACCTTTTTTCTTTCTTTCAATCTATATTTTTTCCCTCTTGACCAAGTTCTTTTTATCTTTGTATCTCTTTATAATTTCCTTTTTGTTTATCCCTTCTTTCTTACTATTTATTTCTACCCCTATTATGCCTTTCTTTCATTCCCTCTATTTTTGTAGTGTCTTTCTTTGTTTATCTTATTCTCACATTATCTCATAGTTTGGATCTCATTACATATATTTCTCTTTCTCATTCTTTTCATTGTTGATGTTTCTCTATCTCCCTCTTTCTTTTATTGTTTCTTTATTTGTATTATTTGTTGCTCTCTATATGTGCTTACTCTCTTTATTTCTATTTTTCTTCCAATCTATATTTTTCCCTCTTAACCTTTCTTTTTGTCTTTATCTCGCTTTATAATTGTCTTTTGGTTATCCCTTCTTTCTTACTATTTATTTCTATGTTCTATTCCATTTTTTATTACAAATGTTCACTATTTATTTTGTTATCTTTATCTTTCTATCTCTCCTTTTATTTTTTTGTTGGTGTTTCTCTTTCTTTTATTCTTTATATCTTTCTTGATTTGTTTATTTCTTCGTTTTTTATCTTTTTGTCACTTTTCTTCTCTTTTTTCTTTTTCATTTCTTTTCTTTTTCATTTCATTTCTTTTTCTTTTTTCTCTCTCCTTCCTTTCCCTTTCTTCTTTTCTCATTATTTTCATTTTTTCCAAATTTTACTTTCCTTCTTTATATTGTTCATCCGTCTTTTTGTTCTTTTATTATTTATATCTTTCTCGCTTTGTTTCTTTCTTCCTTTTTCTAACTTTTTGTCACTTTCCTTCTCTCTTTTCTCTTCTTCCTTTCTTTTCTTTATCGTTCTTTCTTTTTCTTTCTTCTTTGTTATTTTTTATTTCTCACATTTTTCTTTCTTTCTTTATATTTTTCTTTTTGTTTTATTTTGTTTATCATTAATTTCATCTTACCGCTCTTTCATCTTTTTATCCCTCGTTTCTCTTCTCTTGTCTTTTTTTTATAAGCCTTATGTTTCTTTCTCTCTCTCTCTCCCTCCCTCCCTCCCTTTCTTGTTTTTTCGGCGTTTTGTCTCTTTTTTGTTCTCTCTTTTTCTTGCTTTGTTTGTTTCTTGGTGTGTATCTCATTCTTTGTTTTACTACATTTTTCTTGTCTCTAACTCTTTTAATATACCTCATTTTCCCTTTTCTCTTTGTTTACTTTTTTCATTCATTCATCTTATATTTTTTTTTCATTTTACTCTCTCTCTCTCTCTCTCTCTCATTTTTGCTTTGTTGGTGTTTTGTCTCTTTTTTGTTCTTTCTTTCTTTCTTGTTGTCATTTCTCTCTCATATTTCTTCTTTCTTTGCTCTTTCTTCCCCTTTTTATCTTTCTTTTTCATCCTCTCACTTTTTACCTTTTATCTATTATTTTTGTCTTTTTATGTCTTTCTTTCTCCATCTATCTATCTTTGTGTTTTTTGTCTCACTTGTTTCCTTTTACCTCAACCCTCTTTCTCTTCTCTCTCTCTCTCTATTCTTCTATATATTTTTTTGTTATTCTCATTTTTATTGACCTCTCTATTTATTTATATTTTTAATTCTCTTCTTTATAGCTTCCATTTTATCTTTTTTTCCTTATTTTTTATTTCCTTTTACTCTTTTTCTTTCTTTAATCTTTCAATGTAATGTCCTTTATTTATTTATTTATCTATTATTATTTAATCCAATTTTTGTCCATTTCTTTGTTTCTTCTCTCTTACTTTGAATTACTTTTGGTATTGTATCTATTTATCTCATTCTATTACTTTATTTTTCTATCTTGATTTTTAATATTACCTTTTTTTTTCCTATGTTACTTTTTTCATTCATATATTTTATATCTCATTTGTTTCTCTCTTAATTATTTTCCCTATTTTCTATTTGTCTCTTCTTTTATGTGCGTGTCTCGCTCTCTTACCCTACTCATGCACATCTCGCTTTATTTCTTATTACTTTTATTTATGTTTTCTTTCAATCTATATTTTTCTTGATTTACCTTTATTTTTGTTTCTCTTTCTTTCTTTTTAAAATTGTCTTTATTTTTACCACCTTTTTATTTCTCTTCAACTCCTTTTTAAATGACCTTCACCATGTTCGTCTTTACATGATTATTTCTCTCTCTCTCTCTCTCTTCTTATTTCACATTCTATATTTCTTAAGTTGAGGGTATGCACCCTATGGTCTTGGATTTGACTTAGAGGTCTGAGTTACTCAATGCACATGGTTTGTGGGTTGTTGCATACATCTCTAGGGGACTAGTCTCACCCCAGCGTGACACCTCTTACCGACCCCAATTTGGAAAAATGTAAGACCATGGTAAGGTGGGTTGGGTGTTGGGTTGGGTTGCAGGATACCCCCTGAGTCAACAAAGAAAAGAAGAAAGGGAAGTCCATACCTTTTATCGTCAGAATGTAAGACCCCTTGTGAGTTGTCGCATACATCCTCAAGGGACTAGTCTCGTCTTAGCGTGACACCGCTTCCCGACCCCAACTTGGCAGAATGTAAGACCAAGGCAAGGTGGGTTGAGTGTTGGGTTGGGTTGTGGAGATGCCCCTAAGTCAATAAAAATAAAAAGAGAAGTCCATACCCTTTTATCGGCAAAATGTAAGCCCCTTGCAAACTGTTACATACATCCTCAAGGGGCTAGTCTTGCCCCAACGTGACACCCATTCCTGACCCCAACTTGGCAGAATGTAAGACCAAGGTAAGGCACGTTGGGTGTTGGGTTGGGTTGCGGGTATACCCTTGAGTCAACAAAAAAGACTTGAAGAAAGAGAAGTCCATACCTTTTTATCATGTCAGAATATAAGACCCCTTGCAAGCTGTTATATATATATATATTTAGGGGACTAATCTTGCCCCAACATGACAACCTTCTTGACCCCAACTTGGAAAAATGTAAGACCAAGGTAAGGCAGGTTGGTTGTTGGGTTGGGTTGTGGGGATACACCTAAATAAATAAATAAATAAAAGAAAGAGAAGTCCATACCTTTTTTTTATCGTCAGAATGTAAGACCCATTGTGAGTTATTGTGTACATTCCCAGAGGACTAGTCTTGCCCTAGTGTGACACCCCTTCTCAACCCCAACTTGGCAAAATGTAAGACTAAGGTAAGGCGGGTTGGGTGTTGGGCTAGGTTGCGAAGATACCCCTGAGTCAACAAAAAAAGAAGAGAAATGCATACATTTTTATCGTCTTTGAAAGAGGTTTCGATTAGAATATTTTGATTAATTGGAGGCTAATTTACAAAAAAAACATAATGTGATTTTAATGTACTTGTATATTAATACACCAACAATCCATTCGTATTAAGTAACATAACATCCTTCTCCTCTGCCCTTTTGATCAAAGGTGCCTTAGAAGAATTTATATCCTCCTTCATGGCATTTGCATAACACTATTACGAAGGGCAAGAGAGGTATATTATGGAATCAACCCAAAACTAAAGAGGGATGGATTTAAGAATGAACCGACATAGGTAAAACCAATAAATTCTTTGTCGTAGGATTGAAATCTAAAAACCATGGCTTTACCAATCAAAATTATTTCTTTATTATCTCTCCACCTATTCCTTTCTATCTTTTATTTGTTATCTATTTTTCTCATCCTCAATTATCTCTCTTTGTCTATCTATCTTCCTTGTCCATTTCTATATTTTCACATTTTTCTATTTTTTCTTAGTTTCTTTCTCTTTATTCTCTCTTGCTCTCTTGCTCACTCACTCTCTATTTATTTTATTCTCTTCATCTTTTATCTCTCTTTTTTCATTTATTTGTTTTATTCCCTCATAAAGGTGGCCTTGGTCCATGAAATCCTAAACCAAATCACCATTTCCATATCAACTAGGGATTTGATTGAAAGGTTGGAGATTGAGGAAAATAAATTATTTTATGTGCATTATAGAGGCCATGACCATGTGGACATCAATTATATAAGGAAGTCAACTATCAAGTGAATCAACACTCGGTCCCTACGGAAAATAACATTGAAACTAAGAGTTTAGTTAGAACTGAAAAAATCAAAGAATAATCCAAAACAACAATAAATTATGTCTTTCTTTTTTTCTTGTCTCACTTCATACTTTGTTTATATATTATTTTTCTCTCTTTCTATTTATATATCTCTTTTCTCATCTATATCTCTCATTATCTCTTTCTTCATCTATCTATCTTTATTTTTTCTTTCACTATTTTCTCTTACATATGTTTTTCTCTTTTTTACTTTTCTTATATTTTATTTTTGGTTTTGCTTCTAAATTTTATTTCTCTTTATTAAAATTATCTTTCATTCCTTTTATCTCTCCTCTCTTATACTTATTTCCTATCTATTTCTATGTAGTCTTTTTTTATCTCTCCCTTTCTCTTCCCCGTGTTTTTCTATCACTCATTTATCTTTGTTTATGTTTTTTTGTTGTTTGTTTCTATCTTTTTTATTTCGTATTAGGCATTTATTTATCTTTTTAGTTTAATAATCTTCTTTCCTTCTTTATATTTCTTTATGCCTTTGATTTCTTTTTGTATTTCTTTTTATAAGTTCTTTTTTTTTACTCTTTTTTTATTTCTATATATGTTTATCATCAATTGGTTTTTAATTATAAATTTTCACCATTTATTTCTTCCATTACCTCTTTCTCTCTACCCTTCTCTTTCTTGATGTTATTTCTTTGTTTTACCCTTTATCTAGCTCATTCTTGTTTTTTTTATTTTTTTGTACTTTTTGTTTGTTTCAGTTCTATGTTTTATTAGTCATTCTATTTTTTTCTCTATTTTTCTATCTTTCCATCTCCATATAGCTATCTTCCTTTTTCTTTTCCTCACTTTGGTTCTCTTGTATCTATATTCCTCTCTTTATCTCTTTCATTTTGTTCTATTTTCTTTTCTTTTATTTCTTTCCTCTTTCTTCTTGGTTATTCTTTAAAATTTTCATTGGTCTCTATTTCTTTCTATTTTTATCTCTTTTCTTGCTTTTTTTTCTCTACTCTCTTTGTCTCTTTTTTGTTTTTTTTTAATTTTCTTTATTTATTTTTCATACTCTATTTTTCCTTATGTTTTAGTTGCTTTCCTTTTATTATTTTTATTTGTGTATGATTTATATCTTTCTCTATATTTTCATTTCTTTCTCTTTTTTTGGTTTTAATATCTCCTCTCTTTTTCTCTCTTACCATTTTCATTCATTCATTTTTATATTCTTTTTAATATATTTATTTTTATTGTCATTCTATCTATCTCATTTTTATAACTTTCATTTGTTCTCCTTTTGATCTTTTTATATGCACTTTCCATTTCCATTTTTTTTATTTCTATCTCTTCTTTTTTTTGTTCCTTTTGTTTCTCTCTCTCTCTCTTTTGTTTTCCTTCTATGTTATTTACTGTTTATTTTTATTTTCTTCTCTCTTATTCTTTAAGTGTATTTACTTTCAATCCCTCACCATGACTATATTTGTTTCTCTATATAATTTTCCCTTATTTTTCTTTATTATTTTTTATTCCTTTCTTATTGGACCATGGATCACGGACACTAGACTTTCGATGTTTGAGTTTGTATCCTTGATCTTTGACATTTGATACAAGATCCCTAGAGACATCAATTATGAGAATAGATCTTAGTCTATAGAATTTAGACAATAAAATGTAGAATATACATGTTACATCATAAATCCTAGGACTTGGACCTTATGCATTGGGAACACAAACTTGGAACCTTAACCCTCAAGATCTTAGAACTTAGATCCTAGACCCAAAAACATAAAATTTGGACCCATAGACATTGAAATGGTGGGCTATTGACCCTAACCAAGAAAATTTTATCCTAAAACACTCTACCGCTCAACCTTAGAATTTGGAGTTTTCTCTTCTATGTTTTTTCCTCGTATCTATCTTCCTCTTAGTTTCATTATTTTTATTTTTCATTATATCTCTCTTTCTCATTTGTAGATACCATCTTGTTTTCTTTCTAATTTTATTTTCTTCTCTCTATTATCATTTGAGAATGCTTCATTTCAATCACTCTTGATTGCTATCTATAATTCTCTCTTATATTTTCCCTTCATTTTATTTTTCATTCTTTCTTTTCTTTCTCTCCTTTTGGACAATAGATCATGGTCCATAGACTATCAGTGTTGGGTCCTAGATCCTTTATCTGTGATACTAGATCCATAAACATAATCACATTATTACATGTTGGGTCCTAGAATTTAGATTATAACATGTAGAACTTGGACGTTATGTTGTTGGCACATGACTTCAAAACTTGGAGCCCAAAAATCTCATAATTTAGAGCTTATACTTTAGAACATAAGCTTTACTCACATAGACCTTAGGCTTGTGAACTATTGACCTTGATCAAGAAAATTTTACCCTTCACCCTCAACTCTTAGATTGGGAACCCTAGAGTTGTGGAATATGGACCCTAGACCAAGAAATATTTACCCTATATTATGAACCCATACCTTGGGATGTATGCTTCTATATTGTATAACCTACACCCTAAACTTGTGGATTGTGGATGCTAAACAAAAAATGACACTATAACATCAATCCTAGATGGTATACCTTGAATATTTAACCCTTGACACTAGACTATGTAGACTGGATCGTTGGGACCTAGTCATCGAATTGTAGACCCCAAACTTTGTATCATCAACCCTTGATCCTTGACTTTGGACCCCAAGGCCTCTAAATCACTTGACCTTGGTCAGTGGATATGAAGCCTTGAAATTTAGACACTAGAATATAGAACAAGGACCTAGATGGTACTTAGAACCAAACCTTAAGCTCTAAACATGTGATCTTAAAATTTGGAGCCTACAATTAGGAACTCGGATCCTAGATCCTTAGACATTAACTTTGGACCCTTTGATGGTGTGATGGCCATTCATGGCCAATCCGATTAGGTATCACAAATAGAACCCTCAATTGAATCTTCTATCATAGTTATTCTTTGTCTTCCAAACATTTGCGAGCCCCCTCACAAAGGTAGGTATGCACTTTAAAATTATGTTTAAAAGAATGTATATTCATCAAATTAATAATTAGTTTTCTTGGTCTTCAATTAATTATCACATGATCACTTGCACGTCACCGTCCAAGATCTAATTGATTCCTAGAGTTCCTAGTCTTGGAAAATATAGGCTTTGATACCAGATGTTATACCCATCATGAACACAACACAATTTTTTAAATAATTAATTAAATCCATTGATGTTATGCCTCACATTATGAGAATGTGAGTAAACATTAGCAAACTTAATTAATTGCTTTTAAAAAAAAATCTATGGTGTGTTCATGATGGGTGTGATAAATGGAATTTGGACTCATGGACCATGGACCCTAAACCAGCATATCATATACCATAAACCCTTGGACCCTAAACCCTCCATCTTGGACTCATGTACCATAGACTTTGGAGTAAGAATTTTTTCGTGTAGCTTGGACCTTGAACATTGGAGCATTTTCCTTGAATCTTTGACACACTAGAACACTCTTGGAATTTGGGCCTCAAACCTTAGACCATAGAACTTGGGCCCTATTGTCTCTCTCTCTCTCTCCTTATATCTCACCTCATTATTTTTATTCCTCATGTTCCTCTATACGTCTTTCTCTATTTCTAGGATTATTTCCTCTCTCTGCCCCCCCTGCTCTTCTATTTCTCTTTATTTCTTACAACCTTAATTTCTATTTGTGTTTTAGAATATATATTTCACTTTTTTACCTTTTTTCTGTCATTTTCTTTCTTTTTGTATTTGTTTCTCTTTATAATTGTAGTTCTTGTCTTTTTCTTCCTTTTTATTTCTATATTCAATTCCTTTTTAATAATGTTTACCGTCATTTCTTATTTATTTACCATTTTCTCCCTTGCCCTCTCTACTTTTTCTTTTTTTTTATGTTCTTTCAGTTTTTTCACCTTTCTTTCTCTTTTTTAAGCTCTTTCTTTCTTTCTATCTATTTTCTTTCATCACCTTTTTCTTTGGTTTTTCTATCTTTCTTTAATTTTTCTCTAATTTTTTTGTTTCCTTTGTTTCTCACTATTCTTCGTTTGTTCCTTATTTTTTGACTTGTCTCCCTCTCTTATCTCTTTTAATGTCCTTTATATTTTTATTTCATAATTCCTATCCTTTTTGCCTTGTTTATTTTCTCTTCCTTTGAGCATATTATTTTATTTTACTTTCTATTTATGTAATAAATTATTTGTCTACATTTATTTTTCTTCTCATGACTCTTTTAATATTACCTCTTTGTTCTCTATTCCCCTTTGCCTATTTTTGTCTCTTAAGTTATTTCATTCATCTAGTTTTATATAAAAGTATTCTCTTCTTTTATTTCTCTTACTTTTTTGTCTTAAATTCTTTTATTTTGTTCTCTTTATTTTTTCCTATTTGTCTCTTTCTATTTATTTGTCATTTACTCTCTTGATTTCTCATTTTCTCATATCATCTCTCTAGTTTTCTTGTTTTAAAAAATATATCTCTATTTCTTAGATTTCATCTTTTTTTCTTTTTAATTATCTTATCTCATTTTCTTTATTTTCTATCCTTCATTTGTTTTCTCTTTAGTTCTCTCTACTATTTCTTTCTCTAATTTTCTCCTTAGTTCTATTTTTTCTTTTCTGATTCTTTATATTTTATATCTATCTCTCTCCCTCTTACATATCTTCTTTCTCTATATCTAATGAATTTGTCTTTGTCCTTCCCTTAGTGTTGTTTATTTTTGTTTCTATCACTTTTTTTGTATCTTTTTGCTATTGCAAATTTTGCTATTTTATTTTATTTTTATTTTTTCTTTTTACTTCATTTCATTTATCGTTTTTTTGCTCATTTCTTCAATTTTATCAAGTTTTTATTTATTTTTCATTGCATTTATATATCTTTTTATATTGTCCTTCTATTTTTCTCTCAACTTATTTCTCACTCCTATCTATCTTTGTGACTCTTTTCTTTCTTGTTTTTCTCATTTTTTTCTTTTATTTTTTAGTAATCCTATCTTATTGTCTAGGGGTATTTCTTTCTTTTTAGTCTTTCTCTCCATTGATATCTATATTTCTCTATTTCTTCTTTCTTTCAATTTGTATCCCTTTGTAGATGGGATGGACCCCAAACTCATTGATTGTCGACCCTAGATTGGGAAATATTTACTCTACAATATAAACACTTAGATCTTGGACCACAAAAACCTAGAGCCTATGCCTCAAAAATATAGACCCTAGACTTAGAAATAATTACTATGTGCCCTCTACCTTAAATTCATGGACCCAAGAATGTAGGTCTAAGATACTAAAGTTTTGACCCTAGACGCTAGAACATGGACATTTAATCCCATGAACTTGGGCCTTGAACCTTAGAGCTTAGAGGTTAGGACTTCGATATTGTACCTTGGATCCTCATACCACTAGACCTTAGACCCTATAATTTAGATGCTAAAATATTGAGCATAAACTTATATGCTAAATTATTGAAATTTGATGCTACATCCTACATGTTTTACCCTAATAGTTGGATCCTAGACCTAGATTTATAGATCATGGATCCTTGACCAAGAAAATTTTTACCATTTAGAGTGAACTCTCAAACCTTAGATTTAGGACCCTTTGGACACAAGACTCAGTTTTGTAGCATTGTGCACCCTCAAAAAAGAAACATATACCATATATCGACAATCTTTTAATTGTGGGAATTACACCCCATCCCTAGAGCCTTAACTATACCCTTGGGACCCAGATCATGAACACTTGATCTTAGGGCATAGACAATGCAAATTCAATCTTAGACATTAGAACTTTCACCCTCAACCAGGTTGACCCTTAATCCTTGGACTTAGAAACTGAGCCTCATAGAATATTATAGCTTGAACACTCAGTCTTGTGTCATATCCCCGTCCCCGATTGAGAGCTAATTTCAAATTTGAGGGAAACAATGTTTTTAAACACTAGTTTGAATTTAATAAATATTTAAAATAATATTAAATTAATAGTAATATTAATAATTTTTAAATAATAGCCAATAGTGGAATGGTATGATGGTTAAGTTGTGTTGTTCTTTCCATCAAGGTTCAAACCCCATGATGAGCCTAGTTTTTGGTCCAATTTTGGGTAGAATCTATAGTTTATTTGTTGATAGATGTCATGGATGTTACTATTAAATGTCAGTATTTTCATAATGTTTCCCTCAAACCATTGACATTGGACTTAATCCTATCTCTGCAAGCTTTAATGACATTTGGCATAATATGTGGATTATCTATATTGATTTTGCATGTGGTTAATGAATGTCCCTTAAAGTTGGTTATAGATGTGCAATTATTATGCGTACTGACCTTGCCATGCAAATTTAATATGCCAAGTTGAGGAAGACATCGCCAGCTGGGCATGCACCATAACGTCCAGCAAAGGAATCACTCCAAGTCAAAGGCAGCCAATGGTAGAAGATTCTTCATGCAACTGAACGTAACCATCTTGTAGTGGACTTTAATGATCGAGCATGCATGAGCGTTACTGTTGTGCTGGATCTATGTTTGGACCTGCATGTCTAACCAGATTTCATGCATGCGTAACCACCACCGCTCCATTTCCTCTGTTTTCCCTAAATGGCATCCTCCTAGTCGTGGAGTTGACTACCTCATTTAGTTGTTACTATAAATAATGATCTGATGCTCCTTCTTCAGGAGGTTGCACGATTTGATAGTGTACTTGCACTCTCTAGTTTTCAATAATACAAATACATTACTCTTTTGTACTCATGATTCACATTGAATAAAATAAAGTTTTGAGTTTGAGCATCTGATTTTTCATTAGTTTTAGAGGATATTTATCCAAGGGGGCCCACTTGGAGAGTAATCAATCTTCTTAGTTTAGCATTAGTTTAGTATTACCTGTTGTTTAGTACTTAGTTAGAAATCTGGCACCGACTGTTCCTGCAACCACTAGAACTTTATTTTATGATTGTCCCTGCAGCCAAAGTAGACAGAGTAGTGTCCTATTTGTTACTCAAATTTTCATTCATGTTATGCATTTCATCTTAGCATAGTCATTGATTGATGTTCAATATTTGTTTCATTCCTTTTCAAGCAATTTACTTTTAGTATTGTGTGTTCCTTAGCTATAGAATAGAATGACTACTTTGAGTTCCTAGTGCACATACTGTGCTGACCCATTTCAAGTTCACGTCCCTAGGTTGACAAGTTAAATGCACCTTCATGATGATTGAAATGGCTATTCAGGTTAGATGTCCAATCCCTGAATCATGGCTATCAAGGCTTAGTTATTAAGATCATTGTAGGAGGCCAACATTTTTGGCGTTGTTGTCGGGGATGGTGTCAAACTAAGGAGTCTTTTAGAGTCATTGGTAGTTTTTCTTGTTGTAGTGTTTCTGGAAGTTGTTCTTAGTATATCCTCATTTAGGAAGTAATGACCCCCCTTATTCTTTACCAATATTTTGTGATAGTTAGTCATACCGCATGCATAGAGGAAGGAGAAGGGATGCTTATGGGAGATTCCTTCCTAACAATCCTAATCCATTCTAGCTAGTTGACTATCAGAATCTACCAGAAGAAGAAGAAGAAGATCCACACCCCTTTGTTGATGCATATCCTGATCTGACTAGTTCTGAAGTCTCCTTTGAAGATCAAAATTAGCTTGAGAACCCCTTTGCTTTGGAACAACATTAAGCAGGCATGGGTGATGCAAATAGGAATAGACCTAACCAACCAGTTTTTCCTTTCCCCATTGCCCATCAGAATGAAGTTGACAACATCAAGAACATTCTTGCCTCAACACTCCCAAAGTTTTATGGACTTGTCACAGAAGATCCCGATACCTTTTTATTTGAGTTTGACATACTCTGCAAAAGTTATGATTATACTATTGATTCCCATAGGCTTAAGCTATTTCCTACCACTTTGAAAGAGGTTGCATTAAGATGGTTCATGAGCTTAGGCAGAGATATTGTGGACACTTGGGAAGACATGAAGCCAAAATTCCTTGAGAAATACAAGGAATATTGCAGAGGCAGTGACATGAGAGGAGGTGACATTGTCAGGATGCAGCAAAAGGAAGATAAGAGCCTAGAAGATTACATTGCAAGGTTTATGTTTTTCCTACAAAAATCTCCATACCATACACTTAATGAAGACTCACAAAAGTTTTTTTTCCTAAGAGGAATCAATGATAGCTGCATTGATGCCTTGGACCTCATGAGAGGAGGAGATATTTCCCAAGTTCCTTGGGAAGATATCAAGAAAATATGTCAGAACTACTCTAGGGCAGCTTTAAAGAAAGAGAGAGCTTACCAATCTTCCATGGGTAAGTCAACTACCAATGAAGTCTCAAGAATGGAGATTACTCATTTGTTGGAAGACTTCAAGCAAGACATTATCAATAATCTAGCTACTCAGCTAGATACACTTCAGGCCAAGAAGAAGCAAGAGGAGGCAGAGGAAATGTTGATAGTGTATTGTCCCCATTGCAAACAAAAGAAGGACTGCAGATGTAAGATGGTAGCTAATCTTGAAAGAAAGCAAGTTCCACCTGAGTTCAAGCCAATCCAGATTGAAGAAGACAAAGTCTACTATGTTGCACAAAGGAAGCCTTGGGCTCCAAGATAAAGTATGCCACCAGATCCACTATCCTATGTTGGGCCATATTTCAATTTCCTATTCCTCTAGTAACCAATGGAAGCCTCCATATCCACCAAGTTATGGACGATATCCACCACATCCTTGGAGTAACCCTCCAAATGCTTGGCCCAGTCATAAGAGTTCTCCACCCTAGTGGCAGCAACCTCAGGGGAATTGGCAGCAATTTCAAAGACATTGGCAACCACCTCCAAGAAATTAGCAGCAAACAAATCAATGGGGAGGAGCACAGCAATGGCCTACTCAAACAACCGGTTACATGCAACCAACTTCTTAGCTTTAGCAGCTTGCTATAATGCCTCCACTTGTTAATCCCATCTCAAATGCACCTAAACCTACTCAACTACTAGCTCAACCCAAACCCAATCCAAATAAAAAACCACAGCAATAGTCTACCTACTCTCTTGATTCAAATCAATTACATGCATATGTTGTGAGTGTAAGTGATATCCACTTGCGTTTCGGTACTACTCTACCGACCCCTTCCAAGCCCATTATCATTGAGCTCCCTGTGGAAGAGAAAGAGGAGCCTCTAAATGATCCCATTCATCCTAGTGCACCTAAACATCCTAAACTAGTCCAAGTCAAGTAGACTAAACAAGAGCAACCATTTCCTCAAAGATTGGAAGTTGTCAAAAAGAAGGAAGAAAAGGAGGATACAACTTTTGATATCTTGGATCAACCGAAGCATATATGTGTCCAGATACCTCTATTTCAGGCCATAAAGTATGTTCCAATCTATGGCAAGGCAATCAAGGAGGCATGTCTTAAGAAGCCAGGTAGGAAAAAGAAGGACCCAACTACAATTCATGTGGTGGGACAACTAGCTGACATCATGCTAGGAAAAGTGACTATTCTCAAGTATAATAACCCAAGCAGTCCTATGGTAGCAGTTGTTATAAACGGGGTCTAAGTAAAGAATGCTCTGATTGATTTAGGGGCAACAATAAATGTAATGACCAAAGACATCCTGTAGCAACTAAATATCGCAAGCATGAGGTCCACTCCTACTGTCCTACAGCTTGCTAATAGCTCTACTGTTAAACCTGATGGTGTAGTGGAGGATCTTGTGCTAGTTTTAGACTCTTGGGAGTACCCAGTAGACTTTATGATTCTTTCTCCTAAAGCTACACTAGGCAAGTATCCCATTATTCTTGGTAGGCCATGGTTAGCAACTACATATGCATACATTGGATGTCGGTCAGGTGACATGACCATTTCAGATAGGAGGAGCACTAAAAAGTTTGTTCTCTATCCACCTGCTCAGCCTTCTCATGATGAAAATAATCTTGTATGGCCACATGTTGGTGAAGAGGTCGAGGAAGTTGACTCTATGGCACAACTTATGATGCTAGGTAGAAGTACTTTCATGCAGCTCCTGTAACGCACCGCCACGCAACCCTAGAGGAAGTTGTAATTAACTACTCAAATGTACCAAAATTTTTTTGTTTAAGCACAAATAACATGCAAGTTCACTACCCATTGCAACAACCTCTAAGGCTACGAGATTGAGATTACTTTAAAACCCAAACAAGAAACATGAATTGAAACCATAGCATTTAATTACTTAGCGACTTAAGAAACACATACATTCCATACATGATAAATTACATCAAAGAATAAAAAATACCACATAATTTCAAATAACAATCATTTAACAATAATATTACTACCCTCATTCCACGAATGAGGTAAATCCAATAAGCATGGTTACATAATACAACTTTCCACCTCGATAACAAATGAGGGGTAATAAATTACAAGATTCCACTTAAATGAATAAAGCATGAAATGAAATTGGATCCCATGAGCTCTCCAACTAGAAATCTCATCCACAAGAACAAGAAGAAAATCCAACGGAGTAAGGTGCACGTTCCACCCAACCATATGGTACCCAAAGGACCAACCCCCGTGCTAGGAGATAGTAACAGGCTTCCAAGGAAAAACCTACAACCTCTAGACATAGGCAGAATAATACTAAACCAAACAAGTACAATACTAACAACATGGTTACAATGCTTCCAGATAACAATGATCATCTACGCAGTACAACAAACTGACTTCTGGTTGACATAGAGAGTGTCACACATCATTTGCTATGAGTTACCCTAGCTCAACCTTCCTAGGCTACCGGACCCCCATTCTGGATTACCCTAGCCTGCCTCTACCAGCCGCTGGACCCCCATACAAACTGTGCTTCTCGTCTCATCTCAAGCCTTAATAAGCGTATGAGTCATGAGAGAGGCATTCATTACCTCAATTAGTCTGAAAGTTTTTCATTAATTCTTTTTAAGTTATCACTTAATCAAACCCTAAGTGAGTTACCCTGGCGCCCCTCTGTGTGTCGGACCCCCACATAGAGCCACTCTCCTATCGACAACATACCAAACAAAACCAATCACCAAGGGTGCCAAAGTGCATACAAACTAGATAAACAATCACTCCAACTCTAGGAGGCAACATATAATGAAACTCACTCCAAACAATTGGAGGCAACAAAACACATAATCCACTCCTTCCAAAGGAGGCACAGACCACACAAACCATTCCTAATCCAAAGGAGGCACAAATCACATAATCCACTCCTAATCCAAAGGAGGCACAAACCATCCCCGTTCGTGAAAATCAGGTAAAATAATAGGATACACTATACGCACTACTCAAAGAAATACAAAGGTTGACTAACATAATACAGCAACCCCAAAAAGTTAAACCCCTTCTGGAAGACTTAACAACCCTTCTAATCAAATTTCCCCAAAGCGAAAACAAAAGAAGTGTACATTCAAGAAGGGCAATCAAACAGGAATTAAATCTATATTTGGATTTCTTAAATCCACTTCCTTCATTAACATTTAGTAATTTATTGCCTTAATAAAATTGATTTAATAACGTCTCTTTCAGACAAAAGATGGAAATTTAAACCAAATATTTAATTCCCTAATTGCTTTTAAATAATAATAAACATTTACTTCTATGATCCAGAACCTATCATTTAAAAATAACTATTGGTCCTTTGCAAAATAAATCATTTCAAAATCAATTAATCTCGTTATTAAACACACTCCATTTAAATCCAATTTTGTCCTTTCAAATATATTATTTTTAAAATAAAATCAATAATTTGACTATGAACACAATATTTTAAATTCCTCAATTACACATTATAAGAAATTAACTAATCTTATTATAAATTTGTTTGCAACCAAAAGAAATATAAATAATTAATAATCGCTTTCTTAAAAATTCCATTTCATCTAAAATGAATAACTATTTCCTTTAAAAAAACATTCCCTTATTAAATAACTACTCGTACATTTGACAAGCAATAATAAATCTAAATCTAAAGATTTACTTCAGTTCCGACAATATCTAAATATAAGAATTATATTTCCCCATAGAAATCATTTCATTATAAAATAAATATTTGGACATATACATCTCTATAAATTAAATATTCATTTAAATAAGAAAACCGTTTCTATATAAATTTAAAATTCATTTCTCACGTTTAAATATTATCTATTTAACCATATGCATATTATCCAACTTCCTTAATTAAACAAAATATCAAAATCAATTTTTGAATAAAATCATTTTATTATAAAATCAATTTTTGCATCAATAAAATAATCTTAAAATAATTATATTTAAATATAAATATATGTTTAAACATATAAATACTATTTAAATATACAATTATCTTTTCAATTTAAATTCAAAAATCCTTTAAATCAAATCCAATTATCTACTAATTAAATATGCAAATAAAATATACACATATATATAATATATTTATTATATATTAAAAACAATATATAAAATATATATATGCTTATATTTTATTAAAATTATAAAAAAAACATATATATCTAAATATATAATACACATATTATATATTATATATAATATATATATTTTATATATTATATATAATATATATATAATATATAATATATAATATATATATTAATTTTTAATTAAAATTTTAAATAATATAAAAAAAAAAAAGCAAATCACAACCCCCACATAGGGAAGGGGACGCAGCAGCCTGGGCTACACCCAGCCTCCCCTGTGGAGGTTGCGCTACCTGTGGCAACGCTTCCCCCACCGCTTGTGGGGAGCGTTCCCACAGCAGCGCACCCTCCATGGGTGCAGCTATGGCAGCCACAACTGCCCTCCCCACCCTCCCCACCTATTCAATTATTTATTTGTTTATTCATTTATAATAAATTTAAAATTAAAAAAAAACTCTCATGCATCAGAAAGAACATAATTTTATTTTATAAAAAATTCACAGAATTTCTTCAGAATGATAACCAATTTGCATACATAAGTAATATATATATATATTCCATTTTATAGTCAAACTGGGCAAATTTTCTACATAAATAATTACACAGCAAAAATCTTTTTCAAACACAAATTCTCAATTTCATTTCTAAATTGAAATGGAAAAGTAAACTTAATTCCAAACACAAAAATTTATATGTTTTTCCTTTTGTTTCCTCTTCCAATTTTTCTATTGTTAAATTTTTTGTTGTTTCCTGTTGCTTCCTCTTTCAATTTTCTTACTGTTAAAATATGTTTTCATTATAGAAAATCTAAGAACTTCACAATTTTTCCACAGAGATTTTCTAAGAATTTTACAGCAAACCTTAAAACCCCCTTTCAACAAAAATCAAAGCTTCTAAAAATATCAAATAAAGCAATTAAAGAACCTGTGTGATGAAGTTTGAAGAAAATCAATTTGATGTTCTGCTTCCTTGCCAAATCCAAAACTCCATATTTCCTTCCAAAAATCTTCACTTCGAGACCAAAAATATATGAAATATAGAGAAAACATTTCTCCATTTTTAGCAACCTCCAAACAAAAATAAAATATCTCCTATTTATTTTTCCTTCAAATTTAGTCAAACTTCTCAAAATATCCGAGATATTTTCTTTTTCCAAAAATATATATCTTTCAACACTATAGATATTTTCATGCATTCCCAAGATATTTACTTTTAAATCATTTCAAAAAAAATAAAAATTCAAATAGATTTAAATCTTTTAATTTACGCATTTTTCAAAAGAACTTTAACTATTTATTTTATTTAATCCATAAATATAATTTATTTAATCAACAACATAAGTTTAATTAATCAATTTATTTACTCAACAAAATAAATCTAATTAATTAGTTGATTGACTTAATCAAATAAATTTAACCACTAAGATTAACTTGCTTTACCACAAATAAAATTTACTTAATTACTTTATCCATTTAATAAAATAAATTTAATCAATAAGACAATTTAATCAATAAATTAAATTACCTTACCAATTAAATTAAATTAAATTAATTAAATTAAATAACAATTTAATCTAAAATACACAAATTAACATTTCTACCTCTTAAATATTAATTCCCACATATAATTTCCATTGATAATAAATTATCAAAACATCAAAGACGACATGACTCAACAACATACTAAACACAAACTAACGACCCACTATGATAGGGTTGTGGTTTGACAAGGGACACCTCGTTACTATCTCCCAATAACAATACCGTTGGGATATGGACACGCTCAAACCTGTGAAAGCAGGTGGAGACGAAGTCCTGTACTTGCAAACCTGTAACCAAAATGAATGTCGTACATGGATAATCATAATAGTCACATCATGAAGAGAGATCACAGAATCACAGGGTGCTCACATGCGAGTGATGTAATCCCATCCCCTTCACCTATACAGTCACATCAATACTGACGAAGATAAAGCATCATTAATCAACAGATAAACATATATCAATATTAACAACTATGCTAATCAAAAGCATAACATGAAACATCACATCCAAATAGTGCATCATCTCATCATAGTAAAACATCCTCATCGCTCTAAAGCCAGCAATCATAAAACAATAACAAATATCAAGGTCTATCATAGTAAAGGTACTGACCAACACATACAAATCTAAGCACATAATAGTAACAACTGGAGGGGCACTACAACTCTAAGATGAAGTATTGGCTAACATCCTTCAGAACCATTGTGAAGTGGAGGAAGCATCATCTTCTCATTCTGCTACTCTAGTCAAGACACTTTTGTCTGCTCTTCCTACAACCACTATTCCTGCAGACGTTCTTCCTGCAGATGCTCTTCCTGCAGCCACTATTCTTGCAGGAAGACTTCCTCCAGCCACTTCCTACAGCCATTGTCCCTACAGACAAATTTCCTGTAGCAACAGGTATGTCCCATACATTGCTGCCATATGAACTAAAGGTACCAAGTGTTAATGAAGCAACCATGATAGAGTTAACTACACAAGTACAGGTGTCAGAAGGAAAATATTTGAATGTTAATAGTAAATTGAATGAAGAACAACAATTGTTATTGGCAAACCTATTAAGGACCCATCAACATGCATTTGCATGGGATTATCATGATATGAAGGGATTGGATCCTAAACTTTGTACACACAGAATTTACATCAAAGATGATTGCACCCCAATAAGATAGCCACAGAGAAGAATTAACCCTTCACTAAGAGAGATTGTGAAATGAGAACTGCCGAAATTACTAGATGCAGGATTTATCTACCCCATTTCAAATAGTCAGTGGGTGTCTCCATTAGTGATTGTGCCCAAGAAGGGAGGGAAATGGTGAGTTTGTGTTGATTATAGGGAACTTAATGCTGCCACCAAGAAGGACCACTTTCTTTTACCCTTCATTGATCAATTTTTGGACACACTTGCAAGAAAGCAATACTTTTCTTTTCTAGATGGATTTAGTGGCTACAATCAGATCCAAATTGCACCAGAGGACCAGGAGAAGACTACATTTACCTGTCCATGGGGGACCTATGCCTATTTGGTGCTCCCATTTGGCTTATGCAACGCACCTGCAACTTTTCAGAGGGCAGTCATTAGCATCTTCTCAGACATTTCTCATGATTGCATGGATATTTATATGGATGACTTTACCACTTATGGTGTTGATTTTAATCAAGCATTGGAAAATCTCATAAGGGTCTTGCAGAAATGTGAAGGCCAAAACTTGTCCTTAAATAGTGAAAAGTGCTTCATGATGATGCAGGAAGGTGTAGTTCTTGGCCACTACATCTCTCATAAGGGAATTCAAGTAGATCCTGCAAAGATTGAGGTAATCACAAATCTGCCCACACCTGCAAAACAGAAAGATGTTAGGAGTTTTTTGGGTCATGCAGGATATTATAGATGTTTCATCAAGGATTTCAGTAAGGTAGCAACACCATTGTACACTCTTCTCACTAAAGATGTTGACTTTCAGTGGACTGAACCCTGTGACAAGGCATTTTCTGACTTGAAGGCAGCTTTGACTCATGCTCTTGTACTCAAAGGGCCTAATTGGGAGCTGCCTTTCCACATCCATACTGATGCATCAGATTATGCCATAGGAGTAGTCCTAGGACAGAAAGGAGTTGTTGAAAACGCCATTTACTTTGTCAACAAAAATCTACAAGGAGCTGAATTCAATTATACAATGATAGAAAAAGAAATGCTGGCAGTAATCTATGCACTGAACAAATTCAGACATTACATAACAGGCTACCAAATCTTTGTGCACACTGATCATGCAGCCATTAGATATCTCATGAATAAACCTTTGATCACAGGTAGATTGGCAAGATGGTTATTGTTGATGCAAGAGTTTGATATAACCATTGTGGATAAGCTAGGGAAGGCCAATGTTGTTGCAGATTTCCTTTCAAGGCTAACTACATCATAAGATAATCAGCCCATAAATGACTCTTTCCCTAATGAGCATCTATTCTCCCTCAATGTATAAACACCTTGGTATGCTAACATAGCCAATTACTTGGTCACAGGTAGAGTTTTTTCTCACTTCTCTCCAAAAGAGAAAAAAGAACTCATTGAAAAATCTTTTCCTTTCTCTTGGATTGTTGGATGTTTGTTTTATACTGGACTTGACCATGACATGAGGAGGTGTGTGAGAGAAGATGAGACATATGAAATTTTGCATGCATGTCATAACGAACCATGTGGAGGACACTTTGCAGCCAAAAGGACAGTAATGAAGGTTTTGAACACAGGATATTACTCACCAACACTCCACAAGGATGCAGGAAGGTATACCAGAAAATGTGATAGATGTCAAAGAATGAGTAGACCAACTAGGTCTGATGAGATGCCACTATGCCCTCAAGTAGTAATCACTCCCTTTGACAAGTGGGGATTGGATTTTGTGGGACCCATTGACCCTCCATCAAATGGTAAGTCTTATATATTGGTATGCACTGATTATGTGACAAAATGGGTAGAAGTTAAGGCCATGAAGCATGCAAGAGATAAGAAGGTTGCAAAATTTATTTATGAGGAAATTTTCACAAGATATGGAGTCCCAAAAGAAATTGTGACTAATCAAGGGGCACAATTCACATCAACCCTTGTTGCGGCACTAGTTAATGAGGACAACATAAGGCACAAGAAGTCTACTCCTTATCACCCACAGGCTAATGGGCAAGTTGAGATAACCAACAGAGAGATTGAAGCCATTCTAACTAAAACAGTAGCTATTCATAGAAAGGATTGGGCAAATAGATTACCAGCAGTTGTTTAGGCCTATAGGACAACCTAGAAAATAACTACAAGCTTCACCCCATTTGAGTTGATGTATGGAAAGACAGCTATGATGCTAGTTGAATTTGAATATAAGACTCTACAGACTGCAGTAAGTTTGGGGATGGATATTTCTGAGGCACAAAGACAAAGAATCGTGCAGCTAAACGCTTTGGATGAGATAAGAAGAGCAGCCCTACAACATACAGAAGTGGTGCATAATCAGAGAATCAAGTGGCACAATAAATTTATCAAGGACAAGAAATTCCAACCAAGAGATTGGGCACTGCTCTATGACTTAAGATACCAGAACAATGCAAGAAAATTGCAAACAAGGTGGCTAGGACCATATGAAGTTGTTGAGGTCTTTCCTAATGGAGTTGTTCAACTTACTACCATTGACCTTGTCAGGTTCAAATTACTTTTCAATGGTCATCGCCTCAAATTATATCACGAGCCAACTTCCAAAGAAGAGTTCATGCAACAATTCACCCAGCATTCAGTACCCGAGCTTCTTGCAGCGGAAGGAAATGGACCTAGTGTCCCTCCTTCTGGCTAACTGAGGTACGTACTCTCTCATAATAAATACTTTCACTTATGTGGAATTCCATATCTTCACCCATCTTCCCATCCACCCATCCATCACCACATTTCTCTCTCTTCCATCACTTCATTCCACCTCACCTCACTCCACTTCATTTTCATTAATTTCTCAATTTATTCCCACAAGGCGAGTGGTACTTTCTCCATGATCTTTGTAGCAAATCTTCCACACATTCAGGTATGTGTGCATCTATCTTTAATCATCTTTTAAGTGCGTTCATTTAATCACTATACGTTAGTATAGAAGTTTACATAAAATGCCATCATTCCCTGTCAAATCACCACTCCCATCTCGCATGTGTGGACACATGTCCAAATTTAGGTTGGGGGGAGGGGAAAGAAAATGATGTAAATATATTTCCCATGTGTCAATTTATGCTAGGCTACGTCAGAAAATTTAAAATGAGTTGATTTGAAATCTGAGTGAGAGGACGGCTTGCATGTGTGAAGTGACATTAACTACAGCCACCATTTCTTCCCATCATAATTCCCTTTATCGCTCATTTTCTTTCCATTATTTCCCTGTCGTAATCTTGAGTTGCGAGCAAAAAGGTGAAACAAAGAAAGGAAAATTCAATCGATATTGGCACTAGAAATTTAGCAAGTACTACAGGAAAGCGAGCTTTATTTTCAGACGGGAATTGCAAGAAAGAAGTTGTAGAGCATTTGTTTGATTGTAGACAATGGGAGGTGGGTTAATTCGAAATGAACCCACGATGCATGATGTTTTATTGCAGGATGCACAATGCTTGGCCAAATTTAGAAACTGTGGATGGTCATATTACTTCATGAAACTAGATGGCTTTGATGAAAGCATTGCCCTTGAATTCGTCCAAACATTTTTTGAAGGGAAAGCCACAGTAAAAGGGTTGGAAGTTGTGGCAACTGAGGAAAGAATTGCAGAGGTCACAGGGTTGCCAGCTGATGGAAAAATTACCCTACCTCCAGAGACACCTGATCAGCCAAGGCCAAATTTATAGAGCCAAATGACCCCCCATAGAGCATTGATAAATAGGGTGCAAAGAGAATGTCTATGTTTGAACCATGGAAGCAGATAGTCGTTTATGTTATCAAATACATCACCTGTGAGGGTTGATATTCAAATTTGCATTATTTACACTTCAAGCTTTTGAATCACATGAGGCATAGAAGGAGGATGAATGTACCTAACGTGCTATACAATCTTCTCTCAATCATGGCGGCCAAGACCCAAAAAGGTAGGGATAATTTTGTTTCCCACCATTGTCTGATTAAATTGTTGGTTGAAAATTCTTTACATGATGTATTTGCAATAACCTGGGAAGAATTTATAAATGTTGATCAAATTAGACTTGAGCACTTGCAACCTAGGGCTTTACCTCAACCTCGTAGGTCTAGCAGAAGATTGAGCATAGCTGAAGCCCCTCTTGACGCTTCAACCTCTAGTGTTGGCTCTTGTGTGAATCCTCCTACAGCAGAAGAAACCATAGAAATTATGTTAGGATTGTGAAACAAGCACAAAACCATGAGCCACAGGATCAAACAACAAACAAGTACACCTTCCATGCAAGAGATCTGCAAACAAGAATTGTTATATTCATCAACAAGGAAAAGTTACAAAAGAAGCTTTCAAGAAGATATGAAAGTCGTGATATTTTCTATGAATAATATCCGAGTGATATTTACAATAAGGGTTGAATGCTTATAAGAGCAAAGCCCTAAATGAGAAAGGGATCAAATCATGACAAGTGTCAACATCACATGAGATGAGACATAATGATCTAATAATAGCTCAACTAATAAAGCATTCCTAAGTTTAGCTAAAGTGTGTGAGAATAAATTAGACTAATAATCAATTAAAGATTAATTAATTATTAGCTAATATATGATAACTCTAACACCCCCCCTTAAGATGAACTTAGGGAGTAGCTAAAAACCCTAAAAAAGAGAATGCAAGATGGGTCTCGGCAAACAAGGCGAAGTAAGGTACCCATGTACAAACATAAGATCTCTATAATGTGGAGAAATAGAGAAAACCTCATGGGAAAAACTCCATTCCAAAAAGAGATGAAAGCCAAGTGAAGGATTGAAGAAGCCTTCAAACAAGACAATGTTGTCCCAAAAGATAGGACCAAAGAGAACACCACAGAAGCATGAAGAAGTTGCAAACACTGTCGAAGAATGACTACTCTAATGTCGAAAGAATAACCTCCACTGAAACATCTAATGATCAGGATCAAGAAGACAAGAATTTGTATGAGTGCCCCCAACGACACTACTTGAATTAGATGGAAAACAAAGGAAAAAGCCTGGTACTCGAAGATACAAATGGAAAGGTACCAAAAGTCTGAAGAACTGATCATGAGAAAATGGAAGGTTGCCTCTAGAAATAGGAATGCAAGAGTGTCCATATGGTAAGTGCTTCATCTCACTGAAATGCATGGGTAACCAACTGTTGCATCTACCTAGTACATAGGAACAAATATTGTATACATAGCTCACTACAACGCGAAACCAAGGAAGCATTAACACCAACAATAGAAACCCCCTATAATGTTGACAAGGGAGAGGTAGACGAGTACACTGAAACTGAATGCCTAAAAGTAGTGCATGAAGAGGAACCAAGAACATCTAAAGGTGCAGACATGAAAGTACAAGCAGATATAAAGGATGTGAAAACAAATATCACATATGCATGAGAAAGGTATGAAGGAAAACAAAAGGAAAACATCAACCCTCATGGCACTTTATATCATAGTGCGAGTACAACAAGGCACAAAGTGATGTGCAAGAATCCCAATACTACACATACAAAGCTAAGACACCTTATTTCAGTGCGTTTATATAAGATAAATACATGCAATGTGAGCCCATAATGTCCAAAAAAGGAAAACAGCTGAAAATACAATTCTCTTACAGAAAATGAGGAAACTAGTAGCACCATGACAAATTACATGAAAAAACATGCACTTTAGCAAAGGCACCCAAAAATGTGTCCAAATGCAGAAGATATGGCTCGTCAAAGTCTCCAAAAATGAGAACCGAACAGCTACAGCACTGAGAAAATAGAATTCTGGAAAAAGATAGAAGTCAAAACTAGAAAATACCTACACCACTACAAAGAGCACAAAATTTCACCCCATTTCAAAAAAAATTGCACGCGAAAAGACCATCGTATGGCCAAGATATGGCCTCTGGAAGTTGAGGTGCAAAACTAAAAAACCCAATAGAGACGGGTTGAGAAGGACAAAAAGGAACTCCACCAAATTTAGCAAAAACACCTTCAGAAATAGAGGCCCACCAAATATAGTGTGCTGGGAAAAAAACTCCTCCAGATACAGTGCATGAGACAATTTTTTTAAAAAAATTGCAAAACTCCAATTTGCCTTTTTATTTTTTTAATAGAAAAAAGGAGAGAAAAAAACTATATATATTTTAAAAAACATATTGAAAAAATGTTTTTATTTTTAAAGTTAAAAAAACATTTAAAAAAACTATTATATTTATACAAAAAAAATTACATTGAATTTTTTTATTAAAAAAAATAAAAATAAAAACAAATTTGGTGGGGAGCACATGGGCCACCCCCACCTCTCCATGAGGGCGCGAGCCCTTGTGCAGGTTTGCGCAGGTACGACCTATGCAGTACCCTGTGTAGGTACGGACCTGCGCAAGGTACCTTTGCTATTAAAAGCTTTTGCTTTCGCTTTTTTATTAAAAACAAAAAAACTTTATTTAAAGCTTTAAATTTTTTTAAGCTTTTAAAAAAGTAATTCTTTTTTTACAATTAAAAAAACTACCAATTATTTTTTGCAGAAAAAATAACTTTTTTTTTTTAATTTTTACCTCGTAATGCGTGCAGGTAGCCATACGAGCCTGGATAGCAAAAAAAAATTTGCCTCAGAAGTCAACTGCTTAGATTTCGATGATTTCACAGTTGATGTTAGGGTTTTTGGGCCTTCTGAGTGCAATGGTGATGTCCATTCGGGCTCAAAACACACCAAAAATACAACTACCCTCCAAATCTAGAGACTAAGCAACTGCTTCAAAACCTTGTAGATCTGGCATCCGAAGTCGAAATCAAGTGAAACAAAAGCCAATTTTGACTTTCTCAATGGCTCTAGATCCAAGGACAAGGTCCTTTTCATGCCAAAATTTACCGAAAATTATCCCACCTCCAAAATTTACAAAAAAGAGCAAAGGGGATTCAGATATGAAGCTTGCAACCCTCGTTGAAGAAGAAAACCTCATAAATCGAGAAGGGGTTCGCTGAATCTACGCTCTGATACCATGTTAGAATTGTGAAATAGGTACAAAACCACTAGCCACAAGATCGAACAACAAACAAGTACACCTTCCACACAAGAGATCTGCAAACAAGAATTGCTATATTCATCAACAAGGAAAAGTTACAGAAGAAGCTTTCAAGAAGATATGAAAGCCATGATATTTCCCGTGAATAATATCTGAGTGATATTTACAATAAGGGTTGAATGCTTATAAGAGAAAAGCCCTAAATGAGAAAGGGATCAGATCATGACAAGTGTCAACATCACATGAGATAAGACATAATGATCTAATAATAGCTCAACTAATAAAGCATTCCTAAGTTTAGCTAAAGTGTGTGAGAATAAATTAGACTAATAATCAATTAAAGATTAATTAATTATTAGCTAATGTATGGTAACTCTAACAAATTAGTTCTTCTAGAATAGAGCACTAAGAAAAAGAAAGTTCTTCCTCTGATTCTGATGATGACACTCCACTTGAAACCCTGATGAAAACTAGGGCATAGAAGAGAGAAGTAGAAACAAGAAAAGGAAAGGCCAAAACATGGCATGTAGAAAGAAAGGTGCCAAGTTCTAAAAAAGGAAGGCTGACACTGTTCATCCTACAGCCAAAGGAAAGTGTGAGAAACCTCCCAGGAAATCAAGACCAACTAGGCCTGTGATTGGTACGCCTCTGTAGGAAATCCCTAAGCTTGGTGAGACATCACACGAGGACCCTGAAGCTCCAATGGGGCAGGAAAATGTCAAAGAAGAAGATATATTTGGGAGAACAACAAATATAACATTGGCCGATCTTGCTAACACTGCAGAAGAGTTTGAGGAAAATCAGGATTTCCTGTAGCATGAGCAAGAAGTCCTGTAGCAAGAAGTCCTGTAGTAGGATGTCTTGTAGCAACAGCTAGAACTAGAGCAGGAGTTCCTGCTTCCACAACAAGAACAAGAACGAGAGTCCCTACAGCAAGAGGTGAAAGAAGAAACAGTACCCTTGCAACTAGAGATAACTGGACACCCTGAGTCCATGCAAATAGTGTCATATGAGGAGCCGCCATCGACAAAAAAACTGGTAGGCATTCATAATCCTCATGGTTTTATAGTACATGCAACAATTTTGAATTTATGGAAAGAAATACAAAGAAGGGAGGAAGAATGGAGAAAGGAAAAACAGAAATTGAAGGAGGAAATTCAAAAGGATGAGGAGATAGAAGATAAAGATGCAGAAATTGCCACCCTGAAGCAGAGGGTGGATGATATGGCAGCTTTGGCACCATGGATTTTGGAATGTAGGACCCCTCCAAGGGTCTATGCTTTGCTCCTGGAAGAGAAGTATCTCTCTTTTAAGTTGTCAAGGATTGCCTCAGGTTTGAATCCTTCTATTGACACCCCTATGGAATTTTTCAATGCTTATAGGATTGCCTCCCCTGAAATGAAGAATTTGTTGTGTGAATTTTATTTGCATAATTTTGTTGTAACTCAAGACCATGATTGGAACCCATTGTTGTATGTTGGGGATGTCCAATTTAGGGCATTCATGTCTTGGGTACAAAATGAGATTAGTTGGGGACAACAACATGGAGCTTATAAACAATTGGAGTCTGATATCCCTCTTCCCATTAGAACTTAATCAAGCAACCCAAGGGATATTTACAGAGAATGGTACAGAATGCTTCTTAGACCTAGTTATGGCAACGGGATTATGCCTTGGATTGAGGCAGTCTACAGTGAGTATGAGGTAAAGACAACAACAAAGGAGGAAACTATGAGAAGATGTATATCACAAAGATGGAATAGTCTATCTGATGAGCTAAAGTAGGTTGAGCCTCATTCCATCCACAATTATGCTACAACACTAAAGAGGATTAATAGGTATATTCATATTGGGAGAACTCAGGGGTGGTCTTGGCTTCCCCTAACTTTCCAGCCACCCATGCTCATGTGGCCCATGCCAAACTTTAGATTCTACCAGCTTAACATTGTTGTAGAAAGGTAGAGATGGAACAGATTTGATAGATTGGAAGGATTCTATTGGGATCCTGATTCACGCACTGCAGCCACTGATGTTGGACAGCTATTAGTTGCAAATTTCAAAGCTTTGACCAAGCAAAAGAACAACTCTTCCCCTATTGGAGGACCAGCAAAATGTTAGGTTGGGGGAAGTGATGAGCCTAGTTTTTGGTCCAATTTTGGGTAGAATCTATAGTTTATTTGCTGATAGATGTCATGGAATTTACTGTTAAATGTCAGTATTTTCATAATGTTTCCCTCAAACCATTGACATTGGACTTAATCCTATCTCTGCAAGCTTTAATGACATTTGGCATAATATGTGGATTATCTATATTGATTTTGCATGTGGTTAATGAATGTCCCTTAAAGTTGGTTATAGATGTGTAGTTATTATGCGTATTGACCTTGCCATGTAGATTTAATACACCAAGTTGAGGAAGACACCGCTAGTTGGGCATGCACCATAACGTCCAACAAAGGAATCACTCCAAGTCAAAGGCAGCCAATGGTAGAAGATTCTTCATGCAACTGAATCTAACTGCCTTGTAGTGGACTTTAATGATTGAGCATGCATGGGCGTTACTGTTGTGTTGGATTTGTGTTTGGACATGTATGTCTGACCAGATTTCATGCATGCGTAGCCACCATCACTCCATTTCCTTTGTTTTCCCTAAATAGCATCCTCCCGGTTGTGGAGTTGACTGATGGGCGTTACTGTTGTGTTGGATCTGCATTTGGACCTGCATGTCTAACCAGGTTTCATGCATGTGTAGCCACCATCACTATATTTCCTTTGTTTTCCCTAAATGGCGTCCTCTCGGTCGTGGAGTTAACTGCCTCGTTTAGCTGTTAGTATAAATAATGATCTTATGCTCCTTCTTTAGGAGGTTGCATGATTTGATAGTGTACTTGCACTCTCTAGTTTTTAGTAATACAGATACATTACTCTTTTGTACTCATGATTCACAGTGAATAAAATAAACTTCTGAGTTTGAGCATCTGAGTTTTCATTAGTTTTAGAGGATACTTATCTAAGGGGGCCCACTTGGTGAGTAATCTGTCTTCTTAGTTTAGCATTAGTTTAGTATTACTTGTTGTTTAGTACTTAGTTAGAAATATGGCATCGACTATTCCTGCAGCCACTAGAACTTTATTTTGTGAATGTTCCTGCAGCCAAAGTAGACAAAGTAGTGTCCTATTTTTTGCTCATATTTTCATTTTTGTTATGCATTTCAGCTTAGCATAGTCATTGATTGATGTTCATCATTTGTTTCATTCATTTTCAAGCAATTTACTTTCAGTATTGTGTGTTACTTAGTTGTAGAATAGAATGGCTACTTTGAGTTCCTAGTGCACATATTGTGCTTACCCATTTCAAGTTCACATCCTTGGGTTGACAAGTTAAATGCACCTTCATGATGATTGAAATGGCTATTCAGGTTAGATTTCCAATCCCTGAATCATGATTGTCAAGGCTTAGTTATTAAGATCATTGTAGGAGACCAACACCCCATGGGGGTGTAATTGTTGAATTTTAAGTTAGTGACCTCACTGGTTCATAGCTTCGGGTCAAAAGTGTTTTCCCCTAAAGATAATAATAATAAATTTTAAATAATAATAAACAAAATAAATTTAAATTATTAAATAATAATATTTAAATTTATTTAAAACTCTGGCTGACCCAGTTGGGTGAGCACCAAATTATCCATATAAATGTTATTAGTTTTGTTGAAGTTGATATCATCAAATTTGGACACATATGGTGGCGAGTCTATGAGATATGAAAATCTTTATGGATCACTTCAACGTGGGATGAACCCCCCCGCATTGAAGCTATGTGTTTCTTCTTTGAAATATTCTGCCATTGCCATCCTAATCATTTGCTAAATCCACAGGTGGAGGCCACACTAGAATCAGCAACAGGGGACTTAGCCATTGCACCATTCACAATCTGAAGAAGCATACGAGACTTATGGAATCACCAGGGACTCATTGTAGGGAATACGCCACTACAAGGGCACATGTAACATCTTCTATTGGGCGCCTGAAGATTGTAATTGCTCCATCTAGTAAGGAGGTCTATTCTGAATACACTGCAATTGGTACGTTGGTCAAGTGTCTCTCTGATCAACTATGTGTTTGGAAGTGAATGGTTCCTATCAGCGCAAGGACTCCTAGTTCATGTTCATCTGTTCAACAACATGACTACTATCCTCCTATCGAGCAAGTTGCATATTGCCATTACTACTATGTAATTCCATCTAGAAGTTAAAATTTGTATATACGCGCACATATTTATTAACGCCTTCAATGCTTCTTACTGCTCTGAGTTCTCTAAGGATTAGGTGATGACATCAGGTGTGTCCATTTAATTATGATATATGTTGTCTTCTAGGGGCATTGATTTTGTTTGGGTTCCATACATAAAAACCTATGGGATCAAACTCCCGAGGGTGAAAGACTTATCCAATAAGGTCTCATTTATGAGATCTACTTTCATTTCTATGTAATATTTAAATTTGAGTGCAATGAAATATATTTTTGTTCTTTATTTGGGCTTGGCATCTTACAGTGGTATCAGAGCCAAGTTTCTTGCCAGCCTGAGGGTATTTTATGCAACCGAGTCAAAGGGATCAGCGTGTTATAAAGAGGGAAAGGAAGAAAGCAGAAGTTGTGGCATCTGGAATAGGAGGCAAAGGTAAGAAGATGTTTGATAGGGTTCATCAATGGGATGCTTTCTTGAGGAAAATGGCTCAAATGAAAGATAAAATGGCCAAATAACAGGAGAAAACAATGCAAATGATGAACATGTTGATGTAGACCATGAATAATATGAATAACACCCTCAGATTTGCACCAAATAATGGTCCAAAAGGTAGTCATTCTAATCAGAATGGACCTAAAATTTAGAGCAGTAGGGCTTCCTGACCCACACAACCATCATTCTTGGCCAAGAAAGGACCCACAAATGAAGAAGAGAAGTTGAATCATGTTGGAGGTGATGTCAATTCAAGCATAGATTCCTTGCCCAGCTTAATTCGGATGTGAGGAGTCAAATCCCATTTATACAATTTCACAATGCAAGGAGTGGATTGAAAGGGAGAACACTAGTACACTATTCCAATAGAGATCTACAGCATAGGATGAGCAAGTTGACTCCCAACTTTTGATGGTCCAGGGAAGGTTATGACATGAGCTTGGGTACAAAAGCTTGTTACATACTTTTCACTCAGCCTAATGACTGAAGATGAAGCAGTCAAGTTTTACATTCTACATTTGGAAGGTGTATCTCATGAATGGTGGCATCATGACATTGTGACACAAGGGTTTAATCTTGTTACTACATTTGTTGATTTCACACAAAAACTCATAGAAAGGTTTGATAGAAGAGATCTGGAGGTATACTTCAAGGAATTGACACAACTAAGGCAACATGGGACAGTGGATGATTATGCTACAAAATTTCAAAGGCTTGCTATTATGGTTTCATATGTGATAGATAGGAGACTCATGTTCTTGTTCATTGAAGGGCTCTCAAAGTCTTTATGTGGTTTGGTGAGGGCTTTAGAACCAATGTCTTTGGAGGAGGCTATTTGAAGAGCCTTAAGCCTTAAGGACTCCACCATGAAGAATACACTTATGCTCAAGAATGCACCAACAAGGCAGTAAAAGAAGCCACCACACGAGATCACTACTCAATCAACGAATCTACCACAAAGGTCTAATAGGATGGACATGTCTAAGAATGAGCTCTGAAGGAAAAAGTTACGCTTCACTTGTACAGAGCCTTGTGCACTGGGTCATAGGTGTTTGAGGAAAGGAAACATCCACTATATTAAGGTAGTCTTTGATGATGACACTGAGGAAGGAGAAGGTGATCCTGAGGATGTTGCTAATGAGGATGTGTACGTGGAGACATTGGAGGGAGAGGATGTTCAAGGGTCACTCTCTCTGTATTAGATGGGACTTACAAGGAGAAAAGGTAACATTATTAATAAATAGTGGAGCAACACATAATTTCATTGATAAGGGGCTAATGGCCAAGATGGGTCTAAGGATTAAAGAATTTGAGGGGTTTGATGTATCAGTTGTAGGAGGTTACACTCTTTCATGCACTCGCCAGATTCAACAGCTAAAGTTAATCCTAGGGGGCCATTGGCTGCAAGATGACTTCTACGTGGTAGCCATCGATGAGACTAATTTGGTTTTGGGAGTGCAACAGTTGCACTCGCTTGGGGAGTACACAATCAACCACCAAACAAGGGAGTTGAAGTTCAAATCTAATGGGAAAGAGTTCATTCTTCAAGGTCTCTCCAAGGCTGCCTCTAAGGAATTTTTAGCCAAGAAGATGGAGAGGTCGTGGGGAGGATTAGAGGTCTTCATGCATCTAAAACTAAAGTTGCTTGAGGACAAGCAACATCTAGGTGGGGAGGATTGTCATGTCCTTGTCCTCGATTGAGAGATAATTTCAAATAAGAGGACAAAATATTTTAAACACTAATTTGAATTTAACAAATATTTAAAATAATATTAATAATTTTTAAATAATGATAAATAAAAATAAATTTTAAATTATTAAATAATAATAATAATTAAATTTATTTAAAACTTTGGCTGACCTAGTTTGGTCGGCGCCAAAGTATCCAAATAAATGTTATTAGTTTTGTTGAAGTTAGTATCATTGAAGTTGGACGCATATGTTGGCAAGTCTACAGGAGACAAAAATCTTTGTGGATCACTTCAAGGTGGGACGAACCCCCTCACCTTGAAGTTGTGTGTTTCTTCTTTGAAATCTTATGCCATTATCGTCCTAATCAATTATTATATCCATAGGTGGAGGAGACACTGGAATCACCAACAAGGGACTTATCCATTACGCCATTCACAATCTGAAGAAGCATACAGGACTTGAGGGATCACCAGGGACTCATTATGGGGAATGCACCACTACAAGGGTGCATATAATGTCTTCTATCGAGCGCTTGAAGATTGTAATCGCTCCATCTAGTGAGGAGGTCTATTCTAAATACATTGCAATTGGTATGTTGGTCGGTTGTCTCTCTTATCAATGACGTGTCTAGGCATGAATGGTTTATATCATCATAGACACTCGTAGTTCATGTTCATATGTGCAGCAACAAGACTACTATCCTCCTATCAGGCAAGTTGCATATTGCCATTATTGCTATGTAATTCCATCTCGAAGTGAAAAACTATATTTATGCGCACATAACTATTATCGCCTTCAATGCTTCTTACTATCCCGAGTTCTCAATGGATCAGGTGATAACATCAGGTGTGCCCATTTAATTATGCTATATATTGTCTTCTAGGGGCATTGATTTTGTTTGGGTTCCATTCATAAAAATATGTGTGATCGAACTCCTTTGGGTAAAAGACCTATACAATAAGGTCTCATTTATGAAATCTACTTTCATTTTTGTGTAATATTTAAATTTGAGGGCAAAGAATAATATTTTTGTTCTTTATCTAGGCTTGGCATCTTACATCTTGGTCCTTATAATTTGGACTATAAAATGTAGATGATGGACCCTATAGATCAAATCCTTCAACAAATATATAAAATATAGAGTAGGACAAATAAAACATCATAAAAATTTGTTTTACATACAAATGATAGTAAATGAAATATGCATCAAATCTAGCCTAGATCAAACCAAATACATGTAAACCTCAAAAAGATCAAGTGTAGTATGTTGATGTGTTGATAGCTTGGATGTTGTTGCTCATGAAACCAAGAGCATGATGGTGTGATCAAGATGATTCAATAACAGTAACATAGGATTGAATGATGCAAATGGGAAGGAAGGCCTCTCATTTATAGAAATTACATGAGAGAAATTAAGGGCCAAGATGCATTGAGTTATGGATGGCTAGGATTGCTTGAGGATTAGGTTTTAGATTAAATTTGTTGTCATGTGACAAGTGTCACATGAGGGATAAGGGCTATTTTAGGATTAGGATTAGGGCAACATCCTTAAATGGATGGCTAGGATTAAGAGGTGAGATATTAAATGAAGGAATGATATGGAAAGTTAGTTTGACTTTTGGCAAGGTGTCTAAGTTCAATAAATCTAGACAAGGAGTTAGTTAGACATGAGAAGGAGATATTTGTCACATGAGGACAAATTAAGAATGTGATCCATGTGAATGAATATACTGGCTAGGATTAAATGGATAAGGATTGAGGAATAAAGGGAATTGAATATTAGAGAAAAAGATAATGGGGATTAATTAGTCTAAGGCTAGAATTAATTAAATAAATATAATTTATTTATTTAACTAAAGGTGAGGGATAAGGGAAAAGGTTAAATTAATTAAATAAATAATAATATTTATTTAATTAAATATTAGGATAGGTGAAGTCAAGTTTGGTTAGGTTAAGGTCACATTTAAAGTGTCTACAAACTCTATAGAGATTGTTGGTTGCAATTAAAAGGGAACCATACCAACTCCTACTAGTGGGCATTGGTATGATCTGCATAGAGTTTCTTAATAGGTTAAAAATTCCTTTTGTTGTTGCTTTCATTGGTGATCTTATTATTTGGGTATTGTGATGCATAATGACCAAACATATAATAAATAAAGCACTTGAATTTACTCAAGTCTTGGGTTTTGAGGTTGAATCCTCATCCTTTGCCTTACCCTTGTTCATTTTTCCTTTATTTACCTTCATCTATCTTAACAGGTCCAAATTGTTGTCATCACCCTTCTTGCTAGATTTTGACTCTATTCAAGTTTATTGTTGAATAGAATCATCCCACAGTCTTTAAGAAAGAAGATTCTCTTGGGCGGAAATTCCCTTAACAAAAGCTTGTCATGAAGATGGGAACCATTTAATGCAAAATTCACAAGCTTTGTATCTTTAACCTTCTCCTTGACTATTGGAAGAAGTTCATCAAGTTGAGTAACCTTCATCGGGTAATTGGTAACAATATTTCATTTAGTCCTCTCCATGGATCTAAATTTATTTTGCAATATCATTTTCCTATTTATGTATCAAACATCTCCTTGGTTGCTTTATTTTTTGTTAAATGAGGAACTAAAAAATCTTTTACCACATCCAAGATTATCCACATGGTCAAACATCTCCTTGGTTGTTTTCTTCACATGAACTACCAACTACAATGTGTTAGTAGGTATACACACCACATGCATAACAATTTCCTAAAGATCATTTCCCTTCAATAGCCAAGTGATCTTAACTTTCAAAGGGAAGAAATTTAATGCACCATATACTTTATCCTCAAATCCGATGCTACCTAATGCCATTAAAATACTATTTTTGTTTTAAAAAACAAACTCCCAAATCAAAAAATAAACAAACTACATAATTTTTCTTTTTGAGAACACTTGCTACAAATCTCTAACCATGTGGCTTGATGAAATCATAGCTACTGATATAAACCCTAGCCGTCATTTTTAATCCTTCAAAAATGACCTAGAAATATTTTACAATTTCCATTGTAACCTTTGCAAAATTGTAGAGAAAATTGTGAAATTTGGGCATTGAAATTCTTTTAAAAGCTTTGGTATTTTTAGTATTTTCCAAGGAAAAATAAAATAGTTGGATTTTTCTAAATGAACCAACCTTTGAAATTCTTGACTAGCTTTGATTGCAATTTCTTGCCAAATAAAACTTTTGATCATGCAAACATCCATCCACAAATCCCTTAGTTATTAGTTCTTATTTAACCATGAAGCCATTGTAATTTTAAGGTTAAAAAAAGAGGCATGAATTCTAGTTAAAAACACTACATGAATTTTATTATAATTTTCCCTTGGTCTTCACAAGCCTTGGCTTCATGATTTTCATTCACTCTTCTAGCTCTAATGCCATGCTAAATTTCTAACCCTAAGAGACTATTATCCTAGTGTTTCTCTAATTAATTAACTCAAATCAAATTATCAACAAAAAGATGTAAATTTAGAAACATTGCAACAACCATACAAAAATTGAAATGAGAAATTATAAAAGAATTTAGAACAAAAAATATAAAATTTACACCTTCAAATCAATGTTGCATTTTTTTGAAAAACTTACAAGGAAACCTCTAGTCGTCGCTACCCTCTCCCCCCGCCTCCCACTCCCCATCTTCTTAGCAAGGAAGTAATTATGTTTCAATCCAAATTTCTTTATGAAAGCTTCAAACTTCCTTTTTGCTAAGTGCTTGGTTAGAATATCAATGATGTGTTCATATGTGGAGATGTAATAGAGCTTCACTAGTCCCTTCTGAATCTTGTCTTGAATGAGGTGAGACGATCTCTTTGTGCTTGGACTTGTCATGAAACCTTGTATTCTTTGAGAGTACGACACACCTTTGATTAAATAATTTCCTTTTTTTTCTTTCGTTTGCTCCATCTCTTCTCTCTCACTCTCTATCTCCCTTTCTTCCTTTGTCATCCTCTCATTTGTTCATTTGCTTTCTTGCTTTGTTTCTTTACTTTAAATAATTTCTTTCTCCCATTTTTCATTTTTCTTTTCTTTTTTTCTCCTTTTTGATATTCCTTTATTTCTTCTTTCTTTCACACTTTACTTTCTTTCTATTACAGTTTTTCTTTTTTTTCGTCAATCTCCTTCACCATCTATTTATATATTTTTTCATCTCATTTATTTCTTTTTAGCACCTATATATGTCTATTTATTTCTAGCATCAATTTCTTTTTTATTACCTTTCAATATTTATTTCTCCATATCTCTCTCTCTATCTCTCTCTCTCTCTGACTGACATTATTTGCTTCTTTTGTTCTCTCTCTTGCTTTGTTCATTTTTATTTTCTCTTTATAATTATCCCTCTTTCTAACCCTTTTTATTTTTTATTTATTTCTATCCTCAATCCTTTTTTAATTAACTTCACTATTTATTTATCCATCACTTTCTCCATTGCATTTTTACTCTCCCACTCTCTCCTTTTCCTTCTTGATTTCTTTTGTATGATTTTTTATTTCTATCACATGGTAATTTCTTTCTTATTCTTTCTTTTCGTTTTCTCTATCATATTATCTTTTTCTTTGTCTATGTATCTTTCTTTTCTTTTTGTTTCACTTTTAAACTCTTACCTCTCTTAGATCTCTTTCCTTCTCTTTCTTTGATTTTTCTATGATTTTTATTGTTTACTCACTATTTCTTTCTAAATTTTTATTTTGTTCTTTCTTGCTTCCATTTAGTCTTTCTTTCTTTTTTTTAATCTCTATTTCTCTTTCTAATATTCTTTCTTTATTTGATAATTCCTCTCTTTTTGTCCCTTTTATCTTTATTTTTTCTCTCAACTTCCTCTCTTTTTGTCCCTTTTTACCTTTTTTTTCTTGCCTTTGACTCTTTTAATATTACCTCTCTTTTATGTCTGTTACTTTTTTGTTCATTTATTTTGTATTAAATTACTTTCTTCTTTTGTTTCTCTTATTTTTTTTCTTAAATCATTTGTTTAAATTTTCTCTTCTTCTTTTTTTTTTAATCTTCCTTCTTAATTTTTCATTTATTAATTTCTCTTTTCCCACATTCACTCAACTTCTATATCCATCTCTTTGTTTTCTATCTCACTTTACCTTTGTTTCTCTCTCTCTTTGTATTTATTCTCTCCATTTCTATTTAAATTGTTTCTATGTTTCATCATCAATCTTTATCTATTTTTGTGTCACTCTTTTTCTTTACCATTTCCCCCACTTTCTTAATCTATATCTATATGTATTCCTCCCCCTTCTCTTTATTATATAGTTTAACTCTATTTTTTGAATCTCTTTTTTCATCTAATTTTTACTCCCTCCCTCCCTCCTTCCCTCCCCCTCTCTCTCTCTAGATCTCTCTCCCACTTAATCATGTTTCTTTTTATCTAATTTATTATCCCATTCTTTCCCTTCATGTCTTCTCTCTATATTTCTCTTTATTTGTATTTCTTTTTTAGTTCTAATAATGGTTTTAATTCCATCTTTTTATTTTTATTCTCTTTTCACCTAATTTTCATTCTCTTTCTTCATTCTTTCTATCCTTTTTTTTTTTTTAATCTTTCTTTTGTTATACCTCTATTTATTATTTAACCTTAATTTTTTTATATTTTGCATCAATCTTGATCTCTCTCCCCCGCTCACTTACACTCTTTATTTTCATTTTGCTTCAATCATATCCCCTAAGGCTTGTTAATTTTCTTGCATGACCCCTAGCCCCATGGTAACTTGGACTAGTGGTGGATTTTATGACCATATTATGTTAAATGGACTTATGTGTGGGTGTGATGGTTATGATGTAGATGCTAGTACTAATGAATATTTTTATAACATTATCATGTTATTGGTGAAATCTAAATGCGTTGATTTTGTTTATACTAACTCAAACTAATGACTTGGTTGGTGGACTTGTGTGAGGTTTGTTGTTGGTTGTAGGTACTCGAGGCTCAAGATGAGGTGGATTGTGTGGTACAGTGATGAGAGACAAACAAGCTTTAAGACCAAATCCCAATCACAAACTTTGTAGGCAACTTCATCGTAACCTAAGTTTTACCAAACCTAATACCAAGTAAACAAATTTTGCTAAATGATCTTTGTAGTTGAACATGCAAGGTTGTCTAACTCCGCAACAATAAATTGAGCTCTCAAGGATATTTAATTTTTCTTGTTAACCCTAGGACCTTAGGTGTTGATGTTATTACCATCATCTATTTGGAATAAAACTAATTATCTTTTAGAATATTATAGAGTTAGTTGACATATAAGTATTGTTAAGGAATTCTAAGATTCTATTATATGTTGTATCAATAGTGATAGGTTGATAAAAATCAATGTAGATGTATGTTCCCTTAGCAACTAAGGATGAGTGTTGAATTGGAAAGAGTTTGTGTAAGCAAAAAAAAAAAACTTAGTAACCTTCAATCTACAACCAAAACTACTTTATGAAAGACCATAGACTTCCTCTTCAAATTAGTTAATGAAATGTTCAAATGGCTTCTCTAACTTCCATAGGGGGTCATTGGAAAGGTATGTTCCCTCTTCAAACACATTTTGATGATTAACTGGTACTTGTCTCCCATAGAGGAAACACGTCCCCATCTTAGAGACCTATATAAAGATGTCTCTAGACATGAATTTAGATTAAGTTTCTTTACATTTCCTATAGTCTCCAACAAACATCCCTCAAAAATGTGGAAAATTCCAATAGATATTTCTTAGATATATCACAATAATTACATTGGATTTACTTGAAGAGCTGACATATGGTTGATAAAAATCAATAGAACTAAACAAATGTACTAATAGATTTGTAATTTTCATTAAAATTTACAAAATTCTTTTAGTACTAAAAAATTTCCTTATTAAATCCCAAAGAGGTAAGAATATGATGTTATACTATAACAAGATTTGATGTGTAAATGCATTGAATTTTATTCAATTGATTCCATGTTATGTTTTCAAAAATAATAAGATTCTTCTCCTAGTTTTTGTCATCTCTAGATGATTATGGTTTGAAATATTTTTTCCTATCATGTTATAATTAATTTAAAATGTTAGTTTAGTTTTTAATTTTTAAGCATTTTAGTATTTATCATTCTTTAAAGATATCAATTGTTTGATATATACAATCTCCAATGTTTCTTGAAAATGTTGTACCAGCGCACATCATGTACCAGTACCAGTACCTATCTCCTGGTAACTATGAGCATTACCGACTAACCTTAATTATTGTTGGTGGCTTTGAAAAAGGACATTAAAAAAGTAAGATCATGAAGTGCTAACAATATCCAAAGAACAAATTCTCCACAAGAAGTAAATTATTTAACTTGAATCCATTTACTATTAAACACAGTTCTCAGCCTGTCGCTGCTTAGGCTTAGAAAAACTCTCAAAGTTGAGAATAAAATAAATAAATAAATACAACTTACACCTATTTTCCACCTCACACATGGCTAAAATAATTAAATAAAATTATTATTTAATTATAGCTATATTGCCTCAACCTAAATTCCAAGAATAAATGATACCTAAGAACACTTGTCCTTATGACTCCAATATTTTCTCCACTAAACCGAAGAATAAAAGGCTCCTAAGTGCATATGTCCCTTATATCCCTCATGGTTATGTAACTACTTACCAAATTTAGTAAGCCAATCCTATCCCTTCACATTCCAACAACCTCCATCTAAACCCTTCATGCTCTTGTTGATCTTAGGGAAATAATCTCTAACATCCTTCATTGTTGAGCTCACCATCAAATCTCAATCATCCACTATCAAGCCTCCAAAATTCTATAAATTTAGGCACTCTCTTATCCATTTTCATATCCATCAAGTTTGATCCAAGTATATGCTATCAAAATTGGTACCTTCAACAAAAGATCATCCACCTATCAACTAATCATAGGAGAAAATAATTCAACAATCAAGTTTGTGGTAACATTTGATTTGGTTTTTGATGTTATTGTGTTGTTTTGAACTCTTTTGTTGAGCTCTATCTATATGGTTTTTTTTGGTTTGAATAGGAAACTTACATGCTTGTTTGCTTTCATTTGTGTTTTCAAGTCATAGCATTATAGTAATTATAAGTATTTATATTTTATTTTATCTCTTAAATTATATGTGATATGGACAATGTTTAAATCTTAGTATTTAAGTGGGGGTCAAATGCTCAAGGAATTTTTTATGTTTGTAAATATAGACAATGGTAGTTACAACTTTTACAATTTTATTTTCAATAACAAGTATAATCTATTAACCTTAATATAGTTTTTGTTTTATTGTGAAAATTTTGTCTATCTCCTAGTAGTGTATATCAAATGGAAATGCTTACTTTTTATGGGTATCCATTAAAAGTTAATTATTGTAGTGTAGAAAAATGCATCCCTTTACATTTTCTCACTTGTTTGGGCCCTCCTAGTTAAAATAGGCTTAATTGTGCCTTAATTTAGTGTTGTAAAGTGTATCCCTTTACACTTTCACACTTATTTAGAGCTCCCTTAAGTAATTGAGCTTAATTACACCTTAATTGGCCCTTTAATTCATTTACAAGCTTATTTAATTACATTTTTTGAAGGGGAAACTCAACATTAATCAATGCCTAAACATAACACTTTACATTGAGCAATGTGTGTCCTAGGTTTATGGACTTGGGACCCATTCGTCCCATTCGCCCATGGGTGAATGGGTTCTTCCTAAACCTTAGGACCTAAATTTAAATTACGTTTTTGGCAGTATTTTAACATACTCAAATCTGTAATTCAATGTTGATTTGTGATATTTGAATTTTGAGAAATTAAGGATACATACCTATAAATACATGGTCATTTCACTAAGTTTCACCTAGCAATTTTATGAGATTTACAAGAGCATTTCAAGAGAAATCAAAGGCATTCAAGAGTAGATGTATCAGAGTTTTATTGTAGCATTCAAGATCCAATCATCATGTCAAAGTCTTCTTGCATCATGCATTTTATTAGAGCTAACATTGTGATGTAGGTTTCATGATCAAATCAAGCATTCAAAGCACTATTTCAAGCAAGATTCAAGTTCAAGATCCACATCCATTGAAGCCATTTCATGCAAGTTGCGGATCTACATTACAAGATTTATTCAATGGTTTTTTGAGTGGTAACATAGCTTTTCTCATTCTTCATTCCCTCTTTCAAGCTTTTATTCATTTCAAGGTTTGACTACCAAAATGGGGTTTCACCATGGAAAACCCCCCTATTCACCAAAAACAAATAATTTTTCCCTCTCATCTTGTGTGTACAGATTTAGGTGGAAGAAAGCTTGAAGACCTATTGAAGAGAAAATTTGAAGAAGTTGACAAAGTTGCAAAAGTTGTCAAAATTGTTGTCATCTCATGGAAACTCGCCTATAGAAGCCATTTCTTCATTCTGGCCATGAAACCCAGACAAATTGGAAGCTTTAGATCTATGTCAGAGGCTCCTAAAAGCTACAGAAAAACCCTACACTTGGACCCATTTTCCCATGGGTGAATGAGTCCCAAATTTGCTTTGGAAAAGCACTTTTGGTGACTGTACACACATTTCTACCCTTCTCAAATCTACAATTCAATTTCTGATTCTGGTTATTTGAGTTTAAAATAGTTGTTTCAAGTTTAATTTGGCATAATTGGGTTGATTTACTATTTTTTAGTTTTTCTCCCAAAAGTGTCTAGTGAACCTAACCCCCGTCCTCGACACAATAAAGGAAATCCTGTAGATTCTCACAAAGGGTTGATTCACCTAAGGGTTGTTAGCCAATTCTTTGTGAGGATCTCATTTCCTAATGAAATAAAGGAAAATAGGTCCCTAATTGGTTCATCAATCCATTTGGTGAATCTCTTTACACCTATTTTTTGGTGTTTCAATTATTAAAGGGTAATATTTTGGATTTTGTTCTTGTAGCTATTACATAACATCACCAAGTTGTGCACAACCATTAACATATGAGAAATGGATTCTAACTAAAAATTTAATTTAAAATCAATATAATCGCTAGATGTCATAGATGATTGAAGGGTAGGGTTAATTCTTATTTATGTATAGATTTAGATTTTAATATTCTTTTTTAGTGGTATTAAATCATAGAAACTTCAATAGAATTTGGAAAATGCTAGTAGAGTATGTATATTTTAACATTATATGGATGTTTAAATGAAATTTCATCTATTATATGTTCTTTGATTTTTTTTAATTATTTCTTATTTGAAATTTTGTAATTGATCACAAACTTGGGGATGTTGTTTTGTCAACACATTAAGCTCTCCGAGAACATTTGATTTCTTGGGATTAATTTTTTAATAATAATATTAATTACTATGTATTTAAGTGCAAAACAATTGTTAATAATTTTTTATATATTCTCCTTATGATTATAATATACTCCAATATTTCTAAATATTTTTTTAATCTATTATTTAAATTATTTTTAAATATATGCCACCATAAATCCATACAAAGGAAACTTTCACTATATGTAGGTGCAAATCATTTTGAAATCATTCTTATTGGATCTATTATCAAACTAATAAAGATGGTTTGGGTATGTGTTATATAGGTTTATCATTTTATTACTACAAGGAACATTATACCACTAGATATATGAGGTGTATTAAAAATAATTACATAGATGTCAAAGGAGGAGAAAAAATTGACAATGTTGCTATAACAGAAAAACACAATAAAGCATCAACAGTAGCCAACCAAAAAACAATGACCTAGCAATAGACAGACAGAAATAGAAAAAACAATAGAAAACACCAAATCTATTTCATATTTTTCAAGGTGTTGGCCACCTTGATCTCCTAGTTGCAGTGCAAGTTTACCATGTCCATTAGCTTTTTCATCTCTTCCTCAAAGGACTTCCTAAGGTTCCCCCTTGTTCGAGTGCATGGGCCTTTAGCCTCATCTTTAGCGGTCTTCTTCCCTTTACTTTTAGAGGTTTGGTCATTCTCTAGCATATCCACAAAGTACATCTGATCCTCCATGAGTTGACTAATCTTACCAAATAGGAACTTTAGGGACTTCGCACTATTTTTAACTAAGCTATGGCTTACCTACAATAACTTCTTGATATTCTCACTTGTTTCCTTTATCCTTCCCTCCATTTTGCCAAGGTGTCTCTCACATTGGGCTTTAAAATCATAGAAGGAACATTCCAAGTCAACCAACCTCTTAATGAGAAGATTTGAAGAAGAGCCCTTCTGTTGGTTTTTCATGTTCTCCTTTAATCCCTTGATCTTGATATTAAACTTGTTAAATTCCTACAACACCCATTTAGCGAGTTTAAAGGTGCATGTGGCACCCAACCAAGCCATATCCAACAATTCAAACATGGAGGTTTTGTCATCATTCAAATAAGAAAAATCCTCATAAAGATGATTAACCTTTAGTGGCTCGGACTTCCCCAGGTTAGGGTTCATGCAACATTCTCACTCACAATTTTCTCTACTGAGGCCTCCTCACTACTAGGAACCCCATCACCCTCCCCATGAGGATAATTTTGTCAGACAGCGGAGTCATTAATAACAACATTAGTGTCTGCCACATCCTTTACCTATTCCTATTCTAGAATAACCTTCTTGCCCTTTCTACCACCTTTTGAACCTTGCTTCTTTAAATTAGCAATCCTTCTAGAAGCCTACGTGAATTATCCTTCGCCACATTAACCCTAGCCCCCACAAATTGCTCCTTCTCCTTACTACCAAATACACTACCAGATGCACAAGAGCCCACCTCGTGATGCTCAACATTCTCCTTGGACTGTTGTCGATGAGAATCACTAGAGCTAATATCAATATCTTCTCCATCCGACAGGGACCCATAAGAATCTAATTTCTACATAACTAATTTCTTGGCAGGGCCCTTCTTTCTCTTTTTAGAGGAAGCTACCATAGGGGATGAGGACTCCCCCACAGTGTTGTCCTCCTCCACATTCCAGTCAGCATCACCATTAGCACTCGTTTCTAAGCCAGTCAAAAAGGAATCCTCACTCATGGTCTTCTCCTTGCCCTTAATAGACTTGGCAGTTGTATGAGCTCTCACATGCTCCATGATGAGCAAAATGAGGCCCTCATGCAAAACAGGGGCCCTACGATTCTTCAAATGGGCATAAACCAAACGTTCCAAAGATGATAGGAGAAAAAAGGAAAAGAAACATGTAACCCATGTCTAAAATAATTAAGCAAGGTAAAATGGTGCCCAAGAATAGCAATGAAATAGCCTTCAAGAGTCACATATCACATTATAACCTCAACCACTTCTACCCAAATATGCTTCAGGGAAGATCGTTCATACCCCCAAGTTGGCATCTTAATCAGTCTCACTCATTCATTGTGCTTGAATAATTGGTCCATAGCATCATCGTTGCTCTTCCTTTCCTTGTAAAATTTGTGGTCATCCATCGACAACCTAGTGATAAAGGCAATAAAATATTCATTAATAACAAACTCCACACCCTGAACACCTTTAAATATATATTGTGCCAATAGCTAACAAACTCTACAAAGGCTTTGGGGTTGTGGCCATGAAGCCTTTCCAAGAAAGGTGTAAACTGCCCATGCCTCAAGATTCTCCAAAAAAAATTATTCTTCTTCCAACCCTCACAAGATAGAGGCTCAACTCTACTCCTATTGCCACCCATTTCAACTTTCACCATTAACAAATACCAGAGCCAAATCAGTCTTGCAGAATTAAAAATGAGCATAGGATTGGGAAAAATGTAACCCACAAAATGTGTGGTAATAAAGAGGGTGATAATTGCTCGATCACCCCAAATCACAATCTCTAAATTAGCTATCATTTCACATTAAAGGCTTGGCGTCCTCGGGAAGGAGAGAGTGCTCCTCCCACTCCTTGAAATTATTAAGGCTGGTAACCTTATTTGCAAACAAATCAGCTAGGGAATTACCTTCCCTATAGATATGTGTGATATGGATCTCATCAAAGGATCTTAGCATCATTATGGAATCCATAATAAGATGTTCAATAGTCCAGCTTGGCTTCTGATTGCAAAGTAAGTAGTTGAAAACATTGAGGGATTCTCTCTCCACCCAAACCTTTGAATAGCCCTTATCCAATGCAAACTGTATATTGATAAATGCAGCTTCGGCCTTTGTATGATGATTGATCTAGATTCCCAAAGGGAGTTCCACCATGCACAATAACCTTCCATCTTCACTTCTCAACACCCCCCACAACCTGCAAGCCCGGGATTACCCTTAATTTCCCCATCAAAATTAATTTTAACCCACCCTGGGAATGGGGGCTTCCATTTCGTATTCAATATGGCATTCAAGCTAGACTTAACTAGATCAGAAGGCAGAGAAGTGATCTTCCAATTAGTAATCACCATTAGATCATACCCATCTAGAAAAGAGGATGGAGCACATTTATTGGAGTCCTAAAACTGAAGGGAAAAGTTTTCCACAATGGCCCTTCAAATTTTGATAAAGACACTATCCACTTTTAGTTTAGAGTCACAAAAAATTATGTTATTTCTTTCTTTCCATATTCCATAGGCAATATGTTGGGCCATAAGCTCCCAAAGTCTTCAAAGAGGAGGGGATGACAAAGGAAACTTCTAATGATCCACAAAGTTAGAAAGGGAGTCTAGGAACACCTAGTTCAGGTTCCAAAGAGAAAGAAACTTACTCCAAATGAGAAAGGAAAAATTACAGCCAAGCAAGAGATGGAATGCACTCTCTGCATTGCATTCACAAAGTACACATCTATTAGGCAAGGCGGAGGCCCTTCTGCAAAGGTTATCCTGAGTTAGCACCTTACTTTTCATTAAGATCCAAAAAAACATATTCAACTTAGGAATCAATGCCTTATTCCACAACTTCCCCCAGAAAGGACAAGGATTAAGCTTTTACAAGGAGTTGATGAATGTCGAAGAGATAGAGAAGCAACCATTAGCACAAGGGGTCCAAATAACCTAATCCTAATTAGGAATTGGGGAACACGAATGATAGCCAAGAAATTCTATAAAATAGCCATCAAAGGGTCTATTGATGATAGTTTTACTCGCAGTAAGCAGGTCGAATATTCTCCACAGACAAGACCGCGAAGAGCCTATCCTTCTTGAAAGATATGAAACAAAGACAACCTAGGAGAGAATTTTGCATTTACAGAGCAAAGATTGACTTCTGTTTAATCCCAAGTCTTCGATAACCAGGTCATGGTTGCACTAGGGTCATTCTCAGGTAATTATGTGACAATTTGATGTTATTTTCCTTTAAGGGGCAGTCCACATAAACACATACACATACATATACACACTTCTATATCATTTCTTTGAACATTTTAGATCAGCTTTCCAATTTGAAAAGATAAACTTGAAATTCATGAAAGCAATAGATTTGACATTGGATTTCAAAAATCATCATCAATTTCCTTGATATCACTTAAGTAGGTTTAGCATTAAGCATTCAGCAATTTTATGGAAAATAAAAGATTTTCAATAAAACTATTTCCATTCAATTATTTATTTATTTTTGGAACATTTTCAAAAATATCAAACATCTATTCTAAATTAAAACATAAAAATACTGAAAAATAAAAGTTTCTTCTGGTTATTCTCCATGGATGCCCCAAAGAATTAATCAAAACAGAGCAAACCATTTTATATTTCACCAGATTGCTTCACAACTGCGTATAAAACGGTGCAAGCTTTTATAGAGGGGGTTTCGTTTATGGACACTGAATAGGTTCTGTATGCACCCTTAAACGATGTAGCATATAGTCTTGTTCAACCAAACTTACAAAACCAGCTACAAAAGATACTTAGATAGGTAGCTATCCATAAAGCTCTGATATCAATTAATGTCTATGTGCATACAAATTTTTATGCCATAATGGTTTAGAAAATAGGAAAAAAGAACAAAACTTAAAAGAAGTTTTTGCTCCTTCGACATCCACAAATTCCCAACTTGAAATAAAATTAAGCATCCTCTGGCCTTTTATAGAACACAAGGCTCAGATAGGATAAGACATCTACATGAGAGAGAATCTAAGGGACCAATCTCATCAAGGCACGTGGAATATTGTGACCAATAGGAGAATTGCAATTGAAGTCAATAGAAGTCAACTCCAATTACTCGTTGAAGCTCTTCAAGTTCTACTTTTTCATCTGGAATCTTCACCAGGAAAGTAACTTGAATTAGAATAATATATAGGGGCTTCCCATACATTCAGAATGATAAGGCAGAATTTTTGCCCCCTACACCTCGTTTTGTTTTGGTTCCATCACTCTCAGGAATGGGCTCTCTCGAAGATTAGCATTTGTTCCCACTGCATGTGAAATACTATGATCTCCAGTACTCCGGTGGACTCAAAGTCATTTGCATTATCACATCCTAGAGTGATAAAATCGGACAGAATTTTATTCCAACCATGACTCAAATTTTCTTGACCGTCCATACTCGAGCTTTGCATCACAATCGATATCTCCTACAATCACAAAATTCCAAATATTAAATCCCTTTTTAAACAAATATGCCACCATATCTCATATAAATAAAACCATTATTCAAATGTTAGTACAAAATCTATAAAACTCACTTCTAAAAAAAAACATCATAAATCCTTGCATATGTACTGGATCATCGAGACCATTGTATAAAATTAAAAAAAAAGTTAACATTTTACTTCACGTTTCAACTCGGTACCCGGTACTTGATATTCAGCTTTAGCCACTTACTTTCGCAGACCTCAATTATACCGGGACTCCAACTTACCGGACCGAAACCATTCACTTGAACTTTACATTACCTTTTTCCTTTTCTGTGTTTCTGGTACCCGGTACCCGGTGTACGAAACACTTACCATACGAAGTACTTTCTTTTAAACCAAAGATTTCTCTTTTTCTTTTTCACTTCCGGTGATCTTCCAATTTGTTAGCTCCTACCATAGAAGTCATATTTTCACTTGGGTCCCCAATCCTTTTCAGTCTTGGGGCGTGTTGTGAGACCACACAACAGGGTCCAAATTCTGCAAGACTCCACAAAAAATTATGAATATAATTAGCCACCATATGACCAAAATAATGCTTGCAAAGGGAAACAAGAGGAAGAGCCCATGAAAGATTCACCAATAGACCACCATCGCACCACACATCCTCTCAAAACAAAATCCTGGAACCATCACCAAGCATCCACTTAGCACCCTTAGAAATGAGATCCTTGCAGAGGATAATATTCTTCTAGAAGCGAGAACCCAAAGGGATAGAATCATCCTGCATGAAATCTCAAACTCTCCCCACACCATCCAAGTATTTATTCCTTATCAAAGAGGACCAATCAGCTTCTCCATTAAGGAGTCTCTAGATATTCTTCGAAAGGAGGGCCTTATTGAAAGCTCTTATGTTCCTCAATCCCAGACCACCCCACATTTTCGGCTTACAGACAAGATCCCAAGCAACCAGAGGAATTCTAGTCTTATCTTCCACACCCGACCATAAAAATTGTCTCATGATTTGCTCCATTTTTTCTTCAAATTTTGTCAAAATATTGAAGAGGCTCAAAGCATAAAGAGGAAGATTCTACAGGGTGGAAGAGATAAGTTGAACCTTACCCGCCTAACTTAGGAGGGAATTCTTCCACCCAGCCAACTTTCTATTAAACTTATCCAAGATCCCAAGCCAGAAGGAATCTAGAATCTTAGACACACACAAGGGAAGTCCTGAATAAGTCAAGAAAGTCACCATGATTGCACACTAAAATCCTTTCCAACTTTAATTGAAGAAACTCTAGGGTGTTGAGGAAAAACAATTGACTCTTAGGGAAGTTAATACGTTGATCAAAAGACTTCGCATAATCACCAATCACCAACTTAATAGACCTAACCTCACAAACTGAAGGTTCACCCATCATGATAGTGAATTTGTTGATGAGTGATAGGTGCACACCTGAAGGAAGGAAATAACCCCCTCAAAGAACCAACCATCAACACCTTCTAAATATTCATCCCTAACACCTCAACCATCAAGATGAATAGAAGCGGAGAAATAGGGTCTCCTTGCCTGATGCCCTGAGAGCTTCAAAAGAAGGGAGAAGGGGAACCATTAACAAGAACAACAAAAGAGGGAGTCGAAATGAGCTACTCCACAAGCTGCAAGAATTTCTGGCAAAAACCAAAATGAGCAAGCACTAGCAGGAAGAATTTCCAATTAACCTGATCATAAGACTTGAGGAGATCCAACTTAAGAAAGAAACCTAACTTTTTATTTGAAGCAAGAGAATGTGCCTCCTCATGGATAGTAATAATGGAATCCAAAATTTGACAACCCATAACAAAACCACTTTGTTGCTTGGAAATAAGGTCAAGAAGAATCCTTTGAATTCTAGCAACTAAAACTTTGGAGAAAATCTTATAAAATTAATAACATAAACTAATCGGTCTAAAGTCCCCAAAGCTATTAACATCAATAGATTTGGGAATCAAAACAATGAAAGTAGCATTCAATTCCTTAAGCAGTCTTCGAGAACCAAAAAACTCCTTAGTGGCATTGATAACATCAAACACAAAAATATCCCAACAAGATTGAAAGAACAAGAAGGGGAAACCATCAAGCCTAGGGGCCTTGTTACCTTCAAAGGAAAATAAGACTTTCTCAATCTCCTCTGAGGAAGGAATTGCAACAAGATCCTTATTAATACCTTCAAAAACCAAGTTAGGAATGACTTCCAATGCAAAATCCACACTTTGCTTATCCCAAACCACATCATCCCTAAGAAGATTTTTAAAAAAACTAGCAGCACCATTCCTTATAGCCACATCATCAGTCAAAAGCAACCCATCAACCATGATGGAGACAATCCTATTAGAATATTTATGTCTAAGAGCAGTGAGATGAGAAAACTTAGAGTTTTGATCCCTGAACTTCAGCTAGATAGCACGAGAATGTTGTCTCCAGAAATCTTCCTCTTTGGAAACAATATCATGCATTTGAGCCAAAAGAGAATCTTCCAACAGCTAAAGCTCCTCCATCAAACCTTTAGACTGAATTTCCATTTGAACCAGATCCAAATGTTGAACAAGAGAATTCTTATCATCAAAAATATGCCCAAAGGACACCTTATTCCATCTCCTAAGGTTTCATTTCATGAAGGTGATCTTTTTAGAAATCCTAAACATAGCACTTCCATCTATATTCACTTACCACCAATCCCTAACACACTCCATGAATCTTGAGTCCCTTAGCCACATTGCTTCAAAGCGAAATAGGAAACACTTCCTTTTGCCAATTTTATCAGCCACAAAAGAAATAGGAAAGTGATCCGACCGACATCTCATGATGAAAGAGAGAGAATAAGAAAAGTCAACAAACCAAGAGGTTGTTACCAGAGCTCGATCCAATCTCACTTGAATATTATCCATGCCAACCCTTCTGTTGGACCAGGTGAACTTGGATCCCATCAGGTCCAAATCAATGAGAGCATTATCATCTATAAACATTCTCAAATCCATTTGACTATTAGGGGGAATCTGAGACCCACCCAGCTTCTCAACATCAAATAGAGGAGTATTAAAATCCCCCATGACTAACCAAGAGGAGTACTAGAAAGCTGAACACACAGAACCAAGCTTATCCCAAAGCCTCTTCCTATCCTGCTTCAAATGAGGCATAAACAGTGGAAATAACCCAAGAAGAGTTATCATGAAGATGAATAAATAGGGTATCCACATGATTAAAATCCTCTGCAATTGGGAAACCCTTCACCACTCTAGTATTCTAAAATGTAGTTAAACCACCTGAGGCACCCTCAAAGCTAACCCAATGAAAGCCACAATCCTTAAAGAAAAAAATTCTTCAATGGTTCCAACTTATCAGTTTGCATTTTAGATTTTTGAATTATCAAAATATCTAGCTTGTGATCCTGGATAAGATTCTTCAAGAGTTTGTGCTTATGCATGTTATTTAACCCACTAATGTTCCAAGAGATGATCTTCATTTGCAGGAAGAGGGTGTGCTCTTTGAGCACTAGTCAAAAAGGGTCTTATGGACTCCCTCCACAATATCTTTCTTGCATTCCCTTTCCCTACTCTTTTGAGAAGAGGGCCTTCCCTGACCCCAATGCTCAGAGCCACAATCCACATTTTTTCTTCTTGTGGTAACCCCTTTGTAAGCCTGAGGGGGGGAGACATTTTGCTTCTTTTTCCTTCCCCTCATAGGGATAAAGCCATCCTCTTCCTTATTAAGGGAATCTGCTACCACCAATGTAGCCTCACCACCCAAGAGGCCTGAAGCACGATCAGGAGGAGACGAACGAACAACGTTTGATTCCAAGACCACACGTTTAGGAGAGAACAACGAATCCAACACATGTTTCATCTTTTAATTTTTCTAATTAAATTTATTATAATGAACTTAATTTGACGTTATTTTTTTAAAGAGACACCCCAAGTCCCTACTCACTTATGTGATTATATTATTTTAAACTTTAGTAAATGGTATATTTAAAATTTCCCTTGTCCAACACAGTATTTGGTTAGTTCTATGGGTATTTTACATTTTAGCTATTGTTACATATTTTAATTCTTAAACGAAAATTCTAAATGATCTCATGTTTATAGATGTATATAAAGGGGAATTGAATAAAATAATGATTCCTTTTACATGTAGGGGTTTTAAACTTGATGTAGTTTGGCCTCTCCTTATGGGATGTATGGAGTTTAGGATTGGTTGACTATAGAATTCACATTATTAGTAGGAAAAAGTATTATTATATTTTCAATAGTTTGTTAATAGATTCTTGGTAACTTATAAAATTTGCAAGAGGCACACCCAAAACACCCCTAAGAACCAAAGGGGGATTAGAAACAATCAATACCTTAGTACAATCAAGAGTTGACTAGATTCAACAATAATAGGACCTACTTAGAATCTTTTGAATCAATTTCATCATCTACAACCTTCATAGTAAGGTGTTCTTGATGATCATTCTTCCACCACAAGGAGGAACATGAAACCTTCAAGTGAGGATAATATAATGCCAAGTGACCAGTAGAAAATCATTGCAGACACCAAAAAGGGATGCCTTCATAATCTGAAGATTGGATCTAAGAGCTATCACCAATCTATAAAACAACCTCCATCATGAGAGGTGAAGACAAGACCAATTATGTAAGGATACAAGTGTAAGTGGTGCAAGATAACATGGTAGTGACATTGTCCACCATAATACAATGCCCCAAGGAGTTACCAATTCCCATAACATGAATTACACCAAAAATGGAGTGGGAGATTCAAGAGGCAAATATGTGCTAGTTGTACTTATAAATCTAAATAATTTTGCTTCATTTTTTTAAAACATTATTTTAAAAAGCTTTGGACAAAACACATGGTTTTTACAAGTTTCAATTAGGGATTTTGTTATGCCACTGAGAACTTAATCTATAGGAGAATAGTGGTGTGTTTGAGAGGTTTGGTATAATTTAAATGTTAATTTAAACTTTATTTATTTTTATTTGTTAATAACATAAGTAAATATGTTCATATTTTATTTGTTTTTTTGTTAATTTACATATGAGTATTTGACAATTTTATTTATTGAATGAGTAGGAGTACAATATGGTGATGCTTTTAATTTTTTAATATTAACTCCTATTTTAAATTTTTATCTAAACTCATTTACATATAGCTAAAAAAAATATACAATTATTTTGTTACACTTTCCACACATTAATGTGTAATTTTCATGTTATAAAGATTTAATGTAATTTATACACTATACAAATGAAAATATATAAAAGTTAAATAGTGACAACTTCCTTTTTATTGTAATGCTAAGTTAAAAATAAAAAGATTGTCGACATTATCAAGGATAAACACAAAATACAACAATGTGCTCCATGTTGAAATATTGTAAAGGTAATGACTAATAGTTTTTAGAGGGATTAATAAAGAAAAAATATAATGAGTGGATGCAGTTTATAGTTGTAGAAGAAAAATTTATCTATAGTTATTTAAAAAAAGAAAAAAATAATAAATTTTTATACATAGCACTTTTAGAATCTAAAGTAGTGCATGTTGGGAGAATTTTTCAATATTAAGGAAAGATAAAAATTAAAATCCATTTGACCAACACAATCATGTTTCACATGGCATATTTACTTTTACCAAAATTATGTTGACCCAATTATCTAAAATAAGCTATTTTCACAAAGGACCTTATATTGAGGACAAATAAATTTATCATGATGAATTTTATTATATAAATTTTATATGTGTCAATTATGCAAATTCATTTCCACATCAATAGATCAACTACTATTTGAATTCATACCATGAATCATCTTGGCCACCCAAAACATAGAAAAATAGGAGAAAAAGTCACAACAAACAAGATTGAAGAAACTAAGCAATGAAATTATAATAAAGGCAACATGTATTCAATCCAAATTTTCAAAAAGTGTGTATTTAAACATTCATAATGAATAATATGCATCAACTATTGTAGGGAAAAGCAAGACATCCATATATTTAAACTCAAAAAAATCAAACATCCAAATATTATAAAATTGTAGATAAACAACATCTATTATTATCAATTTGTTGCTTCTGGATTTTGATTCTGTGAGAGTTTTTGTATGAACATTTCGGATCACACTCTGTGATCCATCTTGAGGATGATAGAAAGTTCAAGGAGATTCATTATGATTAGTTAGAGACCTAAATTGCTTAAAAAGAAGAAAAGAGAGAGATTGTAGTAAGAGGGAGCGAGGAAGGGGAGACACATAACACGAAAAGAAAATTTAAAAATTTAAAAAATTAGTAACAATTAAAAATTAAGAAAGTCCATAAGAATTAAGATAAATAGAGATTATATGCAAGATAGCTATAAGCTTAAAGTAAACACTACAATATAAATTACAACTTTGCAAATGAGAAAAAGGAATTCAAATATGCATAAAGCAAAAGCATAAATCTAACAAAAACCCTTAGCCATTAGATATCATTATTGATATTTCTATATATCAATACTCCTTTCTTTATCTTTATATTACCCTTGTATATTAACAATTTTTTTATCTTTTGAAAATTCAATGCATATTTATAACTAAATAGAGAAAGCAAGAACAATGTCCTACTAGAAAAAGATATTTGTTGAAAAATGAAAGCAAGAGAATGATTAAAAAGATAAAAAGAACTAAACTATCAATTAAAACAAAATTGTCAAAAAATAATATATTAGTTAAAAATAGAGAAAGCAAGAACAAATTCTTAATAGCTAAAAAAGAAAATGTTGAAAAATGAAAACAAAAGAATGATTAAAAAGAGAAGAGGAACTAAACTATAAATTAATAACAAAATTGAAAGGGTCCAATTTTATGAAGGAATGTGAAAGAAGATAAGGTTTATCTTTATTAATATGAAGAAGAAAATCTAAAAGAAAAGGAATATATTTATTAATGTCATTTTTACATTAAATATGGAAAAAAGAAACAAATGAAAGATGGGTGTGTGTGTGCAAGAGGAAATAATAATTAATAAATATATATATGTGTGTGTGTGTGTGTGTAAAAGAACAAATACATATATCAAATAAATATTTATTTTAATAAATCAAAATAAACATTACTTATGATATATACACACTTAAAATATGCAATAATATTTTCTAATAACTATCAATAACTATTTAATATAATTGTTCATGCTTTCTTTAAGAAAGGAGAAATAGTTGATAAAAATAAAAATAAAACTAAACTTGCATTATTTATAGAGAAATGATTAATAAAAAGAAAAAATGTTGAAAAATGAAAACAAAAGAATGATTAAAAAGAGAAGAGGAACTAAACTATAAATTAATAACAAAATTGAAAGGGCCCAATTTTATGAAGGAATGTGAAAGAAGATAAGGTTTATCTTTATTAATATGAAGAAGAAAATCTAAAAGAAAAGGAATATATTTATTAATGTGATTTTTACATTAAATATGGAAAAAAGAAACAAATGAAAGATGGGTGTGTGTAAGAGGAAATAATAATTAATAAAAAATAAATAAAAATATGTGTAAAAGAACAAATACATATATCAAATAAATATTTATTTTAATAAATCAAAATAAACATTACTTATGATATATACACACTTAAAATATGCAATAATATTTTCTAATAACTATCAATAACTATTTAATATAATTGTTCATGCTTTCTTTAAGAAAGGAGAAATAGTTGATAAAAATAAAAATAAAACTAAACTTGCATTATTTATATAGAAATGATTAATAAAAAGAAAAATAAATATAGATAAATAAAAAGAAAATAAATATATAGTTATATTAATGAAATAGTTAATTAACTATTAAGCTAATTAAAAGTTAATTAGCTATTTAATTTTTAATTATCTATTAATTAAAAAATATTTAATAACTATAATTAATTGGTTTAATAATTACTTAGTGAATTAATAGTTTAAAAAATACAAATACGCTGTAAAAAATGCTTTCTTTATTTAGTTAACATAAAAGCTAACGATTATATGCTAAATTTAGTTGTCAGCGAAGATGTATTTGTATTCGTTGAGGTTTTACAAGGTGTCATTAACGGATTCGAAATAAAATCTTACCGTTTAAATGGGAGCGGTAACCAGGATTTCGATTTTAAGAAACGGTAAACAGTTTTGGGGAAGAATAATTTCAGGGGACCTGTGCCTCAGCAGCTTGGGCTTGTGGAAGTGGATGTGTCGTCCAACCAATTGACTGGTTCGATTCCTCCCAATCTCTGCAATGGCGGAGAGCTGAAGATTTTGATTATTCTGAATAATTTGTTCTTCTGTCCCATTCCAGAGACTCTGGAACCTGCAATTCTCTGGTGAGAGTCCGAATGGGGCAGAATTATTTGAATGGTTCGATTCCTGCCGGACTGCTTTATTTGCCCAGGCTGAATATGATCGAATTGCATTATAATTATCTCACCGGAACCATACCGGAAAGAAGAGGAAAAGTCCCCGCCGCGGCAAACCAGATTAATCTCATTCCAGGCCAATTCAAGCACAGAAAGCCTCAAGCAATTCCCCAGTGATTTGGGAATCGCCCCGCTGAGTTTATTCTGTGGCAGAAGCTTGATGCCTATCTCCGAGGGAATCACCCCACTCAGCGAGTTATTAACCAAAGAAAGATTTCTCAACCATGTACAATTTAGCACAGAAGTCGGGATTTCTCCACTGATTCGATTGTTGTCCAGATGGAGTACCCAATTTGGGAAGGAATCGTGCCTTGCAATTTGTTATCAGCTAAATCAATAAGCCGAAGCATAGAACAATCTCCCAACGCCGCGGGAATGCTGCCCGTGTGGCGATTCGCCCAAGATGTCAGGACTTGCAGATTGCGCAAATTGCCCAATTGCCATGGAAGGCTCCAGTTGAGGCGGTTTTCGGATAAGTTGGCTGTAATAAGTGGTCAAGTTATTCAGACTTACTCCAGGGGATCGCGGTTCATTAAGCTCAATGCCCAGTAATGCTTCATGAGCTCTGTATCTGTCATAACCATTTCAACATTTTAGAAGGTTGGTTTTTACTGTTTAAATTGTATATTTTAAGATTTTGATTTTTTAGATGGTTTATTTTAAACCACATTAATAAATGGAACCTGTGATTTTAGATGAACCGCCAACATACAAATCATTCTGAGCATAAGTGTCCCTACTTGTTCACTACCTGCATTGACCACAACTACTGGCTCTTTGAGCTCTACCTGGCAGCAAGAAAATCAATGGCAGAAAGGGAGGTTTCGATGTTCTTTGAGTCGGTCCATTCTATGAAGCCATCTCTGCTTCCGCTGTGCTCATCTCCATTTTGTGAGCCCGGAGCAGCATGAAGATCAATTATCACTTTGAGATAGTGCTTCCTGCAACATAGAAACCGTCATGTGAAGCCTCCTAGGGAAATTTCTAATTAGATCTCATCACACCCAATTTTGTCCCCTGTTTTGGGAAGAAATCGCTTACAGAGCCCAAGTGAAGGCTGTGTCGAGTGCCTTGAGAGATCCTCCAACGAAAGGAACGGGGGGATTTTGGGTCACTTGCAATTCACCATCCCACTGGGATTCTCAGAGTGTTTATACTGTGATTGGAGAGAAAGACAGGCACCTTCCGAGAGAATGAGGAACAGAGCCTTCCAGCAGGTTTGCGTGAAGATAAAAGAAGTTGAGGCGGCTCAGGCGCCCTAGAGCAGAAGGAATGTATCGCCTGATTCTGTTGTTGGAGAGGTCGAGGGAAGGAAGGAAGGACACTGTTGATTACATTGTAAATCATAATTCTTCACTTTTAAGAAATGGTAAACAGTCTACATGGTCTTCTGTTCTTTTCTCAAATTTTCTAAAAGGTTTTGAGAGAGATAGCACAAGGAAGTGAGATGAGTAAGGATGTCCAGGGCCAAAATTGCCAGGGGAAAGCAAGATTGCCAGGTATGGCTCTATGGCCGAGACCGTCTAGGGGATGAAATTGTACCCCATCAATGGCACTAAAGAGTGTTTAGGGTATGAAATTGTACTCTTCGTAAAACTGTATCAAATTTTGAAATGAAAAACAAATGATTGAGAAGGCAAGATTTACTTTACCAGGTGTCAGACTGCAAAACGCCTTTCTTCAGCGATTACAGATGGTGAGGGTTTAAGAAGCCAAGTCCAGAAGACATGTAGCAAAGATGACTAGCGGATTAAAGGCTTTTATAGCATTGTTCGCCTGAAAAAAGACCAAAAATATTTTATATCTGCCGTGAAGTTTCTCTGCTGAAATATCCGTCTTTGCTGAAAGAAGAGCTTCGTTGCAGCATTGATCGCCACTGTTCAGATCCATCTCTTGGAGCGTAAGTTACAATAGTATTTAAGCATTCATTTATATTTCAGGGTTTTGATATTATATTCTTTAAATATATTAGACTTCCACAGTTCATACTGATTATATTCTTGTTAAACAGATTATTTGTGCTTTAACAGTTTCTTGTTGTCAAACCTTGAAAATCTTGAAGACTCTCAGGGACCAGAAAACTTTCTCCACGACCTTCAATAGTCGACTAAGATGTTATATTTTGGCAACAGGTTCATTTTCACTCATTCAATAATTTTCTTTGCATTGTTTATTAGGGCTTGAAAATTCTATTTCCTATTGTGAAAATATTCAAATGTACATGGTTGTTTAATTTGTGAGCAATTTTCTTAGAGTATCCAGGATATGGAATAAATTTCAATGCTATGTATTGTGGCCTTTATATTTAAAAATAATGAACATGATTTCATTTCCAAGCTTAAGTTTGTCCCCTAAACTCGTGGGGCCATAAACATTAATCAACAAGAGAGATAGCCTATACAAAACTATTTATACCTCTAATTGTATCCAATTTAGGGTGGAGTGAGTACCTCCACAAAAATGTGAACAAGATACCAAAGGACCCCCAACCCATTGGTTGCACTAATTGCATCCACCCTAGTACCCATCCAACCTGAGCAATAAGGAACAACTATGTTTCCTACAACTTTAGTTTTGTTCCTAAAGTATAATTATATCAATCAACATGTGCTCAATTTGGCACTTGGCCATGAATGCCCCTAACATTCTTGGTGTAGATCTTCATTGTTTTGTAAGAGCTTGGAAGATAATTTCTTAATGAATATAGACCTTTTTCCAATGTAGTTTTCACCCTTTTCTATTTGGTTGTTTTCCTACCTCTCTTGCATCCTAAGCTAATGTTAGCCTTGAGCAATCTACCTCATGTCAGTAAACCCATAGAATCCTTTGATCAATTCTTGAAGCTCAACCATTCCTCATTATTCTTCACATTTGGGACCATTCCTTCCTCATTATAGGCTAGTGGATTAAATGAAATGATAGCAAATTTTCTTGGATTAGTGACCAAGACCAAATTTATTGTTGTTTTGGATTATTCTTTGATTTTCTCAGTTCTAGTTGAACTCTCAGTTTCGTTGTTCTTTTCCTTAGGGACCGGTCGTTGAGTCACTCAATAGTTGGCTTCCTTACACAATTGACATCCACATGGTCATGGCCTCTATATAATGCACATAAAAGAATTTATTTTCCTCAATCTCCAACCTATCAAGCAAATCCTAATGCAAACGAACATTTACACTCTCTCCTTCAACATACAAAAATCAAAATAACTTTGAACAAGACATAGGGAGTGTTTCTCCAATTTCAAACTTACAACTTATTACACATTTGATTGCCAATTATAATGATTGTTGACAATTTCATTTGTCAATAGAAACAATTTAAAAGCTTGCAATAAAGATGTAAACAAACTCAATTTATTTAAATCAAATACAATTATCTGCAATTTCATTTTATTCCATTGGGCTTTGTTGTTTATACATTCCAACTCCATTTTTAAATACTCTTAACATACCTGGGTAACCCCTCTTGCCGATTTTTTTCTACATGTAGCCTCTTCTTCCTACTTACACCCCCCTTCTCTAGCAATTTTTTAATTTGAAATTTTTTATTGTCTTCATGTTGCCTCTTCATGTTGCCTCTTCAGATGCCTTCCCTTTAACATTTTAACTTCTCTGATATGCATTTATTTTCAAATTTAAAATTCTAAAATGCCAACTTATAATGGCATGACCTTATGCCTCCTCAAATATACATTTCCCATTTTTTTATTTTTAAATCTCTTTCTTGCCATCATGCGCCCCAATGTGCAATTTATTTTTAAATTTATTTGTTTTTACTATTGTTCTTTCTTCTTCTAACGTTGGCTCTCATTCAAAGTCTCCTCTTCGACTGTCATTTCATTTCTCTTAAATTCTATTCTTCAAAGGGAGCAATTATTTATTTTCCCCAACACATCCATCGGGTGCTAGAATAAAAAATATATATCTATGAAAACACAATCACTAATTGAATATTCAAACAACGAAGTTGCCAATAAACTCGAAAAAACTGAAGATGCAACAATTTTGTTGATGCGGATTGCTCATTCCTCAAATGCTCCTACATCAAATCCTTAGTTGATATGGAAATGATGATTTGGTTTAGGATTTTGTGGATCAAAGCCACCTTTATGGGGAAATATATGTGAGAATTCTTGTTGATTAGGTCCTAGTTGATGGAATAGATTGTTCCTACACAAGCTCCATTCTTCAATAAACAATTGTTGAGCTAGTACTCCTCTAGAATATTATATTATTTCTCTCAAATTCTTTATTATTTTCTCTCTTTTTCTCTCTATCTATATCTTTGTATCTATTTGTCATTTTCTCTCTAGTTTACTTATTTTCTCATATTATATCTTTTTCTATGCTTATCATTTTCTTTCTATGTCTTTTTCTTAGTGTTTTTCTATTTGTTTCTCTTTTTCTCTTGTATTTATTCACTCCATCTTTATTTTTTATCTTTCTATGTTTCTTCATCAATATTTGTTTTTTGTTCCTCACTTTGTCAATTTTCCCCTCTTTTGAAAATCTTTATCTCTATGTTGGTGATTCTCTCTCAAACCTTTTTATTTATGTTATTTTTCTATATTTTTCAATCTTTGTTATTTCTCTATATCCTTATATGTGTCTCTCTCTTTCTACATGTTTCATCATTTATTTTTCTCTTTTTATATTTATTTTTTTCTTTAATAAGTATGTATTATTTTCACATTATTTATCTATTTATCTTTATTTGTTAATATCTATTTTTATTTCTTAGACTATCGTTTTTTGTATTTTTATCTTTTCTCCTTATTTTCTAATTTTCTCTCTATATTTACTTTGTTCTCTCTCGGCCTCTCTACTATTTCTTTCACTAATTTTCTCTTTAACTTTCTTTTTCTTTCCCCTCGTGTCATTCTTTTTACTCTCTTTAACTTTCTTTTTCTTTCCCCTCGTGTCATTCTTTATACTCTCTCTCTCTCTCTCTCTCTCTCTCTCTCTCTCTCTCTCTCTCTCTCTTCACACACACACTTTTGTTCTCTTGATAATTTTTGTTCTTTCCTTTTGTTTTTACTTTCTCTCTTCTTACTTAATTTCATTTTCTTTCTTTCCTATTTTTCATATTTATCAAAATTTTTTATTTTTTTTTATGTTTATATGGATTTTTCTTTTATTCTTCCTATATTTTTTCTTTCTTTTTTTCTCTCATAGTGTATTTCTCACTCCATCTACTTTTATACCTCTCTTTCTCTTTTGGGATATCTTTGTTTCTTTTTAATTTTCTTTTATTCTAGTTATATCTCTCATTGTCTAAATATTTTTATTTCTTTTTAATGTTTCTCTACATTGTTATTTATATTTCTTTGTTTCTTCTTTCCATTTATTTTTCTCTTTCTATATGGGTTGGACCTTGGACCCTAGAATTTAAGTTTTTGACCCATAGACCTTGATCTACACCCTAGCCTCATGGGTCATGGGCCCTAGATTGATAATCATTTATCGTATAACCTACACTTAGATCCTAGACCCTTAATTTTTTAGCCCTAAACCTTAGAGGCTATGTCTTGTACTTGTGGAAACTAGACCAAGAAATATTACTATTTACCTTTTACCTTAAACTCATGGATGAACCCAAATGCTTAGCCTATGCTACTAGATATTTGACCTTAGATAGTAGAACATGGGCATTAGATCCCAAGAACCAAGGCCTTAAACCTTAGACCTTAGAGCTTCAAAATTCAATATTGAACCTTGGATTGTTATATGATTAAAGCTTGGATCCAAGACCATGTATATTAGACTATGGACCCTAGAATTTACATACTAGATTATAGAAAATAATCATACCCTAAATCTGAGAAATTGAACATTGTACACTAGATGTTTACCCTAAAACTTGGAGCCTAAACCTTGGGCCCTATCCCTAGATTATAGATCATGAACCCTTGACCAAGAAACCTATACCATTTATTGTGAACTCTCAGAGCTTGGATTTTGGATCACTAGGACCTTAGCATTATGCGCCCTCAACAAGAAACATACACCCTATACCATAAATCCTTGGACCATTGGCATTTGACCCCATCCTTAGAGCCTCAACTTTAGACACTGGGAGGTGGACATATACCCTTTGGACCTAGGTCATAATAACTTGACCCTCAAATAGTAGACTATGTTTCCTTATATTGTGTCCCTTGATTCTTCACCTTGGAATCCAAGACTTCTTGAACATCACACATTGAGTACTTGATCTTGGGCCCTAGAATTTGAACTATAGAATGAAAGCATGGACCCTATAGATCAAATCCTTGAACCAAACCTTGTTTCTAGACACATTATCCTAAATCCTCTTACCTTTGAAGTTGGATCCTAAACCCTAGAACCTTAACTTTGGACTCATGAACACTATATGTTCTAGCTTGGATTCATGGACCATGAACTTTAGATCAAGGAACTATTACTAAATATTGTGACCCCCTTAGACTCTAGACTTTAGACAATTGGACCTCACACCTTAGACCAAGAAGCATTTTCCCTGTGCGTTTGACCATGGACATTGGACCATAGGCCCTAGATCTTTGACACAAGACCTCAGATTGTGGATGGTACACCCATGGAAACTGGGCCTCAAATCCGAGAGCCTAGACCATGGACCCTATGATCTCTTTCTATCTCTATTTTGCCTTTCTTTCATTCCCTCTTTTTTTGTAGTGTATTTATTTGTCTCTATTATTCTCCCTTTATTTTCAAGTTTAGATCTATCTATATCTTTTCCCCTTTCTCATTCTTTTTCATTTTTATGTTTCTCTATCTCTCATTATTTTATTATTTATTTATTTTTATTATTTGGTGTTCTCTCTTTCTGCTTCAATCTTTCTTTATTTCTTGTAACCTTTTTTTTTCAATCTATATTTTTTCCCTCTTCACCAAGTTCTTTTTATCTTTGTATCATATATCTTTATAATTTCCTTTTGTTTATGCCTTCTTTCTTACTATTTATTTTTATCCCTCTTATGTCTTTCTTCCATTCCCTCTATTTTTGTAGTGTATTTCTTTGTTTATCTTATTCTCTCTTTATCTCATAGTTTGTATCTCTTTAGATCTTAATGATATCAAGTTTCCACAATCCATATTATAGGCAGTGTAATTTCTAGACTAGATTGTGTTAGCTCTTTTTGCATCAACGTTTCAAATCACACTCTGTGATCCATATTATGTCTTTCTTCTCCTCTTGCTCTCTACCATCCTGATGATGGATCATAGAGTGTGATCCGAAACGTTGATGCAAAAAGATCTAACACAATCTAATCCAGAAATTACACTGCCTCTTTAGATCTATTTTCATTTCTCATTCTTTTCCTTGTTGATGTTTTTCTATCTCCCTCTTTATTTTATTATTTTTTTGTTTCTACTATTTGATGCTCTCTATATGTGCTTATATCTCTCTTTATTTCTATTTTTCTTCCAATCTATATTTTTCCCTCTTAACCTTTCTTTTTGTCTTTATCTCACTTTATAATTGTCTTTTGTTTATCCCTTCTTTCTTACTATTTATTTCTATGTTCAATTCCATTTTTTATTACAAATGTTCACTATTTATTTCATTATCTTTATCTTTCTATCTCTCCTTTTATTTTTTTGTTGGTGTTACTCTTTCTGTTATTCTTTCTATCTTTCTTGATTTGTTTATTTCTTCATTTCTCTATTTTTTTGTCACTTTCCTTCTCTTTTTTCTTTCTTTTCTTTTTCTTTTTTCTCTCTCCTTCCCTTTCCTTTCTTCTTTTCTCATTATTTTTATTTTTCACAAATTTTAACTTTCCCTTTTTATATTGTTCATCCCTTTTCTTGTTCTTTTATTATTTATATCTTTCTCGCTTTGTTTCTTTCTTCCTTTTTTGACTTTTTGTCACTTTCCTTCTTTCTTTTCTCTTCTTCCTTTCTTTTCTTTATCATTCTTTTTTTTTTCATCATTTTCCTTTCTTCTTTGTTATTTTTTATTTCTCACATTTTACTTTCCTTTATATTTTTCTTTTTGTTTTTTTTTTATCATTATTTTCAGCTTACCGCTCTTTCATCTTTTTATCCCTCTTTTCTCTTCTCTTGTCTTCTTTTTTTTTTTTAAATTTTGTCTTGTGTTTCCTTCTTTATCTCTCTCCCTTTCTTGTTTTGTCGGTGTTCTGTCTCTTTTTTGCTTTATTTGTTTCTTAGTGTTTATCTCATTCTTTGTTTTACTACATTTTTCTTATCTCTAACTCTTTTAATATTACCTCTCATTTTTCTTTTTCTCTTTATTTAATTTTTCCATTCATTCATCTCTCTCTCTCTCTCTCTCTCTCTCTCTCTCTCTCTCTCGCTTTTGCTTTGTTGGTGTTTTGTCTCTTTTTTGTTCTTTCTCTCTTTCTTGATTTGTTTCTTTCTTATTGTCATTTCTCACTCTCTCATATTTCTTCTTTCTTTTTCTCTTTCTTCCCCTTTTCATCTTTCTTTTTCATCCTCTCACTTTTTACTTTCTATCTATTATCTATGCATCTTTGTGTCTTTCTTTCTCCATCTGTCTATCTTTGTGCTTTTTGTCTCACTAGTTTCCTTTTACCTCTCCCCTCTTTCTTTTCTCTCTCTATTCTTCTATATATTTTTTGGTTATTCTCATTTTTGTTGACCTCTCTATTTATTTCTATTTTTAATTCTCTTCTTTGTAGCTTCCATTTTATCTTTCTTTCTTTATTTTTTATTTCCTTTTACTCTTTTTCTTTCTTTATCTATTTAATCTTTCAATGTAATGTCATTTTTTAATTTCTTTATCATTATTATTTAATCCAATTTTTTTCCACTTCTTTGTTTCTTCTCTCTTACTTTGAATTACTTTTGGTATTGTATTTATTTATCTTATTCTATTACATTTTTTTGTCTTGATTTTTAATATTAACTATTTTTTTCTCTATGTTACTTTTTCATTCATATATTTTATATCTCATTTGTTTCTCTTAATAATTTTCTTTATTTTATATTTGTCTCTTCTTTTGTGTGTGTGTCTCTCTCTCTCTCTTATACCCTACTCATGTGCATCTCACTTTATTTATTGTTACTTTTATTTATGTTTTCTTTCAATCTATATTTTTCTCGATTTATCTTTATTTTTGTCTTTTTTTCTTTCTTTTTAAAATTGTCTTTATTTTTACCGCATTTTTATTTCTCTTCAACTCCTTTTAAAATTACCTTCACCATGTAATTTTTCGTCTTTACATGATTGTTTCTCTCTCTTTCTTATTTGACATTCTATATTTCTTAAGTTGTGAGTATGCTCCTTATGGTTTTGGATTTAATTTCAAGGTCCAGGTTTACCCAATGCATGTGGCCTTTGGGTTGTTGCATACATCCTCAGGGGACTAGTCTCACCCCAATGTGACACCCCTTCCCGACCCCAACTTGGCAGAATGTAAGACCAAGGTAAGGCGGGTTGGGTGTTGGGATGGGTTGCAGGGATACCCCCAAGTCAACAAAAAAAGAAAAAAGAGAAGTCCATATTTTTTTATTGTTAGAATGTAAGACCCCTTGCAAGCTATTATATACATCTCTAGGGGACTAGTCTCGCCCCAGCGTGACACCCCTTACTGACCCCAACTTGGTAAAATGTAAGACCAAGGTAAGGTGGGTTGGGCATTGGGTTGGGTTGTAGGATACCCCCTGAGTCAGCAAAAAAGGAAGAAAGAGAAGTCCATACTTTTTTATCGTCAGAATGTAAGACCCCTTACGGGTTGTTGCATACATCCTCAGGGGACTAATCTCACCCCAACGTGACACCCCTTCCTGACCCCAACTTGGCAAAATGTAAGACCAAGGTAAGGCGATTTTGGGTGTTGGGTTGGGTTGTGGGATACCCCTGAGTCAATAAAAAAAAGAAAGAGAAGTCCATACCTTTTTATCGTTAGAATGTATGACCCCTTGTGAGCTGTTACATACATCCCTGGGGGACTAGTCTCACCTTAGCATGACACCCCTTCCCAACCCCAACTTGACAGAATGTAAGACCAAGGTAAGGCGGGTTGGGTGTTTGGTTGGGTTGCGGGATACCCCTAAGTCAATAAAAAAAAAAAATACATATCTTTTTATCATTAGAATGTAAAACCCTTTGTGAGTTGTTACATACATCCCCAGGGGACTAGTCCCACCCTAGCATGACACCCTTTCTTGACCCCAACTTGGCAGAACGTAAGACCAAGGTAAGGTGAGTTAGGTGTTGATTGGGTTGCGGGTATACCCCTGAGTCAACAAAAAAAAGAAGAAAGATAAGTCCATACCTTTTTATCATCAAATGTAAGACCTCTTACGAGCTATTATATACATCCATAGGGGACTAGTCTCGCCCCAACGTGACACCCCTTCCTGACCCCAACTTGGCAAAATGTAAGACCAAGGTAAGGTGGGTTGGGTGTTGGGTTGGGTTGTGGGGATACTTCTGAATCAATTAAAAAAAAGAAGAAGAGAAGTCCATACCTTTTTATTATTTGAATGTAAGACCCCTTGTGAGTTGTTGCATACATCCCTAGGGGACTATTCTCACCCCAGTGTGACACCTTTTTTCTGACCCCAACTTAGTAGAATGTAAGACCAAGGTAAGGTGGGTTGGGTGTTGGGTTGGGTTGTGAAGATACTCCTTAGTCAACAAAAAAAAAAAAAGTGCATACTTTTTTATTATCTTTGAAAGGGGTTTGGATTGGAAGATTTTGATTAATTGAAATCAACTCAAAACTAAAAAGGGATGGAAAAGAATGAATCGAAATAGGTAAAACCAAGAAATTCTTAGTCGTAAGATTGAAATCTAAAAACCATGGCTTCACCAATCAAAATTATTTCTTTATTTTCTCTTTACATATGCCTTTCTATCTCTTATTTGTTATCTATTTTTTTCATCCTCAATTATCTCTCTTTGTCTATCTTCCTTGCCCATTTCTATATTTTCAACTTTTTCTATTTTTTTCTTAGTTTCTTTCTCTTTAGTCTCTCTTGCTTGCTTGCTCACTCGCTCTCTATTTGTTTTATTCTCTCCATCTATATTTTATCTCTCCTTTTTCATTTATTTGTTTTATTCCCTCATAAAGGTGGCCTTAATCCATGAAATCCTAAACCAAATCATCATTTCCATATTAGCTAGGGATTTGATTGAAAGGTTGGAGATTGAGGAAAATAAATTATTTTATGTGCATTATAGAGGTCATGACCATGTGGATGTCAAATGTGTAAGGAAGCCAACTATCAAGTGACTCAACACTCAATCCCTATAGAAAAGAACATTGAAACTGAGATTGAGTTAGAACTAAAGAAATCAAAGAATAATCCAAAACAACAATAAATTATGTCTTTCTTTTTTTCTTGTCTCACTTTCATACTTCGTTTATATTTTATTTTTCTCTCTTCTATTTATATATCTATTCTCTCATCTATATATCTTTATTTTTTCTTTCACTATTTTCTCTTACATATCTTTTTCTCTTTTTTAATTTTCTTATATTTTCTTTTTGGGTTTGCTTCTAAATTTTATTTCTCTTTATTAAAATTATCTTTCATTCATTTTATCTCTCCTCTCTTAGACTTATTTTCTATCTATTTCTATCTTATTTTCTATCCAAGTCTTTTTTAATCTATTTTTTGATCTCTCTTTTTTGCTTCCTAGTGTTTTTATCACTCATTTTTTTATGTTTATGTTTTTTTGTTGTTTGTTTCTATCTTTTTTTATTTCGTACTAGGCATTTATTTATGCCTTGTATTTCTTTTCATAAGTTCAATTTTTTACCCTTTTTTTGTTTATATATATGTCCGTCATCAATTGGTTTTTAATTATTTTCACTATTTATTTATTTCATTACCTCTTTCTCTCTACCCTCTCTTTCTTAATTTTATTTATTTGTTTTACCCTTTATCTAGCCCATTCTTTTTTTGTTTCTTTCTTGGTATTTTGTATTTGTTTCAAATCTATGTTTTATCAAGTCATTCTACTTTTTTCTCTATTTCTCTATATTTCCATCTCTTTCTTCATATAGATGTCTTCCTTTTTCTTTTCCTCACTTTCGTTCTCTTGTATCTCTTTTCCTCTCTTTATCTCTTTCATTTTGCTCTCTTTTCTTTTCTTTTATTTCTTTCCTCTTTCTTCTTGGTTATTCTTTAAAATTTTCATTGGTCTATGTTTCTTTCTATTTTTATCTCTTTTCTTGCTTCTTTTTCTCTGTTTTCTTTCTTTCTATCTCTTTTTGTTTTTTATGTTCTTTCTTTATTTATTTTTCATCCTCTATTTTTCTTTATGTTTTAGTTGTTTTCCTTTTATTATTTTTATTTTTGTATGTATTTATGTCTTTCTTTATATTTTTGTTTCTTTTTCTTTTTTTGTTTTAATATCTCCTCTCTCTTTTTCTCTCTTACTATTTTCAATCATTCATTTTTATATTCCTTTTTATATATTTATTTCTATTGTCATTCTATCTATCTCATTTTTATACCTTTCATTTGTTCTCCTTTTTATCTTTTTATATGCACTTTCCCTTTCCATGTTTTTTTATTTCTATCTCTTCTTCTTTATGTTCCTTTTGTTTCTCTCTCTCTCTTTCTTGTTTTTCATCTGTTATTTACTGTTTATTTTTATTTTCTTCTCTCTTATTCTTTAAGTGTATTTATTTTCAATCACTCGCCATTAGTATCTTTGTTTCTCTGTATAATTTTCCCTTATTTTTATTTATCATTTTTTATTCCTTTTTTATTGGACCATGGATCATGGACACTAGACTTTGGATGTTGGAGTTTATATCCTTGATCTTTGATATTTGATACAAGATCCCTATAGACATCAATTATGAGAATAGATCTTAGTCTATAGAATTTAGACAATAAAATCTAGAATATACATGTTACATCATAAATCCTAAGACTTGGGCCTTATGCTTTGGGAACACAAACTTAGAACCTTAACTCTCAAGATCTTAGAACTTAGATCCTAGACCCAAAAGCATAAAATTTGGACCCATAGACATTGAAATGGTGGGCTATTGACCCTAACCAAGAAAATTTTATCCTAAAACACTCTGTTGCCCAATCTTAGAATTTGGAGTTTTCTCTTCTATGTTTTTTCATTGTATCTCTCTTCCTCTTAGTTTCATTATTTTTATTTTTCATTCTATCTCTCTTTCTCATTTTTCTACCATCTTGTTTTCTTTCTAATTTTATTTTCTTCTTTATATTATCATTTGAGAATGCTTCATTTTAATTGCTCTTGACTACTATCTATAATTCTCATATTTTCCTTTCATTTTGTTTTTATTTCTTTCTTTTCTTTCTCTCCTTTTGGACAATAGATCATGGTACATAGACTATCAGTGTTAGGTCTTGGATCTTTTATCCTTGATACTAGATCCATAAACCTGTTCACATTAGACACTATATGTTGGGTCCTAGAATTTATGATTATAATACGCAGAACTTGGACGTTATGCTCTTGGCACATGACTTCAAAACTTGGAGCCCAAAAATCTCACAATTTAGATCTTATACTTTAGAACCTAAGATTTATGTACATAGACCTTAGGCTTGTGGACTATTGACCTTGATCAAGAAACTTTTACCCTTTACCCTCAACTCTTAGATTGGGAACCCTAGAGTTGTGGAATATGGACCCTAGACCAAGAAATATTTACCCTATATTAGAAACCCTTGAGCCCATGCCTTGGGATAGATGTATGCTTCTATATTTTTGAACCTACACTTTAAACTTGTGGATTGTGGATGCTAGACAAAAAATGAAACTATAACATCAAACCTAGACCCTATACCTTGAATATTTGACCCTTGACACTAGACTATGTACATTGGATTGTTGGGACCTAATCGTTGAATTGTAGACCCCAAACTTTGTATCCTCAACCCTTGATCCTTGACTTTGGACCCCAAGATACCTAAATCACTTGACCTTGGTCAGTGGATCTCAAACCTTGAAATTTAGACTCTATAATGTAAAACAAGGACCTAGATGTTACTTGGAACCAAACCTTAAGCTCTAAACATGTGATCTTAAAATTTGGAGCCTATAGTTAGGAACTTGGATCCTAGATCCTTAGACATTAACTTTGGACCCTTTGATGGTGTCATGGCCAATCCGATTAGGTATCACAAATAGAACCCTCAATTGAATCTTCTTTGATAATTATTCTTTGCCTTCCAAACATTTGGAAGGCCCCTCACAAGGGCAGGTATGTACTTTAAAATGAAGTTTAAAAGAATGTATATTCATCAAATTAATAATTAGTTTTCTTGGTCTTCAATTAATTATCATATGATCACTTGCATGTCACCGTCCAAGACCTAATAGATTCCTAGAGTTCCTAGTGTTGGAAAACCTAGGCTTTGATACCAGATGTTATGCCCATCATTGATGTTATGCCTCACATTGTCATGCCTCACATTATGACAATGTGAGTAGACATTAGCGAACTTAATTAATTCTTTAAAAAAAAAAAAATTCTATGGTGTGTTCATGATGAGTGTGGCAAATGGACTTTGGACTCATGGAACATGGACCCTAAACCAACATATCATACACCATAAACCCTTGGACCCTAAACCCTCCATCTTGGACTCATGTACCATAGACTTTGGAGTAAGAATGCTTTCATGTAGCTTGGACCTTGAACATTGAAGCATTTTCCTTGAATCTTTGACACACTAGAACACTCTTGGAATTTGGGCCTCAAACCTTAGACATAGAACTTGGACCCTACTCTCTCTCTCTCTCTCTCCATATATCTCACCTCATTATTTTTATTCCTCATGTTTCTCTATACGTCTTTCTTTATTTCTAGGATTATTTCCTCTCTCTCTCTCTCTCTCTCTCTCCCCCGCCACCCGCACCCGCACCCCCACCCTGTGCCTTTCTATTTCTCTTTATTTCTTAGAACCTTAATTTCTATTTATGTTTTAGTATATATATTTCGCTTTTTACCTTTATTTTTGTCATTTTCTTTCTTTTTGTATTTGTTTCTCTTTATAATTGTAGTTCACCTTTTTCTTCCTTTTTATTTCTATATTCAATTCCTTTTTAATTATGTTTACCATTATTTCTTATTTATTTACCATTTTCTCCCTTGCCCTCTCTACTTTTTTTTTCATGTTCTTTCAATTTTCCCCCTTTCTCTTTTTAAGCTCTTTCTTTTTTTCTTTCTATTTTCTTTCATCACTTTTTTCTTTGGTTTTTCTATCTTTCTTTAATTTTTCTCTAATTTTTCGTTTCCTTTGTTTCTCACTCTTCCTCTTTTGTTCCTTATTTTTTCACTTGTCTCCCTCTCCTATCTCTTTTTAATGTCCTTTATATTTTTATTTCATAATTCCTATCCTTTTTGCCTTGTTTATTTTCTCTTCCTTTGAGCATATTATTTTGTCTTAAATGCTTTTCTTTTTTTCTCTTTATTTTTGCATATTTGTCTCTTTCTATTTATTCGTCATTTGCTCTCTTGTTTTCTCATTTTCTCATATCATCTCTCTAGTTTTCTTTTTTTTTTTAAATATATCTCTATTTCTTAGATTTCATCTTTTTTCTTTTTAATTATCTTATCTCATTTTCTTTATTTTCTATCTTTCATTTGTTTTCTCTTTAGTTCTCTTTAGTTCTCTCTACTATTTCTTTCTCTAATTTTCTCCTTAGTTCTATTTTTTCTCATTCTCTCTATTTTATCTCTCCCTCCCTCTTACACATTTGCTTTCTCTATATCTAATGTATTTGGCTCTTTCCTTCCCTTAGTGTTAATTTTTTGTTTCTATCACTTTTTTGTATATTTTTGCTCTTGTGAATTTTGCTATTTTATTTTATTTTTATTTTTTCTCTTTTTATTTCATTTCATTATTTCTTTTTTTCCCTCATTTCTTCACTTTTATCAAGTTTTTATTTATTTTTCGTTGCATTTATATATCTTTTTATTTTGTCCTTCCATTTTTCTCTCAATTTATTTCTCACTCATGTCTATCTTTGTGACTCTTTTCTTTCTTGTTTTTCTCATTTTTTAATTTCATTCTTTTAATAATCCTATCTTATTGTCTAGGGGTATTTCTTTCTTTTCAGTCTTTCTCTCCATTGATATCTTCTTTCTTTCAATTTGTATCCCTTTGTAGATGGGATGGACCCCAGACTCATTGATTGTCAACCCTAGATTGGGAAATATTTAGTCTATAGTCTAAACACTTAGATCTTGGACCACAAAAACCTCGAGCCTATGCCTCGAAAATATAGACTCTAGACTTAGAAATAATTACTATGTGCCCTTTACCTTAAATTCATGGACCCCCTAGAATGTAGGTCTAAGATACTAAAGTTTTGACCCTAGAAACTAGAACATGGACATTGAATCCCAGGAACTTGGGCCTTGAACCTTAGAGCTTAGAGATTAGGACTTTGATATTGTACCTTGGATCCTCATACCACTAGACCTTAGACCCTATAATTTAGATGCTAAAATATTGAACATAAACTTAAAAGCTAAATATTTGAAATTGGATGCTACATCCTACATGTTTTACCCTAATAGTTGGATCCTTGACCAAGAAACTTTTTACCACTTAGAGTGAACTCCCAAACCTTAGATTTAGGATCCCTTGGACACAAGACTCGTTTTTGTAGCATTGTGCACCCTCAACAAAGAAACATATACCATATATCGACAATCTTTTAATTGTGGGCATTAGTCCCCATCCCTAGAGCCTTAACTATACCCTTGGGACCCAAATCATGAACACTTGATCTTAGGGCATAGACAATGCTAATTCAATCTTAGACATTATAACTTGCACACTCAACCCTTGACCCTTAATCCTTAGACTTGGACACCAAGGCTCATAGAATATTATAGCTTGAACACTTAGTCTTGTGACATGTCCTTGTCCTCAATTAAGAGCTAATTTCAAATTCGAGGGAAACAATGTTTTTAAACACTAATTTGAATTTAATAAATATTTAAAATAATGTTAATAATTTTTAAATAATAGCCAATATTGGCATGGTATGATGGTTAAGTTATTGTGGTGTTGTTCTTGCCATCAAGGTTCAAACCCCACGGGGGTGTAATTGTTGAATTTTAAGTTTGTGAGCTCACAAGTTCATAGCTCCAGGTCAAAAGCATTTAACCCTAAAAATAATAATAATTTTTAAATAATAATAAACAAAATAAATTTAAATTAATATTAAATAATAATATTTAAATTTATTTAAAACTCTGGCCGACCCGGTTGGGTGAGCACCAAAGTATCCATATAAATGTTATTAGTTTTGTTGAAGTTGATATCATCAAAGTTGGATGCATATGGTGGCAAGTCTATGAGAGATGAAAATCTTTGTGGATCACTTCAAGGTGGGACGAACCCCCTCACATTGAAGTTGTGTGTTTCTTCTTTGAAATCTTCTATCATCGCCATCCTAATCATTTGATATATCCATAGGTGGAGGCTACAGTAGAATCAATAACGAGGGACTTAGCCATTGCACCATTCACAATTTGAAGAAGCATATGAGACTTAAGGAATCATCAGGGACTCATTGCAAGGAATATGCCACTACAAGGGCGCATATAACATCTTCTATTGGGCGCCTAAAGATTATAATCGCTCCATCTAGTGAGGAGGTCTATTCTGAATACATTGGAATTGGTATGTTGGCCAAGTGTCTCTTTGATCAACGATGTGTTTGGAAATGAATGGTTCATATCACCATAGGGACTCCCAGTTCGTGTTCATCTGTGCAATAACATGACTACTATCCTCCTATCGGGAAAGTTTCATATTTCCATTACTACTATGTAATTCCATCTAGAAATTAAAATTTGTATATATGCGCACATAGCTATTATCACCTTCAATGCTTCTTACTGTCCTAAGTTCTCTAGGGATCAAGTGATGACATTGGGTGTGTCCATTTAATTATGAGCTATATGTTGTCTTCTAGGGGCATTGATTTTGTTTGGGTTCCATTCATAAAAATCTATGGTATCAAACTCTCGAGGGTGAAAGACCTATATAGTAAGGTCTCATTTATGAAATCTACTTCATTTCTATGTAATATTTAAATTTAAGTGCAAAGAAATATGTTTTTGTTCTTTATCTGGGCTTGACATCTTACAATGGTATCAAAGCCAAGTTTCTTAACAATCTGAGGGTATTTTATGCAACTAAGTCAAAGGGATCAATGTGTTATTGAGAGGGAAAGGAAGAAAGCGAAAGTTGTGGCATATGGAATAGGAGGCAAAGGTAAGAAGATGTTTGATAGGGTTGATCAATGGGACATTTTCTTGAGGAAAATGGCTCAAATGCAGGAGCAAATGGCCAAATAATAGGAGTAAACAACATAGATGATGAACATGTTGATGCAAACCATGAATAATATGAATAACACCCTCACATTTGCACCAAATAATGGTCCAAAAGGTAGTCATTCTAATTAGAATGGACCTGAAATTTAGAGCAATAAGGCCACTTGACCTACACAACCATCATTCTTTCCCAAAAAAGGACCCACAAATGAAGAGAAGTTGAATCATGTTGGAGGTGATGCCTCACCCAGCTTGATTTGGATGTGAGGAGTCAAATGCCATTTAGACAGTTTCACAACACAAGGAGTGGACCAAAAAGGGGACAACCTATACACTATTCCAATAGAGATCTACACCATAGGATGAGCAAGTTGACTCCCAACTTTTGATGGTTTGGGGAAGGTTATGACATGAGCTTGGGTACAAAAGCTTGATACATACTTTTCAATTAGCCCAATGATTGAAGATGAAGCAGTCAAGTTTTCCATTCTACATTTGGAAGGTGTATCTCATGAATGGTGGCATCATGGCATTGTGACACAAGGGTTTAATCTTGTTACTACATATGATAATTTCACACAAAAGCTCATAGAAAGGTTTGATAGAAGAGATTTGGAGGTATACTTCAGGGAATTTACATGAATAAGGAAACATGGGACAATGGATGTTTATGTTGCAAAATTTCAAAGGCTTGCTATTATGGTTTCAGATGTGACAAATAGGAGACTCATGTTCTTGTTCATTGAAGGGCTATCAGAGTCTTTTTTGTGGTTTCGTGAGGGTTTTAGAACCGATGTCTTTGGAGGAGGCTATTTGAAGAGCCTTAAGCCTTGAGGACTCCACCATGAAGAATACACTTATGCTCAAGAGTGTATCAACAAGGTAGCAAAAGAAGCCACCACACAAAATCACTCCTCAATCAACGGATCTACCACCAAGGTCTAATGGGATGGACATGTCTAAGAATGAGCTCTGAAGGAAAAAGTTACACTGAGGAAGGAGAAAGTGATCTCAAGGACGTTACTAATGAGGATCTGCATGTGGAGACATTGGAGGGAGGACGTTCGGGGGGCACTCTCTTTGTATTAAAGGGGACTTACAAGGACAAAAGGTAACAATATTAATAAATAGTGGAGCCACCCATAAGTTCATTGACGAGGGGCTAGTGGTCTAAGGATTGAAGTTGATCCTAGGGGGACATCGGGTGCAAGATGACTTCTACGTGGTAGACATCAATGAGACTGATTTGGTTTTGGGAATGCAATGGTTGCACTCGCTTGGGGAGTACACAACCAACCACCAAACCAGGGAGCTGAAGTTCAAATCTAATGGGAAATAGGTCATCCTTCAAGGTCTCTCCAAGGCTAGCCCTAAGGAAGTTTCAGCCAAGAAGATGGAGAGGTCATGGGGAGGAGTAGAGGTCTTCATGCATCTAAAACTAAAGTTGCTTGAGGACAAGCAACATCTAGGTGAGGAGGACTGTCATGTCATTGTCCCCAAGTAAGAGCTAATTTCAAATTGGAGGAAAAAATGTTTTTAAACACTAATTTGAATTTAATAAATATTTAAAATCATATTAAATTAATAATATTAATAATTTTTAAATAATAATAACAAAATAAATTTAAATTATCAAATAATAATATTTTAGAACTATGGCTGACCCAGTTGGGTGGGTGCCAAAGTATCCATATAAATGTTATTAGTTTTGTTGAAGTTAGTATCATTGAAGTTGGACGCATATGCTGGTGAGTCTATAGGAGACGAAAATCTTCATGGATCACTTCAAGGTGGGATGAACCCCCTTGCCTTGAAGCTGTGTGTTTCTTCTTTGAAATCTTATGTCATTGATGTCCTAATTAATTGTTATATCCACAGGTGGAGGCGACATTGGAATCAACAATAGGGGACTTAGACATTGCACCATTCACAATCTAAAGAAGCATATAGGACTTGAGGAATCGCCAGGGACTCATTACGAGGAATGCACCACTACAAGGGCGCATATAACATCTTCTATCGAGCGCTTGAAGATTATAATCGCTCCATTAGTGAGGAGGTCTATTATAAATACATTGCAATTAGTATGTTGGTTGGTTCTCTTTGATCAATGACGTGTCTGGGCATGAATGGTTCATATCACCACAGACACTCCTAGTTTGTGTTCATCTGCATAGCAACAAGACTACTATCCTCCTATCGGGTACGTTGCATATTGACACTACTACTATGTAATTTCATCTAGAAGTGAAAATATGTATTTATGCACACAGCTATTATCGCCTTCAATGCTTCTTACTGTCCTGAGTTCTCTATGGATCAGGTGATGACATTAGGTGTGCCCATTTAATTATGCTATTTGTTGTCTTCTAGGGGCATTGATTTTTTTTGGGTTCCATTCATAAAAATATGTGGGTTCGAACTCCTTTGGGTGAAAGACCTATACAGTAAGGTCTCATTTATGAAATCTACTTTCATTTTTGTGTAATATTTAAATTTGAGTGCAAGGAACAATATTTTTGTTCTTTATCTAGGCTTGACATCTTACATCTTGGTCCTTATAATTTGGACTATAAAATGTAGATGATGGACCCTATAGATCAAATCCTTCAACAAGTATATAAAATATAGAGTAGGAACAAATAAAACATCATAAAACTCTATTTTACATACAAATGATATTAAATGAAATATGCATCAAATCTAGCCTAGATCAAACCAAATACATGCAAACCTCAGAAAGATCAAGTGTAGTATGTTGATGTGCTAATAGCTTGGATGTCGTTGCCCATGAAACCAATAGCATGATGTTGTGATCAAGATGATTCAATAATAGTAACATAGGATTGAATGATGCAAATGGGAAGGAAGGCCTCTCATTTATAGAAATTCCATGAAAGAAATTAAGGGCCAAGATGCATTGAGTGGTGGATGGCTAAGATTGATTGAGGATTAGGTTTTGGATTAAATCAGTTGTCATGTGGAAGTGTCACATGAGGGATAAGGGCTATTTTAGCATTGGGATTAGGGCAACATCCTTATGAGGATGGCTAGGATTAAGAGGTGAGATATTAAATGAAGGGATGATATGAAAAGTTAGTTTGACTTTTGGCAAGGTGTCTAAGTTCAATAAATTTAGACAAGGAGTTAGACATGAGAAGGGGATATTTGTCACATGAGGACAAATTAAGATTGTGATCCATGTGAATGAATATACTGGCTAAGATTTAATGGATAAGAATTGAGGAATAAAGGGAATTGAATATTAGAGGAAAAGGTAATGGGGATTAATTTAGTTGGAGGATTTGGGATAAAGCTAGAATTAATTAAATAAATATAAAATTTATTTAACTAAAGGTGGGGGATAAGGGAAAAGGTTAAACTAATTAAATAAAAAATAAGATTTATTTAATTAAATATTAAGATAGGTGAAGTCAAGTCTAGTTAGGTTAAGGTCGCATTTCAATTGTCTACAAACTCTATAGAGATTGTTGGTTGCAATTGAAAGGGAATCATACCAACTCCTACTATTGGGCACTAGTATGATCTCCATAAGAACTCATGAAACTTTGCAACAAACTTGTTTATTTGAGTTTCTTAATAGGTTAAAACTTCCTTTTGTTGTTGCTTCCCTTGGTGATCTTATTGTTTGGGTATTATGATGCATAATGACCAAACTTATGATAAATAAAACACTTGAATTTACTCAAGTCTTGGGTTTTGATGATGAATCCTCATCCTTTGCCTTACCCTTGTTCATTTTTCCTTTATTTACCTTCATCTATCTTAAGAGGTCCAAATTGTCATCATCACCCTTCTTGCTAGATTTTGACTGTATTTAATTTTCTTGTTGAATAGAACCATCCCACAATCTTCAAGAAAGAAGATTCTCTCAGGCGCAAATGCCCTTAACAAAAGCTTCTCATGAAGATGGGAACCATTTAATGCAAAATTCATAAGCTTTGTATAGTTAACCTTCTCCTTGACTATTGGAAGAAGTTCATCAAGTAGGGTAACCTTCATCGAGTAATTGGTAACAATATTTCATTTAGTCGTCTCCATGGATCTGAGTTTGTTTTGCAATATCGTTTTCCTATTTATGTATCAAACATCTCCTTGGTTGCTTTATTTTTTGCTAAATGAGGAACTAAAAAGTCTTTTACCACATCCAAGATTATCCACATTGCCTTTATCAAACATCTCCTTGGTTGTTTTCTTCACATGTCCTACCAACTACAATGTGTTAATAAGTATACGCACCACATGCTTAACAATTTCCCAAAGATCATTTATGTCCAATAGCAACATGATCTTAACTTTCTAAGGAAAGAATTTAATGCACCACATAATTTATCCTCAAATTTGATGCTACCTAATGCCATTAAAATACTATTTTTGTTTTAAAAAATAAACTCCCAAATCAAAAAATAAGCAAACTACATAATTTTTCTAATTGAGAATACTTGTTACAAATCTCTAACCATGCGGTTTGATGAAATCATAGCTATTGATATAAACCCTAGCCGCCATTTTTAACCCTTCAAAAATGACCTATAAATATTTGACAATTTCCATTGTAACCTTTGCAAAATTGTAGAGAAAATTGTGCAATTTAGGCATTGAAATTCTTTTAAAAGCTTTGGTATTTTAGGATTTTCCAAGGAAAAATAAAATAGTTGGATTATTCTAAATAAACCAACCTATGAAATTCTTGACTAGATTTTATTGCAATTTCTTGCCAAATAAAACTTTTAATCATCCAAACATCCATCCACAAATCCCTTAGTTATTAGTTGTTATTTAACCATGAAACCATTGTAATTTTAAGGTAAAAAAAGGAGGCATGAATTCTAGTTAAAAACATTATATGATTTTTATTATCATTTGCCCTTGGTCTTCACAAGCATTGGCTTCGTGATTTTCCTTCACTCTTCTAGCTCTAATGCCATGATAACCCTAAGAGACTATTGTCCTAGTGTTTCTCTAATTAATTAACTCAAATCAAATTATTAACCAAAAAAAAAAAAATTAGAAACATTGCAACAACCACACAAAATTGCAATGATAAATTATAAAAGAATTTAAAACAAATACAAGTAAAATTTACACCTTCAAATCAATGTTGCATTTTTTTGAAAAATTTACAAGGAAACCTCTAGTCGTCACCGCCCTCTCTCCCCTCTCTTCCCCTTCGCCATGCCCTCACCCCCCACCCCCCGCCCCTCCCCCCCCCGCCGCTTCTCCCACTCTCCCCCTGCCTCCTCTTCTTAGCAAGGAAGGAATTGTGCTTCAATCCAAATTTCTTCATGAAAGCTTCAAACTTCCTTTTTGTTAAGTGCTTGGTTAGAATATCAATGATGTGTTGATATGTGGAGATGTAATAGAGCTTCACTAGTCCCTTGTGAGTCTTGTCTTGAATGAGGCGAGATGATCTCTATGTGCTTGGATTTGTCATGAAACCTTGTATTCTTTGAGCGTATGACACACCTTTGATTAGGGTAAACCCACAAAAGTGGTTTACAATTTGAGTGAGGAAGGAAAAGTGACAAAAAATGACCCCATACCAAAAATTTTGGTTTTTGGGGTTTGAATGAACCCTTTGGTTCGAGCAAACCAAAAAAGGGTTCGAATGAACCCTAGTTCGTGTGAACCAGTTAAATGCAAGGTGGACCCCATCCCACCAAAAAAATAATGAAAACCCCTTTTTGAAAGGGAGTTCAAATGAACCCTGGTTCGCTCGAACCCCCCTTTTCCCACCTCCCTCTTTTTGGCACAAAAAAACTGAATTTTTGCTCTTCGAAGCTCGATTGAGGATGAAAATGGAGACTTCACAAACCCAATTGGAATCAGGTAGTCCTTGAAACAAGCTATCCAACGAATATAATTTTAATATATTTTGGTTTTATTATGTATTTGTTTTTTTAGTTTTATTAAACATAGGTTTTTCATCGAAAATGAAGGTCTCTGTTCTGCAAATGTGGAAAAATAGCATATTATCAAAAAAAAATTGAAAAACATGAGTGCACCAGATATTGAAGTCCTTGATCCAACAAAAAAAAATTGAATTTCGATATATACAAAAAAAGTTACACGTTATACAATTGCGCTATGTCTAAATTGTAATTGGTTTGACTTCGAAACTTGATTGAAGAAAAAATATTCAATAAAAAACTATCTAACCAAGTGGAAGCACTAAATATTGGAGTTACAAATCTAAATTCGAAAGAATTAGAATTTTATGCTTCATGGAAAAAAAGTTGTGTTATACGGTGTGCGCCACTTTTTTAAAATGTTGTTTTCTGAAAAAAACTAGTTTTTGTGGGAGATGGAAAAAGAAGTGCAATTTGATTCCAAAAATTTTGAAAAAAATATTTTTAGAATCTACAGACAAAATGTGACGAGACTCTAGTTTGCATCATCTTCAAATTCCTCACAATTTAGCCGCTATAGGTGCCCGAATGTGAAGATTTAGTTAAAAATAATCATTTTAGTGTCCAGTTTGGCCAAAAATTGTAAACGACTATTGTGGGATTACCCATTAAATAATTTTATTCGTTTTCTTTCGTTTACTCTCTCTCTCTCTCTCCCCCCCACTTTCTTCCTTTGTCGTTCTCTCATTTCTTCATTTGCTTTCTTTGTTTTTTTACTTTTAATAATTTAGTTCTCCCATTTTTCATTTTTCTTTTCTTTTTTTCTCCTTTTTGATCTTCCTTTATTTCTTCTTTCTCCCATGCTTTACTTTCTTTCTATTACATTTTTTCTTTTTTTTTCGTCAATCTCCTTCACCATCTATTTATATATTTTTCCATCTCATGTTTTTCTTTTTAGCGCCTATATATGTCTATTTATTTCTAGCATCAATTCCTTTTTAATTACCTTCCAATATTTATTTCTACGTCTTTACCTAATACTCTCTCTCTGACATTATTTGCTTATTTTGTTCTCTCTCTCTTGCTTTGTCATTTTTATTTTCTCTTTATAATTATCCCTCTTTTTAACCCTTTTTTATTTTTTATTTATTTCTATCTTCAATCCTTTTTTAATTAACTTCACTATTTATTTCTCCATAACTTTCTTCATTTCATTTTTAGCTTTCTTTTACTCTCTCACTCTCTCATTTTCCTTCTTGATTTCTTTTGTATGATTTTTTCTTTCTATCACATGCTAATTTCTTTTTTATTCTTTATTTTTCTTTTCTCTATCACATTATCTTTTTCTTTTTCTATGTATCTTTCTTTCCTTTTTGTTTCACTTTTAAACTCTTACCTCACTTAGATCTCTTTCCTTCTCTTTCTTTGGTTTTTCTATGATTTTTATTGTTTACTCACTTTTCTATATAAATTTGTATTTTGTTCTTTCTTGCTTCCATTTAGTCTTTCTTTCTTTTTTTTAATCTCTATTTCTCTTTCTAAAATTCTTTCTTTATTTGATAATTCCTCTCTTTTTTGTCCCTTTTATCTTTATTTTTTCTCTCGACTTCCTCTCTTTTTGTCCCTTTTTACCTTTTTTTCTTGCCTTTGACTCTTTTAATATTACCTCTCTTTTATGTCTGTTACTTTTTTGTTCATTTACTTTGTATTAAATTACTTTTTTCTTTTGCTTCTCTTATTTTTTCCTTAAATCATTTGTTTATTTTCTCTTTTTTTTTTCTTTTTTTTTCTTTCTTATTAATTTTTCATTTATTATTTTTTTCTCTTTTTCTCACATTCACTCAATTTCTATATCCATCTCTTTGTTTTCTATCTGACTTTACCTTTGTTTCTCTCTCTTTGTATTTATTCTCTCCATTTCTATTTAAAATGTTTCTATGTTTCGTCATCAATCTTTATCTATTTTTGTGTCACTCTTTTTCTTTACCATTTCCCCCATTTTCTTAATTTATATCTATATGTATTCACCCCCCCTCACCCCCACCTCTCTCTCAACTTTCTTTATTATATAGTTTAACTCTATTTTTGAATCTCTTTTTTCATCTATTTTTTATTCTCTATCCAGACCTCTCTCCCACTCTCTCTTTCCCCCCCCCCCTCTCTCTCCATTTTCTATCTAGATCTCTCTCCCACTTAATCATGTTTCTTTTTATCTAATTTATTAGCCCATTCTTTCCCTTCATGTCCTCTCTCTACATTTATCTTTATCTATATTTCTTTTTTTGTTCTAATAATGGTTTTAATTCAATATTTTTATTTTTATTCTCTTTTCAACTAGTTTTCATTCTCTTTTTTCATCTAATTTTCATTCTCTATATCCATTTTTTATCACGGCCCAAAGATTTTATTATCTTGTTAAGGAAATAAAAATATATATATTAAGAACCCAGCCTGAAAAGAAAATTATAAATTGGATAACGAATTAACTAATTATATATTATTGCATCTATTTATATGAATTAATTAATTATATATTCTTGCATCTATATCATACCTATAATAAAAGAGCATGAAGATAAATTAGGCCTATTTTGTTTCGGTCCTGTAGACTGTTTAGCCTCATGGAAGTCATTAAAATCTTTCATTCATTCATTCACTTACAAAAATCTACTTAAGGAGCTTTAAATTCTACCCCCAGAATTTTACATTGTTTCCCATGAAATGCACTTGTCTCCAACTTTGGCACGCCTAACACTAGGATTTGAAGATTGTAGAGTCAAAAATTTGTGGTGAGATCAGGATCTTGAATGACTCACCCTAATCCCTCATACTCGTCTCCCATAGAGGAAACACATCCCCATCTCAGAGACCTATATAAAGATGTCTCCAGTGTTAACTTTCTTTATGCTCAGACCTAATTTAAGTTTCTAGTATTTGATATTCCCACAGCATAAACAACATAAACAGAAATCTAAAATATGAAACTAAATATACTAAGCAATTAACTACTACAGAAAATGCACAGCGGAGATAAAGGAAAAACACATACATAGTTTGACACCATTATTTTGGGTAGAAACCCCTAGAAAAACCCTTACGGGAAAACCAGTCGAATATGAGATCTTCTTGTATTCAGTTTCAGCAAAAATACAGAGATTACACACAGAGGGATTGCACATGGCCTGTCAAAGGCCCCTGTTATTAATTACTCTCAATCTACTCTGAACTCACACAGAATTTCCCACACTTCGACCTCTCGCTAATGAATAGTAATTACTCCACTAGCCATACGCTCCTCACATAGATCTCTGACCTAGAATCAATGGTGAAGATTAAATCTTCCACCATTCATATCATCGGTTATAATCTAATTAAGCGTTCACTTATCTGGACACTTCTAGAGGAGATAATCAATACGTGTTCCTTGCTTGCTAGAGGTCAACGCCAAAGCAAGAACACCATCTGAGCTACAATATTCAACACTCCCTCTTAGCTAGGAAGGTGTTTTCTCCAACACCCATCTTATCCCTGTAGAAGATAAATTTTCCCTTTATTAAGGCCTTCGTCAGAATGTCGGCTACTTGCTCTTCTATAGGCACATACTGTAACTGGACTGCTCCCTTTTGCACACAATCCCTGATGAAGTGATACCAAATGTCAATGTGTTTTGATTGATCATGGAAAACTAAATTCTCAGAGAGCTTAATGCAACTCTGATTATCAAGTGGATGATAGTCGGATCTAGCTCTTGACCGAACACTGCTACTAGCAGCTTTCGAAGCCATATGACCTCACACTGCCAAGCTTGCTGCCATGTATTCTGCTTCTATGGAACTCAGTGCCACTGACTTTTGTTTTTTGCTGAAGCAAGAGATAACCCCTGATCCCAAGCTAAAACAACACCCTGAAGTGCTTTTCCTGTCCACCACACTTCCTACCCAGTCTGCATCCATGTAACCTATCAACTTCACTCCTTTCCCCTAAGTATACCTCAAACCATATGAGACTGTGCCACCGAGATATCTCAAAACGTGCTTTGTTGTCATCCAATGTCCTCTTCTCGGTTCAACCATGAACTGGCTAAGAGTATTAACTGCAAAGCAAATGTCTAGCCTCGTGTTTACCATATACATAAGAGATCCAATAAGTTGTCTGTACAAGGTAGGGTCCACTACCTCCTCACTAGAAGTGTCTACTTTCTTCCAATTCACGTCCATGGGTGTAGACAATGGCTTACAGTCTTGCATCCTGAATTTCTTCAAGATCTCAATTGTATATTTCCCTTGACCAAGGAAAATCTCGCCATTACGCTGCCATACCTCCAATCCAAGAAAGTAATGCATCAGACCCAAATCTTTACTCTCAAACTCCGAAGCAAGATCCCTCTTGCAATCCGCTATGAGCCTTTGTGAACCTGTCAAGAAAAGATCGTCCACATATAGTACCAAAATGAGTGACTCTCCCCCAATCACTATGTAATAAAGGTTTGAATCAGCTTCACTCTTTACGAAGCCCATTCCTTGCAAATAGTTGTCTATGCGCTTGTACCACGCCCTGGGTGCCTGCTTGAGCCCGTACAGTGCTCTCTTCAACCTACACACATGAGAATATCTCCCATGCGCCTCAAAACCCTCTGGTTGTTCAATGTACACTTCCTCATCTATCACCCCATTAAGGAAAGTCATCTTGACATCCATTTGAGGGATCTACCATCCCATCTCTGCTGCAAGTGAGATCACGGCCCTAATGGAGGTATATCTGGCTACGAGGGCAAATGTTTTGTCGTAATCTGCTCCCTCTTTCTGAGAGAACCCCTTTGCCACAAAGCTAGCTTTGAACTTCTCGACACTGCCATCCACAGCATGCTTGATCTTATAGATCCAACGTGACCCAACCATCTTCCTATCTTTCAGTCTAGGCACCACCTCCCAAACATCATTCTTCATGATGGAAGAATACTCTTCCACAATGGCATCCTGCCACACTTGCAGCTGCGATGCCTCCTGAAAACTGGAAGGCTCCATGTCGATAAGATCACTCATCAATGCCATGTAATCTAAATACTGAATATTTTTGTGGTGGCCTTCTCTGTCTAGCACTCGTCCTTGGAGCACCCACGAACTCTTGAGCATCTTGAATAGTCTAAGTAACCAATCGGCTTCTATCCCTTTCTGTTGTAGGAGGTATTGATATAGTGGGTGGAGCTTCCTGCTCAACCTGTTCAGGCACCTGAGTACTAGTCCCTGTACTTGTACTTGTCCCTTTGACTTGTACCTCAGACTCACTTCCCTCCTTTGGAATAATCTGTTGATCCTCTACTGCTGGCACATCATAAGATTTATGAAAGGCCTTCTCCTCAAAGCGAACATCCCTCCTGACCACTGTTTTCTTAATAGCTGGAATGTATACTCGATATGCCTTGGAGGTTTCACTGTACCCCACGAAGATTCCCTTCTCTGCAGTAGAATCAAACTTCGTCCTCTTATTAGAAGGCACGTGACAATAGATAAGACATCTGAATATCCTGAAGTGTCCTACTTCAAGATTCTTTCCCGTGAAAGCCTCTTCAGGAGTTAATCGCCCTAATACCCTATGAGGACTCATGTTTTGGATGTAACTGCATGCCTCTGCCCATAGAAACTTGGGATGATCCTAGTCATACAGCATAGCCTTTGCTGCTCCCACTATGGCTCTATTATTCCGCTCCGCTACTCCATTTTGTTGTGGATTGTAGGGAACCATCAACTCCTTCTTGATCCCAGCCTTGACACAAAACTCCTTGAAGGCTTTCCCTGTTTACTCACCCCCATTGTCCGACCGAAGTACTTTAATTTTCATACCTGTTGTGTTATCCACAAGAGCTTTAAATTCTTGGAACCGACCGAAGACTTCGTCCTTCGTTTTCAGGAAATATATCCAGGCCTTCTTGGAGAAATCATCTATGAAGGTGACAAAGTATTCATACCCTGTCAGTGACCCTAAAGACATAGGCCTGCACACATCTGAATGCACCAAGTCTAGGATGCCTTTGGATCTGTTGTCGCTAGGTGGGAAGGACGTCTTTGTATACTTCCCCATCGCACACCCCTTGCACATGTCACTGTGGTCAGTGCTCATATCCAGAAGGCCTGTCACAATCTCCTTAAGCACTTTGAGTGCTCCATGGTGAAGGTGAGCCATCCTTCTATGCCATAACTCCCCTGCATCCTTGTTGTTGCTCACCAATGCCTTTGGTGCCTGAAACTGCAATCTGTACAACATCTTCAACCTGACCCCAATCATCTATCCCTGCTGAGAATCCCTGGGCTACAGATACACCTTCTCTCCTCTGAAAGATACATCATATCCCTTGTCTTGTAATGCTAAGATAGATATCAGGTTCTTTGTCATCCCTGGCATGAGCAATACATCTGTGAAGCTAATGGTCTTGCCTGACTCCCTTTGAAATGTGACTATCCCTCACCCAACTGGAGTGCACTTAGACTTGTTTCCCATTTCTATGTCAAAGTCTATCTCCTCTCTGAAACTGGAGAAGTGTTCACAAGCTCCCGTCATATGATATGACACTCCACTATCAATATACCACACTCTTGTGGCTATAGTGCTAGAGCTAGAAAGGCAAGTAATGAGGGAGAAGTCCTCATTGAACTTGGAAGTGAACTCGTTAATGTCTGCTGAAGTTGTTGTCTTAGACTTCTTCTTATCATTTTTCTTCTTGTTCGGACATTGACTAGCAAAATGCCCTGGTTGGTAACAAGCAAAACATTTCACCTTACTCATATCTTTCTTCTTTTCTCCCTGAGGGGTCTTCTTGTTATCTTTCACCTTAGGCTTGCCCTTTCCTGCAAGAGCAACATTCTCTTCATCCTCACCCTTTTGGCCACTACTGTTGCCACTAATGTAGCTCATCCTAAGCTCTTCCTGTGTAAAGTCGCTCCACAGACGATCCCACTTAGGAAGATCTTGTCGTCCAACTACTACCTTGACAAAGATATCCCATTGCTTAGAGAACCCATTTAATGTGATCCTCACAAGCTCTTCATCATCCAACTTCTCTCCAACAACTACTAGTTCGTCCTTGACTTGTCCGACTCTGGGAAGGTATGAAACCACACTTTCCCCCTTGTTTTGCTTGGTGTTTCGTAGCTTCTCCCTAAGGATCATTTCCTGTTCAAATTAGAACTCTGAAAAAGATCTATGATGGCATCCCACATCTTCTTGCACGTATCCAACTTTGAAAAGTGGGGGACAATATGATCTTTAACCCCATCCAGAATTATATGCCTGGCTTTGGCATCTTCTTTATTGTATGTGGCTAACTGTATAGGATATGTCGGTATGACAACAGTTGTCATAGCATACTCCTTCAGTCCATTCTCCTCTAACAACAAGAGAATTCTTGCCTTCCAGACACCAAAGTTTGATGCACCATCTAATCTATCTTTGACCCTCAAACCAGCTGAAGCCATCTCGGAAACCCTTGAACAATAACCTTCAATAAACTAAAGAACTCTAAAGAAATATTGACTCTGATGTCCCCTGTGTGACTAAACCCTTGATTTCTCTTCTTCAAAACCATAGCTCTGATACCATGTTAACTTTCTTTATGCTCAGACCTAATTTAAGTTTCTAGTATTTGATACCCCAAAGCATAAACAACATAAACAGAAATCTAAAATACTAAACTAAATATACTAAGCAATTAACTACTACAGAAAATACACATCGGAGATAAAGGAAAAACGCATACACAGTTTGACACCATTATTTTGGGTAGAAACCCTTACGGGAAAACCAGTCGAATATGAGATCTTGTATTCAGTTTCAGCAAAAATACAAAGATTACACACACAGGGATTGCACATGGCCTGTCAAAGACCCCTGTTATTAGTTACTCTCAATCTGCTCTAAACTCACACAAAATTTCCCATACGCCGACCTCTCACTAATAAATAGTAATTAATCCACTAGCAATACGCTCCTCACATAGATCTCTGATCTAGAATCAATGGTGAAGATTAAATCTTCCACCATTCATATCAACAGTTATAATCTAATTAAGTGTTCACTTATCTGGACACTTCTAGAGGAGATAATCAATACGTGTTCCTTGCTTGCTAGAGGTCAATGCCAAAGCAAGAACACCATCCAAGCTACAATATTCAACATCCAACATAGACTTAGATTAAGTTTCTCTGCATTTCCTAGTCTCCAACAAACATCCCTCGAAAATGTGGAAAATTCCAATAGAGATTTCTTAGATATATCACAATAATTACATTGGATTTACTTGAAGAGCTGATATATGGTTGATAAAAATCAATAGAACTAAACAAATGTACTAATAGATTTGTAATTTTCTTTTTTTTCATTAAAATTTACAAATTCTTTTAGTACTAAAAAATTTCCTTAGGTAAGAATATGATGCGATACTATAACAAGATTTGATGTATAAATGCATTGAAGCTTATTCAATTGATTCCATGTTATGTTTTCAAAAATAATAAGATTCCTCTCCTAGTTTCTGTCATCTCTAGATGATTATGGTTTTAAATATTTTTTCCTATCATGTTATAGTTAATTTAAAATGTTAGTTTATTTTTTAATTTTTAAGCATTTTAGTATTTATCATTCTTTAAAGATATCAATTGTCTGATATATACCCTCTCCAACGTTTCTTGAAAATGGTGTACCAGCGCACATCCTCTACCAGTATCAGTTCCTGTCTCCTGGTACCTATGAGAATTACCGACTAACTTTAATTATTGCTGGTAGCTTTGAAAAAGAACATTAAAAAAGTAAGATCATGAAGTGCTAACAATATCCACAGAACAAATTCTCCACAAGAAGTAAATTATTTAACTTGAAACTATTTACTATTAAACACAGTTCTCAGCCTGTCGCTACTTAGGCTTGGAAAAACTCTCAGAGTTGGGAAGGCAAACAGTAAAGAATGCCAAAGCCAAAACCCATTTGCTACAGAAGCTGATAAAATGTGTTTACAGACCATGCAGCCTAACGTACACACACTACTTGGCTAATGTTAATCCCGGTTTAAACACCAGATAAAATTCCAGCGAAGTAAACCAAGACCTCAAAAAAACCGTAAAGTGAAAAGCATGCACAGAACCTAAAAAACATGCAGAAGAGCTTGCCAGTCTCCAGTGTTTACAGTAAAGGAATTGACCACCAAAGACTGCATCAACAGGGTCATCAAAGACGACACCTGCAAAAAGAGCTAGCTCTTGAAAAATAAGAAACCATAAAAGCCCACTGCATCACTATCATGGGCCCAAAAATGCATGAGTGAGCCGACTGTCTCAAAACCGTTTGGTTACCCATCAGATAACCAAAAACTCTCATGCATTAGTTCCAATCTACATCTGAAATTCAGTTGTGTATTTTTTTGGTAACGCTGATATATTTGTGATAGTCAATCTTAAAACTTCTGTGAATATAGAGCATGTCTTCTTTCTATGACACAAGCAGATCACACCGCCATAAGTGTGCCCCCACTGTATCAAGTGCTGTCTGACTCAGTCCATTGCAGTGCTGCAAGTTAAGACCAAGCAATGTCTTGCTCATCTTTTCTATGAAAGGCAAGCATTTATCCGTTATCTGCATACAGCCTGAAAGAGAGAGAATCTGTATAGCCTGCTGTCTTGCAGATACTAAGGAAACAACACCATTATCTGTAATCCCACACTTTGCCAAGTCTAGATCTTCTAAAGCTGGGCAGAGATCAGCGATAACCTTCAGACTTTGATCCGTTACTTTCCTACAGCCCTCCAGATTTAATGTCTGGAGGTTTTCTCCACAGAGACTTGCTATAGCATATACTGCCCAATCTGTGACTTGGACACACCCACTTAAGTTCACTTTCACCAAACTTCTCTTACTGCTTTGCAAGAGAGCAAGAAGACCCTCATCTGATATTCCAGAAAGGCCACTAAGATCAAGCTGTTCAAATTGAGGACAGGCATTCCCCAACAATGCCAAGAATCCATTTCCAACACCCGGACAATGGCAAATATTGAGGGATTTCAAGGACTCACAAACAGGAAAGGGCCTTGTCAATTGTACATGGTCTTTAACTCCTTCACATTTGATAAGGGATAGCACTTTCAATTTTCTACTGCAGTTAGAAAGCACATCCATCACACCAAAGGAAGAAATCAAATTGCACTCCTCTATCCGCAGATTTTCAAGTGACATCGCAGAAAGGGATAATGCTGTCAATCCCTTATCAGTTACTGATTCACATTTACGGATAGAAAATTGCTTCAAACTCAAGCAGCCTAGTCCAACAGCATCCATGCTAGCATCAGTCAATCCTCGGCAAGCAGTTACTGAAAAATGTTTCAGTTTCTGCAGACCCATTGCATTTCCCAGGGACCAGAAGCCCTTCTCTGTAACATTATTAAGGTTTTCAAGTAATAGATCAGTCAAAGACTTGCCATAGTGTCCAAGTGCAGCAAGACTAATGTCAGTCAATTTTAGAGCCTGAAATTTTGCCTTCAACAAGTTGTTGGCTTTTGAAATAATCATGATAATCCCTTCATCACTAACAAGAGAACAGTTATTGATGCTCAAAGATTTAAGCTTGACACATTTCTGTCCAACAGCTTTCATAGACTTATTCCCAACTGAGGGACATGATTCTATATTAAGGTTCAACAAGTTGGGACAGTTTAAAGCAACAGCCTCCAAACTGTTGTCTCCAATCCATGGGCACTGAAAAAGATCAAGTTTCTCCAGAAGACTGCAACCTTTTGCTATGGCAGACAACCCCTTATCACTGATGAATGGGCAATTCCAAAGACTTAAAACTCTCAGACCTGGGCAGCCAAGACCAATAGCAGCAAGGCCCAGATCAGTAACCCCTTGACATGATATATCTCCACGAATCAATAATTTTCCCAAACCTCCACAACCACCCGTGCAGACAGCAATAGCAGCAAGTCTGATATCATTAGCCTTCTTCCCCTCCAAGCATCTAGTGAGATCCCCGGTAGCCTGTGGGGACTGCTTATTAGACATTCCTTTCTGACTACCTCCCTTTCTCTCAATATCAGCACCTATAATCTCTTCCCCTTCAGCTGTAGTCCCACTGCAATCATTATTGCTCTCATCGTCTAGATTGGCAGCTCCTGCTTTTGCTATTTTGTTTGAACTGACTGATAGACTTTCTCCCAAAGGTTTTGGGAATGGTTTAGATCTATATTTAAATTCAGTCCTACACATGCTGCTCTGAAGCATAAGCCAATGTTTTGAAACACCAGCACAAACACTGCGGTCTTGAGGCCCTGGAAGCCATTTAAATATCTCAAGAAGACATTCATCCGGAAGCATGCTGATGAGATCTTTTGCATCTCTCTTGAAGTTTGACTCTCCTTGCAGTAAAACAGCATTGCGCCGAGACTTTTTGCGAGGATGGCATGATATCTCCATACAAGATGCAACAGGGAGAAAACCACAAAAATCCAATGTACTAGAATTTTTTGGGCCTCTGATGTATAAGTCTTCATCACCTGAAATTCAATTCAGAGAACTAAATGAAAACCCCTACAAACATAGGCAGCAAAAAAAAGAAAGACATCTGGAGTCGGAAATGCAAAACTTGATCCATTTGTATCTTCCTCGTGAAAAAATAAGAAACAGAAAACAGCTAAATAGCACAAATCCACAAAGAAATTATTGTAGTCTAACAAGCTAGTGATTCATGCCAATTATATTGTGAAAATCCTTGAGCAATATCAAATGTGACAAAATAGGTTAAGAAATTCAAATTTAGCATGCTTACACAATTTTAAATGTCATTTACTGCAACAAATTGCTTAAGCCATCTACAATGGATAAAGAGAAGTCATAAATAATCTTTTTTTTTTTTTTCAAAAAAGCCATTCTTTTTTTGGGTGCACCTCATGTTCACCTAGGGTCCTGCCCCAGGCCTCTGGATTTGGCCCGACATAGGACCCTGGGTGAACCCAGGTCGGACCCAGACCAGGATCAGAAGCTAGTTCAAACAGGTTCAGGTTCAGTCAGGGTTCCTGCAGAACTGGGTAACATAGCATCGGGGAAAAATCTCATAAAATTCTAAGCCAGATTTCACAGAGTAGAGGTCAACTTCTAAGCCAGATGCTAAACACTAGAAATGAAAATCATACCCCAAACCATCCACCAAAATCTAAAATCTTAAGCCACATTCACAATAAGTCGTGGGCATCTTCACTCCAATTTATAATGTAGCTCTGCCAACTAGGTCTGATCACTATACCACAAGACCATGCGATTGAATAGAAAAGCATAGAAATCTTGTTATCTCCAAGAGCAGTCTCCATGTATGAACGCCTAAACTAATCCTTCAATTGTTAGTCGAATCCTAAGTATAAAAGATATTTAATCCAAGATAAAACCAAACTGACCACAAAAAATGATCTGAAAGACCACAGGTGGGGTAGAAATGTAAAGAACCCCAAAACATTGACAGGGTTTATAAAACAAGGCACTTGTTATACAAAAGAATGCCAAAAATCAAGCGACTTGATAAATTCATTATGACAGGTTCCTTAAAGATCAAGATAGAGAACATCCAGAACCCCTTGCATACGGCCATGTCAGCTTTACAATAAAGCCCTATGGAATTCAAAGAGGTAATAAGTATAGAACAACATTTGGCACTCTCAATATTTTTTATCAAATCGTCTAAAGGTTTGTGGGGCAATGGCAATATAAAGGAAAAGGTTATTTACTAGAATGCACCAACCGAGATGCCAGTCTCTTTTATGATTCGGAAGCCTGGCAGGGAATTTATTTCCATTTACCTTCTGCAAATTTTGTACCCGAGGCTTAGATCCAATTCATCCACACTCGATCCCCTAACCCTCCAACACCTGTACACATCTCCGCTTAACCTAGAAGTAAGGCTTAAGTCATAAAGCCTCAACCCAAGAAATAATATACCCCCAATAACACTATAAGGACCTTACAGCACAAATACATGAGACGGGCTCAAATCTTCTTCCCTGCAACAAGTTCTCCACTAACCCCAACAGTATCCACTATTCATACCTCTAACCCTAACATGAACTTAAAATATACACCACACAGCGTGAAAGGTACGCCATAACCTCACCTCATCTCATCCAACCTCATGATTCGTCACAAACACTGGCCAGTCAATTAAATTCATCCAACCCTAATCTTTTATCCAAACAAATGATATTTCTATGGCGAAATCCGTCAAGCAAACAAATAACAGATAATGAATAACACACGCTGCAGCATGTCCGGATCTCAGATCAAAGAGCATAAGAATTTTCACAGAAACAAAAACAGGTAATTGAAAGCTACATAGCGGAAAACTCACAGGCACGCTTGAAAGGAGTTAGCATAAATCCAAGCTGCTACAGCCCCTTCACGACTCGATCCCTGAACGTCCAAGACAAATCCGATCTGCCCTTTAATGATTACAGTCCGCATAAATTTCCTTACTAGACTTTAGTACTCGATAGTAACGTACATGCGTGGTTTCTGTGTCTAGAAAGTCGCTCTGCCATGGACAGCGAAAGGAGAGAAGAAAGAGTCTTAAAGATGGAGCGGAAAGGCCGTGGATTGTATAACTTAAGGAGCTTGAGATACATTCACATACACACATTCATTGTCTTTCGGTGGTCTGACCGAGGCCGTTTTTTCATTAAAGCCGGTAGTAGAATTCTGCAATGCATTGCATCTATCACAAAACGCCGTCCCAATAGATGCCGCCCTTCCATTTTAATTCCAAATTCATTTTTTGGGAAGGACCCAATGCATGGGGGTTCTTCCCCCTTAGCCAACTTGACTTGATTTCACTAATTTAGAGATTAAACTGCAACTTCATTGCGCTAATTTTAAGAAAAAGTGCAACTTGATTTTGTTTAACTTCCAGTTTATGGGTTATTGTGTGAGATCATGAGAGGAAAGGGGGAGAGTTGAGTAAACTAAGCCTAATTTAGCTTTATATCTAAATTATTAGAGATGATTTTATTATGCTAAGGTGGAATTGGATTGAATTTTGTATTAAAATGTGCAAGTGGGTAAATGACTTAGGTTTTGCCAACTTAGGTGTTATATTTTAAAATATATGCAAGCAAAATCTAGGTGTTTTCCATTAAAATTCAATGGTCTTTGCCTAGAGTAACCACTTGCATATTAGAATATGTTCAATAGTGTCACATTAGTATAATAAAGTTAGGTAGTTAGTGTCAATTTGATATACTTTATCTGTGAGTGCATATTAAGAAGGGATAGCATGTTAGTAAGTTTTGATGGTTTTAGTTATAATATCAATTAAATTATGTATTAAATTTATTGGGATTCCACTATGTAGGTATGAGTCTATTTTGATCTATTCATATTTAATGAGTATTGGGTTAATGAAGATTGACTTAAAATTATGCAATTGAATTTCAATGAATCTTGTCATAATTTGATATATTATGAAGATATTATATATTGATTATTGTGATATTGATACAATGAATATGCTAAGTTTAGATGATGTAAGACTCACTTTTTGTTTCCCTTGTTGTACCATTGTATCAAGATTTTGCTATAGTGTTACATTGATCCATTTTGTTGACATTTGATATGTATATAAGATCATATGATATTTTACACTATATATTAGTTTTATTTTATGATTAGAGTTGCTTCTTGAAGTACCTAAAAACAAATAAGTGTACATGGCAATGTGATGATGATTTGATAATGTAGCTAATGACCCTATGTAGCATGAAAAACAATAGAACTCAACTTTTCAACTTGTTTATCTATGGTGAAAATGTTTAGTCATCCTCCTATACTCTTACATATGTCATCTTCAATCAACCAAGTCACCAAGAAAGCTTTCATAGCCTCCTTTTAATTAAAAAAGATTATTTTTTTCCTTAAATTGTGAGTTTGCCCCTAGATTTTAAATCTACACTAGAAAACTCTCATTTGCCCCTATGAATCAATTCATGAGGAAAGGGGCGAATGGTTATTTTTACTTCTAATGCATGAGTCTTTTGTATGAGTGAGATTTTTTCTAACTTTCAACCATTTCAACTTGAGTTTAAACCCAACTCAAGTAAAAAAAAGAAGAAGAATTCCCTTGTTTCTATCTCAAAACCTAACTTAAACATAATTTTCTATACATACCTCTTTTTCAATCATTAGAAGGGTCTAGATTTGTTTATAATTGAAGAGCTCCAATATTCCTGTGAATTTGAGACCAACCAACAAGCTTCCAAACTTTCATTTTTAGCCTCTTGCACATATCCATTGCAAGCCAATATTTACATCATTGAGTTTGTCCTATAGTATTTCCATTTTCCACCATTGGATAAGGTTCCAAAAGTTGGAGGAGGAGAAGAATATTGATTAGTTGAATTCCTAAGGACATTGCTAACAACCAAATTTTATCCATACCTAGTCCCAAGTGTGGAATTATAGTTAGGTTTATTTTTATGTCTTAAAAAAATATTTTGTAGATTGCTTGTTGCTCATGTTGTTAATCTGCTAATTTGCTAGAATTAATGTATTCTTACCTATTTTGTGAATCTCTTGCTCATGCCTTATTCATTCAAACTCCATGGTGTTTGGAGATCATATATCATTTATTATCTAAATGAAATATTATAATTAATTAAGATTTAGGTTATGTAAGGTGAATGACACACCTAATCCTAACATTTTTCCACTTGAAATTTGCATTGTAAAGACATGATAGAACATAAAAAATGAATAAGGTATTAGAAAAGGTAAGGCCCGTATCCTCTCTACACCAAAAAAACTTGTTTGTGCCCATTGGCTTAGTGAGAAAATATGCAACATTATCCAAAGTGTGAACCTTCAATATTATGACTCTTTCATCCTCAACCACTTGTAAACAAAGTGATATTGAACATCAATATACTTAGTATAAGTATGGTTCACCAAATTAGTCATCAATAGATAACACTTTAACTGTCATAATTGAACTTAGTTTGTCTACACTCAAAGCCAATATCTTAACACAATCTCTTTAACTACACGCCTCCTTACATGCATGTGTAGTAGCCATGTACTCTATTTATATAGTGGACAATGCAACCAAGGGTTTCCCCATTATCATCCAACTAACATGCCTCTAGATAAAGTGAACACATAATTACTCATGGAACTCATAATCTTTAATTCACCAACCCAATCCAAATCAATAAAGCCCTATATGTCCAACATCTTACCTACATCACGAATCCCATGATAAAAAAATATAATAAGTACCTAAATCCCTTGTAAATATCTAAATACCCTTTTCACATAAGTCTAATGTTTCTAATAGGGTTAGACCTAAAATTGCTAAGAACTCCCACTACTTGGGTAATACTTGGTCTTTTACAAAACATAATATACATCAAGCTACTTATGACACTAACATAAGGAACATAATACATATCCTCAAAATTGTCATATAAATTAGGACAGTGATCCAAAGATAACTAAGTGTTGAAAAGTAAAGGAATACTCACTAGCTTACAATATTCCATGGTAAATTACTACAAAATAGCCTCAACATACTTACTCTAACTAAGCCAAATCTTTTTGTTAACTTGATCTTTGTTAATCTTCATACCTGAGATGTATTTATAGCATGATAGAAAGTGAAAAAATTATTATCTTGCATAACATTAACCTATAAAGTCATTAAAACATCAAGGAATAATAACACTGACACATCATAGAAAACATCCAAAAATACATGTCAAGCAAGGGATGCTATAGTATGTAGGGAGGCCTAAGATGATGTATGTTGATGCATGTTATAGTAGTACAGTTGGATTCCTTATTACTACTAATATAATGTACAAGTGGATTAGTGCATGTATCATCTAAACTTGAATTTAAATGAATGAATGTTTTTAAGTACAATAACTTAGCACATAAATCAACATAAATATGTTCTAGATTAGCTTAGAATGACTAGTAGGAGGTACTTTCCAAGATTTAATCTAAATTTGAATTTTAAAAGTTCAAGTTTCAAATTTGTGATTATAAAAATAATATGTATATTGAGTATATAAAAAATATAACATTATGGTATAATTTGTACCATTAATCCTTACTGAAGGATTATTCATAATATATAATCATAATGAATCAATAGATTTGGCTCAATTTCACAATTTGATCGCCAATATAAACACCCAAATAAGATAAAATCATCATATTAGATTGAGAAAATGATTTTTTCTTAAAACAAGAAGAAAATAAGTGTGGTAAAAGACTCTTTTGTCTTTATTTGAGATTTCATAATAGTTTACATATGCAAAAGGAACTAATCTAATTTCATTTTGTGGATTCAAATGAAGAGATGATGCAAGAAATATGGTTGAGTGGTTCAAGGTATAACATTGGAATTGCTATATAGGCTTCTATTTACCAAGGGTTCAAATCCCTCTCTTTTAGTATATTCACCTTATTCTTTTTTACATCATTTTATTATAAATCTAAATATAATAGGATGATCTCATCCTTCTACAATATCCTTCTATTTCAAGATATAACTTGGTGGTAAAGTGTCACCTTGATATGATGAAATTCATTGGTTCTAACTTTATTATCCCTAAACCTAATATGATTTGTTCTATTTTTATTTTGGTCCACTCTTCATCTAGGTCAATTTTGCATCCATTAATTTAATTTAAAAATGGGAAATAGAAATGATGGGTCACTAACATTCCTTTATTGAGTATAGGTACAATGAATTCTAAATAATCAAATATCATTTCAAATGGTACCACATCACTTTTGTTGCAGCAAGGTGATATCTATTGGTTTGTTCCCTTGGGTGGTATCCTTGTTTCACCACAAGTGGAATATCTCTCAACCCTATACTCCTTATCTTTTTCTTTTGATTATAGGCACCATGTTCTTGTTTTAAATACCTATATGATGCTACTCATTGAATTTATCTTTTTACATATTTTAAGGCATGCCATTCATTTTAAGGGGTCATGTTCCAATTAATGATATTCATATCTAGGATATCCTTATAAGTGTTTGAATAAATTTACTATCATGCTGGCTACTTGATTTTACTTTGACATGCATTCTCATGATAGTTTAAATGCAACTCAAAGTGGGGGTAAGATATAATGGTGAAAATTGCATGCCTTGTACTTCCCCCTTTGTTTTGGATCCATTTTGGCTAGGTTACCCCTTATATAATGAAAAAAGGTACAAATGGTATGATTTATGTCAATAGTTAGCATACAACCTAAGTCTTAAGTGTTTCCACCTACACTTATTCATAAGGAATTATCTTGATACTTAGATTCAATTGTTTCCCACCCTCAACTAGATCTATAATTGTATAAATTCCCTTAGTTCATATACACAGTTGCAAAAATCACCCTTGAACCGTTAGAATTCAAATTTAATTTAGGGCCAACCTAACCCTTCCCACTAGACTATTGTGTGTTGACTATATGTGTGAACTATTTCATTTATGACCCTTGGAGTTGTATTTTAAGGGGCATCCCTATCTCTTTTAAATAACCTTTAGTACCTAAAAAGAATTTGATAATAACATTTGAAAGTTACAAGTATAAGCATTTAATTTAGATCATTTTACTACATTTCTACTTGCATAATCATCTCAGACACTTGTTACATATTTTTCTATTTGTTTTTGATAATTCACTATCACTAATTCATTATCCTTATGGGGTTTGATGTAAGGGACTAATTATCCTTGTCATGTAAAAACTCCCAACCATATAACCAATTTATTATGTGAAGATAAGCACAAAAATATAGGATAAACTAAAAGTAAATATTCAAGGATTTAGAGGGATCCTATTTACTTGTATAAGTCATATATACATTTGTATAGATTGTATGTGTAGGTGTGTTGTGATAGATATTGCAATTGTTGAAGTGGCCCATAGTGATACAAATATAAAGCATTCCTCAAACCATCACTAGATTTCCTAAACACTAAGAAATCATTTTAATAAGTTTGTCACAATATATTTGCATCATATTTCCAGCTATCATTATTTTATTATTTATTTTTTGAAAAAATTATTTTAGTACATGTATCATTCACAAGTATTTAATATAAGGTAGATTTTGAATCCTTATGTTATTTATTCAATTACCCAACCTTTATGTAAAACAAATTTTATTCATCCTCACATCTTGGTGAGTCCCTCTGCTTGTACACCTCCCTTAGGGTTTTGCTTAGGGTTATGTCTTCTAACTTTTATTGTCATTTTTTACTCTATGAGATTGATTATATTTTTTAAGTTTTATATGCACAACTACCCTTAATTTATCATTCATTATATTTCCAAGGTTTATTTATGCCAAGAGAAAGTCACAACCCTAATTTACTTTTACAAATGAGTGGATACGTAAACACTCCTATGGCTTCTCAATCCATATATTAGGAAATTCCCATTGAGAAATCATAATAAGTAATCTAATTTTGATCATAAAGCACATGTGGATCTAAAAAATTTGTCTATTAAACAAATGCTTATTAAATAGCCTATTAATGTTACCCCTCCTTCCCAATTAGCGACATCTCTCTATAATGCATTACATGATGCATCCTTTGTTAATATGGTTCTTCATTGTATTAATCCTCTAATGGACCCATTTACTTTATTCCATAGTGCATCTTCCCCCTTACCCACTCACCCTTCCTTTTCTAAGGATCCCTCTTCTTCTCATCCTTGGGTAGATCCCTCAATGTGCTCACTTCCAATGTTACCACTTCAAGCAAGTATATTCCCTCTCATATCATTGATACCTCTTCTTCCATCAATATTCCCCTAACCACTTCTTCCACTACTTCCATTCCCTCATTTTCTAGTGTCATTTCTACTTCTCACCTTTCTTGTGCCAACCCTACCTCTTTTTCTCATATCTTTGATTTTCACCTTCTTACCTCTCATTTTACATCATTTTTAGACTCTTTCTACGCTTACTCATGTTACTTCTACCACCACTACCCAACCTCCACCCTCAATGCACTATTCTTGAAGATAGATAGAACTCAAAAGAAAGTTGATGTCATACCTAGTAATTAAGATGCTATTGCATATACTCTAGCACATCACACACCTCTTGCATAGGAGCTTGTGACCTATCCAATGCTTGTGGATTTTGCGATACCTTTCTTTGAATTATAGCAAAATAAAGACAATCTCAATGTTCATTTACAAGCCTTCAATGCATCATGTTTAGAATATGCTTATGATGACAATATATTGACTAAGTTATTCCTCTACACTTTTAGAGGCTATGCTTTTCAATGCTTTTACTCTTTCAATCTCATATCCATTGATTATTTTGATCAAATAGCCAAAAAAAAATAAAAAAATTAAATCTCTTTGAATGAATATAGACCCAAAAACTACAATTTTAGATACATTTTAATGTGCCAAAGATCCATATGCATTTAATCGTCACACATGTTTTTAACTATTTATGAAAAATGTGAAAGTAAAACGATAAAGATCAAGAATTATGCATGTATAAAAAAAATGAAATGATAGAACAAATATAATAATATCATGGGATAAGAACAAATATAATAATATAATGGGATAAGACAAATATTTTAAACTAATATCTCTCTTTATTTATTTATACTAATTATATAATTCTCAAAATAATGGTTGGGTGCAGTGACCACCGTTATGGTAAAGGAAACGGAGGTGCAACGGGGTTTCCTTGGGGTGTGGATTTGACTTAGTTTGGGGTGGTGTGGAAGTTTCATTATTCCTTCCGTTTGTCTTCGCTGTCCTTTACGTGTTACGGAAGTTGTCGTGTACACGCAAGAAAATCTAGAAATCCTAACATAATAATAATGAATTTACTTTCGTCTCTATTCGATGTTCGTTCATTCCCCCTTTCTTCACAGATACAAATCAAATAAATTAGGTGGGCCTTCCTTAACTATTTAAATGACTTATAACGTCTATTGTGGACTCATTCCAACCATGTGTTTCCTACCAGAATATTTGAATTGGTAAAGTCTATGAACATTAATCATTGTTCATTGTATTATCATGGGAGAGGATTCAATAGTTGTACAAGTGTTAATAGTTATTTGAAAAGATGGTTGTAAAAATTAAAGTGATAATTTATTATGTCGATATTTTTATGAAATCGGTCGTTATTTAAAATATCATTATCAAAATTAAAAGGAAATTATTGTATCAAATTGTTTATAAAGTCTAATTAAAAAGTCATTATCAAAATTATTAAAAAAAGTCATTATCAAAAGTAAAATGGAGTTATGGGAATAACTGATTTAGGTTGATGGGTAAATCTAGACCCGTCTTTTAAAGATAATAGTTGTGGATAAGGTTATTGCTTTAGGAAATAAAAAATAATATTTTTTATAATTATAAAGGAAAATAATTTGTTTTTTTCTAAATTGAATGTGATATTTAAATTAATTAATTAATTTAAATAATAAATATATGGATTGACTTAGAAAATAGAGTCATGGATTATGAATATAGGAAATTAGAATATTAAATGATGTTTGTGAAATTAAATGGTGTGGATGAGGGTACTTAGTTCTAGAAGGATGAATGTTCAATATGTTTGTTGTTATTCTAAAATATGAGTGACTAAGGATTAGACATTATGTATCTATATTTATATTTTGACTCAAGATATTAATAGTCGATTTATCGATTTGGATCACTTTAGCAGTTGTGGGTCTAGTATTTGCCTATATATAAATGATCTAGGTAATTGTGTACTTGTGCTTATTGATTTGTCAAATTCATTATTCTCTAAGTTACTACCTAGATTGGTAATACTTATGAATACCTTTAGAGGGTTATAAGATCACTAGGAGATAAGTTCTCCTAGGTCAACACCCGTAAAAGGCCAACTTTACGATCATGCCAAAGATTAAGACGACAGTCTTCAATTAAATGCAGATTTTGATTCCTTTTAGGTGCTCCAATTGAATTGTTCCTATAAAGATATACAAAATTGCTTGGAATGATTAGATGATGATGAAATGTCAAATAGATGTAATTGAATACCTTTAAATAGAAGGCCATAGTAATTAATCACATAAACATATGTTTAGTTGGCTCTAGGAAAGAAAATAATGGGTGAGAGTCAACCAAAAATTGAATTTATTTGTTAAAATATCAAGGGTTAGATTTGTGGGTGTGGGATTAATGATGTATCTATACCTATATTTTTCCTAGGGATATAATTGATTTATAGATTTCAATACAATCATATATATGATGTTTTCTTACATAAATGATCTAGGTAAATATGTGCTTCTACTTCCCAATTTGCCAAATTTATTATTCTCTACTTTATTATCTAGACTAGCGATATTTATGAATACCTTTAAAGGGCTACCAAATCGCAAGGGGATAAGTTATCTTGGGTAAACCCTAGTAAAAGATCGACTTTACGATCATGTCAATGATTGAAAATAACACTCTTCAAGTATGCAAATGTCTTAGGATGATTATGTAGATTTTGTTACCTTTTAGGTGCTCTAATTGAAGTGTTCCTAGAATGATATGCAATTAATTGCTTGGAATAATTGGAGGATGATGAGAAGCCATGTGAATGCCTTTAAATATAATGAAATATTAATAAATCACACAAGTACATGTTTAGTTGGGTGTAGGCAAGAAAAGAAAGGGTTAGAGTCAACCAAAATTTAAATTTAAAATTTAAAAATCAAGGGCTAGATTTGTGGGTGTGGGAATGATCCCAAATGGGTGAAAATGACTTGGGACATGAGAATGGTAAAATCAAGGTGAATAATGAATGTATGGGGATGAGTGCATGGATAGGCATAATAAATGCATATCATGGGTGAATATATCAAAATATGTTTGTGTATGGATAAGATGGGGAATAAAAGTGTAGGAATGTGTGTAAATAGATAAGGACATGGGAGAAGAAGCTTGACTTCATGCAATATTGTGCTATTTGTTGATATGAAAATGTATTAAGCCATTCCCCAAATGGACACAAAATGAAATGAGAAATAGTACGGGCATAAAAATTTCACCTTTACAATTTACTCTTTCTTTGAAGTTTGTGTGAATCCTATAATGATAATGTATCTCAAACTATGTAGCACTCACAAATATGCATGCAAAGTAAATAATTAAACATAAAAATGACACTACATGTTTGTAAGTGCTTAAAATTTGATTAGACCAACATGGTATTCCGATGATGATTTGATAGTCCAACTCATGACCCATGTAGAATAGATTAAACATCCTCTTAGCATTTTATAACTTGATGATAGTGTCCTTGTCCTTCTTAGCCTCTTATCCACTTTGTTTAGACTTCAAACTAAGTTCCAAGTACATGTGCAATACTATAAACTTTTTGGAGACCTTTGAGTAAAGGGTTTCTTGGGAGATTGTATGGTCACCTAGGCAAATTTCCTTGGTAAAGGGGGTGACCTTAACCCCCAAAAGGGGTCACCCTATTGTGTTCGACACATGTATAATTACTTTAGTTCTAACTAATTTCTTACCATTTTTTCTCATGATTAAAACTTCATTCCAGTCCTAACTAAGTCATCTCTCACATTGATTGATTCTCTTCTCCCCTTTACTCTTAATTTTATATCTTTAATAATATCTCCATAAACACTATAGTCTTCTCACAGTCTCTTCCCCATGATTGATAAGCTTCAAGTCTATTTTATACTCCATTTTCCTTGACATTTAGAGATTTTTTTTTTTAATTTTTTAAGATTCTTACTAAAATATATACATTCCCTATTCCATTGATCCCACCATAAGTATAGTGAATCATCTTAGAGGATTGATCCTTTTGCATTGTAGAAACCCACAATATTATTATGCTCAGCATAGGAATCCACAAGCCTTTCCCTTTATGCATTGAAGCTTCAAAGATTCCTATATCTTCCCAAGTAATCTTCAAATCTCGAATCTAGAGCTTCCTCATCCCCATTATCATCAAGAGGAGGTTCCAATTATTACAAAGGAAGATCCAAAAAAAAAATTCTTCTCTAAGGGCATGAATCACCACTAGCACCACTAAATTTTTTTTTGAAGCTTTTTGACATTACATGTTCTTTATTTTTTTTAAGATTTAATTTAGCAATTAGAAATTTTAAAATTGATTGAGAATAGTAAATTTGTGTTTCCATTTCTTGGTTAGAATAAGAATCTTAATTTTATTGGGAGTAGATTATAATATATTTCTTTTAGATAGAGTAGATTTGATTTGTTAAGTTTCTTACAAAATGCCTTGATCGCAACAAAGGCACATGGAAAATTAAGCCCTCAATCACAACATAAGGTACTTTAAACAACTCTTTGTTTTCAAATTCAAAACTAAAAAATGAGAGTAACAAATAAAATTATATTAGCTCATTTAGTTTATTTCAAAAATTACAAACATAATAGTTTATTTTCAAGAAAAGCAAAAAAGATAAAATAATTTATTTTTGCAAGCATTTAGGCTCATTAAAACTTAAAAAATCAAAAACAAAAAGAAGTAGAAGCCTTTGATTCTTCAATGAGGCACTCAATGAATATGCAAACAAAAGAAACTTGGACCTCTCTTCAATTTCTCTTCTCACTCAACTCTTGCTATTGATGTGTCATAGAGTAAAAGAGGATTGGATAGTGTAGACATGTAAAAATGGCTTAATGCATATCACACATCCTAAACTGCATTTTTCCATTATCGACATCACTTTCATTATTATTATTGCATTTAACATCATTTGCATTATGAACCCTATTTTCCTCTATTAATTAAATAATCTTTAATTGCTTAATTAATTCACTATGTCATTTACATCATTAACCCTATTTTCCTCTATTAATTAAATAATCTTTAATTGTTTAATTAATTCACCATGTCATTTGCATCATTAACCCTATTTTCCTCTATTAATTAAATAATCTTGAATTGTTTAATTAATTTCACTATGACATCACTAATTTAACCTTATTCCTCCTGATTAATTAAATAAACATTAATTATTTAATTATGTCTCTAACATTACTTATTCTTCTAATTTAATTAAATAGTTATCATTAATTATTTAATTAATCTACTTTCCCTCTTCCAAATTAAATAATTAAATCAATTATTCAATTTCCCAAAATTCACTCAACATGGTCTATTAACAAATAAATTTTTATTTATTAAATAAAATACATCTTGCATGTTCCTCTCAAGATTAATTAATTATTTAATTAATTAATCATCCTCACACATTTTGATTGACCAAATCATGTCCACTAATTTCTCAATCTAATTTTCTAGTTCCACCGATTACTCTAATCCCACTAATTATTCAATCTGATCCCACTGATTATCCAATCAATTCCCTTAATTGGATTAATTAGGTTAGTTAACTAATCAATCTATTTCCTCTCAATGGACCTTGCCCATTGATCTTGATCTTTCATCTTTGAATCTCCATCATTCATCTGAAACTCACAAATCTATAAAACAACCCTTATCCCTCTCATAAAAGATCTAAAGAATTTGTAGAATGGTCACGTCAGTGTGATTCTTGAGCAAATTGAGCAAACACCCTTGTATTTTAGATTATCATAATCATTATCAATATTTTGCAAACATTGGAGGCTTTGTGTTGAAGAGCAATCCAACATATCAAGATCAACACAAATACACTTCGACATGGGATGGTAAGATTGTGTAGTTTGAATTCATTCGATTGTGCTTTAATCTTGTTTGTTGAATTCATAGCTATGGAAATTGCATTTCATGATTAGGTTGGGTTTTATCCTTTTGTTTTGATTTCATTTGATTGATTTCATTTATACTAATCTTGATCCATAATTCTCTCTTACACATTTTGGCACGCGACAATATATGCTTAGGGCATGTGTGTGCTAGCACATATTTATAGAGACATGCATGAGGTAGTTTAATGGGGCAAAAATTCTATTTCGTTCAGGATGAGTCTTCTCCATGTGTGGGTGTGGGAGAATATTGCAGTGACACGTCCTGATGGCATAGTTCGACAAGATCATGATGATCCCTTTTCATACATATACTTAGATTACTTGCACTATACACATCCAAGAAGACTATCATACTAGCGAGCCATTTTTGATGATATTTCTAAGTTTATCTGGAGAAATTTTATAGCATGTGAGGCCTAGGACAATGACCATGAGTAGTTGACATATTGTAGGAAGACTCTGTGGTTGATAGGCCAAGTTGATATCATATCTTAGAGAGATACCTCTTAGAGAGGGTTTTGAGATAGTTTGGTGAGAGATAAACTTGCCCAACAGATGGTTATCATGCTCATTTTGGATGCATAGCTCAAGAGGTCAATACGTGGGGGCCCCGAGCAAATTCAGGCACAATAGTGACAAAGTTTCGAGCACTGGGACCTATTGGATGGGGATGGATAGTTGGTCCCATAGATCCGGGGACTACCAAGGATTATTTGTAGTGGTGGGCCCACCATTGGCCCACATCAACAAAAAAACATAACACCTCAACAAAAACACATCACAACCCAACAACAACCTCAACTTTACACATCACAACAACATCATACCATCAATCCACAACACACTCACATTGGTCCTCAAGGACCCAATCCATCATCCTACACTCACAACATGACCCAAGGGCCCTCATATATATAAACCCCACAATATAACACACAAAACATTGTGAGGCAGCAAGGTTATTATATCCCTCCTCATCAAACGAACACACCAAGTGATAATTTAACCTTACAAATTCAAAATCTAAACCAAAGGATATCAGACATTCAACTTGGAAAATTGAAGAAGAGCTATGCTCTACAAGATATATGTCCATATCCCTTTGATCATTCCATATCCATGATACCCTTCCCTAAGAACTTTGAAATACCTAGATTTGACAAATAATAGGGAAGAAGAGATCCAATAGAACACATACGAGAATTCTCAGTAGCTTGCATGTATGTACAATAGAATGACTCCTACTTAATGAGGCTTTTCCCATGAAGTTTCGACAATGTAGCTATTGAGTGGTTCTCTCATCTACTGCCTAGTATCAAAACCTTTGATGAGTTATCAAACAAATTTATTAACCACTTCTCATACAACATAGAGGAATAAAACTCTATCAAGAGAAAGCCACTATTAAGCCTTCAAATGACTATAGTATTATTGACCAATTAAAGAAAACTCTAGCACTAATCTCTATCCTTGAGCTCCTAAAACTGTCACCCACACATAAAGAGATCCTAGAGAAAGCTCTCATTGAATCTTTAGTGCCTAATGATATTAACACCGATCAGTTTCAAGCTATGGTTGGTACCATCACTTCCACCCATCACTTGGTCTTTTCTAAAAAAGACCTTCCCCAAAGACCCTTTCATAATCAAGCCCTATATCTCGAGGTTTGCATCCATAAACATAAGATCAAACGAGTCTTGATAGATGGAGGTGCAAGTTTAAACATATGTACTTTTAAAATGGTAAAAAAGTTGGGATATTTTGATGACGTGATTGGAAAAAACAAAAATATCACCATAAGGGCCTATGATGATATTGAAAGAAACTCTAAGGGAACAATCAAACTTCCAATTCAAGTGGGGCCAACAATAGAATAAATGAATTTCCAGATATTGGATCTTGAGTTACCCTATAACCTTCTCTTAGAACACCTTGGATCCATGCGATGCAAGTGGTCCCTTCAACCTTCCATCAATGCTTAAAATTTCCTTACAATGATAAGGAAGTCACAATATACGTCGATCCTGAAAATTTCCATTATTGCACAAACTTGGAGGAGAAATACAAGGCGCTTCTTCAAATACCTAGTAATGACATATCCTTCCACTCATTTTCCTATGTCGATCCAACATTGCTTGCTTCATCCTCAACTCCATATACATCAACCGATCCACTAAAATCTGACCTTAAGATCTAGGTACTTCACAAGTGCTATGTAGAATACCATTTTAAACAATCCTTTTGCATTAGGGAGCTTCCCCCTATCACCAAAATCCTATGAGCGACCAAAGGAAATCAAGCATATTCAAGTTGTCACCTATGAAGTCAAACCTACTATTTTCACCAAGTGGGGAGACATGAAGGAAGAAGTGGTGTTCAAAGAGGACCTCTCATCATGGCTCTACAAAGAAGAAGAACAAGAGGAACAAAAACAACTACATCCTATTCATGTGGATCTTAACAATAAAGGTTATTAGTTGGCAAGAAATATGGTATAAACTGGAAAAGGTGGACTTTGTCTACATGAACAAGGTATGAGAGAACCCATCATAATAGAACAACATAAGAAGAATTTGGGACTGGGTTATGGTTCAATAGACGTGGTTACCCCAAGCATTGGAACTACCTCTTGTTAGGAAATAGCTCCTTCTACTGTCATTAAGACATCAAATAACTACCATACTAAAATGGATTCCAACGAATGGGAATGGGATTCTTACACCTCTAGTGACTATGACCTAGATACCCTCTAGGACCTTGATAACTTTGCTATCCTTACCCTTTCCACATCCTCCACAAGCTTTGCCAATAGCGATGATAACCTACCCTTCACCCGCAGTTGATCGATTGGGATCAACAACATCACACACATGTTGTGGACCTATTCCAAAACAACAAAGTTATTAATCAGTTCATGGTAACTCAACATGGTATACCACAAGGAGATTATGAGTTTGGTTTTGTCATAGAACTTGATAAAGGAGCCTACTTTGGAGGGGAGATTGCATCCTCCAGTCGCAAAATTGAAATGAAAAATCTAAAAATCCAAATGAGATCCCATGGGAAAACCACAATGTGGCTCCATCGGATCATGAAAAATGAAAAACAAAGGACGTATCTAAGGGTGAAAACCTCTCTGAGGCACCCGAGGATGGAGGATTCAATCTCCCCATCATAGAGTATTAGGAATAATCAATAGTCTCGGCTGAAGGTTTTGAACCTATCAATGTTGGAACAACAGAGGTACCTAAAGTAACATATCATGCAACTTCCTTAGATCCTGAGGAAAAAGTCAACTTCTCGAAATTCATCCATTAGCGTAAGATCAAATTTGCTTGGACATATGCAGATATGCTTGGGCTAGATACGACTTTAATGGTACATCATATAACAGTATTTCCCGCAACAAGATCGCTTAAACAAAAGCTCTGCAAATAGCACTATTAGTCAAGGTAGAGCTTCAGAAACTATTGGACGTTGGATTCATCAGACCCTTCGATTATCCTGAGTGGGTATCCAACCTCGTATTTGTGTTGAAACCCATTGGGGGCATACAAATATGTATAGGCTTCAGAGATCTTAACAAGGCATGCCCCAAGGATGACTCCCCCCTTTCCCAATATTGACATAATAGTCGATCTAACTGTTGGTCATGAAATGATTTCACTAATGGATGAATTTTTTAGGTACAACCAGATAAAGATAGCCCCTGAGGATCAACACAAAATTCCTTTTACCTATGCATGGGGAAATTTTTGCTGGAACGTCATGCCATTCAGCTTAAATAGGACACGAGCTATATGCTAAAGAGAAATGACTACTATATTCCATGGCATGTTGCACATCACCATTGAGGACTATGTAGATGATCTGTTGGCTAAATCAATCAAAAGACATGGAAACCTAGCTAATTTAGCTAGGATATTTGATAGATTAGAGAAGTATAACTTGTGTCTAAATCCAAAGAAACGTGTGTTTGATGTAACATATGGGAAACTATTGGGCTACATTGTATCCAAAAGAGGTATTGATGTGGATCCCACTAAGGTCAAGGCTATCTTGGAAATGCTCCCCCGAGAACATTGAAACAACTGCATAGTTTACAAGGAAAGCTTCAATCTATCTGAAGCTTTATTGCACAATTAGCAAATAAATTTCATCCATTCACACACTTGCTCCACAAAGATGTAGCATTCAAATGGGATGGAAGGTGTGATCAAGCTTTTCAATAGGTAAAAGAATACTTGCTCACTCCCCCTATATTGATGCCTTTGATGCAAGATAAAGCAATGATTTTATATGTATCCACAACAACAACTTTGGGAGCTCTATTGACACAACTTGATGAACAAAACAAAGAAAGGGCAGTTTACTACATTATGCATACCTTGGTTGGCTATGAGTTAAATTATACATCCATTGAATGAGAATGTCTATTAGTTGTCTTCACAAAAAAAAGCTTAGGCATTACATGTTAAAAAAACAAATCAAGTTGATATCTAAAGTAGATCCCTTGAAATATCTCTTGGAAAAAGTAGCTCTCATAGGAAGAATCGCTAAGTGGGTCATGATACTTAGCAAATTCGACATAGAATATGTTGACAAGAAAGCCATCAAGGGATAGGTGATAGCAGACCAGTTAGAAAAAGTACCTATTGAAGATCATAAACCCCTCATAGCATAATTTCTAGATGAGAGCATCCTACTAACAACTTAGTCAACCAGTTGGACCTTATACTTTGATGGATCCCATACTCAACACAGCTCAGGGGCTAGTATCCTATTTCTTACACCACAAGGAGATAATATATCCAAAGCATACAAGATTTCCTTCCCTTGTACGAACAATATAGTTGAATATGAAGCATGGATCACCAGACTGAAAATGATCATGGAATGGAAGATCAAAGAACTAAAAATCTATGGTGACTCCTAGTTGGTCATAAGGCAAGTCAACGATGAATACCAGACTAGAGACAACAAGATTATGTCGTATAAGAGAATGGTGGACAACTTCAAGCAATACCTTTTGGTCATCATCTTTGAACATATCCCAAGGGTTAACAATAAATCATCTGATACTATGGCCACTATTGTTTCACTCCTTGACATACCCGAGAACGTTCCTAGATACGAATTCCTAGTGGAAGAGTTGCTTATACCAGCGTTCGATATCCTAGAATCTAAACTCGTATGTGATGTTGTTGGTCCTAACTTGCCTTGGTACGAAGACACATTCGCCTACGTCTAGCACGAAATCATACCACCTTACCTAACAACCAATCAAAATAAAACATTTATCCGTCGAGCTTCATAGTTTACCATCCTTGGAGATACCTTATATCGCCGAAGTTTTGATGGTACATTACTCTGATGTCTTAATGTGGAAGAAGCACAAATTTCCTTGCAAGAGGTACACAAAAGTGTTTGTGGGTCCCATGCTAGCGGGCCTAACTTAGTCTAGAAGTTGCTATGAATAGGGTACTACTGGCCATCACTAGAGTAGGAAGCAATTCATTTTTCCAAGAAGTGTCGTCAATGCCAACAACATGGAGATCTTGTGCATGCACCTATGCAAGAGTTGCATCCTATCACTATACCATGACCCTTCTCTCAATGGGGACTTGAATTAATAGGAAATATATCACCAACCTCATCCAACAAACACAAATTTATCATAACTACCATAGAGTATTTCATGAAGTGGGTAGAAGTTATTCCTTTAACTTATATCATAGGGAAAAAAATAGCTAAGTTCATTCTTAACTATTTGATTTGTTGATATAGAATCCCACAGACTATCATAATAGATAATGGAACTTCATTTAAGAACCAAGATGTTTGTGAGATTTGGTTGAGATTCTATATCCAACACCATTTTTCAACCCCATATTATCCCCAAGGAAATGGCGAGGCCGAAGCATCTAATAAGACCATCCTGAAAATCCTAAAGAAGATTGTTAATGATGCTGACTGTGACTGGCACCTACAGTTAAACCCAACCTTATGGGCTTATAGAACCACCATCCACACACCTACATGTGTGACTCCCTTTTCCTTGGTCTATGGATCTGAAGCAATATTGCCTATAGAGGTTGAAATCCCATCCATGAGAGTATCATTGAAGGATCTTGTTAGCAATGAAGAGTACCAGGTATCCAGACTCAATGAGCTTGAACTCCTAGATGAAAGGCACTTGAGTGCATTGAACCATCTACAAGCCTATCAAAATCAGTTCAAGTGAAGCTACAATAAGAGAATAAAAAACAATAAATTTTAGGTTGGTGACTTGGTCCTAAAGGAAAATCAAAAGATCTAGTTGAATCAATACGAGAAAGGTAAATTTGAGCCAAATTGGCTAGGTCCCTACATCATTACAACAAGTTACGGTCCTGGAGCATGTAAGTTGGCTACTTTGGAAGGAGAACGTCTAGTTAAACCTCTTAACAGTAGTCAGCTCAAGAAGTTCTACAACTAACATATCAGAATATCCCAATCAAAAAAGCAAAAAAATAAGTAAAAAAACAAAAAATTAAGAAAATAGTATAGAGAGATAAAATGTCATTTCAATGAAAACCACTTTTTGGCACTTCTAAGACTGGTACCATAGTGAAAACCTAGTAAATAGGCGCTACATTTGAATAAGTCCTGCATCCTCATCTATCAGCACTATCCATCTGCGGTCACATCCACTCCATCCATTGTATAATAAAACATGCACCCAACCATGGCTCGATAACTGATCAAGTGTTGAACCTAACCTTGTTGTACCATCTCTATCCACCATTTGTGTTTATCCACCTATCCCTAATAAACATAACCCTCTCTAAAACTAGGGGGGACCTCCTGAAACTGGTAGCAGATTGGATCCTTGTTCATCCCATCACTAGTAGAAAACTATCAAAACAAAATAAAAAAACATCTAGATATCTATTAAAATAAAAAACATCCAAAAAACCATCAAAATTCAAAAAAAAAGGTTGTAAAACATCAAAAATCCCAAAAACATTGTATCTCGTCTCTAGATGAGCAACATTGAGTCAAAATAAATTTGACTATGTTGTCTCTGCATGTAGAACGTAGGAAATTCCATCATTGATGAGCCCTTGATGCACTAGGTTAGCCCCTATAGGTGTCCCTCTTGGTCTTTAAACTTGGTCAAAAATCCAAAAACATTCAAATATCTTATCAAAATCCAAAAACATTCATAAAACATCCAAAAAAATAGTTCCAATCATGGTTAGTTGAACTACGTCATCTTTGAGCATACGTAGGGAAGGCCATCATTGATGAGCCCCCAAGGTGCTAGGTCAGTCCCCTTAGGTCCCTCTCTTGGTCTCTAAATCTCTTGAAAACACCAAAAAAATTGAATATCTTGAAAACGTAAAAAACAACATCAAATAACCTCAAAAGCACAAAAAAAAGAAAAATTCTCAAAAATCCTATCTCCATTATTACCTATCCGCTATAAACTTTCCATCCATAGTAAAAAATAATCACCTTCAACCTTTAAGAACACAATCAACAAGCAAAGTAGACTTTGAAATCCAAATCTTCCAAGCAAAGAAACAAAATGATTGGATCATCATCAGACTAAAACAATGCCTAAGTATTAACTACCTCGCCTTTTGAAAATCATCAACATCCTAATGTGTGTCTTAAAAGATAAATCATTCCTACAATAGGCATCATCAATGGGTAACATCATGAAACATCAAAATATCTATGGCAAGTGATACAACAACATTGTTTATCTTTTATGATCTTATCTTTTTGATTTATCTTATTGTCACATTCCCAAGATCTCTCAAAGATATCCATAAGGATTTAGAGAGGAAGGAATGGGGTATTGATAATTGGTTTTCTATCTGCTCTATTTATTGGATGTTTTTGCAATACTACCATAGTGAATACTTGCTTTGTTTTGTGTGTGGAAGTCATTTTGGGACAATTTGTGTAGCGGTTGCATATTAGGTACTCCATACCTTTTTGTGTAACTACTTCAAAAATTTTTGAAACTTCTCACCCATACACTCTAACAAGGTTTTCGTATGTTTGGTATGAGCAAGAATACTTCTTGTTTGAGTATTAGTCCATACAATAGATGCAAACCACCTCAGTCATTAATACCTTGGTGTATCATGTCTATTTGCTACATTAATAAGTATTGCTATAAACTACTTAGTTCTCCATGAAAGCAAAAGAAAAACCATCAATGCATATTATCACATATCATAATCCATGGGTTTTCATAAATGAGATCAATCATATAAAACTTCTATCTATCTCTAATCATAGTAACATGTCTTCTAACTAACATTTGCATCATGCATCACAAAGTCATTAGTACCGAATGCATCTTTCATCCACAAAATTATTAGCATATCATGGTCATCATATCAAATCATGAGAGATCAAACATCATAACACCATCCACATCATCCATACATGCATATCATATAAAAGCATTTGAAAATACCAAAAACATGAGCATAACTCATCATACATCTATCAACATGAGCATAAAATTATATAAGAATGTCATAAGCATCCATACACATCATAAGCCACATCAAAAAATGGCATCTCATATATCATAAAAAAATGGATAATTTCAAGTACATCATCAATGTCATGTGTGAAACAACATCAAGTAAACCAAAAATATACATATATATACGAGGCTTCAGATGGGCCAATGAATGTATATACAAAAATATATTTCTACATCAAAGTCTGTGATACACTAACAAAAACATAAAGATCATGAAGTATCAATTTCAACCTTGTTGCATGTCCTGGGGTGGGGATCTATGCTGCTCCCCATCATGTTGGTCTTTATGGCTGTGTGTAGGAGACTAGTGTGGCTGAAGGGGAGACTGATGTGGTTGTCTAAAAGCTTTTTTCACTAACTATCCACTTGAGGAATTTGCATCTATGACATTGCTCGACACTCCAAAGTGAGGACGTCTCTGACCTCTTAGAACCTATGCCTCATATAAGGTTTGGTATTATGTTCTCTCCTTGATCAAGGCATCCCTCTCTCACTGATGCAATTGTCTCTCTAAATCCCACTCTTGTCTCAGACTGTCCTTCTTTACCCAGGCCTAGTCTATCTTAGCTATAATGGTGGCTAACAACACCTCTAATTCTTATCATCGAGTTGCCTCTGTATCTATCTCACTAGCTCTAGAATATCAATCCTATATAGTTTGATCTCTCTTGGCTGTCAACTGAGCAACCCGTGCAAATAGATCTCCTTGAGGGGGAGGACCCTGTTGAGCATGTCTTGCAGCCTATTGTTGTTGTTGATGTCCTTGTCCTTGATCCTGGCCATCCTATTGTTATTTGTCATTCTACTACCCATCATGCTACTGATCACCATCACCCTTCTCATCCTGAGCCCTCTGAAGCTGCTCATGTGCTATACAGAGCCTTTGTCGATCTCCTCTCCTCCCTGATATACCTATCATCCTCTTGACCTAAGCAATGATCAGACCAACACCAACGAGAGCTGTAAACCTCAATGGACGATGGAGGTCCCACCACTACACATAATCCCTGGTAGTCCTTGGATATGGGGGACCAACTACCCATCCCCATCCAATAGGTTCCAGTGCTCGAAACTCTATCATCATTGCACCTGAATCTTCTTAGGGCCCCCATGCATTGACCTCTTGGGTCGTGCGTCCAAAACAGGCATGATAACCATTTGTTGGGCAAATTTGTCTCTCACCAAACTATCTCAAAACCCTCTCCAAGAGGTATCTCTCTAAGATGATTATAACTCAGCCTATCAACCACCAAGTCTTCCTACAATGTCAACTATTCATGGTCATTGGCCCAGGCCTCATGTGCTATAAAAGGTATCCAAATAAACTTGATAACATCATCAAAAATAGTTCGCTAGTACGATAGTCTGTCTGGCTATGTATAGTGCGAGTAATCTGAGTATCTATATGAAAAGGGATAATCAAGATCTCATCAAACTATGCAATCAAGACGTGTCACTACAATATACTCCCACACCCACACATGGAGGAGACTCACCTTGGCTGAAATAGAACTGTTTCCCTGATAAGCTACCTCATGCATGTCTTTGTAAATATGTGCTAGCACACACAATCCCCAAGCATATATTGTCACGTGCTCCATAATATGCTTGTTGTAGATTACCCATCCAATGGGGAATTCTCTAGCCCTCCTATCAAGCATCAGTGTCCAGATGATCAAACCTGCTAATACCATGGCCATATGGTTGGTATCGTCAACAAAAGGAGGCAGGTCGATCTCTGAATCTACCACTTGTAGTTGTTGCACACCCAAAAGTCTTTGCATGGCTTGGGTACCCCTCCAAACATCATATGTGACCAACTCCCCATGAATCAAGATCCGTAGGATCCTCCACACATCCTCGAGAGTGATGGTACACTCTCTAGTGGGCGAGATCTTAGATCTCCATCTCTCCACTAACACTATCATCATGGCCCTATGATCCTAGATCTTTGACATGTAACAAATATATCATAAACCCACAACATCTAGGAAGTCCCTCTCTAGCTCTTAAAATCTAGCAATGAAATCTACTAGGTGTTGTTGTTGTTGCTCTCTAAAATATAACAATTGAAGAACCATTTGCAAATATTCAACCCACAACGTTAACATTTTGCTAGAAAATCAAATCACAAACCAAAATTTGTAAACAAAATAGCTTAAACAATACTTTTTTAACAATAGCGGCCCTGTTTTACTATGATAGTGAAGTTTGTTCTACAATGATAGCGGTTTTTTTTTACGATAGCGCTCATCTTCCTAACTTGTTCAACCGTGCAGTCATTTTCAATGACTGCGGTCAAACAATAGTGATAACATTTTACTATAGCAATTTTTTTTCACGATAGCATGGAGTTTTAATAACTACAGTAATCTAACCTAGTACTATAAAATTCATATTGTGTTAATAGCAACATTTTCCCTAAATTATTGCTATCATCCTACTGAAGGTTTGGGCATTAATTACGAAAGCATAAAAAGATGAAAGCAAAAATGAAAAACATATGTACCACAATCCCTACACTACCTAGCCATTGGAACTGACAAACTGTGTCTGCTCTATGTGGGGCACTTGGAATGGTAGCCATCAAGAATTGATAGTCGTAACACCGAATCACAAGAGAGCTAGAATTCATAAAGGTTGAGAGTGCAAATGAGGCTAAATGAACCCTAATTTCCTATTTTAACCCCCCAAACACTAATTTTTACCCCTAGGAACCCTCCTAGGTTAAATTTTGAGCACCTTGGATTATCCTAAACCTTAAATGTGACCCCTAGGGCCTAATTTATCATCCTCTACACATTGGAACTACTCCTAAACCTTGGCGTAAGTCTGACCCAAAAAATAATTTTTCCGGCCGACCTCTCGAGGGGGCAGCCCAACATCTTATCATCCTTTCGTTGACCGTTGGGGCACAGTGCAACATCATTAAAAAAAATTCTTTCTTGATCTGAATATCAAATTCTTTGAAACATTGCATTAGGTACATTATGTCAAAGAGGGGCAAAATGTAGACATGTAAAAATGGCTTAACACATATCACACATCCTAAACTACATTTTTGCATTATCAACATCACTTTCATTATCATTATTGCATTTAACATCATTTGCATGATGAACCCTATTTTCCTCTATTAATTAAATAATCTTTAATTTTTTAATTAATTCACTTTGTCATTTGCATCATTAACCCTATTTTCCTCTATTAATTAAATAATCTTGAATTGTTTAATTAATTTCACTATGACATCACTAATTTAACCTTATTCCTACTGATTAATTAAATAGACATTAATTATTTAATTATGTCTCTAACATTACTTATTCTTCTAATTTCATTAAATAGTTATAATTAATTATTTAATTAATCTGCTTTCCCTCTTCCAAATTAAATAATTAAATCAATTATTCAATTTCCCAAAATTCACTCAACAAGGTCTATTAATAAATAAACTTTTATTTATTAAATAAAGTACGCCTTGCATGTTCCTCTCAAGATTATTTATTTATTTAATTAAATAATCATCCTCACAAATTTTGATTGAACAAATCACATCCACTGACTTCTCAATCTAATTTGTTAATTCCACTGATTACTCCTGTAGACACCCAAATTTGATCACGCACATATGATCAAATTTACCTCTTTATTCGTCAATTTGGTTAATATTAATTTATTTAATTAATATTACACTCCCACATAAGATTCTTAAAGTATTTAATTTAACAATTAAACACTTTATTTGGTACCTTTCTCCTCTCTAAATTAAATAAATACACCAATTTATTTAATTTAGTCATTTTAATCATTTTGAATTAAAATCAATTTAAAATTCTTCTTTTTGTCACATCCTCCATAATCCATCTCTAATTTGGATTAATTCAATTAATTCATAATTAGGGTGTGCATCCTCTTAATCAAAGATTAATGTCACATCCTCCTACATTTGCCACTTGTCACTAATCTTCCATTGATTATCATAATCAAGTATTTGCACAACTTTAATCAAAATCATTAACCACTTTTAGCACCACTTTTTAGTCAATCTTTCCATTTTTCCTTTCTGGGCATTGACCCTCTTTCCCATGAGAATTTTTAATTCTCATTTATTCATCCTATGTCTCTCTCCTCCCCATGTGAATTTTTAATTCACATTTTATCTTTCCAAGGCTTCTAGAATGTTTGACATGTTACTTCATGCACATGTGACCAATTCCCACCTTTTTGGAGATCCTCTCCTATCCATTAGATTCTCCTATGAATGTGAATTTTTAATTCACATTTATTTCTCCAACCTCTTTATCTTTTCCCATGGAGATTTTTGAGAAATTCCAAAATTCTTCAAGTGTCATTTTCACTCCCACTTGGGGATAAGAAGTTCCTTTTTAAAGAAATCTTCTCACTCCCCAAGGTACTTGGAAGGTACTTGTCCTTCCTCCACATCATGTACCTTCCTTCCACATCACTTACACATTATCCTATCTTTATCCTCTTCACATTCCACATGTCAAAATGTGAGGGCTTGTGAGTCCTCAACTCACCTTAGCCCTTCATTTTGACCTTGTTGGATAAATCTCAACCATTGAATTCTCTAGAGAATTCAAATTCCTCTATAAATACCCCATCCTCTAAGACATTTCTAACACTTAGCCATTTGCAACTAAATGCTGCCATTTTGTGCACTCATTTAGCCATCAATCTCATCTATTTTCATTTGCATCCAAGCACATAGTTAAGCCTTACATTTATCCATATCAAGAGCCATCAAGGAGCATACAAATCAAATCAAAATCAAGGGCCAACCAAGGAGTTTCAGCTGCGAAAAGGGAGGTATATCTATTTGTCTTCATTCAACACTTTCCTCTTTGCATTTACAAATTTCTTAGGCTAATCTTGAGGTGTTTCCTTATGTTTTTCCATTGCATTTTATTTGCTTAGAAAGGGTTAGAAATTTCGGTATCACAACTCCAATCCCACTAATTATTCAATCTAATCCCACTGATTATCCAATCAATTCCCTTAATTGGATTAATTAGGCCAGTTAACTAATCAATCTATTTCCTCTCAATGGACCTTGGTCATTGATCTTGATTTTTCATCTTTGAATCCCGGTCGTTCATTTGAAACTTGCAAATCTATAAAACAACCCTCATCCCTCTCATAAAAGATTTGAAGAATTTGTAGAAAGGTCATGTTAGTGTGATTCTTGAGCAAATTGAGCAAACACCCTCGCATTTTAGATCATCATAATCATTATCAAGCTTTTGCAAACCATGGAGGTTTTGTGTTGAAGAGCAATCCAACATATCAAGATCAACATGAATACACTCTGATATGGGATGGTAAGATTGTGTAGTTTGAATTCATGTGTGTTTCCATTCAATTGTGTTAACCTTGTTTTTTGAATTCATAGCTATGGCAATTGCATTTCATGAGTAGGTTGGGTTTTATCCTTTTGTTTTGATTTCATTTGATTGATTTCATTGGTACTAATGTTGATCCATAATTACCTCTTGCACTTGAATAGAAGTGATCCTAATTAAAATTATGGAAAATTCTCCTATTCAAGTAACACTAACTTAAGGATAAAATCAGGATCATATTAAACTATTAAGGCTAATTCAATAAGAAAATGGGAAAACAGGATCCAAATGAACACAACTAGGATATTTTAAGTGCAAGGCCAACTCATAAACCATTTCCACATGGAAGATAAACATAAAATAAATAACATTTGAGAAATTGAAAATTCTCATATTAACTTGTTACAAGAGTTGAATGCTCATTTACATCAAATATGTATTGTAAACTATAACAAAATCATCCATTATAATCCCATTTAAACCCATCTTGAAAAATCAATAGACCACAACAACAACATTGCTATCATTTGTGACATCTTACTTCTATGTGAAGCGAACAACCCCTTGATCCAACTCCCACTTGATGAGAATTTTTCATGAGAGCACGAGTGACTTGGCGGGTGCCTCATAGCAAGGATCTAGTGCATGTGTTGTCTAAAGTCTCTCATTCATGTGTTTCTTGGGTCAATTTTGACCATCACATATTTTGGTGAATTTGACATGAATTGAAAACCCTTTTGGGTGAGCTAGTTCATTTTTTATTCTCTTCCTTATGCCTTTATTTATTTCTCTTATGTCCATTCTATTATTTTTTGGTACTTTTGGTACCCCACAATATGTTTGAATCAAATATGGTTCAAGGTCAGGTCCCCTGTAAAGAGCCTCTAGTCCCCACATTTGATATTTCTAGACCCTATGACACCAATCTTTAGTTGTTATTATTTCAATGTTATTGATTCAAAATTTTGAAGTTAGCAACCACCAAAATTTGTGAAATTTAACAACATATCTTGGAGTAGAGATACTATTCTCTAGTTGAATCAAAATCAAGGTAGAGCACACAGAGGGCTTGTTTGATCTAAAATACACAAATAATGTTGTTCTATCACAAGTTATAAAGACACAACCACCTAGTTAGACAATAAGATGGGATACTTGGAAATAAATTTATAAGAGATTTGTGAGGCTCGAGAATCCCTTCATGTTGCCTACTAAGATAAATGATCTACAACACAAGTGTTGTCAAAATAATCTAGAAGAATGAAAAAATGGGGTCACTCAACCCCCATTGCAAGAAAACCCACTCTAAGGTGGTGAATGCAAGAACAAATAAAAAAGGTTGTAACTCTCATTTACCTAGTAGCCAACTTGGCCCAATGGATTAGGATGCTTCAAGCTAGAGGTGTTGAATAATCTCTTCAAAATAAAGTAGAAGAAAGGCTTGAATTTTTGAGGCAACAAATACATACTAATCCTTTTGTAGCCACTAAAGTTGATCAAATCCATGAGTAACATATTTTCCCCCATATGTAAATTTATATTCTTGAAACACAACAAATGAGGCATTCATGCTTCCACGATAATAACAAATTTACAACATATAGCATAGTGGGAGTCCAACAATTCAAAATTATGTGGCACCACTAAGATCTTAACCAATAAGTGATGAGTCTAGTTTATGGCTTAATTTTGGTAGAATTTATGATCTATTTGTTGAAGTTGTCATGAACCTTGATGTTTGAATGTTGATATTTCCTCAAAACCATAGACATTGGGCCTAATTTTATCTTTGCAAATCTTTAATGACATTGACATGTTATATGGACTATCTGTGTTAATTCTACATTCGAATTAATGAATGTTCTTTAAGATAGTTACAAATATGTGATTATTGTGCGTACTAATATTACCATGCAGACATGATTCGAGGCCACTAAATTGAGAAGATTCTACCAGCTGGTCATTCACCATAATGGTTAACAAAGTGGTCATGCAAAGGTCAATGAAGAGAAGACTATCGATGGTGGGAGATTCCTCATGCAAATCAAGTTGTAACCGCCTTGTAAATGGTCTTTATTGCTGTTGAACGAATATAGGCATTACTGTTGTGCTAAATCTGCGTTGATGCATGCATGTTTGACTAGATTCCATGCATGTGTAACCGCCTCTGCACTTTCTCTGCTTTCCCTAAAATGATGTTCTCCTAGTTCATGGAGTTGACTGCCTTGCTTAGTTAGTAGCTTCTTTTCCTATAAATAAGAGTCAGATGCTCTTTCTTAGAAGGTTGCACAATCTGATGATGTATTTGCATTCTTAGTTTTCAGTAATACAGTTACACTGCTCTATTGTGCTCATATTTTCCAATGAATAAGATGAAGTTATAAGTCCATGCATCTGAATTTACATTAGTTTTAGAGGATACTCATCCAAGGGGGCCCACTTGGTGATTATTTTGTCCTTTAGTTTAGTTATTACTTTATGTTTAGTAATTCGTTAAGAATCTGGCACTAATTGTTCTTGCAACCACTAGAATTCCATTATGTGACTATTCCTACAACCAAAGCAGACAGTAGTTTCCTGTTTGTTTGCTCAGATTTTCATTTATGTCGTGCATTTCAGCTTAGCATAGTTGTTGGTTGATGTTCAACACTTATGTTATTTCTTTCTAAGCAATTTACCTTCAACATTATGTTTTTCTTAGTTGTAGAATGAATATGGCTACTTTGAATCCTTACTGCACATACAGTGCTAACCCATTTCAAGTTCACATCCCTAGGTTGACAAGTTAAATGCACCTTCATGATGATTGAAATGGCTATTCAGTTTAGATATCCAATCTCTGAATCACAACTGTAAGGGCTTAGTTGTTTAATCATTGTAGGAGGCCAACATTTTTGGCACCATTGTTGGGGATGGTGTCAAACTAGGGAGTTCTTTGGACTCATTAATAGCTTTCTTGTTGTAGTATTTCTGAGATTTGTTCTTAGTATACCCCTCATTTAGGAAGTAATGACCCCCCTTATTTTTAACCAATTCTTTGTGTGAGCTGGCTGATAGTGAGTTGATACCACATGCATAGAGGAAGGAGAAGAGATGCTTATGGGAGATTCCTTCCTAACAATCCTAATCCATTCCAGCTAGTTGAATATCAGAACCTGCCAAGAGAAGAAGAAGAAGATCCACACCCCTTTTCTGATCCATTTCCTAATCTGACTAGCTCCGAAGTTTCCTCTGAAGACCAAAATCAGCTTGAGAATCCCTTTACTTTGGAACTACATCAACCAGACATGGGTGATGCAAATAGAAATAAACCTAACCAACTGGCTTTTCCTTTCCCCATTGCTCATTAGAATAAAGTAGACAACCTCAAAAATATCCCTTCTTCAGTCCTTCCTAAGTTCTATGGACTTCTCATAGAAGATCCTGAAACCTTCTTGTTCAAATTTGACATCCTCTACAAGAGTTATGATTATACCACCGATGCCCATAGGCTTAAGCTATTTCCTACCACTCTGAAAGAAGCTGCATTAAGATGGTTCATGAGCCTAGGCAGATATACTGTGGAGACATGGGATGACATGAAGAAAAAATTCCTTGAGAAATACAAGGAGTATTGCAGGGGCAGTGACATGAGAGGAGATGACATTTTTAGGATGCAACAAAAGGAAGATGAGAGCCTGAAGGATTACAATGCAAGGTTTCTATTTTGCCTACAAAAATCTCCACACCATACACTCAATGAAGACTCACAAAAGTTGCTTTTCCTGAGAGGAATTAATGAAAGTTGCACTGATGCCTTGGACCTGATAGGAGGAGGAGATATCCCTCAAGTTCCTTGGGAGGATATCAAGAAGATATGCTAGAACTACTCTAGGGAAGCTTCAAAGAAAGGGAGAGCTTACCAATATTCTATGGGTAAGTCATCTACTAGTGGAGTTTCAAGAATGGAGATTACCCATTTGCTTGCAGACTTCAAGAAAGACATCATAAAAAATCTAGCTACTCAGTTCGATACACTTCAGGCCAAGAAGAAACAAGAGGAGGCAGAGGTAACATTGGCAGAATATTTCCCCCATTGCAGAAAAAAGAAGGACTGCAGATGCAAGATGATAGCTAATATTGACAACAAGTAGATTACACCCAAGTTCAAACCAATTCAGATTGAAGAAGATCAAGTCTACTATGTTGCACAAAGGAGGCCTTTGGCTCCAAGACAAGGTATGCCACCAAATCCACTCTATTTTGTTGGGCCATATTTCAATTCTTATTCGCCTGGTAACCAATGACAACCCCCATATCCATCCAACTATGGAGGATATCCACCACAACCTTGGAGTAACCCTCCAAATACCTGGCCTAATCATCAAAACTCTCCACCCCTATGGCAGCAACCTTAGGGGAATTGGTAGCAGTTTCAAGGAAATTGGTAGCCACCCCCAGGAAATTGGCAGCAAACAAATCAATGGAGGGGAGGACAACAATGACCAAACTAGACAAATAGCTACATGCAACCACCTTCTCAGCCCCAACAACCTGCTATAATGCCTCCTCCTACTAGCTCAAGCTCAAATCCAACTAAACCTACTCAGCTACCAGCTCAACCCACACCCAATCCAAATAACAAACCACAACAACAACCAATATACTCTACTGATTCAAATCAATTCCTTGCATATGCTATGAGTATAAGTGACATCCACTTGCATTCAGGAACTACTTTACCAGCCCCTTCCATGCCCATTATCATTGAGCTTCCTATGGAAGAAGAGGAGCCTCTGAATACCCCCATTCAACCTAATGCACCTAAGAATCTTGAACCGGTTCTAGTCAAGCAGATTGCACAAACACCCCCATTTCCTCAAAGGTTGGAAACTGTGCAAGAAAAGGAAGAAAATGAGGACACAACTTTTGACATTATAGATCAGCTGAAGCATATATGTGTCCAGATACTCCTATTTTAGGCCATAAAAGATGTTCCAATCTATGGCAAGGCAATCAAGGAAGCATGCCTCAAGAAGCTAGGTAGGAAAAAGAAAGACCCCACTATGGTTCATGTGGTGGGAAAACTAGTTGACACCATGCTTGGGAAAGTGACTATTCCCAAATATAATGATCTAGGGAGTCATGTGGTAGGAGTTGTTATAAATGGGATCCAAATAAAGAATGCTCTTATTGACTTGGGAGCAACAATAAATGTAATGACTAAGGACATCTTGCAGCAACTAAACGTTGCAAACATGAGATCTACTCCTATTGTCCTACAATTTGCTGATAGTTCTACTATTAAGCCTGCTGGTATAGTAGAGGATCTTGTGGTAATTCTAGACTCTTGGGAGTACCCAGCAGATTTCATGATTCTTTCTCCTAAAGCTACACTAGGCGGGTATCTCATTATTCTTGGAAGGCCATGGTTAGCAACAACAGATGCATATATTAGATGCAGGACATGAGACATGACCATTTATGTTGGGAAGAGCACCAAAAATTTTGTTCTTTATCCTCCTCCTTAGCCATCTCATGATGAGGATAATCCTGTATGGTCATATGTTGGTGAAAAGGCCGAGGAAGTTAATTCTGTAACACAACTTATGATGTTAGGTAGAAGCTCTTTCATGCAACTTCAAGATGAAGATGAAGTATTGGCTAACATCATTCAGAATCATTCAGAAGTGGAGGAAGCATCATCTTTTCATTATACTACTCCAGTCATGACACTTCTGCCTGCTCTTCCTACAACCACTCTTCCTACAACCAGACTTCCTGCAACAATAGGTATGTCCCATACATTGCTTCCATATGAACTCAAGGTACCATGTATTAATAAAGCAACTATGATAGAGTTAACTACACAAGTGTAGGTATCAGAAGGAAAATATCAGAATATTAACAACAAACTAAATGAAGAACAACAGCTGTTGTTGGAAAACTTACTAAGGACCCACCAACATGCATTTATGTGGGACTATCATGATATGAAGGGATTGGACCCTAAGATTTTCACTCATATAATTTACATCAGAGATGATTGCACCCCAGTTAGACAACCATAAAGAAGAATTAACCCTACACTAAGAGAAATTGTAAAAGGAGAGCTACAAAAATTGCTAGATGTAGGATTTATCTACCTCATTTCAGATAGCCAGTGGGTGTCTCTATTGGTGATTGTTCCCAAGAAAGGAGGGAAGTGGCGAGTTTGTGTTGATTACAAGGAACTTAATGCTACAACCAAAAATGACCATTTTCCCTTACCTTTCATAGATCAAGTTTTGGACTCACTTGCAGGAAAACAATACTTTTCTTTTCTAGATGGCTTTAGTGGCTACAACCAAATCCAAATTGCACCTAAGGACCAAGAGAAGACCACCTTTACCTATCCATGGGGAACCTATGCCTACTTAGTACTTCCATTTGGCTTATGCAATGCACCTGCAACTTTTCAGAGGGCAGTCATTAGCATATTTTTAGACATCTCTCTTGATTGCATGGAAATTTACATGGATGAATTTACCACCTATGGTGCTGATTTAAATTAGGCATTGGAAAATCTGAGGAGAGTCCTACAGAGATGTGAAGACCAAAATCTATCTTTAAACAATGAAAAGTGCTTCATGATGATGTAGGAAGGTGCAGTCCTTGGCCACTACATATCTCACAAAGAAATTCAAGTAGATCCTGCAAAGATTGAGGTGATCACAAATTTGCCCACACCTGCAAAACAAAAAGATTTTAGGAGTTTCTTGGGATATGCAGACTATTATAGGAATTTCATCAAGGATTTTAGCAAAATAGCAACACCATTGTATACTCTTCTCACCAAAGATGTTGAATTTCAATGGATAGAAGACTATGACAAAACATTTTCTGATTTGAAGACAACTTTGACTCATGCTCCCGTACTCAAAGGACCTAATTGGGAGCTTCCTTTTCACATCTATACAAATGCATCAGACTATGCTATAGGAGCATTCTTATGGAAGAAAGAAGGAGCTATTGAAAATGCCATTTATTTTGTCAAGAAAAACTTGCAAGGAGTTGAATTCAACTATACAATGACATAAAAAGAAATGTTGGCAATGATCTATGCCCTGAACAAATTCAAGTACTACATAACTAGCTATCAAATCTTTGTGCACACCGATCGTGCAGCCATTAGATATCTTATGAATAAACCCCTAATCACTGGTAGGTTGGCAAGATGGTTATTGTTGACGTAGGAGTTTGACATAACCATTGTGGATAAACCAGGGAAGGCCAATGTTGTTGCAGATTTTCTTTCAAGGCTGACTACATTAGAAGACAATCAAGCCATAAATGACTCCTTTCTTGACAAACATCCATTTTCCATCAGTGTGCAAACACCCTGGTATGTTGACATAGCTAATTATCTGGTCATAGGGAGAGTTCCTCCTCACTTCTCTCCAAAAGAGAGAAGGGTGCTCATTGAAAAATATTTTCCTTTTTCATGGATAGCTGGATGTTTGTTTTATACTAGACTAGACCATGTCATGAGTAGATGTGTGAGGGAAGATGAGACCTATGATATTTTGCATGCATGTTACAACAAACCATGTGGAGGAAATTTTGCAGCCAAGAGGACAACAATGAATATTTTGAACACATGATATTACTGGCCAACACTCCACAAGGATGCAGGAAGCTATACAAGAAAATGTGATCAATGCTAGAGGATGGGAAAACCAACCAAATTAGATGAGATGCCACTTTTCCCTCAGGTAGTAATCACTCCATTTGACAAATGGGGACTAGATTTTGTAGGACCCATTGACCCTCCATCAAATGGTAAGTCTTATATCTTAGTTTGCACTAATTATGTAACTAAGTGGGTAGAAGTTAAGGCCATGAAGCATGCAAGAGACAATAAGGTTGTTGAATTTCTTTATGAGGATATTTTCACAAAGTATGGAGTTCCAAGAGAGATAGTGACTGATCAAGGGGGCTCAATTCACATCAACCCTTGTTGCAACACTGGTCAATGAGTACAACATAAGACACAGGAAGTCTACTCCTTATCACCTCCAGGCCAATGGCCAAGTTGAGGTGACTAACTGGGAGATTGAAGCCATTCTGACCAAAACAGTGGTTGTTCATAAAAAGGATTTGGCAAATAGGTTTCCAAAAATTGTTTGGGCCTATAGGACCACTTGGAAGACAAATACAAGCTTCACTCCTTTTGAGTTGTTGTATGGGAAGACAACTATGATGCCCATTGAATTTGAACATAAGACTCTTAGGACTGCAATAGATTTGGGGATGGATATCTTTGAGGCACAAAGAGAAAGAATCATGCAGCTGAATGCTTTGGATGAGATGAGGAGAGTACCTTTGTATCACACAGAGGTAGTACAAAATCAGAGAATCAAGTGGCATGATAAATTCATCAATGAAAAGAAATTTCAACCAGGAAATTGGGCCTTGCTCTATGATTCAAGGTATCAGGATAATGCAAGAAAATTGCAGACAAGGTGGCTAGGACCATATGAGGTTGCTGAAGTATACCCCAATGGTGTTGTTCAACTCACTACTATTGACCCAGTCAAATTTAAGCTACTTGTCAATGGTCATCACCTTAGATTGTATCACAAGCCAACTTCCAAAGAGGATTTTCTACAACAATTCACTCAACATGCAACACCCGAGCTTCCTGTAGCTGAGGGAAGTGGACCTAATGTCCCTCCTTCTGGCTAATTAAGGTATGTAATTGTCATAATAAAGACTTCCACTCCTGTGGGAGTCCACTTCTTCACCCATTCACCCTTCTTCCCATCCATCTCCACCTTTCTATCTCTTCCATCACTTCACTTCATTCCACTTCACCTCATTCCACCTCATTTTCATTAATTGCTCAACTTGTTTCTTAAAAGGTGACCGATACTTTCTCCACAATATTTGCAAGGAATCTTCCACAAATCTAGGTATGTGCACATTAATTTCTATCTCTTAATTGTCTTTAGTGTATTCATTTAATTGTTGTGAATTAATATGGACGTTCACCATAGCATGTCATTATTCCCTATCCCTATCAAATCATCCTTACCACCTAGCATGTGAGGACACATGCTCAAATTTAGGTTGGGGGGGAAGACATGAGTACTTTTCCCACGTATCAGTCCATGCTAGTCTACGCCAGCAAAGTTTAAATCAAGCTAATTTGAATTCTAGGTGAGATGATGGCTCGTATGTGTGAGGTGACACCAATCGCCGCCGCCATTTTTCTCTATCATAACCTTCCTTTTTTAGTCATTTACTGTCATTATTGATCCTGTCATAATCTTAAGTCGCCAAAAGGTAAAACATAAAGAAAGAAAAGGTAAAACAAAAAGGGAAAATTCAAACAACATTGGCAATTGGAAATTTGGTAGTGTTGCAAGAAGGAAAACATTGTAGAGTGATTGTGGATTGTAAAAAATGGGAGGTGGGTTAATCAGGAATGAACCCATGGTTCATGACGTATTACTACAGGATGCACCTTCACAAGCCGAATTCAAAAACTACGGCTAGTTAGACTACTTCATGAAGCTGAATGGTTTTAATGAAGACATTGCATTAGAATTTGCCTAGATATTGTCTAAAGGAAAAGCCATGGTAAAAGGGCTGGAAGTATTGGCTACTGAAGAAAGAATTGCAGAGGTTACAAGGTTGCCTGTTGGTGAAAATTACCCTGCTTCCGGAGATGCCATGTCAGCTAGGGTCGAATTTATAGAACCTCGAGACCATTCATTGAGCATGGACAAGCAAGCTGCAAAAAGAACCTCTCTGCCCAAGCCATGGAAGCAAGTAGCTGTTCATGTTATAAAATATATCACCTGTGAAGGATGCTAGTTGAATCTACATTCTATGCACTTCAAACTCTTGAGTCACATGAGACACAAGAGGAGGATGAATGTGCCGAATGTGCTATACCACCTTCTTTCAATCATGGTAGCTGAGACTCAAAAAGGTAGGGACAATTTCGTTTCCCACCATTGTTTGATTAAATTGTTAGTTGAGAAGTCTCTGCATGATGTATCTGAGATGACTTGGGAAGAATTCGTAAATATTGATCAAATTAGACCAGAGCATTTGTGACCTAGGGTTTTACCTCAACCTCATAGGTCTAGCAGGAGATTGAGCATGACTGAAGCCACTCCTGGTGCTTCAACCTTTGGCGCAAGCCCTAGTGCAAACCCTCTTGTAGCAAAACAAACCATAGAGATTAGTTCTTCTAAGATAGAGCACTCAGACAAAGAAAGTTCCTCTCCAGATTCTGATGATGATATTCCTCTTGCCATCCTAATGAAAACTAGGGTACATAAGAGAGAAGTAGAAATAACAAAAGAAAAACCTAAAAAGCAGCCGAAAGAAAAAGAAGTACCAAGCTCTAGGAAGCGGAAGGTTGGCACTATTCATCCTACAACCAAAGAAAAACATGAAAGCCCTCTTAGGAAATCAAGACCAACTGAACCAACCTTTGATATGCCTTCGTAAGAAATCCCTAAGTCTAGAGAGACATCACGAGGGGACACAAAAGCTCCAATGGGGTAGGTGAATGTTGAGGAAGAGGACATATTTGAGAAAGTAGCAAATATAACACTGGAAGATCTTGTTGATATTGTAGAACAAGTTGAGAATCAAGGGTATGAGGAAAATTAGGATTTCTTGCAACAAGAGATTCTGCAGCAAGAGTTCCTACAACATGAGCAAGAACAAGAACAAGAGGCTCTACAACTAGAATTGGGAGAACAATCAGTACCCCTGCAACCGGAATTGACTGAACAACTTGAATCCCTGTAGCTGGTACCATATGAAGAGCAAGCATCAGTACCAGGAAAAATGTTGGTAGGAATACATAACCCCCCTAATTTTTCAATGCACATGGTAGCTATGCATTTATGGAAACAAATGCAAAGAAGGGAAGAAGAATGGAAGGAGGAAAAAAATAGGCTAAAGAAGGAAATTCAAAAGAGAGATGAGGAGATTGAAGACAAGGATGTAGAAATTGCTACTTTAAAGAAGAAGGTGGATGATATGACAACCTTGGTACCCCAGATAGTAGAATGTAGGAGCCCTCCAAGGGTCTATGCTTTGCATTTGAAGGAGAAATATCTTTCTTTTAAGCTGGCAAGGATTGTCTCAAGTTTGAACCCTTCCATTGAGAATCCTATTGAATTTTTCAATGCTTATTAGATTGCTTCCCCTGAGATGAAGAATTTGTTGTGTGAATTCTATTTACATAATTATGTTATGACTCAAGACCATGATTGGAATCCACTGTTATATGTTGGGGATTTCCAATTAAGGGCATTTATGTCTTGGGTACAAAATGAGATTAGTTGGGGACAACAATACAAGGCTTATAAGCAAATGGAATCCAACATCCCTCTGCCCATCAGGGCTGAATCAAGAAACCCAAGGGACATTTACAGGATTGACACAGAATGCTTCTTAGACCTAGCTATGGTAATAGGATTATGCCTTGGATAGAAGCAGTTTACAGTGAATATGAGGTGAAGGAAAAAGCAAAAGAGGAAACTGTGAAAAGATACCTATCACAAAGATGAAACAACCTAACTGATGAGCTAAAGCAATCTGAGTCCCACTCTATATAGAACTATGTTGCAACACTTAAAAGAATTGATAGATATATATAGATTGGAAGGACAAAAGGATGATTCTGGCTTCCACTGAATTTTTAGCCACCCATCCTAATGTGGCTTGTGCCAAATTACAGGTTTTACCACTATGATATTGTTGCAAAGAGACAAAGATGGAACAAATTGGATAGAAAATAGGGGTTCTATTAGGATCCTGACTCACACACAACAAACATTGATGTAGGACAGTTCGCGGTTATAAATTTTAGGGCCTTGACTAAGTAGAAGAACAACCCTTCCCTTACTGGAGGACCAACAAAACCTTAGGTTGGGGGGAATGATGAGTCTATTTTATGGTTTAATTTTGGTATAATTTATGATCTATTTGTTGAATTTGTCATGAACCTTGATTTTTGAATGTTGATATTTGCTCAAAACCATAAACATTGGGCCTAATTTTATCTTTGAAAATCTTTAATGACATTGACATGTTATATAGACTATCTGTGTTAATTCTACATGTGGATTAATGAATTTTCTTTAAGATAGTTACAAATATGTGATTATTGTGCGTACTAATATTGTCATGTAGACATGATTCGAGGCCACTAAATTGAGAAGATTCCACTAGCTGATCATTCACCATAACAGTTAACAAAGTGGTCATGCAAAGGTCAATGAAGAGAAGACTATTGATGGCGGGAGATTCCTCATGCAAATCAAGTTGTAACCGCCTTGTAATTGGTCTTTATTGCTGTTGAACGAATATAGGCATTATTGTTGTGCTAAATCTGTGTTGAGGCATGCACGTCTGACTAGATTCCATGCATGCATAACTGCCTCTCCACTTTCTCTGCTTTCCCTAAAATGGTGTCCTCCTAATTCATGGAGTTGACTACCTTGCTTAGTTAGTAGATTCTTTTCCTATAAATAAGAGTCAGATGCTCCTTCTCAGAAGGTTGCGGGATCTGATGATGTACTTGCATTCTTAGTTTTCAGTAATACAGTTACACTGCTCTATTGTACTCATATTTTCCAATGAATAAGATGAAGTTATAAGTCCGTGCATTTGAGTTTACATTAGTTTTAGAGGATAATCATCCAAGGGGGCCCACTTGGTGAGCATTCTATCATTTAGTTTAGTTATTACTTTCTGTTCAGTAATTAGTTAAGAATCTGGCACTGACTGTTCCTGCAACCACTAGAATTCTATTATGTGATTGTTCTTGCAGCCAAAGTAAACATAGTAGTTTCCTGTTTGTTTGCTCAGATTTTCATTTATGTCATGCATTTTAGCTTAGCATAGTTGTTGGTTGATGTTCAACACTTATGTTATTTATTTCAAAGCAATTTACCTTCAACATTATGTTTTTCTTAGTTGTAGAATGAATATGGCTACTTTGAATCCTTAGTGCACATACAATGCTGACCCATTTCAAGTTCATGTCCCTAGGTTGACAAGTTAAATGCACCTTCATGATGATTGAAATGGATATTCAGTTTACATGTCCAATCTCTGAATCACAATTGTAAGGGATTAGTTGTTTAATCATTGTAGGAGGCTGACAATAAGCACACAAAAAACTTATCTAGTCATACTTGGATACCAAACCAATGCTTACTTTCAAGATCAACCTAGTTCATAAGTCCCACCTATGGGAATCATGTTCACAAGATCAATGCCTACTACACAAAGTACCTTCTTAGGAACTTATTTTGAATACTTAAAATAATCCTTGGAATTCAACATTTGTAGCATGTTACTACCCCATCCCCTCCTAGATCTACCAAAATCTAAAGGGGAGGGAGACCCAAACTCACACATTAAAGTGTCCATGATAGTAGTTAGGAAACTACTCCCTTGGGATGGAGTTGTGGCTAGAATATTTACAAAGACCCTTGAATGGATCGATTTGCATTGGTACTGTCATCTCCTTGAGGCTTTGATGTATTACTTTCAAAAAATTATTGGTGATTTTGTTGTAACATTAAATATGAACAAATTGATAAGGAAAAGAATTTAAGAATTCCTAAGTATTAAGTAGGATTTCAATGAGCTATTGTGGACTTCATCACACATTGGAGGAAAGTCTTCTATTAATTGACAAGTGCACCTAACTTTAATTTTAACTTTAATGAGAAGATGTTCCTTATCAAGCTTTATCTTTCATTGAACATCAATCCAAACAATCAAATATCAATTGCATCTAATTTACACTTCAAATGCCACATCAAATCATTCAAATAGATTTTGTCCCCAATCGAGCTTCAAAATATTGATCAATCTTATCCAATAAATCCATCATCATCTCGAGATATCCTTCCCAATCCTTGTGTTTGTTAATACTATCCTTGCATTGTTGTGTATCCTCAAAAATGTTATCATCATCAATCCATCAATCAGATCAATCAACCCTAGCTTGGTTTTCAAAAAAAAAAAATTAGATCACTGATATCATTACACGTATCCATATCCAAATTGTCAAAATCGTGCGAAACATAAAAAAACATTCAAAACATCTTCAGAAAAATCTAAAAATAAACATTCGAATCATATCAAAATCCCAAAACAGGTCAAAAACTAAAAAAATTCAAAAACATGATTGCCGAACTACATCATCTCTGAGCTTAAATTTAGGCAAGGACATCATTGATGAGCCCTCGAGACACAAAAATGGAAAAACAAAAAAACATTCATAAATCTCAGAAAACCCAAAAACATGTTAAAACTTGAAAATAAAAAAAATTGTAAAACAACCCAAAATCTAAAAACAACCTCAAAACTTTGCGAAAACATAAAAAAAATCCAAATATTTGAAAAAATCACCCATCCTATTTCGCTTTCACCTACGATAATCTCATCCATAATAAACTAATCATCTCACTCACCCTTTGGTAACACAAACAGAAAACAAGTACAGCAATTAGCAAAAGTGAAACCTTTAAACGTAAAAAATCAAACTCTAGATCATTCTCTGTAGAAGTTGAGAAAGCCAACTTCACAGACTTCGAAGATCACCTGCATGCAAATGACCTGTCATAGAAAGGAAGAGATGGAGACAAAAAAGCAAGGGTGCTCTGCAAGCTTCAAGAGAGATTGCATTGACTTAATTTATGAAATAATTACAAAGATCAATCCTTAAAATGAGATCATGCAAAACCTAAAAGTAACCCTAATAGGTAGACATTTAATAATTAATATAATTATTAAATGTCACAATATGCAAACTAAAGTGAAATCTTAAGAGAGGAATAAAGGTAACTTAATTAACATAATTAAGTTAAAACCTTTACTCTAACACCCCCTCTTAAGATGAGCAAGAGTGCAGCTACAAACATGTGCAAGATTGCAAAGGTAACTACAATGCATGAAAGAAAACAAGGGTCTCGACAACTAGGCCTGATCAGGTACCCAAATACAACCAAATCTCTGTAAAGTGGAGAAATAGAGAAAACCTCATGGGAAAAACTCTACTCCAAAAAGAGATGCACAAGACATGAAGAACATCACTAAAACAAAAGAAGCTGCAAACAACTGTCAAAAGATGACTGCTATGGTGCTAAAGAACCTCCTCTGAAGATAGGATGATCAGGATCAAGAAGACAACAACCTGCATGAGTGCCCCCAATGACACTACTCGAATCAGATGGAAAACAAAGGCAAACACCTGGAACGAAGATACAGATGGCACAAGTACCAATAGTCTGAAGAACATTGATCAACTGAAGATGGAAGATTCCTTCCAAGGTGAAACCAAGGAAGCATTAGCACGAACAATATAATACCCCCCATAATGCTGACTAGGAGAGCCTGACAGATCTACTGAAATGTTGTGTAACACCTTGTAGTGCATGAAGGAGAAGAAACAACATCTAAAAGTGCACAAGAAAGCACTTGCAACTAAAAAAGTGGTGTGCAAAATAAAGAACACATGCATGAGGCTGGAATCATATCCATCCACTGTTGTCGTGGAGGGACACTCACCAGACAAAGGTGTGATGGCAAAAACAAAGGCACTACACAACCCCCCCATGGCACTTTATAATACAGTGCGAGTACAAAATATGGCACAACCTTATGTGCAAAATCCCCAAAATACATGTATAATAGTGTGGAACTTTATCTCAGTGCATTTACATAGAATATTGCTTACAAATGATGCTCAAAATGTCATAAAAAGAAACAAGGCTGGAAATACATGAAGAATAGCCAAAACCGAAGCATCCCATGCAAACGAGAAGTTCCCAATAGCTAATATGTCTAGGTAATTCACTAGAGTGTGAAAACACATAAAAATGAATAAAATATACCTAGAGTGAAATATGGAAAAATTGCATAGATGGAACTGAAGATCTTTGAAATACGGTTCCAACGTCGCTGAGATAGCAAAAAATGAAGAAACTGGTCAAAAGTTACGAGGTCGAGACTGAAAACAACTCATCTGACTTCAACTGGTTGTAAAATGCACCAACAGAAAAATGAAGTGATGAGACCCACATCACTGGAAATTTGACAGAAGTAGCTTTTCGATGATATCTCATTTTTCAAAAAATGATATCGTATTCCCAAGTTATGGCATCTAGAAGAAAACAACTCCAAAGGGGAAAAAAACAGTGGGACATTAAATTTGATAGTCATACGGCCGTTGTAGCAAAACTCCGAGCTTAAAATTGACAGCCAAATGGCCGTCGACAGATTTTCACAATTGGGCTTATTTAAAAAAAAAAACAATAAAAAAACTTTACAAATTATATTTTTTTGTTAAAAAATATATAAAAACCATTGATTTTTCAAAAAAATCATAAGAAAAGGTATCCATGGGAAGGTACACACTGCATCTATGTAGTCAACACCGCATACCCTATCAAGGTACATACCTTCAAGGTACTTTTACCTTTTTTTTTAAAACAAAACTCTTTTTTTTAAATAAAAATGCAATTTTTAAAGTTTTTTAAAAATTTTTTTGAATGATTTTTAAAAAATTTAAAAAAGTCAAATGATTTTAAAAAAAAAAATCACTTCGAACTGTGTGCAGACGACGAACAGGGTCGTACAGATAATTTTTTTGCCTCATGAACAGCTGACGTCGAATATAGGTGAGTTTACAGTCGATCTTTAGGTTTTTGGCCGCTTCGGACGCAATGGCAAGGTCCGTTTGGGCTGAAAATGCTCCAAAAAATTGAGGACTCGCTGGATCTTGCAAAAAAATCCTTTCTTCAAACCCTCACAGATTTGACAAACGAAAGCCAAATTCGATGAAACAAAGGTCGATCTTGACTATTTCGGAAGCTCTAGATTCAATGGAGAGATCTGATTTGACCCTGGATGCACTAAAAAATGCCCACCTCTTGGATTGAAAAAGGAAAAAATCTAAACCCTTGAAGCTCCAAAAAATCCTTCAAAACACGAATAGGAAGCAGTAGGTCTAGAGCTCTGATACCATGTAGAAGTTGAGAAAGCCAACTTCACAGACCCTGAAGATCACCTGCATGCAAATAACCTATCACAGAAAGGAAGAGATGGAGACAAAAAAGCAAGGGTGCTCTACAAGCTTCAACAGAGATTGCATTGACTTAATTTATGAAATAATTACAAAGATCAATCCTTAAAAGGAGATCATGCAAAACCTAAAAGTAACCCTAATAGGTAGGCATTTAATAATTAATATAATTATTAAATGTCACAATATGCAAACTAAAGTGAAATCTTAAGAGAGGAATAAAGGTAACTTAATTAACATAATTAAGTTAAAACCATTACTCTAACATTCTCAAATGTTTCAATCAGTCCTTATATCAATGGCCTTTCAAACAACCTATCAACTTGCCACCATCCACTAACATGTCCTAGGATGCATCCTTCCTACAATGGGCATTATCTTTGGCAATCACTTTGGACACTTATCCTAAACAAAACACATCCCTTTGGCTAGAGGTATGAAGAACATTGACTTGTTTGTTCACTTGATCTTTTCATATGATTTATCTTATTGCGCTCATTCCTATAACCTCTCGATGATTTCTATCAAAAAGATTTAGAGAGAAAGGACCGGGGCATTGATTATTATCTTTTGTTTGTTGTGCTCATTGGATATTCTTGTAATATAACCTTGGTGAATACTTGTTTTTTTAGGTATGTATGGAAGGTGTTTTGGACAACTTGTTGACTATTGCATTGTTAGGTTATGCCTTTCCGTGTTTTGGTCTGAGATGTTTGAAATTTCTAAAATACATCCTAGCAAGGTTTCCATATATCAGATGTGAACAAGAATGCTCCTATTTGTTGCTAAGTCAAAGTCCATCACACTAGATACTACACCATCCTGGTTGTCCATACCTTAATGCATCATATTTATGTGTTTTATCAAACATGAGGAATATTGTGTCGGTCGTGTCCCAATCCCTGCATAAGAAAATCATCATCACACATCACTATATCTAATAAAGTCTCAAAGAATCATAGACTTGTTGGACTTCTACATCTTCTTGGAATCAATGGTTAATCCATCCATCTTATTCTTCTTATTCTTCTATCTTTACTAACATTTCTATCGAAGTATCAAATCTATGCGATATACATGAGGCTACCCATGGCCGATGATTATCTATACATCATCAAAAATTTCTACATCAAATATTTGATCTTTCTAGAGAATTATCTTTTGTCCTCTGATTAGTAGAACCACTCCTCTTGTTACTTTTTCGTGAGATCGACCCAAAAAAATTGAAATTTTTTCCCAATATCTCGAGGGGGCAGTGTAATAGTGTAATTCCTTCTGCTGGGGAAACAATGGGGCATAAAAAAATTAGAAATTTTTTGAATTTTGATCTTGGCAGCGCCAGTCTTTGAACCAACAAAATGGGTACATTGCTTTAAAGAGGGGAAAAATGTAGACACTTAAATAATCCTGGTTGATATTATGCATCTGATTCTAATTAATTAACATCACTTCCTCCTAAATCACTTTTGCACTAACCAATTAATTAAATAATATTTATTATTTAGTTAAATTCATCAACTTTTACTATTAATGAAATAGTTAACTTTATCAGATTAATTCACCCTCTCCTGACTAATGTTCATCACATTTAATTAAATAAATCAATTTATTTAATTAAGGTCCCAATGTTGTCTCATTTGATTAAATAAATCTAATTATTTAACAAATGTCATAAATCCCCTAATCCACTCAAGTTGATTAATTTTTAATTAATTAACTCCTAATCCTCATTACTCATTTATCTAGCTTTTAACCTCACTAAGGTTGAACAAACCCATGGTCAACTAACTAAGTTTCATATGAAAATCATTTATTTTAATTAACTAATTAGCCCATTTTCCTCACAAAGGCATATTCTTTGAGAATATTCCTTCAATAACTCCACTTATTTGACTTTCTTGCCTAAATATTAAAGTATCTTACAAGGTCTTTATTAGCCACCTTTCTCTTACACAAGGCCTTAAATGGCCTCTTACATGTCATCTTGTCCCTCTTACATTCTCACCCACATTCCTTAAATAGCCTCTTACACCCCTCTTGCACAAGCCACCTAAGCATTTACTCCTCTTACACATCCCTTCTCCCAAGATGTGCTCACACATGTGTGAGCACATATCTCCATGGTCTTAATTAGCCTTGTGACAAGTGTCACAATGCTATTAAATCTCATCTTAGTCCCACATTGCCCAATTTCATCCATTCTTCAACCCTTCACTCCTATAAGTAGAGGCCTTCTCTATTAAATATGGATGGATCATCTCATGCAAAGTCATTAGTCTCATTTCATCCATCAATCATCTAATTACTAGCACTATCTTTGAGGGAAATTGACATTTATCACATCCATTTGATCCACAATCTCATGCAATCTTACTATAGGCATATTCATCCTTAGCAATCACTCATTTTCATGTCATTTTAGCTTGGTTACTATACATTTGCATCATTTTCATCATCTACACATCAAGATATTGGAGATGATCAAAGGGATTGGGAAAGGGCCACTTGCCACATCAAAGTGACACCAATCCCCCTATGGGATGGAGGTTTGATCTATTTAGTTTGTTAACATGCTTTCATTTGCTTTATTTTATGCTTTTCTTTCATGTTTCCATCTTTGTTTGATCAAGAATCTCATAGGGAATGGTTGTTTGTGCTTTCTAACATGACTAATCTTATTTGTTTTTTCTATTGTTAGCTAGTTGTAGATCACCATTCACAGATATGAAGGGAATAGACCCTAACTTGTGCATGCATAAAATTTACATTAATGATGCATAAAAATTGGTGAGGCAACCTCAAAGAAGAATGAACCCAACTATGTGTGACATAGTCAAGGAAAAATTATAAAATTTACTAGATGTAGGGTTCATATATCCAATCTTTGAGACTCAGTGGGTGTCCCCATTAGTAATTGTACCTAAGAAGGGAGGGAAATAGAGAGTATTTGTTGATTACTAAGAGTTAAATACAACAACCATAAGATACCACTTCTCCCTTCCATTCATAGATCAAGTGTTGGATTTATTAGCAGGAAAATAATATTTCTCCTTTTTGGATGGTTCAATGGTTATAACCAAATCAAAATAGCTCCAGAAGACCAAGATAAGACAACCTTACGTTCCCTTGCAATACATATGCCTACTCTATCTTTCCATTTGGACTATTCAATGCACCAACCACATTCCAAAGGGTAGTATTGAGTATATTCTTAGATTTTGCTCATGATTCTATGGAAGTTTATATGGATGACTTTACAACCTATGGGAACACTTATGAGGAAGCATTTGTTATCTTGGAAAAAGTACTACAAAGATGTCAAGATCACCACCTATCCTTAAGTCATGAGAAATGTTTCATGATGATGACTAAAGGAGTAGTCTTGGAACACTTTGTGTCCAACAAGTGGATACAAGTAGACCCAAACAAAATCGAGGTAATATCCACACTGCCTATTCCTCATAAACAAAAATATGTTAGAAGCTTTCTTGGTCATGTTGGCTACTATAGCATATTTATACAAGACTTCAACAAGATTGCATCACCATTATTTGTCCTATTATCTAAAGATGTAGAATTTGATTGGAAAACTTCTTGTCAACATGTGTTTGAAGCCCTTAAAGTACCACTTACTAAGGCTCCAGTCTTGAGAGGACCAAACTAGACCATACCTTTTCATATTCATACTAATGCATCTAATTTTGTAATAGGAGTTGTCTTAGGACATAAAGAAGGAAACTTAGAATATGCTATCTACTATATCAAAAAAAATCTTCAAGGTGCAGAGCTCAATTACACAGTTACTAAAAAAGAGATATTGGCAGTGGTCTATGTAATCAATAAATTTAGGCATTACTTCATAGGCTACTATTTATTCATTCATATACACTACAACAAAATAGGCATTAGTGCCTAAAATAGCACCAGAATTTAGTGCATTTGAGTTCATGAATTGGACACTTCTGCTGACACAAAACTCGACGTCAAAGTGCATGTTCTCTTCAACACCATTTTTTGTGTTGGATTTTGCACCAGATTTAACATCAGATTTTGTGCCAGAAAAGTAGTGCAAGCAATAGTTCCTCCTTTAGCACGTGGAATAGTGTCAGGAATAGTGTCGGGAAGCGTGACCAATTTAATGTCAAAAATAGCGCCTAAATTAGTGCCCAATTTGGCTTCTAGTTTTGCTCCCATGTCTGCTCCCATTTTTGCTTCTAGTTTTGCTCCTAGTCATGCTTTGTGTTTTGCTTCTAGTATGGCATTGAAAATAACTTCTTTTTTGGCTTCCTAATTGATGCCAAGTTTTTCTTCCATTATGACATCCTTTGTTGCTTCTAGTTTTGCTTCCATTATGACGTCCTTTGTTGCTTCTAGTTTGGCTTCTGATTTTGCTTATGGTTTTGCTTCTTTTGTTGCTTCTAGGTTTTCTTCCAGTTTTGCTTTTGGTTTTGCTTCCAAGTTTGCTTCCGGTTTTGCTTCCAATTTTGCTTCTAGTTTTGTTTCCAATTTTGCTTCCGGTTTTACTTCCAATTTTGCTTCTAATTTTGCTTATGATATAACGTCACTTGTTGCATCTAGCTTTGCTTCCATTTTTGCATCTTTTTTTGCTTCTAATATGGCTTCTATTATTGCATCTTTTGTTGCTTCTAAAATTGCTTCCATTATTACTTCTTTGTTTGCTACTTGAATTGCTTTTGGTTTGCTTCTAGTTTGGCTTCCATTGTTGCTTCCTCTTTTGCTTCTAAAAATGCTTCTTGTTTTGCTTCCATTCATTAATTTAATATGTTTTATTTTAATTTAATTAGTTGAATGTATCATGCCTCTTAAATAACTCATATGATTATAGAGTAATTCATATTGCATTTGAAATAACTCCTTAAATTTGCTAGAAAAGGGGAGTTCTAGTTAAATTTACTCATAAATAATTTCCAACAAAAATCTATATGGGAGCAAGAAAGGAGGAGATGATCAGTTGATTCTTCGCTATCTTTATAAAGAGGGCATCTACTGGGACCTTGAACCCCTACCAATTTCAGCCTATCCTCTATAAGGATCTTCCTTTACAAAGCCAACCATGTGAAAACTCTAGCCTTAGGGAGGCAAGATTTGTTCCAAAAAAGGTGAGCAGGCCAATCTTGCTTTCTAACCACCCCATCTTTCACCTTATAGCCTAGCTTAACCTAATACTCCCTAGTTTTTGGGCAGCTCCATCTTATTCTATCCTCTTTGTGAGACAAGATCACATACCTATTTGATAGAATACTCTCTAACTCACTGATCTGCGCTCCATCCACCTGAAGACCCCTAAAGCATTTGAAATATTTTATAGGATAACATTTATAAAGAATTTTTAGGGAAATGGACATCCATACAAATTAACAATATCATTATACTTATTAAATCTCCATCAAAATAAAATTCTACAACAATATCCACTATATATAAAATAACAAGATAATTATTATAACATGATCATCATCTATAATTAAAACAAGTGAGTCAAATATCTATAATTTAATTGAATTTGACAACATCCATCCTGAATAGTAAATTAAAATAATCATACATAATAAATATCCATCCAAAAATCATCAACCACTTTCAATATATATAAATTGACAAGTCAATATTGATAAGATCATCATCATATATAACTAAAACAAGTGAAAGTCAAATATGCCAATAGATCAATAACATGTCAAAATGATACATGTCCAATAGTCGACATAAGTCAAAATGATACATGTACAAATGATATAAGTAAAAATGATAAATTATGTAACTCAAAATAATACAAGCCAAGATGATACATGTCCAAATGATATAAGTCAAAATGATACATGCCAAAATGATACAACTCAATAATATGGTACTGCAGGCCATGAAAATGATACATATGATAGTAACCATGAAAAGAGGCATCATACCGATATATCAACAATGATCCATGATGCAATCTATATGATCATGAATGTCACTGGCTACTACTAACAACTACCTCATCATCATCATCATCACCATCGTGATCATCATCGTCATCGTCATCATCGTCATCAACCTCAGTGTCTTTTGTATCTGTGTCATCATCATCCTCTACCATGTGATTTGTACTAGAACCAACATATTCTGGATCTATATCATGAGGATCATCTTGATCTTCTAGAAGACCCATGTTCTGCAAAAAAAAACATTTAAAATGAAAAGTTATTATTTATTTCATGCAATAATTTTTTTTTTCTGTTATATATCTAATATAACAACATATGAAACGAAACCATAATCATATTACATCATATCAAAGTGCACATACCATAATAAAATTTCAAAAAAGTTACAACTAATATGTCATTCCAATGATGTAAAACATGCAACAATTCTAATAAACGTTAGTAAAGATCATAAAAAAATTTGTTATACAATTTAACTATCAACTGTAAATTCTATTACATAACCTTAAGTGCCAACCCTTTGCATTTTGTGCTATATATGATTATGTTTGCCTCGAAGATCCTTTGAGAATTAACTGGTCTATATATCTTCTTCTCTTATATTTCATAAATGGATATTTTTCTAGGACATTTTGGCATTGGAATATGCTTCAAAGGTTCTTTGAGAATTAACTAGTCTATATGTCCCCGTATTTTAGAGTCAATATTGAAAGTCAAATTTTATTATGATTTTAACTAGAGATTATATCAAGGATATTGAGCTTTTAATCTATATGTTCTTTCTAGTTGAACATACAGGGATGTATATAAATCCTTACATTTGTGCAATGATACTCAAATATTAGTGTTAGATATTTGCATGAGATAAGTAAATCAATGGGGTAATCATACTAGACACTCAGGTATATAATAACAGGCCTAGTGGTAGGTACAATGATATGCCTTGAAATTACATTTGTAGAGATTCCATACCTATTGAATGAAGAAATCCATTGGCCATGGATGTGATACATAAAGGTAATTTTCACATTGCTAGACACACCCAATGTGAAAGTAACAACCTCACTACATAGAAAACTAACATCCCCTCTTAGCAGGGAGTTACTTTGGCTGGAGCTACCTCCTCCATGATTTATGTCTATAGCTGCTACTACTCCCTTTGAACTGGAGAAACCTGCTTCCTCTAAATTTGGAAAATCAACCTCGTATGTGTTGTGGCTACTTGCTAAAGTCTGCTGAAGTCATCTGAGTATCCCATCTCTTCCAACTGGGTCCATTCCCACCAAGTGGGTTTGCTAAGGTGGTCCTCCTTCCACTTAAAAAATGCTTCATAACTAGCTCTATGTCCCTCTTGAAAAAGAGGTCGACCCCATACTCCGTACAATCATCACTCTCTAATCCCCAGTATAATGGAGTCCTTAACATACATAACTGCCTCTGGCCATAATTGTATTGAGTGTCCTATGAAATCAATTGTGTAGCCTTGATCATCCAAGGCTGAAACTAAGAGCGCATTCATTCTCAGACGAGGAACATATTAAACATGATGAAAGGCAAGAGTCCATCTTGACTCTAACTCAAATACAATCGAACCCTCTCTTCTACCAACTGCTCCTTCTATGTGGATCCCACACCTTACCAAGCATCTAGTAGCTACTGAGTTAGGTGGTTGAAATAGATCACACTCCCCTGTTATATTGCATGTGGCACCACTGTGTAGATACCACCCATTTGAGGAAATATCCTCTAAAGCATATTGATAAAATTTAACCTTTGTAAGGTAAGAGGAAATGTCTTCACCAACAAGCATCTGAATCCTTTGAAGCTTCTCCTTCAGAACCATGATTCTGCTCTCTTGCTTGGCCTGAAATAGTGAAACAAGGGATATTAGTTATACTCAGTTATACTTATTAAATTACTACAAAAACAAACTTTTACTGTTGTTTAATACCACTCCCACTGGTCTTAATTTTTCCACCCCTTTTAATACCACATTTCTGAGTGAGGACTATTGTCAAACATTTCACATGTCATATGTGTGCTGATTTTAGTTGGCTATAGGTGTTGGTATGAGTTTAAAGTCTTAAAAAATATCTTTTGAGGTGTTAATTCACCCAAGAATTCACCACAATCATAGGACTGTTATCCCCAGATGCAAGTGTTCATCAACAAATTGTGTTAGAAACTGACCCTCCCCTCCTCATGACAACCGACAACCACAATCCTGAGACAGTTGGCATGCAGCATGGTAGGAGGCTATGTAGTACCCCTCCGTTTATGCTTATGCTTTATGTTGCTATGTTTTTATGTTGTTAGACCTATGATGTTTTGTTGGATACTTTGATCGCTGGTTTTGAGCGATAGTGGATTATTCTGTGACATGATGATACTTGTTTGATGATTATTGATTTCAGACATGATATGATTTAGTGTAGATGCTTACTTTCAGTTGTTTATTGATATGTACATGCTTATGATGGACTAACAACATTTATTTCGTCAGTTTGCTGTGAAGTGTATTGGTGTGGAGAACGAAATCGCATCACTCGCTTGCGAGTGCCCTGCGATATCTGTGATTTTCTCCGCACGGTGTGCCTGTTTAATGCTTTATATATGTATATGTATGCACGTTATTTGCTTGGTTGCAGGATTTGTAGGTACATGACACCGACTCCACCTGTGTATCAGGTTTGAGCGTGTCAAGACTCAACGGATACGTTGATCGGGAGATAGTAGTCTGGTTTACCCTAGCCTAGTCTTTAATCCTGGTCATAGTACTTTGTTTGTTTTCAGTTTTGAGTCATAGGTTGTATCGTCAATTCTGTTGGATAAATCGTTTGAAAAGTAAATTTGGTTAATTTTTAATGTTGGAATATTGTGTTTTAAATTATTGATATTTAATTAATGTTTAAATGTAGTAGAAATTGCTTGCTTAATAATTTAATTCATTAATTAGCTTATTTGGTTAAATAGTTGATCTTAAAAAGATTAAACTATTTTAATTAAATAAATAAATTAATTATATTAAATTATTAAGTGTGAAATTTATATTGCATTTGAAAATTAATTAAATTGTGGAAAATTAGGAAATTAAAATAAAAGTAAAATGCATGTGAATGGGAAATTGATTTTTAAATTTTAAAATTAATAAAATTGAAATTGCATGCAAAATTAAAAGGGCAAAATTGCCGAGAAGTTGTGGAGAGGATATTTTGCAACTTCTCGACAAGTGTGCCAGTGCTTTTATGAGGTTGTTGAAAATTTGTTACGGGAGGTTATTGTGGATCTCGAGATATTGACAGAGGCTATTCAATTTCCTCACGGGGAAATTATCAGATTATTGCAAAAAAAATTCTCTTGCTATGATAAAAAATAAAATTGAAATCTTCTTAGAAGTTGTTATCTCTCTGTTTTATTTGGGTTGTGATTGCTTGTGAAAGATCTTCCAAAGGATCTTGGATTCTTGGTGGTTGGTTAAGCTATTTGGGTTTTGTTTCTCGGGGAAGCTATTGTGGAAGCTACAGGCTATTGTGGAAGCTACAGGCAAATTCTTCACCAATTTATTTTCAAGCTTAGGATAACAGGTATTCCTCTGGTGAATTTATTTTATTGTTTAAAAAAAATGTGTGAAAAAGAAATTTGAGTTTAAATTAAATCTCTGTGAAAGTTATTTGCTGTATTTATTTTGTGAGGTTTTGATAGGAAAAGAAGAAAACCTCTGTATTTTATTTCTACTGAAATTATTTAAAATTTAGTGAAAAGAAATTGGAGAAATTATTTTTTTGAATAATAGTTTATTGTAATAAAGTTGGAAAAATCCTATTGAAACAAAATTTAAAAAATGGTGAAGAAAATTACCCTGTACAGAAATAATTTTCTCAAAAATCTGTAGGAAAAATGTCATCAAAAATTCATCCTCTGTATTTGTAAATTCTTTGATATTTTATTTAAAAATAAAATATATGTATACTGTTGAAGAAATTCATGAAAATTTATTATGAAAATTATATTGAATTTCGCCATACGGAAATTAATTCCGCCGGCGAAATTCGTGAAAAAAAATCCGTATTTAAAAAAAAACGGATTAAAAATCCGCAGTTGTTTTTTTTAAATTTTACGTTTTTATATTAAAAAAATTTTTGCAGAGGGCTTGGGAGGGCCGAAACCCTCCCTTACCCCCGTTTTGGGAGGCACATCCCCCATGGCTGCGCACAGCAGCCACCAGGGCTGCTGGGCGCAGCCCTGGTAAGGGCCGCGGCCTTCACAGGCCGCGGGCTGCGCCGGGGGTTTCCCCAAATTATTTTATATAAACTTTATTTAAAACGAAAAATTTTATTTCGATTATGTTAAACGCGTTTTTTTTAATTGATATAAATTCTAATTTTAAATAATATATATTTGTATTATATATATATATATATGTTTATATATATATATATAATTATTTATATATATTTGTAAATGATGTGGAAGTATATGAGTTTTAATTGAATATATATTATTATTTTTATTTTTATTTTTAAGTTGAGAAAATAAAAGAATATAATTTATAGTGAAATTGTGAAAATTAGAAAGATTGATTAAATGAAGTGGTTATTTTCTTGAGTCAATTTGTAAATATACTATTTTCAAACTGATATATATATATATGGATTTAGTATATCCAAAAGATAGATGTGTAATTCTATTTACTTAAAACTGGTTTATTTCTTTTATGATTGGGCAAAAATGGGAAAGTTATAATTGTTCAAGTCTTCCAGAATTAATTGAGTAAAATGGGGGTATTATTGTTTCAAAAGTATTTCTTAAATCGATTTGGGTTGTGCAAGAGATAAACATGAAGTTTGATACTATTATGGGTTATTTGTTATTGTAAGATGTGATTTGTGCACTTGGTAAACCCTAGTCGTGAAAACTTAGTAACCTTGTTATGTTTAGGGGAGTGGCTGTTTGTAAGGGCCGACACACAAAGTGGTGTCAGGGTAACTTACAAATAGTTAATTAAGTTAGTGATAATTAAATGACACATTAGTTAGAGTTAAAACATTTAACAAGATATTTTGCCTCGCTTATCGACTCTTGAGCTACTACAGTCATGAGTATAAGTTGAGAAGGCCTGGAATGGCAAATCGGTGTCTTGTTCCTTTAAAAGACATTCAATTCCACTACAGTATGCAATAGGGGCCAGGTTTCGTAAGAGGTTACCACGGTAACCCAAGGATTGGGGGCCAGAACCTAGGAAGAAACACCAGGGTAACCTTTGCAACGTTGTGATGACACTCCACCTAGAATAACAGTCAACCTTGTATTTGTAGTAAATTCAATTGTCAGAAATCTGGAAGCAATGTAACCATTATATTGTTTGTACTAGTGTCTAGGGTTAGTAGATTAGGTCTAGGTAACCTTATTACTATCTCCTAGCATGGGGGGTGGACCTACGGGTACCACATGGTTGGGTGGAACGTGCACCTTACTCTGTTGGGTCCCCAGTATTGATCATGGCATCGAGAGCTTCATGGATGGAGAGCTCGCACTTGGATCTATGTATACTTTCATCATTGTATATTGTAATCTTGTATTTAAAATCAACCCTCAGTTGTATAAGAGGTGAACAATGTAATTGTAATTGTAATTATTATTTGAACTACCTCATCAGATGGATGAGTATTGTATTGTATATGTGGTTAAATGCAATGTATGGAAAAACATGGATTGTACATTATTATATCTTGAATGGAAAAATTTCAATGTTATGCAATGTTTATCTTTATGTTAATGTTATTATTATGTGCAATGTGAAATACTTTAGTCACTTATGGAATACTCAAAGTAGTGAATCGTTTAGTAACTTAATGAATGTATGCAATTAATTAACTTAATATTAATATTTAAAAAAAAAAATTATTACACCTCTAAACACTATTGCAACATTCTTAGGTTATTAAGACGGGGCATTACAGATTGGTATCAGAGCCAAGGTTACAAACACTGGACGCTTTGGGTAATCTCGAGCCCATTAGGTTGACCTAGTACGTAGTGTCACAACTGATAACCTTGGTTGAATAGTATCTAGGACTCGTAATTGTTATGTGTAGGAACATGCCTAGGCGAGGAGGAAGAGGTCGTGGTAGAGGTCGAGGTGGAGGCCGTGGGCCAATCCCTCAGGTTACTCCCCCTCCTAGCCCTCACCACAGTGATCAGGGAGAACAGATGGGTCAGAGAAATGAGGGACAGAATCCTGAACAGTCAGCAGTAGAGGGTTCTCAGATACGTCCATTATTAGAGGAGGTCCTAGCTCATCTTGGACCTAGACAGGTAGATGAGCAGGAGCTTGTCAGAGAGAGAGATAGATCTCCTAGGAGAGTAGAGGACACAACACATCAGGATGCTATTATTGCTGGTCACATGAGGGATTTACTGAGAGCACGCCCTCCTACCTTTGATGGTTCAGGAGGAGGATTAGAGGCTGAGACCTGGCTACTTGATTTGGGTAGATGCTTTTCCATGCACCCTTACGGTAGCAATACCCGTGCCAGATGCACTATTATGCACTTGAGAGGATTCGCCTCTACTTGGTGGCGCCTAGAGGAGCATAAGCTCCATATGGATATTGGTTTTGTGTCTTGGGAGATGTTTCTCGAGAGGTTCAGAGCACGGTTCCTGTCGGAACACTGGAGGCAGCGTAGGGCTGACGAGTTCCATGATCTACGTCAGTTAGCTCTTTCTGTAGAGCAATATGAACGTAGGTTTTATGAACTTAAGCAGTATGCTGGTATTGGCGATGATGAGCCTATGCTAGTACAACATTTTATCAGGGGCTTAAACGCCCGCATCAGTGGTGGTGTCCGAGTCTTTGAGCCAAAGACTATGGAGGTCGCGGTGGAGAAGGCTCGTATAGTTGAGGAGAACCTTATTATGGCTTTAGGTTGGCACACAGGAGTGCAGATTGGGAGTGCTCCTGCAGCAGGTTTTAGTCCATGGGGTGGACAGGCACAGACAGGTGGTTCTTCTAAGAACCAACAGACACCCACAAAGGGTGGGTAGCAACAACAACAAAGAACACCTCAAAAGAACAATAACCCTCAACCACAACAAGAAAACAGTCCTCAAACAGGAAAGGGTCGTAACTGGTGGCGCAACAAGCGCAATAGGCAAGATCAGCCTGCGCAGAGTGCTCAGTCTACCGTCAGTAGAGGTAGTTATCAGTAGTCCAATGCACCTTCGGGTGGCAGAGGATTTGGTAGAGGCACATGCATAGGTTGTTATTCATGTGGGCAGCATGGACACATAGCTAGGCAGTGTCCGATGAGAGGTCCTTCTGGTTATGGGCCTCGACCTTCAGTTTCAGAGCCTATGGTGGGTGATGCAGGGCGAGCACATACAGTATATGCAGCGGTTAATGACCGCCAAGCCGATCACCAGAACACGGTGGTCGAAACTTCAGGTAAGTTACATGGTGTTAGTGTTTCTATTCTTTTTGATTCCGGAGCCACTGACTCCTTTATTTCACCGACCATTGTTGATCGTTGTGGTCTTGTGGCGATAAAGCAAGGTGGTAAATGGCAAGTTGAATTTGCCTCAGGGATGAAAGTAGCAGTAGAAAACTTAGTACATAACTGTGAATTAAAAATTACTACATTAACTACCTTAGTAGATTTATATGTTACACCCTTAGGATCGTATGATATAGTACTAGGCATGGATTGGTTAGCATCTTATCATGCTGTAATTGACTATCAACTTAAGACAGTTAGTTGCATTGATGATTTAGGTGCGAAAGTGGAAATCGTAGGTATTCATAGACCTATCTCTTTGCGGATGATATCTGCTATGCAATTAAAGAGATGTCTTCGTCAGGGATGTCAACTGTTTGCAACAACAATTACTGATTTGGAAGAGGGTGAGAGTCGAGAGGTATCTCTTGATGATCATCCTATTCTTAGGGAATTTGCGGATGTATTTCTCGATGACATTCCTGGAATGCCACCGAAGAGGGATATCGACTTTAGAGTTGACCTAGTTCCTAGAGCTGAACCTATATCTAGGGCTCCTTATAGAATGACGACACAGGAGTTAGAGGAACTTCGTATTCAGTTAGAGGAACTTTTAGAAAAGGGATTTATTCGTCCAAGTGTTTCCCCATGGGGAGCACCTGTCATCTTCGTAAAGAAGAAGGACAAATCTCTTAGGTTGTGTATTGACTATCGTCAATTGAACAAGGTTACGATTAAGAATCGCTATCCTTTGCCTAGAATCGATGATCTTTTTGATCAAATTAAGGGAGCTAATGTGTTCTCTAAAATTGATTTGAAATCCGGTTACCATCAATTGTGAATAGCTGAAGCAGACATTCATAAAATTGCTTTTCGAACTCGTTATGGGCACTACGAATTCACAGTAGTACCATTTGGGTTAACGAACGCATCTTCAGTATTCATGAGTTTAATGAATGGTGTATTTCGTACATACCTGGATCGCTTTGTCCTGGTATTTCTCGATGATATTTTGATTTATTCGAGAAATATGAAGGAACATGAAGAACACTTGAGACAGGTATTGCAATGTTTAAGGGAAAATCAATTGTATGCAAACCTGAAGAAGTGTGACTTCTTTCAACCTGAAATAAAATACCTTGGACATGTGATATCTGGAAAAGGTATTGCTGTGGATCCTTCAAAGATCCAAGCTATTGTGGATTGGCCCACACCTACTAATGTGGGTGAAGTTCGTAGTTTTATGGGTCTAGCTGGTTATTATAGGTGGTTTGTAGAGGGATTTTCTAGAATAGGTCATCCTATTACTTCTCTTCAAAGGAAAGGGAAGAAGTTTATTTGGACGGAACAGTGTCAGTTAGCTTTTCAAACTCTTAAAGAAAAGTTAACTAATGCGCCTATACTCATTGTTCCTGATCCTACTAAGGATTTCGTAGTATGTACGGATGCCTCTTTAGAAGGTTTAGGAGCAGTGTTGATGCAAGATGGGCGTGTGATTGCTTATGAGTCTCGTAAACTCAAAGACCAAGAATTAAATTATCCTACTCATGACCTGGAACTAGCTGCGATAGTGCATGCATTAGTTCGTTGGAGACATTTCCTATTAGGTCATCATTTCGAACTTCATACAAATCATCGTAGTTTGCAATATATCTTTACGCAACCTAACTTAAATGCAAGACAAAGACGGTGGATGGAGTTCTTGTGTGAGTATAATTTTGAAGTAAAATATGTTCAAGGGAAAGAGAACGTAGTGGCTGACGCTCTTAGCCGTCGTAGACATGAGATCTCTGCAACTGCTCTTGAAGTAGATTTGAGAGGTCAAATAGTAGCTGCACTTCCAACTGATAGATTATATCAGGAAGCGAAGTCAGAGATTGAATCGGGTAGACCTTTAGAAGGTCGATTTGCAGGTTATGTTTTAGAATCTGATGGTATATTACGGCAATTAGGTCGCATTTATGTACCACATGTTGAGAGTCTTCGAACATTAATTATGACTGAAGCTCATCGAGCTCCGTATTCAGCTCATCCAGGAGTCAAGAAAATGCATGCTGATCTTAGGCAATTGTATTTCTGGCCTGGTATGAAACGTGATATTGCTGACTACGTATCAAGATGTCTTGAATGCCAGCGAGTTAAAGCTGAGCATCGTCATCCTGCTGGATTATTGCAGCCACATCTCATTCCCGAATGGAAATGGGATATTATATCCATTGATTTTATTGTAGGATTACCCACGTCATCACGTCGACATGATGCCATTATGGTAACTGTTGACCGTTTGACTAAAGTAGCTCATTTTTCACCTGTACGTTCATCATACAATGCTTCATCTGTAGCTAGGATATTCATGGAGGACATCGTTAGATTGCATGGGATTCCTCGTAAGATCATATCGGATAGAGATCCTGTTTTTACTTTTGCCCTTGGACTTCATTACAACGTGCTTTAGGTACCTAGTTGAACTTTAGTTCAGCCTATCATCCTCAAACTGATGGTCAAACTGAAAGAGTTAACAAAATATTAGAGGATATGCTCAGGATGTACGTAATGGACCAACAATCACGTTGGGAGGATTACTTGTACTTAGTAGAATTTGCTTACAACAACGGATATCAGAGTTCCATAGGTATGCCACCATTTCAGGCATTATACGGTCATCCTTGTCGAACTCCATTGAGTTTGGATCGACTTGAGGATAGAGTGTTACTTGGACCTGAGATGCTTCGTGACATGGAGCAATAGGTTGACCGTATTAGAGAGCATTTGATAGCAACTCAGGATAGGCAAAAGAAGTATGCCGATGCGCATAGGATCGATCGACAGTTCGCTATTGGTGATAGAGTATTTCTTCGAGTGCGACGGCGAAAGAGTCCAATCCATTATGGGAAAGGCTCTAAGCTTGCGCCTCGTTTCGTAGGACCATTCGAGATTTTAGAGAGAATTGGTCCCGTGGCGTATCGACTCGCCTTACCACCCAGTTTGTCTCGTATTCATGATGTTTTTCATGTATCTGTACTTAGACCATATCATCCCGACATATCTCATGTACTTGATTGGAATGCGTTACAGGTAGAGGACGGGCAGCTGGCTTTGGAGCCCGTGGCCATTCTTCAGCACCGGACGCTCGGTCTCAGGGGTCGAGACGTTGATCAGGTGAGGGTCCAATGGGATCCTAGCTATGAGGCTTCAGCTACCTGGGAGGATGCGACACGCATGAGGGAACTTTATCCCTATCTGTTCGCAGGCTTTCAGGAGCAAGCCTGATCCTAGGGGGGGAGGATGTAGTACCCCTCCGTTTATGTTTGTGCTTTCTGTTGCTATGTTTTTATGTTGTTAGACCTATGATGTTTTGTTGGATACTTTGATCGCTGGTTTTGAGCGACAGTGGATTATTCTATGACATGATGATACTTGTTTGATGATTATTGATTTCAGACATGATATGATTTAGTGTAGATGCTTACTTTCAGTTGTTTATTGATATGTACATGCTTATGATGGACTAACAACATTTATTTCGTCAGTTTGCTGTGAAGTGTATTGGTGTGGAGAATGGAATCGCATCACTCGCTTGCGAGTGCCCTGCTATATCTGTGATTTTCTCCGCACGGTGTGCCTGTTTAATGCTTTATATATGTATATGTATGCACGTTATTTGCTTGGTTGTAGGATTTGCAGGTACATGACACCGACTCCACCTGTGTATCAGGTCTGAGCGTGTCAAGACTCAACGGATACGTTGATCGGGAGATAGTAGTCTGGTTTACCCTAGCCTAGTCTTTAATCCTCGTCATAGTACTTTGTTTGTTTTCAGTTTTGAGTCATAGGTTGTATCGTCAATTTTGTTGGATAAATCATTTGAAAAGTAAAATTGGTTAATTTTTAATGTTGGAATATTGTGTTTTAAATTATTGATATTTAATTAATGTTTAAATGTAGTAGAAATTGCTTGCTTAATAATTTAATTCATTAATTAGCTTATTTGGTTAAATAGTTGATCTTAAAAAGATTAAACTATTTTAATTAAATAAATAAATTAATTATATTAAATTATTAAGTGTGAAATTTATATTGCATTTGAAAATTAATTAAATTGTGGAAAATTAGGAAATTAAAATAAAAGTAAAATGCATGTGAATGGGAAATTGATTTTTAAATTTTAAAATTAATAAAATTGAAATTGCATGCAAAATTAAAAGGGCAAAATTGCCGAGAAGTTGTGGAGAGGATATTTTGCAACTTCTCGACAAGTGTGCCAGTGCTTTTATGAGGTTGTTGAAAATTTGTTACGGGAGGTTATTGTGGATCTCGAGATATTGACAGAGGCTATTCAATTTCCTCACGGGGAAATTATCAGATTATTGCAAAAAAAATTCTCTTGCTATGATAAAAAATAAAATTGAAATCTTCTTAGAAGTTGTTATCTCTCTGTTTTATTTGGGTTGTGATTGCTTGTGAAAGATCTTCCAAAGGATCTTGGATTCTTGGTGGTTGGTTAAGCTATTTGGGTTTTGTTTCTCGGGGAAGCTATTGTGGAAGCTACAGGCTACTGTGGAAGCTACAGGCAAATTCTTCACCAATTTATTTTCAAGCTTAGGATAACAGGTATTCCTCTGGTGAATTTATTTTATTGTTTAAAAAAAATGTGTGAAAAAGAAATTTGAGTTTAAATTAAATCTCTGTGAAAGTTATTTGCTGTATTTATTTTGTGAGGTTTTGATAAGAAAAGAAGAAAACCTCTGTATTTTATTTCTACTGAAATTATTTAAAATTTAGTGAAAAGGAAATTGGAGAAATTGTTTTTTTTGAATAATAGTTTATTGTAATAAAGTTGGAAAAATCCTATTGAAACAAAATTTAAAAAATGGTGAAGAAAATTACCCTGTACAGAAATAATTTTCTCAAAAATCTGTAGGAAAAATGTCATCAAAAATTCATCCTCTGTATTTGTAAATTCTTTGATATTTTATTTAAAAATAAAATATATGTATACTGTTGAAGAAATTCATGAAAATTTATTATGAAAATTATATTGAATTTTTCCATACGGAAATTAATTCCGCCAGCGAAATTCGTGAAACAAAATCCGTATTAAAAAAAAAACGGATTAAAAATCCGCAGTTGTTTTTTTTAAATTTTACGTTTTTATATTAAAAAAATTTTTGCAGAGGGCTTGGGAGGGCCGAAACCCTCCCTTACCCCCGTTTTGGGAGGCACATCCCCCATGGCTGCGCACAGCAGCCACCAGGGCTGCTGGGCGCAGCCCTGGTAAGGGCCGCGGCCTTCACAGGCCGTGGGCTGCGCCGGGGGTTTCCCCAAATTATTTTATATAAACTTTATTTAAAACGAAAATTTTATTTCGATTATGTTAAACACGTTTTTTTTAATTGATATAAATTCTAATTTTAAATAATATATATTTGTATTATATATATATATATATGTTTATATATATATATAATTATTTATATATATTTGTAAATGATGTGGAAGTATATGAGTTTTAATTGAATATATATTATTATTTTTATTTTTATTTTTAAGTTGAGAAAATAAAAGAATATAATTTATAGTGAAATTGTGAAAATTAGAAAGATTGATTAAATGAAGTGGTTATTTTCTTGAGTCAATTTGTAAATATACTATTTTCAAACTGATATATATATATATGGATTTAGTATATCCAAAAGATAGATGTGTAATTCTATTTACTTAAAACTGGTTTATTTCTTTTATGATTGGGCAAAAATGGGAAAGTTATAATTGTTCAAGTCTTCCAGAATTAATTGAGTAAAATGGGGGTATTATTGTTTCAAAAGTATTTCTTAAATCGATTTGGGTTGTGCAAGAGATAAACATGAAGTTTGATACTATTATGGGTTATTTGTTATTGTAAGATGTGATTTGTGCACTTGGTAAACCCTAGTTGTGAAAACTTAGTAACCTTGTTATGTTTAGGGGAGTGGTTGTTTGTAAGGGCCGACACACAAAGTGGTGTCAGGGTAACTTACAAATAGTTAATTAAGTTAGTGATAATTAAATGACACATTAGTTAGAGTTAAAACATTTAACAAGATATTTTGCCTCGCTTATCGACTCTTGAGCTACTACAGTCATGAGTATAAGTTGAGAAGGCCTGGAATGGCAAATCGGTGTCTTGTTCCTTTAAAAGACATTCGATTCCACAACAGTATGCAATAGGGGCCGGGTTTCGTAAGAGGTTACCAGGGTAACCCAAGGATTGGGGGCCGGAACCTAGGAAGAAACACCAGGGTAACCTTTGCAACGTTGTGATGACACTCCACCTAGAATAACAGTCAACCTTGTATTTGTAGTAAATTCAATTGTCAGAAATCTGGAAGCAATGTAACCATTAGATTGTTTGTACTAGTGTCTAGGGTTAGTAGATTAGGTCTAGGTAACCTTATTACTATCTCCTAGCACGGGGGGTGGACCTACGGGTACCACATGGTTGGGTGGAACGTGCACCTTACTCCGTTGGGTCCCCAGTATTGATCATGGCATCGAGAGCTTCATGGATGGAGAGCTCACACTTGGATCTATGTATACTTTCATCATTGTATATTGTGATCTTGTATTTAAAATCAACCCTCAGTTGTATAAGAGGTGAACAATGTAATTGTAATTGTAATTATTATTTGAACTACCTCATCAGATGGATGAGTATTGTATTGTATATGTGGTTAAATGCAATGTATGGAAAAACATGGATTGTACATTATTATATCTTGAATGGAAAAATTTCAATGTTATGCAATGTTTATCTTTATGTTAATGTTATTATTATGTGCAATGCGAAATACTTTAGTCACTTATGGAATACTCAAAGTAGTGAATCGTTTAGTAACTTAATGAATGTATGCAATTAATTAACTTAATATTAATATTTTTAAAAAAAAATTATTACACCTCTAAACACTATTGCAACATTCTTAGGTTATTAAGACGGGGCATTACAGGCCAAGGTACGTAGGAACTTGGCCCACTAGTCTATCTAACTCCAATTTTTAATGCCCCTCACTTCTACATGGGCTGTTGTTTCCCCCTGCCAGCACTGGTGGCGATGGCAAGTAAATGTGCCTTCAAAAAACACGCTTTGATGGCTTCTACATTGGATTTGGGCCTCCCCTTTTCAATGGATCGAGGCTCAGCATGGGGATGGTGGATACTCTTCCAGATTTGAGTGGAGCTGGCGACAGGAGTTGACAATTCGGTGCAGGTTATAGTTTGTGGCATTCTAGAGCCTGTCATGGCACCTCGTCTGCAACAAAGAGTGGTTCACAATAGCATGGGGCAAGGAGGTAGAGGCAACAATTATCAGTCTTGGGAATTCTATGGGGATTAGGACCCAAGAATCCCCATGCACATTCGTGAGGAGATTGACAACCATGAGGCTACTTATTTGACAATACAACAAGAATCTATAGATCCCCCCAGGGTGTTCATCCCATATTGGGCACTCAAAAACATTCTGGGATGGACCCTCTTGGGTCAACAACAACAAGAAGCCTGGGCTACTTCTTTGACCCACAATCTCCATTTTGCTCTTCAACAGGCCAAGGTGCACCTGGACACCTTAGCAAATGGATTGGGTGCTCACCACCCCATTCCACCATAGGCTTCATCACCAAACTCCCACCTGTCTTTGAGACCAGTTCAAGCCAAGGGGAAAGAGCACCTTCATCCTGCTGCTCAGAGCAGTGAGCCGAATGAGGAGTGGATGCAGGGGAAGAGCATGGAGTCAAAATTGGAGTGCAAGGAGGAGCATGGATGCATCATCACCTTCAATCCTCTGCCTAAATTTGGGAGTGATTCGACCCTGGTTCCTCCAGGATTTCCCAACTATAAGCCAATAGTCTAATTTTTCTCTGTCAGGGCTTTTTAGTCTTTTTTGTTTCAAAATATTATATTTCATGTCTTGCAGTCATTCTCAGAATCATGTATGCTGGTTTCTCTATGAAGGGAAGCGGTTTAAAACTAAACCATTTTTTTTGGTTGTGTCAAGTGGAGAATCTTGAATTTCATATACAGGCCTCCCTAACTAGTCTCTAGTTTCACTCTTTTTTGTGCTAGCCTCACCAAAAGGGTCCAGTTCTGTAATCTATGTACATATTTCCTTTTTTAGCAATAGAATTATGAACTTCAGAAAAAAAACCATAGGACTGTTATCTAATTCACTTTGTCATGCAAATAACAATAAGGGGCAACAACAATATAACTTTATATATTTAGAAAATCCCTTGTTATTTATAGAAGATTTTAATACACATAAGAAACAAGAAGAATGGCACCTGGGGATTCGATTAGAGTTGGCTCTCCTTTCCTTGTGGCCAGATGAAATATTTAGCTCCCTTCTTGACTGTTATTTGACTGTGCTTAGTACCCAAGAGCTTCATGACCCTTCTAGACAGATCAGGCAGCACCCAACACTAAGATAACTACCCCCACGCTATCCCTAAGCATCAATTTCACGCCCAACAAGGAGTAATATCTTGTGATGTGGAAAATTCCCAAGGTAAATGCTTCCAAATGCACCCAACAATGGCAATATAAGTCCCATGCACCAACAAACAATGACAACCAATATTTCTATGGATAAAAAGTGCCCAAATTTAAGTAGTGTAGGCCACACTCTATTACTTGAGGATTAAAGTTGTCCAACACTAAGATCGAGAGCTGCTATGGCCCTTTGCTGCTCCAAATGGAATAAAATGTGCCTAGCCAAGGATAATAAGTTCCCACATATTTAGATAATGAAGGAAATGCACTTAGGTTTAAAGGGAACTCATCTAGCAAAATAGATATGGTTCCCATGCTTCCAAAATAGAAATTTTCATGCCCATGGTAAAGGGAATAGTGCCTAGCTTGTCCACAAGATAACAAAGATGAGAGAGGCACCCTCTATTTCTCAGGAAATCTCCCTCTAGTCTTCACAACTTCCTCTAATATCAACCAATAGTCTATTATCCTAAAAACATTGAATCCAATGGAAAATAATGATTGATTTTCCACTACTGACCATCTAGGGTGGATCTTGCACCAACGAAACCAGTGAATAATGCAAGGGTTTCTTCCAAACCTTATCCTCTCCAAGATCAAGAGCTCTCCAAGTAATTTCAAAGAGTGATTAGTGTAGAATGAGGAGGGAACTCCCCTTTTTCCCCTTTTTATATTTCCCTCGCCACTTTTGGCCCTTTTTTCCTCTTATTTTAATAAAGTCACTTTTCCCTAAGTTCTTAACCTCATTGGAGCTCTATTTCCAACATGAAGCCATTCAAAGTGACAATATATTCAAGACAATAGTGTGATCTAGGGTTGGAATGGATTATATAGTGCCCAAGAGTCACACATACCAGCAATCAATAGTTTGATATTATGATGGAATGGGAAAACCCATTAAGGTTGAAGCAAACCTTTCTTTCTATACCTAAATCGACCTTTACTTATAGTGACTTGGCAATATGTTTGGAGGCCAGACTTTGGAGCTTGTTAGTGCACACAATGTAGGGAATTTTTGAAATTTTGAAGCTAGGGTTCATCACACCTTAGCTCCTTAATTCCTCTTTATAGATGATTGAGATTTGGTGGATGGTGTGGTTTCTTTGGAATAAATCCCTATGTTATGGTGTCTTACTAAGCATGCATGAGAAAAAGTAAAAGAGTTTGTAGTATTTTCAGCAGCATATACCGACCAGAACAAAATCAACTTGAGGACTATCAAGGGCATATCTATGACCTAATTTTGAATGAATCTGAGTATGGAAGTAGAATGGAATCTCTAGCACCATTAAGAATGAGAATTATGGGCACAAATATAGTCTCCTATAGAAAATATAGATTTCATGTACATCCAAGATATTGAGCAACCATGATCAATATTAGTTCTAAAAATGGAATGCCTCGGGCACAATAAGGTCCTTCTACAAATTGCTAATATTAAAGAGCTTAGATTGTTTTCCAAAAAACTAGATGCTTTTGAGCCAACGAAAGATACCATTTTTGAATCCTTGGGTTCCCTACATGAGACTTCAAATCCAAACAATGCAATGATTATAGATGTGACATAGACGAGAATTTAATTGTAAGAAGCCTGGGCTACTTCTTTGGCCCAACAAGAAGTGTCTAGTAATCAGACGTGTAGAGATTTAAGAGAAGAGCTCATCCATATGCCAAAAGACCTTGAAAATCAAATTATCAATACTATGAATGTTATTTCCAGGGTAGGTTTGCAAGCATTGGGGATAAATGACATGTCAACTATTATATTAGATGCCTAGAGACTTATTGGAAAGCATCAGATAATGGAAAGTGTGCAAAATAAGGCAAATGAACTTGTAAAGAAAGTGGTAGGTTTCAAGGCTCGATTCACTAGGTTTTCCATCATTTTGGGATGATCATTAGTATTTGATTCCTCAAAATCAATATTTGGAATTACTAGCCAAATGTAGAATTGAAGACTCCAAATTTGAGATCTCAACAAATCTCTAAAGGGGGAGTCTATAGTAGATAAGTTGAAAGATGACTTTCATCTCTTAATTGAGTTCAAATTATTAGTGCACTACTTGCCTCCATTTTCATATGCTCAATATAATGACCTGTAGTTTTCAACTAGTGAAATGATAGCTTATAATTTCCCAAGTGTTTCTCGATGGGCCAACATTATTAAATATGGAACAAAGATTCGCCTACCTTCTGGAAGATAAGAAACATGCCTTATTCCATGCAACTATCCACCAATTTTTGAGCAACAGTCCAAATATCTTGTAGTAGTTCCAACAAACAAACCAGAATCTTTGCGGTAGTTTTAAATATTTCTATTTGATTTTAATTAGAGCATAAAGTTAGTTTGATGAGCTAATAATGGCTCAAAGTTTGTAATTATCTATATAAGCTATGTAAATTCAAAGACGAGGGGTTCCAGACTATTTTGTTACACTTAGACTCTATTATTTAGGAGGTGTACTTGATAGCTATATATAATTTAATACAGAAGTGTTGAAAGGCCTATGTTTTTATCTCAATGAATTCTTGGAGTTTTTCAGTATCATTTTGTTCCCTCTCATGTTTGTGCTTCCAGTTGTTATATTATGTTCTAAATGTTGATGTATACAGTGAATGTGATTTACTATTTTTATGAACGATAGAATAATTACAAGATCCATGGTGATATATTGTGATGCCTATTTTCTTAATACATTGACATATTATGTATAAATTTCTACTACAAATTATATGAGATTAGTTCATGGAGCACTTGGTCTCCATTGGCTCACACATGTTCTTTCATCACTTTTTGACATAGATTGACCTTCTCATCACCACATGTGGGACTTGATTTGGAATTCGCACATATGTTGAGGCATGATAGAGATGACATAACACCCTTGCACACATGTTGAGGAATCATGGAGGTTGTTTATTGGTTCATGCATGGATTATTTGGTCTACTTGACCCACACGAGATACTTTATTACTTTTCTATGTGGAGGTTATGAACGATAGAATAATTACAAGATCCAAGGTGATATATTGTGATGCCTATTTTCTTAAGACATTGACATATTATGTATAAGTTTCTACTGCAAATTATATGAGATTAGTTCATGGAGCACTTGGTCTCCATTGGCTCACACATGTTCGTTCATCACTTTTGACATAGATTGACCTTCTCATCACCACATGTGGGACTTGATTTGGCATTGGCACATATGTTGAGGCATGATAGAGATGACATAACACCCTTGCACACATGTTGAGGAATCATGGAGGTTGTTTATTGGTTCATGCATGGATTATTTGGTCTACTTGACCCACATGAGATACTTTATTACTTTTCTATGTGGAGTGGCCCTTCACCTTCCATAAGTGTGGGGTTGATCTAGAATTTTGGCACACATGCTCATGCATGAGAGGACTATTTTATGGTTTTTTGGTGCTTGGAGTCTAGTGACACCGCCTCTCTCTATAGGACTTAGGTTTGGATTTTACACCAAACACTCTCTCTATAAGACCTATGTGGTGGTTCAAGGCCCTATGCCACATCACCCATGGGTCCTAGAAGTGGGTGTTACAACAAAAGTGCCTAGTTTTCAACCCTGAAACATAGCCTAAACCTCAAGAGGAGTTGTACAATTAACTTCTAGGAACACTAAATGGTATCCTTCCATCAGCCTCAAGGGTTTAGTAAAAAACATAATGGCCCTAGTTAGTAGGTTGTATAGGGAGAAGGATGCTTCTCATTTTCAAGAATCCTAAGTCTCTTTGCTACATATGTTGCTTAAAGAAGGGCCAATTTTAAAATAGGTAGTTGTTTTTTCACTCACTTTGTGCAATGAAATAATGAGAGTCGAGTCTCCTCCAGTGGGAACAAAGCCAAAATTCTATACAACCTCTTACTTGTGTTATATTATTTGTGCAGCTAATAAATTCTTTGGCGATGAATTGGACATGGAGCATCCTATGCCATTTTGTCCATGTTTATTTCTAGGACCGATGTGAACACAAATATTCATCCAAATATGAGCACATCTATGACTGATTCTTTGCTCCCTTGCATGAACTATTATTTGAGAAAAGGTTCCCTAGGTTGTCTGAAGACATGATCAAAATCTTGGAGAACCTAAAAGATTACTCCCTATGTGAGTTGTTAACATATAGGAAGATCTATGGCACCGCAAAGGCATCCCATACTTTTCCCAATCTTGTACTTGACATGTTGTTGATCAAGAAGTTGCATGTCATACTATACTCTTGAGATTTAATGAAGCCATGGAAGCAATGGTAATGGATGTAGATGATATGGATCTAGTGGCTAGGGCTATGACTAGGGTCACCACAACACAAGAAAATGAATCAAACATCCTTAAAATGACATGAGAAATGAAAGGGCATAAGAAGGAAATTGAGCACTTGAAACATCAAGTGGAATACTACAACGCTACAAGGTATGACATAGGTGATTTCATGGAATATGCATTAGAAATCCATGATGGCTTGACCTTGGTGAAAAATGAGTTCTACAAGGATGTGTTAGATCTATAGGATGCCTACTGAGATGCATCAAAACATTCTTACATGTTAAAAGAATGGCATCATTGTGAGGAAGGATGGAAAATATGCATGTGGATCACTTAGTAGAATGGAAACATGAATTCAAGGAAGCACTCCTTGAGATACCATGTTTGAGAGAAAAGAAGATAAATCAAACCAACATGGGACTAAGTTACTCAAATGATACAACTCATAACTTAAATTAGGACACTTAAGAGATATTAAAAGACCATGGTCATTAATTAAAAGATGTGATGAAAACATGGCATGAATGTCACGCATTGCCCTTTAAGGCAAACAATATTTTTTTCCTCAACATGAAATAATGGGACAATTGAGTGGGATCTAGGGCCAACAGAGAAGCACTTTAGAACTCATCCTATGAATCAATAAATAACTCAACAAAAGAAACAAAAATTGACATATTAACACAACAATATCCAACTAAGTTATTGAAAGTCAACTATTGATACCTCGTTCTCCATCCAGATTACAAAATCGGTCCACTTTTTGCTTTGTAACATTTCCTTTTCAAATTGCGTTGGATGTCGGCCGTATTTCTCCTCCTGTCAAAACATGGCACATGGACTAGTTAAACTAATTAATATGCAATCATTTACCTTTTCCTAGGAAATAAAAAAAATATCATTTAGCATATTAAATATACTTACAAATGTATAGATCAAGGCCTATAAACCTTTCTGGCCATTGTGATGCATGGCATGAAGTTTTTCAAGCCTAGCCTTGGAGGCCTTGTCCTGAAACATATACTAATTCAATTTAACTATGCACAAATAAAATTTAAAAATCATTTAATAAATGTGATATAATATTATGAGAAAATTCAAATACCTGCGTACTCTCCTCACCGAAATTCCTACATGCATCGGATTTCTCATATGCTTTTACAAGCTCTTTCCATACTTTCACACTTACATCAATTGGCCTTTTTTGAGCCTTATCTCAGGAGGGAGTTTTTTTATCTTCTTTGTTTGGTTGCACCAAAATCTCTTTCAATTTTGAGACATTCATAGCTTTATCTTCTTTACAGACCAACTTGTGCCAAATTGAGTCGCCGTGTCATGGATAACTACTTTTTGCAGGTGCATTGGTATCTTTGAGAATGGAAAATGTAGATGGTCTTTGAACCGTTGAAGGAATGATTCCTTCAACCTATTCACAAATGTTTTCCTAGCATCTGTCATTCAAACTTCCCCTGAAACCACATTGTATTCTATCTTGGTAGATCATAGCTACCAATGCAAGATGTAAAACATGGCATGGTGGAAGAAGTCTGTGTCCCAGGAGTGGTTGGGACATTGGAAGTCTCTGCACCTTGTTCCACATTCTTAGAGTTTATTGTTATTGATTTCCTCCTAGATCTTTTGCTCGATCCAAGATTGGTTGGGGAATCAATTGATTCCCTTTGACATAGCTGATTTGGTTGCAATGTTTCAGGGGCTTTACTAGATCATTTTTCTATGTATCTGACAAGCATCGTCAAGTCCACACCATCCAATTTGTTCACTACCTCTACCCCCAATATGGAAGCCAATGCCTCTTTATCTTTGTGAGTCTCATGTCCCTATATGTATATATATAAAATAAGTTTCTTCTTTTAAATTTAGAAATAAAAAAACTAAAAAATAAAAATCAAAGAAACAATGGAAACATTTAAAAATATATAAATTGACAATGAATTACCTCATTGTGGCCAGAGTCTTCTCCCTTTGCTCCCTTCCCTCTATTGCTTGACATTTTGAGGTGACCTAGAGCAAATTATTTTCATCCAGTCTATGGAGGCAAACAAAGTACACACTACCAGGTATGAAAGTTTTCGTTCAGTTTGTGGTATGAAAGTTTTGTTTTGTGGTATGAAAGCAAGCCACCAATCAAATAAATTAAAAGAAATGGGTGATTTAAAAGAAAGAAATGATTAATGAGAAAGATTTACCTTGAATGAATCCCTTTCTGGATTTAAATTCCTATGAGATATCTCTTGAGAGTTCAAACCCTGTGATGGAATGAATAATACAAAAATAAGACCACCAAATAACCCAAATCAACTGAAGCCTGACCATTATCTACCAGGTGGCATCCCTTTTGTACAAATATTTTAGTAAAAATTCTATCTAAATATCTTTATATGGATTCAAATTGAACCGAAAGGAAAAAATACCTGGTTTTCACGTTTAAAGCGAAAACAGGGGTCTGATTTCCATCCATCTATCCTCTACTCTCTATCTTGCAAAAAAATTAAACTGGGTGACCAAACACTATAAACACTGTCTATCGTATGCTTTGTATCTGGAAAAAATAAAATTGGGCAACCAAATAATGCAAACACACAAGAAAAATGAAAACTAAAAGATCAACAACAAGACCAACCTAACAAACGAAAAAACAACTAAAACAAAAAATGAGAGCGACCTATGGCAAATTATTTTCGTCAAGTTTGTGGTATGAAAGTTTTGTTTTGTTTTGTTTTTTTTGTGTGGTATGTTTTAACACAGACATGAATTTTTAATTTTTAATTTTTGATTCATTAGTCAGTGCTATATCGTCGTAGGTAATGCCTACTTTCATCCCTAAATGTAATATCTTTTTGTGGCGCCAAAGGCAACACAAAGTGCACCTAATTTAGTGCCTAGTTGTGCCAAACCAAAATGTTCCTCATGCAAACATTTGGAATTGAGGTAAATGTTTGAGTAGTAAGGGTTTTATAACATTGGAATCTAGTGTGACAACAACATACCACCAACTAGCTTGAAAAAAAATGGATACATCCTAGAAACTTTACATAATAAAAACATAATTTGATGGAACTTAAAAAAAGTTGTATTGTGTTTTAGTAACTTGAAAACCAAACTCTTTTACCTATCAAACAAATAAATTCAGATCTCATTCCTTCTCTTGGTTAATGAAGATATACATGATAACTAAATCAATCAAGATGTCATAGGTTTTAGCTAGTGGCTAGACTTCCATGCAATACTAATTATGAAAACATATCATATTAGGCTACAAATATGATTTCCATATAGCATAAAGTAGATCATGTTATGTATCAATATTTCATTAAATTTGTAGTAAATTGTTAAGTCTTATATGGGTTGAGCCATTTGTAAATATTTGTTGGCTTTTATTTGATTAGGGGATTTCTACATAACCAAGCCAACTACTTTCACCATGGCCTCTATGGAGGATAAACACCAATCATGAAAAATAAAAAACCAAGAATTAAAGTTTTGGATCTTATCTAAGATAAATATTCTCACACTATCCAATGTAAAGTAGGTTTCAATCAAGAATAAGGAATCCAATCTCTAGTTTTCAAAGAGAAAATATCCACAGTTTTAATGAATTTGTGGAAGAAGTGTAAGGTAGAGAACCAGCTAAAATTATTAGTAATAGGTTTTTTTTCATCTAGGATAACAAGGGACCATGGAAGGGATGTTCAGCTAAAATTATTCGTAGTATGTTCAATTTGTAGTTAGCTTGTAAATAAATGCATTTTTTATGTGAATTTGTAGTCATCTTGTAATCATAAGATTTGAGCTCTAGTTGTCAAGATTTCACGTGTAAAATTTATGTGAAGAGGAAAATGTTGCAATGTCCTATTTTGTTTTTCATAGTGCGTCTTAATGAAAAGGGAGTGTATTAACAAGATAATTTCATCAATATTCTCTTGGTGCATAGCTGTTATGTGACTATTGTCATTTTTGTGTATTACAAGATCCAGAGGAGGCCATGGAGAGAGGATGTGGACAATGTAGAACTACTAAATCGCATAGAGGAAAGTGGGTGGAAATAGATATGATAACGAAATCTGCAGATACAATAGAGGTAAGAAGAGAAAGCAACCTCAACCAAAGGAGGAAGGTGTTAATGAATTTACAAATGCTACAACATAGAGGAGATAAAGTCATTTTTTTGTCCATGAGACCTCTGAGGTCAAACTTATTGGTTGAAAATGCACAAGAATGGTGATTAAATGTGATTCTATGATCAAGGGAAAATTTTGAAAATTAGGATGGCCAAAACATGATATCACTATGTCAAATATATGACTAAAGTGAGGTTTTGTGTTGGATAGCATATTCGTTGAAATGATATAATCGGTGTACTAAACATTATTTACTATGTTGTGTATTATGGGGGCTAGACGAGGCCATGGCAACTGATCGTGTCATATCAAATGAGGACACAATAGATGAAGCGGGGCATCGGGTACTCAAATTTTGACTTAACTTAGGAAAAAATTATTTGATGGCATTTTGTGATATGTCCATCTTTTCTCATAGTATTATTGAAATTTATAATGTATTATCTAATCTTGACATAAATTAATGCATGTTGTTGATTATTTTAGATGGAGATTGGAGCAAATGTAGAACTTGGGCATTCAACTAGCAAAAGAACAAGATATGTACATGGACATGGACCTTAAACTGTTAAATCACGTAGAGGATAGTGGGTGGAAGAGGATATGGCAATGGATCCTGTAGACACAATAAATGATTGCATTGAAAAAGAGGTTGGTCATGACTATATACATGGGATGAATACTTTGAGAAAATTGTTGTTTGTGGATGTTTTGTATGTCATGGAAAGAAACAATTCAAACAAGTGATTGTATAAAGAAATTACATATATGATGAGATTCCAGTTGGTAGTATGCCTCTTATAATTGATTCAAATCCAATAGGAATTGTGGTAATGAATTTTCCAATTTGATATAAATAACATGTATACTTCATTTAAACATTGTTTTATATTATTTAAATAACTAATTTTTTTCTTAATGGATAAGTTTATAGGATAAAGTTCTTGGTTTAAAGTTTCTTGGACCACCAACTTCCAGCCTAGAGGGAAATGATCATTTATCAAATGATACATCTAACAAAAATATGTTGCAATATACTAGCTTGGAAGATGAGGAATTGATGAAAACAAGTAACAGAACAAGAACCGATTTAAAGATGTATAATTTTCTTAAAGACAAGGGGAAGGTGGACTACATACCCTATGAAAATGAATGTGATGGAGATGATGACTTTCCCCTAAGTTTGAGATCAATTTACAAAGAGACATTTGATTGTCGACTATATTGCACTTAGCCTAGTGATCAACAACTACCTAGAGTGTAAGAGGTGTTTCAATTTTGGGGATATAGCTACATGATACAAACCTCCAATATTCATGAAGTGAATCTAGGCCTTCTTATTGTCCAAAATGTACATGTGGGATCTAAACATAGAAACAATTTAGAACAAACCACTAGGAGATTAATGCCATATTATGGTCCATCATATTACAGTGGTGAATGGAGAAGGCTAGCATAATATAAGCCTAGCATGTTAGCATATGGTCTAAATTTGAACATGTATACACATCATCTCCAATTGGAAAGTGGAAAATAAATGAATATCAATCATCTTATGTATATAGATGGATGTGCATACACACACAAAAATATTGCAGGATTTATAAATAGTAGTAAGGGAAGGGACCCTACTGTAAGATTGAATTGTCAATTTGTTGAGGTTATAAATGATAAAGATGGAGATATAGAAAGAGAGGTTGATAGACTGATAATGGTTGAGGCTATTATGGACCTTAACATTGGGGATGAGTTATTGATTGATTACCCCTTCTTAAAACACACTCCTGTACGAAAGAAAAGGGAAGAAAAAGGCTTCCCTAAGGATGTTCTTAAGGGCAGAAAACCAAAGAATAATAAATGAGTGTGGACTGATGTTTTATAAACTATGTTTTCAAAATTTTGTTTTATTTAAATTATTGTATAAAAAAGGTAGTCTATAAAATAATGTTCCATTATTCAATTAATGTATATATGTTCATACAATTTTTATTTTTATTTTTTAAGCCATATTTGATTATATTTCTTTGAAATTGATACATTTATGATTTATCCAATTGTTTCCAAACATTAAATAATGAATGTGTTTGTTGATAGGTATAAGATGTTGATGAAACACATACTAATACCCAAGATCCAACCGAGTTATTAAGATTTGGACGGGATGATCCAAACCATCCTTTAAACAATACCAGGGTGAAAAGAGAAACATTGAAGAGAATACTACCAACTGAGAAATTTGAAGAGCTGATGAGATCCGCATACATTGATGACATGCCACCTAGCCTTAATGATGATGATGATGATAGTGAAAATGTAGTGCATGAAGAAGGATTGAATGAAATGCTTAGAGGTTTCTTTGGGGATGGAAACAATGATGACCATAATGATCATATGGTTGATAGTAATGATGATAGCAGGGGTAATTACCACCAACATAATGTTGATGATAACAACATGAAAGACTCCATCAAGCAAGCAACAAAGACATCCGTGTTCAAATTGGGTGCAAGTAGAACCTCAAAACTGGCATGCACATTAATATTTATTAGAAATCAAGTCACTATTTGGTTGGTCAGACAAAGGATTCACTACCCTACTGAAGTGAGTTGAAATCTATTTCTTACTTTGCATTGTCAATTGGTGTACACAATTCGTAAACATTCATCAACTTCATTTATATTTCTTTAAGGGGATTTTAAAACAATATATTGTATATAAACAGTCCTAGTATAGATTGACATATCAAACATGTTCATCATAAGTCAAACATTCAATTGATTTAATCTCTGGCAATCTTATAGGGCACTAAAAACTAAAATATTCCCTGAAGAGAATGTTTTGCCATCAACTTGTAGAGAGGCATGTCTGTTGTTGGTTGAGTTGGGGATTGAATATAAGCAAATTCATTCATATTAAAATTATTGCATTTTATACAGAGATGAATATCAAAACAAGGTAGAATGCCCTGTATGGAAAGAGAAGAGATATCGCACAGATGTATAAGGTCCTACAGTTCCAAAGAAGGTTTTACGTCACATGTCAATTATACCTAGACTTCAACAATTGTTTTGTTGCAAGTTACTTGCACAATTGATGGACTGGCATGCAAAGAACATGAGTAAGGATGGATTCATGCGAATTCTGGCTAACTCCAAAGCAATAAAACACATAGAAAATTCAAAGATGAACCCCGTAGTATCAGGTTTGGTCTTGCAATTGATGGAGTGTGCCCATTCTCTTTCCTGAGCTCAAATTATAGTGTTTGGCTAGTCAGATTGATAGTATACAATATTCCCCCATGGATGAGTGTTATAAAGGAGCACCTTATGTTGACTCTCATTGTTCCAGGAAAACATCAAGTTAAAAACATGGATGTTTATCTTGCACCTTTTATTGATGAGATGCAACTGCTATGGAAAGGCATAAGAATGTATGACATATCATGTCCTCCATCAAATAGGTCCTTCATGTTGTATGGTGTGCTATGTTGGACTATTCATGATTTCCCAGGACTTGGTGTTTGTTCTGGTAAGATAAAATATTTACATATTTACACTCATAATTTATTTTCATCCCAACTTTTATACTTAGTTTTATACTATTTTTTTGATGTTATTAACATTACTTATTGAATTGCAGGGCTTCAAACAAAGGGGATATTTGCATGTCCAAGATGTGCAGAACAATTTCAAGGGTGGTATTCTAAAGATCTACATAAATTTATTTACACAAACAACAAGGTTTTTCTACCACTAGATCATAAGTTTAGAAATTGCCTGAAGAATCAATTTGATGGAAAAGTTCAAAATAGAGGCCCTCCCATGATTATGGGTCCAGGTGATTGGATTAAGAAGTATGAAGATGTTGAATTGAAAGCTTTGGAGGATTTTTTTGATTAGGGTGATTCAATTGAAGAACCAAAACAAGTTGTAGTTGATATGCTAGAAGGAATGAAAAGGAAATCCATATTTTATGAGCTCCCTTACTGGAAGAATCTATTAATATCTCACCTATTAGATCCTATGCACATCTTAAAAAATGTCCCAGATTCTATATTTTGACATATATCAGGCAAAGAGGATGCCTTGTCCTCAAGGAGAGATATTTCTCTTTCGCATACCAAAATTGATAGAAAACATTTGTGGCCAAATAGGGAAAATGAAACATATGCAAAAGCTCCATGGATTTTGAAAAAAAAAGAGCTAGACCAACTAAAAAATTTCATCCATTCAATAAGGACACCTACTGGCTATGGGTCATCATTGGCTAAAACTTTTACAATTGATGGACATATCACAAGATTTGAAACACATGATTTTCAAAATTTTATGAAGGTATTATATATCATCATTTAACATTTACTTGTAACATTGATTAAGTACTAAATAAATTTTGATATTTTGATGTGTGAGAAAAAATTACTAATGACCTTTTCATAAATCTGTTTGATGGCATATCATGTCATTGACAATTAGGGGGGATTACTGTCTTACAATTGACTTAAGGAATGCCATAAGTCGATTGTCAGCATTTACAAGGTATGTCGTTATATGAAATGTTCATGTGTTAGAGACATAGAGATATTATATTGCATTTTAATTTTTGACTAAAGGTTCATACTAATTTACTATTCTTATATTAGGTGGGTGACCTCCAAGGAGATCCACGAATGTGAAGTGCCAAAATGGAAGAAGGAAATTACATAAATTGTATGTGTATTTGAGAAGGAGCTCCCTACAAGTTTCATGGACCAACAAGTCCATTTACTTATACACCTAGTTGATGACATTGAATTGACACGTATCGTATTAATGAGGTGGATGTTTTTCTTTGAGAGGTATATGAAAACTCTAAAAAGATATGTCCAAAAAAAGGCACATCCAGAGGGTTGCATGATTGAAGGGTATGTATTGAATGAAGCATTTTTCTTCCTATGTAAATTCGTTGGTAAGGATTTTGCAGATGGGCCACACTTCTAGGATGAAGAATGAGCATCAGTTATTATCGATGGAGAAAAACCACAATGTAATGGTGTTCAAGTAGAAATTAGTATTAGTAAGTAAATTCATGATCAGTTTAGTTATTTTTCTTGCAATCATTAATTTACTCTATAATTTACTTGTCAAATTAACAACATGACATTTGGAGTTTGAAATAAACATGTTGACATGTAATAGGTGTAGAGGAAAGTGCTATACTCGACAAGTTCATTCTGCACCACATGCACTTTATGAACAAATGGATTGATCTGTATGATAAAAAGAGAGAAGTATTAGAAGCAAGGAGACAGTTTAAGAGATCGAACCCAAGGAATACTCCACTTCCCAATGATTTTATTGGGGAATGGGGCAAAGATTACACACTAGAATGGGTTACTAAACAAATTCAAAATCAAATAGAAGATGCAGGTATAGATTCAAACATAACAAAAGATGAAATCAACATGTCTAGAGGATGTGAAAGAAAGGTACAGTTGGAAATTTACAAAATGTTGTTTCCTTACAGTTTTGACACTATCAACTATTTTAATATTCGTCATTATATTTTTTTTCACTGAAATATAAATAGTATTTCACAGGCGAGGAAATATCCAACAATGTGGGCATATGGTTGACATTATCGTGTAGAAAGTGTAGATGTAAAGAGACGATCCTTTGATTGTGGCATTGTGGTTGACTTCAAGCAATCCAATTGATCAAGCTCAAAAGATAAGAATATAATTGAAGGGAATCTACAATATGTTGGGAAAATACAAGAAATCATTGAGTTGGATTATCGCTCTTTTAAATGTTGTATTTTTAAGTGTAGATGGTATGAAGCATTTGAGAGGACATGAAGACATGATACCCATAGTGGATTGTTTTCTATAGATTCCTCATGGTTCCTACAGGAGGATAAGGAGCTTTATGTTCTACCAATTCATTGTGACTAGGTATTTCTTTAACTCAAACAAGAAGTAGTAGTGATCATTAATCTATTAATTCCTATTTTATTGTGAATATATACATGTGTTTATTAATCACTAAATTTTTTATAACATACGTCTAATATATGTATTTCGTTCATGTGTAGGTATTTTTCTATGAAGATATTTTGGACCTGAAATGGATATTTTTCATACATTATGATCCAAGATTAAGGCATGTATTTGACAATGCATTAGTGGATACTGAGCGAAACAATGATGGCCAACAAAATGAGAGAGAGGGATTAGAGAACATCGAAGAAATTGACATCCATGATAATGTTAAAGATGGTTATGTTCAGGTACAAGAAGATAACAATCTAGAGTTAGATGATGTTATGAAAGAAAACAATATGGATGGTATAGAAAATGATGATCCAAATACATCTGGTAACAATATAGATGTTCTATAGTCAAATTTCAATGATGATGAAGATGATGTAGGTCAAGATAAGGATGATGATAATATTAAATACTTGAAAGAATATATGAAAATTGACAATGATACACTGGATGACATTGTAGTTGACAATAATGTTAATGACCAAGACTTCTAAATTTTTAGAATTATTTGCAATCCATGTTTAAAAAAGGATGATTCTTATGGCCTAAACTTTGAAATGCTTCAGTAATATTATTTGTGTCGATACAAATTACCTATTACAATATCCTTAAATTGTTCAATCTTTGGTATGAATTGTTGGTAGAAAAAATTAGGATTACTTGGATGCTTCTTCCATTCATTTTGTATCAACATATGTTCCTGAAGACACAAAACTTAATAAAATATTAATGCACGTAACTCACAATTATTTAAATAAGCAACTTTGTTAACTTTATTATTTTTAAATAGTTTCCATTTTTATGTTGAACATAATTTTGAACATGTAATTGAAAACATCCACAATAAATGATTTACTGTATCAACATATTCATTCACATAAGCACAATATTGAGGCTTAATAACTGATATTCATTCAAATATAAGAAGAAATAAGTATTGAAAACATAAGAAAAATAAAAAATGATAACACAATCACGGAGAATCTCCGATAATAAGATATTCTATTTCATTCATAAGCTCAAAAGTTATGTTAGGTCTCAAAAGTGCAGGTTTTGAGCCTCAAGAGGGTGCCAGACTCTTAGTACACTTTTGGCCAATGAACGAGGCAATATGATAGATCACCTCCTACTCTTTAGGCTTTGCTAAACCAAGGCGGGTGTACTTGAGTGATAAGGTAGACTTGAAAGTTTGGAAGATGATATCTAACTTAGGCAATCTACTCACAATGTCATATGGGAGTGAAGTAGATGCAAGGATTGATGACTAATTCCTACTGTATGCTTTGAGAATAGAGTGTGTAAATATGGTTTGTATGAGATTTGTATTAACTTGACCAATGCCTAATCTATTGGGTGAATGGAGTCAATGAATATATAATGACTATGGAGATAGAGTTGTATGATAGGCAGATCTATTACTCGCTTAACTCTAATTGTTGGGCACTTTAAATGTTTGAACCTTGTACAAACATGTAGGTCTGTAAGGTACTATACTTTTCTTTAATAATCCTAGTGATATTCCCTCAAATTACTGTGATGATGTGAAAGGAATTTAATTCTTAGTTTAAGGGAAACCAATCAGATTAATTACTTTAAAATTATTTTAATCCCTAAAGGAACCAATCAAAATGAATTAACTAAAAGGATTTTTAATTCTCTATCACTAGAACCTAGTCAAATAGTCACACAAAAATAGCAAATGTGTCCAGGAAAATCATATAGATTCAAATAATTCAAGAGAACCACTCTGGAGACAACACAACAACATATATAAATGAATATCAACACAACAACTAAACACTAAAATAGATCACCAGATATAATTAGTCTTCTCCATTATATTGCTTCAAATGATATACATTAGTTGCAGAAGTTTTGAAATATGAAAATGGATGGATGGAATATGCCTATACTTAATAATCTACCACTATTGATGTCGATGGAATAATATATGATGATGATAAAAAATAGGCCTTGGTTTCCTATTTATATAGGAAGCGACAAGCTATAGGCCTTTTACAAAAAGAGATGACCTTTCATAACTACTACCTTTACTAACAACTATTTAATTAGCATAATTAAAGAGATAACAAGGCTTAGGAAATATTGATGTATGTCTCCATTATTCAACGTAGAAGACTCGTGATCATTGATCTGGAAAATCCTTCCTTTCCATGATGAATGTCCAAATGATCTTGCCTTAGTGTCCTATTCATCTAAAACCAAATACTTTTCCTCCCATTGATACACTGTCAAATCATATGGCCAATTATATTCCTGGATCTTGGGCATGTTTGCAAGATCAGCTTGTCATCGACTATCTAGTAGTGCCTTTATATCATTGAAAAACTTTAGGTATCCAACATCAAGAACAATTAATCCATCTATGATCAGATTTAGCCTGTGAAGGTTGGTATCACCATCCTCCTGTATATGAGTTACACACTTATGAATAACTTAATTGAATTCTTTATTACACTCATCCAAGTCTTTCAACTGTCACCATATTTCACAATTTTAGGTATATACCACTATTTTAAGGCATGGAATAAATCCATTCTTTCTACAATCCTTTATCTTCCCCTTATATATACTGAAACTCATGAACAATCATTTTCACAGTTTGCTCAGTTGGTTTTAATGTTGTGGGAGCATCAGGATTCCTCTGTAGAACTTTGCATAACTTAGCCAAAGTGTGGCGAATAGGCTGCCATCTTTGAACAAGGGATCTAATACAAGAATGCGTGCTTTTATTTGATCAATTGCTTGTTGAAGTGATTTATAACTATCATGCACATTCTCTAGTTTATCCATAACTGACTTTATCTTGTGCTCAAGAATCTTTTATATAACTTCACAAACTTTCCTTTTTACTTCATCTACTTCCTTTTCTAGAGTATTCACTTGTTCAACAAAAATATTCCTCACAATATCCATTAGAGTAATAGGAGGCTTATATAACACCCTTTCCTTGCCTTGTGAGGTTCCCGCTCCTTTTAATTTTTCTTTTAATTTGACAATCTCCATAAACAATTTATTAACTTCATCATTTAGGAACCTTTGTTCCTTTTCACACTCCTTCAATTTGTCCTCCAATCCCTTGACAATTGATCGAGTGAACATGGATGAATGCATGGTCATTGTGGCCACCTCCAAAGGGGTGGTATCTTGCATTGTCCTTACCATTGCTGCCCCTCTCATCCCTTGAATTAAATCCAATAATTTTGGCTTTTGTGTATTTTTTTGTTTGATCCATATGGCCAGGGTTTCAATCTTTGGGTCATACCCAGTTCCACTCTATCCTTCATCAGAATCAAATTATACAACTAGCATTGGATCTTCTTGAGCTTGCACTTGATCAAGCAGAAACATTTAATTTAATTCTAAGCCAGGGAAAATGAGCATATTGCTCTTCAAGACCATTTCTCTGGCCCTCTCGGGGATAATGTCAATGTTGTCAACTCTTAATTCCTGGAAAGTTTGTGCCACCATTTGATTCTTCTCTGACTCTTCAATTCCTACTTCATCTGATTCCATCATCTCTTCAAATTATTCTACCTTCATATTTGTCCAGAAATCCCTAAACTTAGGAGTCTTAATGAATTCATCATCTTCTACGAATCTCCTAGCTGCAATTTCCCTTTATCTTCATGTATCTCTGTACTTGTTTTTCCTACATCACCCATCCTTTCCTCATGTCTATGGGAATTGGTCTCATGGATGGGGTGATCAACCTAAACATCACCTTTCAATGATTATAACACTGTAGCCACTTCGTCAGTATCACCCACCTCTTCACTCTCCTCATAAGGTACTAACTATTCATTGCTTTCTATCTTCTATCTTTTAGGAGGCAACTGCTCCATGGGAGGTTCAAAGGTTTCACCTGGGGCATGCTCTGCAGTTGCACCACTACCATTTTCTTGTAGATATGCTTCTCTTTTATTATATAACTCTTCAAATTTTCCCATTATCAGATCTATTCTTTTGATAGGGTCTTTTTCTTCAATAAAGTATCCTAAGAAATCTGTGCACCTTTCCCTCTTCCTTTCTTCAAGCTTCCTCATATATTCCCATTTTTTCCTTCTACTGAACACACCATTTTAAGTAATGCAGTTTCTTATGACATCTTCTTCATAATCTACTTGGTGTGCCATTGTCATTTTGGTAAGAAGATTATGCCTTATATTTTTCATATCATTTTCAAGGTCATATGCTCTCCCTTTTCCAGAATTCAATGCATATCTTGTCTTCAAATAATATTGTAACTCCTCCAGTGTGTATGAGCCTACAGTCCAATCTTTACACTTGGTTTGGTTTGGCAGGAAGGTTCCTTTCTTCTACTTGTGCATTACATCCTTCTCCGTCCACATCATTTTCCACATAAATTCAAGAAATGCTAATATGAGGGGCACAAATTTTGACAGTATGTGTGGAGTAGTAGGGCATCCATAAACTCTTATTTTTGTAACTTCTGGAAAGAATAACCAATCTCCAAAATTATGTGTATGACCCTGTTCTGGTATTAAAACCAAAGGTCTCAATAGCTGTAACATTTTGGTTGGAAATCTAGGTATTGAATAGCCAATGACTCCCAAAATCCTATGTAGAAAATCTTCATAGAATACAATAAAGCTTGAATTCTTACACCGACTATCCCAAATATAACACCACTTTTGAATAGGTGCAGGATTCCCCTACTCATCCACTCTAGCCAGGTCCATTCATTTAGTCCAATGGTCCCTATTCTAATATAATATCAAGTGGCATAAGAAAGAATAATGCCTAAAAGTAATAGAAGCTCTATCTTCTATGACTTGTGGGAATTCATCATCCAACACCCTCTCGAGGTATGAAGCAAAGTCATATTCAATATTAGTCTCATCGTTTTGAGTTTTTATGGCCATCATCATTAGGCCTATTGGAATTTTATCTTGGGAATCCATCCCCAACACTTGGCAAACAGAAAAATACGTATTCACAAACTAATATTGAAAATCTTTCACAGTAAATGGTTCAGTAGTGGAAGTAGAAATGGGAATTGTTCTATTACCAATGTCCCTTTTCATATATAGGGGTAGTTCATCACTTCTATAAGTCCTTCTTAACCTGGCATAATCTTCCTTACTTTTTGTAGGTTTATCTTGGTCAGAGCCTGCTTGTTTAAGTCAAAACGCTCAATGATAGCTGCTCTAGTTACTTCTACCAATATTAGCCATTTGGGAACCTCACTATTTTGGTAGTAGAGTGATAGTGTTTGGCTAGTAGTCTGATAAAATCTACATCAAAAAACACATTTGGGACAATCAACCTTGCTAAATCCAACATCCAAGGGTTTTACACTGGAATCTTCTCATTCCTTTTACTATAAAAATACCAAAATAGGTCCCATACAGACTTGGGAATAATGACATCCCTACAACCTTGTGTGGTGTCCATGAGAAATTTCTTATTAACCTCTTTAGTTGACCCTGGAAGTATATCTAATATGGATTGATAGAGCGGTCTCTTCTTTACCTTAGGTTCATCTTTAATTTTGGCTTGACCTTCTTTTACTTCTGATTGTTTTCTTTTAGGAGGAATATTTCAATTTTCTCTACTATGGCTTCAAATGATAGAACCTTGAAATATTTTTACATTAATTGAGCTCTTTTAGAGAGTTTTTCATGTACTTACCTAAGTATTTGACGCTTGCAAGACTTCTTCTTCTTGTGTCCTTAGCTCCCTACACACTAATGCACTACAATTGAGTGTGATATTGGGAAAACTTGTCTTTAAATGGCATGGTATTTAGTCATATCAATTTTAATGCCAAATATTTTTCAAATAATTTCACAATAGGCTCAAATCCTCACATTTAATCTTACATTGTTGGATTCGTGCAATGGGGTGGCTGACGTGATTCTTTGCATTTATTACCATAGTTTGTAATGATGCCACAAGTAATCCATGTACCACCATCATTACTAATTACACCATCTGCGACATGACAATATCTGCCCTTCTTTTCTATTGTTTACTGCACTATCGCCTTGCTTAAGACCTCTTGTTGTGGGGTTGCGGTGTATACCGCTCTATCACATATGTTGCTCACCCACATGGTGGTATAGTGGTGTATACTTTATTTCTTTATTACTTGCTGCCATACCACACCCCTTTGAATCTCCTACGAGATAGTGGTGGGTACTGTGTTACTACATTGCCTTATAATTCTCCCCGCCTGTGGCGGTGAGTACCACATTATTGCATATTTTATACAATCTCTTGGCAGTGTGGCAGTAAAAGGATTATTTCATGACTTGGAAGCTGCCAACCTACGCTACCTTTATCTTGATGTTGCAATACTGTAATAGAGGCAAAGTTTGCTCTGTTTATGATTACCTAGAGGAATAAGTGGGCATATACAAAGGGAAAATTAGTGATAGTATGGATCTTGTCACACAAATTGTTGCATTTCATGCCAAACACAAAGTGAAACTAGAGACAGTTGGCATTTTGACATAGATGGAAAGTGGATGGCAGATGATGGCTAGAGGATACTGAGGAAGAAATTTTTGCTCCAACAAGTTACACCAGCAGAGTTTTGGTACACCCTTCCACTCATACCTTTATTATTTTTTATCAAAGTTTATATAGAGATTACATAATATCAACCATAATCCTTATGAAATTAACCATTAAACTACCTAAACCCTAAGCCCCAAATCCCTTATCTTTTGTCCCTTAATCCCTTAAACCCTAACCCCTAATCCCTTAACCCTTAATCCTTGCTAGATCAGAACAATTAGGTGCTAAATTAGGTGCTAAGGCAAGCTCTAAAGTAGGTGCTAAATTAGGCATTAAATTAGGCACTAATGTAGGTGCTAATTTGGGCGCTAATTTGGCTGCTAATTTTAGGTGCTAATTTAGGCGCTAATTTAGCACCTACTTGTTCTGATCGATGCAAAAAATGCCAAAAATAGCACCATCCCGATAAATAGTGCTGACTTTTTCAAAAAATTGGAGAAAAATACATTAAAATAGTGGGTGGAAGCAAAAAAAAGAGCAAAAAAGGGAGCTAATCATAGGGATTTGTTGTAGTGATACAAACTATACAACAATCAGGTACTTGATGAATAAACTAGTGGTCAGGGGTAGACTTGTCAAATGGTTATTGCTACTTTAGGAGTTTAATGTTACAATTGTGGAAAAACCAGGAAAGGTTAATGTAGTAGCAAAATTTCTCTCAAGACTACCAACAAAATCTGAAGAAGATATTTTAGATGATTCATTTCTAATGAACACTTATTTTCCCTCTCTCTGTATACAACTTGGTACGCAAACATAGCTAATGATCTAGTCATAGGGAAAACATCACATCTCTCACCAAGGGAAAATAAACATTTAGTTGAGAGAAGTTTCCCTTATTCATGGGTAGCTGGATATTTATTCTATACAGGGATAGATAATATAGTGAGGAGGTGCATCAAAGAATATGAAGTGTATGACATCCTAAAAGCATGCCATGATGAACCTTGTGGATGACATTTTGTATTAAAAAGGATAACACTAAAAATCTTGAAAGCTCACTATTATTGGCCAACGCTTCACAAGGATGTATTCAAGTATACAAGAAGGTGTGACAAGTGTCAAATAATGGGAAGACCAACTAAAACAAATAAAATGACACTTTATCCACAACTTGTCAAAGCACCATTTGACAAGTGGGGGCTAGATTTGATTGGTCCTATAACACCTACATCAAAAAACAAAGAGTATATCTTGGTCTGTATATATTACCTTACAAAGTGGGTAGAGGTCAAAGCTTTATAATTTTACAAAAATGGAAATATTGCTAAGTTTTTCTATGAAGATATCTTCATAAGATATGTTGTTCCTACGGAAATAGTGATAGATCAAGGGCCTCAATTTACATTAAATCTGGTCAATAAATTGGTACAAGAATATGGGTTCAAAAATAGGAAATCTACTCCTTACCACCCTCATGCTAATGGATAAGTGGAGGTTACTAACAGAGAAATAGAGAACATTCTTACAAAATGAGTACAACTCCACAAAAAAGTCTAGGAAACAAGATTACCTAAAGTAGTTTGGGCTTATATGACAACTTGGAAAAAAACAAAAGGCTTCACACCATATGAATTGGTGTATGGAAAGAAGGAAATCCTTCCAATTAAGTTTGAGTACAAGACTCTTAGAACAACAATACAATTAGGGATGGGTATATCAGAAGCACAAAGACTACAAAATCTCAATACTTTAAATGAGATACACATGAAAGTGTTGAACATAGGTTGTCATTGATTTCAAAGTATTATCAAAGGTTGTTTTTAATTGTTGTTAAAGGGTGTCAAGGCTATAAAATATGAAGGTTTTCAAAGATGAAAGATATTGTAGGAGTACTTGAATTATCATTATATTCCCATTGACTTAAAGTGTTATTTATTTGGAAGTAATAATCATGAAGAAGTTGTCTTATCAATTAGATCCTATATCAAGCAACTTGCATTAAGTTTTGTTGAGATGTGACTTCCTTCAAACAATTGGTGTGTTTATTATGCCATGCTAGGTATGCAATTAGTATGTTTGTGGTGATCTAGAAGTCTATGCAAGGGTATCTTTTGGGAAGAGAGATTTCTAAATATGATAGGCAGAAATGTAGTAATACTTTATGTTTTGGAAGGAGAGTATGCCTAAACTTGTTTTATTAGTTTCTTGAGTTTCTAGAGAATATGTTCAATGTGCAATAAGTTTGGAGTGTCAGAAGGTTTTTTAAGCTATTCAAATTTCAAGGCATGTGTGGTAATGGCTAGTAGTGTGAAAAATTCAAATATTGTGTGTCAAGTGAGGATAGGACCTGCTTAAGGTTCCTGTGGTGGCGCAAGGCATCAAGTTCTTTTGGTGGCAAGAAATTTGTGTTTGGACTGTTGTATTACACATTCATGTAAATTAAATTTAGGTCCACCTTATGTTTTCTTGGCTATTTGTGGATCCTTGGCCAACATGGAAAAGTGTCAATGTAATTTCATGTATATATTTCAAATGTTCAGATGCATTATGTGTGTGTGGGTTGCATAATTTATCAGTTGTATTGGTAGTGATCAAGTAAGGTAATTTTGAGTACATAACTGTGAAGAAAAGAGGAAGCACAAGTATTAGATCATTCTCAATATGGAAGTGTGTCAGCTATGATCAGAGTTAAATTTTAGATTTGCAAGCTTTATCTCTATATTTCAATAAGACTAGTGTTCTACCTATTCTATTGTTTTGATAGCAATTGATGTCTCTCTTCGGTGGGGATTGTTGTCTCCAGTAGGTTGATGCCTATAGATTCAATAGGGTATTGGTATCTCTAGTAGGTTGGTATCTACTTCATATTGTAATATCACTTATTATATTTCTACAATATGAGGTTGGATTTGGGTAGTAGATCTAAGCAGCTATTCTCACCATGGTTTTTCCCATCTTGAGTTTCCACGTATATCTAGTGTTATCTTGTGTTGTGTTATGATTAATTGCTTAAGTGATTATGTGCTCTTCATGTTGAAAAAGTATATAACAGTAGAAAAATTCCAAGTTGCATGATCCAATAAGTAGTGTTGAAGTTGAGAATTTTGAATTAAGTAGATCTACTGATTCACCCCCCTCTTAGTAGATTGTGTGCCCTTCAATTGGTATTAGAGCTAAGTTCCTTTGTAGAATTTTAATAGCTTAAGGTAGATTCAAGATGGCACAAGAAAGTTCTTCTAGAAACAAAGTACCAATCTTTGATGGATCCAATTTTTCATTTTGGAAAGTTAGGATGGAGTCCTATTTAATGGATTTAAGAGGGTGATCCCACAAAGCTGGTTTACAATTTCTGAGAGATTTTGTTTTTTGTTTTTTGTTTTTTTTTTTCTTCTGAAATCACATATTTTAAGAAAATATAATGATTTAAGGCTTAAAAAGTTCCATTTAAAGCATTCCAATTGAAGAGGGTTTTATCAAACTACCTTAGATCAAACCCCCTTGGATAGAACCCCACTAGTTTTAAACCATACCAGTAGCAGAGTCTTCTTTACACCTATCAAAATGCTGATAGAAAACCACTTTTGATTTACCTTTTGGGGGATCAAATGATTCATTTAAAATTTATTTTTTGTAAGTATGTAGTCCTTATTATAAGCTTCCCAAATAGTATAATTTTAAATAAATTTAATTTTATTACTAGATTTATTTTTTATTTCTTGTGTATGTAGGTTTTTCACTGAAAATCAAGCTCTTTGTTTTGCACGTGGAAAAATAGAAGAATATCAATTTTTTTTTTGAAAAATATGAGTGCACCAGATATTGAAGTCCTTGATCCAACAAAAAAAAATTTGAATTTTGATACATACAAAAAAAGTTGTGTTATACGGTTCACCTATGTCGAATTGTAATTGGTTTGACTTCAAAACTTGATTAAGGAAAAAATATTCAATAAAACACTATGAAACTAATTGGAAGCACTAGATATTGTAGTTACAAATCTAAATTTGAAAAAATTAAATTTTTATCCTTCATGGAAAAAAAGTTGTGTTATATAGTGAGCCTCACTCCTTAAAAATGTTTACTGAAAAAAACTAGTTTTTGAAGGAGATGGAAAAAGAAGTGCAATATAATTCCAAAATTTTAAAAAAATATATATTTAGAATCTACAGAAAAAATGCCACAAATCACTTGTTTGTATCATCTTCAAATTCTTCATGGTTTACCCACTATAGGTGCCCGAAAGTGAAAATTTAGTTAGAAAAAATCAGTTTAGTGTCTAGTTTGGCCAAAAATTGTAAACTAGTATTATGGGATCACCCAAGAATGGATATTTGGATGTCAATTGTCGAACGATATGAGCCTCCTAAAAACCATCCTAGGGATCAAGTCAGAAAGAGATCCCTTGAACTCAATACTAAGGCAAGTACGTAAGTGACATGCTTTGGAAGTTCAAGATCTGAAAGAACCATGACAAGTGATGAAAGCATGAGATTCAATGATGGATTTACTCAAGTGAAAAAAGAAGAAGAAGATCCAAAAGATAGGGATATAATATTAGGTCAAATTTTCCTTTCTCTGGTTATTGTTTTAATTGCAATAATTTTGGGCATAAGGCTATTGAATGTAGAAGTGCTCCAATAAGAAGAAATAATTTTGTCAGCAATAATGTATTTGCACCTCTGTGTAATTTTTATATCATTTTTTTCAAGAGTAACAACTTTTTCACACATTTCAAGGAACTGGAAAAGAAATTTTGTGAGTTATCCTTTGCCATAAAGTGGGAGAAAAGAATCAAAGAGTAGAAGTCATGAATCAGGAAAGGCTTGGAAGAAGGTTCCTGAAGAGAAGAAGTTTGAAAAATCAATGAATGCTCAAACTACGCTACATGCTCAAAAGGAGAAGAACCTGTGGATCATATACACTGGTTTCTTTAGCCATATGACTAGAGAGAAGAGTAAGTTCATGAATTTTAAGAAATTTGAAGGTGGTTCAGTGACCCTTGGAAATAATTCAATTGCTAAAATCTCTGGTAAGGTTACTTTAAGTCTTGATGGTGGTAGAACAAAGACATATGATGTTTTGTATGTTGAAGGTTTAAAGCATAATTTGTTAAGTTTGTCAGTTAGATGTGTGACAAGCTACAAGCTATCTTTTAGTGCTGAAGGTTGTGAAATTGGGGAATCTAGTACTCGTGAACTAATTGCATAACAAAGCAAGACAAAAAATGACATTTATCATCTCAGTGATCTAAATGGAAAAAAAGTTGTCTCACTGTGCAAAAATATGAAAGCTAGCTTTTTCGAAGAAAGATGTCTATTTTTGATGGGATGATGAGTGCAACAAAGCTTTTGAGTCAATCAAAATTTATTTGGCCAATCCTCCTATTTTGATTTCGGCCATGCAAGATAGACCCTTTCTACTTTATATCTCTGTGTCACCTCATGCTTTAGCAACTTTATTGGCTCAACATGATGACGGTAAATAAAGAGTGGTCCACTACATTAGTCATATCCTAGTTGATTATGAAACTCTATATTCTACCATAGAGAAACAATGTGTCACTCTTTTTTTTGCAATGCAGAGGTTATGACACTATCTTTTCCATGTAGAAACCCATGTAATTGTAAAATGTGATATGCTTAAATAATTATTTACTAGAATTGATCTCTTGAGAATATTGGTGAAAGGGGTAATTTTTCTCTTTGAGTTCGATATCAAGTTCATAACTCAAAAGGAAAATTAAAGGACAAGTTGTTGCCGATCAGTTGGTGGAATCTCGCCCATCCCATTCCCCTCTAATTTGGATTTATTTCTAGATGAAAAAATCTTTGCACTAGACCATGAACCCATGTGGGAAATGTATTTTGATGGATTGAGATGTCAAACCAGTTTCAAGGTAGGTGTGGTTTTAATCTTACCCAAAATAAATCCAATTCCTCTATCCTTTCAATTAGAATTTCATTATACTAATAGCATCACTGAGTACGAAAAACCTTATTGCTAGCTTACATGTCGTGATGACATTAAGCATTAAACATATTCACATTCATGGTGATTCCAAACTTATTGTGAACCAAATCATTGGAATGTATCAGGCTAAGCAAAGTAAGCTATCTCAGTATCTAGATTTGGCTTTATACTTGATTGATTCTCTTCTTTTATGATAGACAATGTTCCTAGGAGAGAAAATCGCCACACTAATGTAATGGCGAGTGCAACCTCCCTTGTACCCTAAGACGATGGTGTAGAAGAGTACCACTTTATGGTTGAAATTATTAGCTCTCCTACTGTCTCAGATCAACCTAAACCTAATAGTCTCATGTGTGCTCATGTAGATTCAGGGGAATGGTGTTCCCACATTTATAATTATCTAAGAACTAGAAACTTTCCTGATGATGTGACTAAAAACACTCATACTCAAATACAAAAGATTTCAACTAGATATATTATCTTATCTGATGTTATTTATTAAAAATCCTATGATGGTCTTCTTATTTTATGTCTCACTAAGGTTTAAGTACCCCTTGCCCTTCAAGAAGCTCATTCAGGCTCTAGGGGCAGACGTTTTGGTACTAAATCCTTAGTGTGTAAACTTCTTGATATGGTATATTATTGGAAAACAATGGAGAAAGAATCCTTTTCCTTTTTCAAGAAGTTTATTCAATGTCAACAACATAGTAATATCATTTGAGCTCCTACACAATAACTTCAAAATTAGACCTCTCCTAGACCATTCACAAAATGGGGGTTGGATATTATTGGAAAAATATCACCTCCTTCTTCTAAAGGACATACCTTCATCATTATAGATATTGATTACTTTACAAAATGGGTTGAAGCTATTCCATTTCGATCCACTAACGCAAAAGCAATTTGTAGTTTTCTTCTAAACAATATCATTGCTTGCTTTGGATTGCCTTCTACCCTTGTTTCTAAAAATGGTAGTTCATTTAAGAACAAAAAGATAAAGAAATTCTTAGAAAAAATTCATATCCAACATCGATTTTCTACACCTCATTATCCTCAATCTAATGGCCAAGTTGAAGTTTCTAATAAAACTCTTGAGTCAATTCTTCAAAAAATAATAAATAAACACGATAAATACTAGAATACTCAATTGAATTACACCTTGTGGGTCTATTGCACAAGTGTTCGTATGCCTATTGGTACAACCTCATACAACCTTGTGTATGGTGTCAAGGCTATCATGCATTTAGAGTTGGAAATTCTATCTTTGTGAGTTTCCCTTAAAGGATTAATTGATGATGACACCTACTATACCAAATTCTTAAACTAGCTTGAGTTGCTCGATGAGTGTCGATTGCAGACCCTCAAACATCTCCAAGCTTACCAAAGATCCATTTCTAAACATTACAATCAATGTGTTCTTTCTCACACATTCAAGGTAGGTGATCTCCTTCTCTATGAGAATTAGAGAAATGTGAATGCGCCACCTGATCAAAAGGGGAAGTTCAACCCTAATTGATTAGGTCCTTACATAATGATCTTTGTGTATGGTTCTGGTGCATATGGACTATTGTCTATGGATTGTATGCCTCTAAAAGAACTGGTCAATTCAATGCATCTCTGTCGATACTATGCATAAGGTCTATGTAGCATGCACATGACACTTGTTCCTCTCCAAGGATCATAGGCCCTTGTGCTATGAAATTTCTTCAATAACACATTATTTTCTTAGTTTGTGCTATGATATAAACATGTGTATATAATTAATTTATTTAATTAGGAATTAGTATACATTTGTTTTATTTATTATGCTATGTATCCATGCATTATGTTTGATTAGCTCTTTTGGTTAGGAAGTTAAATCATCATTGTATTTAATCAAACGTACATATAATGTGTGTTTACTAAATCATGATAGCTTCTAATGTAAACATACATCCATATGCATATATCCATCATATAATGGTACATGAAAAGAAGTACACATAAAGAAAACTATGAAGTTGATCCAAAAATCTTATATATATATCAAAAATATCTTGTAAATGTATCACACCACTGTGAAAAAATGTGGTGTTTGTATATTTGTATATGAATATATATATAAAAAATGATATGGTATACAAAATATGGCTCTTAGCCCTTGGTTGCATGGCTCCCTAATCCCTTTGGCAGTGGCAGTAATGGAGGAGGGTGTTGGATTGATGCATATGAGTGATCAATGAGACCATGACATAGACATGCTCTGTGACCATAGTCCTCAAATCTCTCCTCGAAGGCCTATCACATCCTCCTATAGTTGCATGATATGCTCCTGTAGAGAAGCCTCTCACTCCTGGGCCTTCCACAACTCATCTTTAATTTGCTACACCTGAGGATCTTGAGGACCAGGAGGTGATATCCTCGTTGCCTCTACCTACCTCTTGAGGTCATTGAATTGGCTTTGTAGGGCATCACATTCTACCTTTAAACTCTTTACCCATGTCATGACCTAATCTTTCTCGAGTAACACAATAAGGAGCTTTGTAGCCCACCGGTCCCACTTCTTGGTCATTGCAGTGAGCTCAATGGTTCACTGAACTACCTCTACCTGTGTCTCCTCATAGGCCATACTTAGACGTGATACAAGCTCAAATAAGTGGGAATGGTGCCCTACTAAGGGAGGCTTGTAGGCATCGAGGACCAACCCCTAGATCTGGATGGCTTGGGCTGCCTATGAGATACACCACCCGATGAAATCAAAACATTGCTATTTGACCATTGCAACCACAAAGATATTAGTCAATATCAATACCATATCATCAAAGTATACACACACACACATATATATGAGAAAATGTGGAATGAAATAACTAAAACAAAAAAAAGCATGTATCATACTTGTACTTGGGTCCCCAACCCACTAATGTGGATCTGGGTGTGGAGCTATGATCAACCCTATTGTAGGGGGCAAAACCACCTAAGTGGTCGATAGTGTCATTGAGATGAATGGAGCATGTATTGGTGATGCTACTCGTTGCCCTTGCCTTGGCTTATTTGCTACCTTTCCTCCCTCTATCGGGACCCTCACCTCTTGACCCCTAAGACCATCATATCCTATGGAGGTGCCTGCTACGAAAATTGGGGTTAGACCTACTATCAGCCACTAGTTAGCAAGCTAACTGTAATGTCGATGTCATTGGTTGCGAAGGCCTCTGAATGGTCATCATCAAATCCATAGTCATCATTGAGTGTGTCATCGATGATTGTTGGATGGGGTTAGTAGCATCAAAATTCAGAATTTCAATTGGTCTGGTCAAATGGTTCAAAATTTGCAAGTGACAAAAGTTCAGTATATAAGGTTTCGTCAGCTTTCTGTGTAATGAGTATGACCTATTTTGTCCATGCTCCTCCATGAATTTGTGTTAGGACTTGCGGTTTTGGGAAAATGTTTATAGCTGTTTGCGCATTGAGATTTCTAGATGGCATGATATTTTGAGATCCACGTGTCCTGTGATTGGTGATTAGTTGAAGTATTTTTTTAAGTCCTATGCCTATCTGACCAAAAACATGTAAAGGTTTGTAGAGTTGGGTGATCCCACAATACTGGTTTACAATTTTTGGCCAAACTGGACACTAAAATAATTTTTTCTAACTAAATCTTCACTTTTGGGCACCTATAGCGGCTAAACTATGAGGAATTTGAAGATGATGCAAACTAGTGATTTGTGACATTTTTTTGTAGATTCTAAATATATTTTTTTCAAATTTTTTGAAATTAGATTGCACTTCTTTTTCCATCTCCTTCGAAAACTAATTTTTTTCAGTAAACAACAATTTTAAGGAGTGATACTCACCGTATAACGCATAATTTTTTTTCCATGAAGGATAAAATTCTATTTTTTTGAATTTAGATTAGTAACTATGATATCTAGTGCTTCCAATTTGTTTCATAGTGTTTTATTGAATATTTTTTCCTTAATCAAGTTTCAAAGTCAAACCAATTACAATTCAGGACATAGGTATAACGTAACTTTTTTGTATGTATCAAAATTCAATTTTTTATTGGATCAAGGAATTCAATATCTGGTGCACTCATATTTTTCAAATTTTTTTTGATAATTTTCTATTTTTACATGTGCAACAAAAAGCTTGATTTTTGGTGAAAAACCTACATTCACAAGAAAAAAAAAATAAATATAATAATAAAATTAAATTTATTTAAAATTATACTTTTGAGAAGCTTTTAATAAGGACTACATACTTACAAAAATAAATTTTAAATGAATTCATTTGATCCCCAAAAGGTAAATCAAAAGTGGTTTTTTATCAACATTTTGATAGGTGTAAAGGAGACTCTGTTATAGGTATGGTTTAAAACTAGTGGGGTTCTATCCAAGGGGGTTTGATCTAAGGTGGTTCGATCAAACCCTCTTCAATTGGAATCCTTTAAATGGAGCTTTTCAAGGCTTAAATCATTAGATTTTCTAAAAATATGTGATTTCAACAAAAATCAGGATCTCCCAAAAATTGTAAACCAGTATTGTGGGATCACCCAGTTTAATGATGTGATGTGAATGTAAGAGGGAGCTATTATAGGTCCATGCCAACCTATATCATGTGTTGTGGCACAAAGGCAATTTAATTTGAATTGGGTCCCAACAAGGCATGTTTTGCATTACCTTAGGAGACATCTAATTAGGCTAACCTAATTAATGTTTGCAATGATGTTGATATATATAGAAGATCATTTTGAGTTTGTGATAACATGATTATGATAGAGATGTGATCCAAATACAAGCAAAAAGGAATTTTTTTGCAGAGGATTGAGAAAAGGTTGTGCGAATGTAATACTAAGCAGAGATTTGTATTCTATATCAGGCGAAGTGTTTTGGGTCAGGATCTTGAGCTTCAAAGGAACTAAATTCAACATATGCCAGATGCATTTTGTATTAGTTCAAATCTTGGTTGTGTAGCCATTTTCTCTATCATACTTTTCTCTATGAACAGTGAGTTCATTTGGACAGTGAGTCCACCTGGTAGTGAGTCCTTCTGCAATATTTTATGACCAGTGATAATATATTGTGAGATAATCCTCACCATGGTTTTCCCACTTTGGGTTTTACACATAAAATTTTGGTTTTCATGTGTTGTATGTGCTATGGGTTGTTTATGCTTTCATTTCTATTAGTTGCTAAGTATGCTATGTTAATTGGATGGTTAGTGATTAAATGGTTTTTAGGAATACTGATTCACGCCGCTCTTAGTATTTTGGGTGTTCAATAGTGCTATAGTAGGTCATAGTTATCAGTGCCAATATCATTGTGCAACAATGACAAAATGGCCCCACCACTATGCTCCCTCACCTCAAGCGACTCTTGAAAAAGCATACAAATCTCATGTTAGAAAAATCTACATTCTAACTCTACATCATCAAAAATTCTCTAAAGTTCCTAAATATGCCTCTGAGACTACAACATGCCCCACAAACATCTCCATGACATGATGGCGTCCAAATCCAAACAACAGTTGAATGATGCTAGTGCGCTAGTTGGATTACTGCACTGCTCAGGAAAACTAAAAAGCTAAAAAAATTGACTAAAATGACTAGTTGGGTGGAAAAATTTTGTGTACCTCGTCAGGTGGGTTGCCCCTCGCCACAGTGGTGCATAGCTGGTTGATCTGCAAAGGTACAAAGTCACATCTGTGAGGCATTTTTCTAAAAAATTTCTCTAAAAGTCAACAAAGTCCTTATTGTGAATACTAAAAATGACCCTTCCATGGGCCCATGTGACATATATAGGCTCATTTTTTCCCATTTTTTGTAGTGAAAGTGCTCCTTCCATCCTTCCTATTTTCACCCCACCTAGCTAGGGGAAAAAATAGGAGGGGGGATCTATTAACCTCTTTATCATAATTTTCTTTCGAATCATTGATTTTTTCTTAAGTGCATAATCCTAGTTTGATTTTAGTTTGTTGTACATGTTTTTTTATTGCTTGTATATATTATCAAATTGTTTGTGTCCATCATGGTGTTTTCACCATATTGCCATAGGATTGTCATAGTGTCATAAGGTATATTTTTGAATTTTACCTTTTGGTATGCTTCTCACTATGGTAGCTTCTAATTTTTGAAATTGACCCGATTGTGAATTTTGCAGAACGAAACTTCACATTAGGCACTACTGTTTCTCATTGAGCTTGAACACTAGGGGAATCATCAACATCTATCTACTCAACCTCTATGACCTCTACAATATCCTTTTTCACATAAATCTATACAAAATTTTCAAAATTTTAGTTTTAGTATTTATGTCTTCATAACTACTTTAGTGTAGCTGATTTTTCCCCAAAATTTAACTCACTAAAGTGGGGGAAAATGTAGTGTCATAAAATTGCACCTCATAGAAATTTCACACTTGTGCATCTAGCCCATTGCATTTATGAGAACCCACCATATTAATGACAAAAACCTATAAGTCAAAATTTCATGATTTCAACTTCATAGGAAACAACGATGAAGCACTAAAAGCCTAGACATGCCTTATTCTTGCAAAGTTTTGAGTAGGACACTTGAGCGACGCATGAACATCCTTGTGATGTGCTAGCATCCCTAAAAAATTTGAGATTCGAATGAGAATATTTCAAGTCCCTTGCCTATGACACATGTCATCATGGCATAAAAATGGATTTAATGACTCTTCCTACCTTTGCAACCTCACAAAACTTGTCTTTTTCACTCTCATTTTCACTCTCATTCTACTTTATTCTTCTCATTCTTTCTCATCCTCTCTAGTGAAGCTCTGGAAAATTTCCATCACAACAATAGTCAAGGCTCTCTTGCAAGCTAGCATATCACATCTATCAAGCCAAGTGGGGAGCCACAAGAGTTGTTGGTAACACTCTCTTGTCTATTTGTCTCATCAATTTACTATCATCTATTTATCTCATCTATTAAATTCATGATAGGGGCTCTCCTCCACAACGGGGTTTGTTTCTATCACATGTCTTTACATTTCATATCTTTTTTTCTATCTCTATCTATCTGGCTGTTCGTGGAGGTGGAAACACCAAAACGGGGGTTTGACTAAGGCAAGCCCCAAAACAACCCCAATATTTTCCCCTCTTCATCTTGTGTGCAAATGTACAGACTTGAAGAGCTGAAAATTGCAAATTTGAAGGTTTTACTCACTGTTTTGATAGGGACAATAGCATGGGGTGCAGACGTCCCCGTGGCACGTTGTTGTCCATGGTCGAGGCTTAACCCTCCTAGGGGAAGAATCTGAGTTTTAAAGTTTTTGTTTCTATAAATTATAGGTTGTAATCTTATCATCAGTTCTTGTTATTAAGAAATTTTATCATTCTTGCCCCTATTAGTTTAGTGTTCATTTAATTAAGTTGTTCAAATACTATTTATTTTCTACCTTGTCACCTGAGCTTTATTTTTTGAGGTAACTGAGGGCTATTTGCTTCTTGTAGACTCTCTTTATCCTGAGTCTTGAGAGTAGTGAATCCACTATTTTACACCACTCAAGCACAAAGATAAATTATTTTACAATCTTCTCCCAATTGGAGAAGCTTGAACCTTCACAAATGATCTAGCAGTATGAAACCAAAGAGCATGAAGGATTCTGGTGTGAAATGTTTATATAGACATCTAAGAATTCATGTACTGATGCTCATAGAAGTCTTTCTAAATGTATATAAAGTCCATACAATAACATGATCTGGTAGATAATACAAACAATCTAGTTCACACACATTGATTGAACTTTGACCAAAGCATTTATATACTACACTATACTACACATATATTGTAGGCTAATTTACTTACTATTCTCTAGTCTTCATATCTAGGACCCATCCACTCTCTCATGTTTCCAATTACCATATGTCATGGAAATAAAAAATATGAAGTTACAATATTCAAGATGGGTAAATATGACAATATAACTATGTTTTCCTAAATTTTTTCATTATAGAATTATTATTAACTAGTCTTAAATAGTCTTCCTTTGATCTTCATTATGAGGTTGAATAAATTAACCCACCTTAGGTTCCTAGAAAATATCCATTCTATATTTGAGGAATAAATACATTCTATTTATGCTAGGTAATAACCCTTACAACATGAATAATCTCCTTTGAGGTAATCTAAATTTAATTAAAATTGTATAGTTGATAAATCAAATGTAAGGAACAAATAAGATTCCTAGTATAATAATCTACCTATTGGTAACATCACATACAAAAGAGGATACTATTCCTTATCATATCCATCTTAGGTAACTTAATTACTTCAAGTCCAATGTTGAATTTAATCATTCACATACTATACATCAATGTATATGTGGCATGAGTTTTCAACATATGTTTCGTGTACCTATGTGGGTTGTATTTCTTGTTTGGGATACAAATATATCATTCTTTACTTTTGAAAAGTTCTTTTCAATTCATGCTGCAGGAGCATCCCGGGCGAATAAGCAATCTGCATCCACCAACCCACCAACAATAGTTTGACTTGATTTCCATCAATTTTGGTTTGATTTCAGTTTAATGTGGCACTTTTTGGTGTTGCAGTCAATTTTCAGAGTTAGTTTCAAATCCAATTGCAGTGGTCGAGGTTTAATGACATTGTTGTCATTGATTGACAAAATATCATTTATCACTATGAATTTGAACTGCATTCTAAAGTTTACTACCTATTTCATCTTGGAGGTTATTGATTTTGTTTCAAAAAAAAAGAAAAACAAATGTTTTATTCCTTCCAAGGATGCAAAGGATCGAACTATTGAAAATTGAAAAAAAATAGAGCACATAACTCAAGGAGAGTGGCCAAGAATGAAGGGATTTAATAAGGAAATGAACGTGAAAAGACAAAATTGATTTAAAACATTTAAAAATAAAATGGCAGATTGATGTTGAAGAGATTAATACCCACACACGAAGATTTGAGGAAGGAGAGAGGTTGTGTGGAGGTAGCAAGAAGAGGGAGGAGGGCGCACGCAACACCAGGAGGAATAATGCGCCATATATATTGCTGCTAAATTGGACGTTAGTGCCAGGAAGATGGGCTGCATATGTGGATAGATTTCAGTTGAATGAAATGATAAAAAATAAAGCCAATAAACTAGTTAGCGATTGAGGGAACAGATAGAGGGCTGCCTGGGGAATTAGGGAAGAGATTGAAGGGGTGCTACAGCTGATAAGGGCAGCGCTAAAGTGAGAGCTCGAGGGGTGTGAAAGAAAAGACATAAAGAAAGACAAAAGGAGGGGTGCGAGGTGAGTAGTAATGGTAAGTTCGTTGGTACAGATTGGAAGCTGGTTAGGGGAGATGATTCAATAGTTGTGATAGTAGTTGTTTATATAGTGTCTAATAGTGGTGATAGTAGTTGTTTATACAATGTTGAATAGTTGTGATTTGATTAGGGGAGAGGGGCCCATAGTGGAGCGGGCTCCAATAGTGGGGATAGAAATAGTCCTTAGTGGGCCTCATAGTGGAGCATCTTAATATCCAATTGCAAAATACTTTTTATCCATAAACTACACAAACTGACAAATCATGTGATGCCACATCGACGCACCAATAAAACATGATTTAGTGCACCGCTATCAGTCTCACTTTTTTTTTGAGCCTTTTTTAATACCTTAACAAAAAGCATGCTGATGTGGCATCATATTTGATGATGTGACCCTAAAATTATTTTTTTAAGTAGGTGAGTTGCCAAATAAACTGCTGTACAAAATTGACATTGATTTGAAATTCCATGTAGGATTTTGAGAAACACGAAGTTAGGGTGCTCCACTATGGGCCCCTCTCCCCTACCCATTATTAAACAAAATGTATACCTTTGATCTAAAAAACAACCAATCATGTGATGCCACATCAGCGCTCAACTACCCATGATGTGAATGCACAAGTATTGGTCTCACTTATTTTTTGGGCCTTTTTGGACACCTTGACAAAAAAACATGCTGATGTGGCATCATATTTGATGATGTGGCACTAAAACAAAAGTTATAAGCAGGGGACTTGCCAAGTAAGCTGCTGTAAAAAATTGGGAGTGATTTGAAATTTCCACGTAGGATAATTACGAGCGTGAAGTTAGGGTGCACAACTATTGGGTCCTCCCCCCTAATATTTCACAAAGGACCGAAGGTGCATGAAAAGGAGTAGAGCCAAGAGGAAGACACCGAGATGGAGAATCTAAGATTTGGAAGCAAGTAAATTTTGCATATTAGGCTATAAATGATACAAGCATATGATAGAATTGCCAATATTGAATGTCATCAAAATTGCATAGGAGAATTTAATTGAGGAAATAAAATCAATTTTGTCTCTATTATTTTTGTGTGATTTGAATTGGTTAATTGACAAATGTAATTGTCAATTTGATTTCGAATTGGCTAGGGGTTTGAATTGAAGTTTGTATCAGTAAACTTGAGCAAGTTGGATTTGGGTCTATGAACAACGAGAGTAGTTTCATTTGAATTAATTCATCACTATAAAATATATTAATAAAACACATAAACATAAGATTATTCTAACATGTTTATATTCTATTAATAAAAGATAATACAAAATTATTATTATAATTATATATTATTTTATTAACAAAATAAGATACTAATACTACATATAATAAAAATGTTTGTATGGGTGTATACACAAAAGAATTGAATGATAAAATTTAAATAAACATTTAACAAACTAAAAAATGATTATTGAAGTCTAAGCACAACAATAAGTAGAGATAATCTACCTTGCCTATGGTTTAAACTGAAGTCAATCCATCCAATAGAATTAGAATTGCCTATGGTTTAAACTGAAGTCAATCCATCCAATAGAATTAGAATTGTACCATGATAAGATGTTTAGATCCTACAAAATTTCAACTAGTCAATCCCAAAACATATCTTAAAATCTAAGTGTAGACCCTTTGTATTGAATTTAATCCTTAGACATAATTCTAATTATTGCATGAAATTCATAAAAATTTCTATACAAAGATATGAATTGCATTTCAAGGCAATTAACTCTTTAACATTTATATTTGAAATTTTCTTTAAGTTTAGAGAAGGGTAGAATGAATGTACACAACTAGATCCAACCTTGGGCTTGTCCTATTACGTACTACCAATTCCAATCCTTAAAAAAGTAACTTCCAGTAGTAAATGATTTGGATTTTAAACAAAATAATAAGTTTAAACAATGTTGATGTGAATACGATATGGGAATGGGATGTGATCATTATTAGAATAGCCAGATAATCATGGAAATGTCCCTACAATTATGATTACCTAATATTTATATTATATATATATAGAATATCGTAGGTGAATATTTGGTAGAATAATCCTTGCTTACTATTCTATATCATACTATTCTATATCATATGTCGATCCCAACATATATAATAAATTAAAAAAAAATATTATAGCTTTTAAGTTTTATTCTCTGTTCTCCTTAGGAGCTTCTATGGAATAAAAATGTAGCGTTTTTGAGTTTTGAGGAAGTAGTGATTAATCATGAAATTTTGAGTAGACCAAATTTAGTTGCATGAATATTTTATAGTGATATTTTTTTAGTTTGGAAGAGAAAACTAATATACGAACACACATTTCTAATACATGCTAACCTTTCATTAGATCTAGTAGATTTAAACCTATAATTATTGTCACCATATTAAAATTCAACACAATAATTATTGTAGCATTTGATTTATAATAGTTAAGAAAAAGTGGTGACACATGCAAAGTTTGTATGCAATATATATATATGTATGTATATATGTATGCATGTGTATGTATGTGTATGTGTATACACACACACACACACATATATATATACATACATACATAATATACATACACACACACACACACACACACACACACACACACACACATATATATATATATATATACATACAAACATACATATATATAAATACATACACATATATACATATACATACATATACATATACATATATACATACATACTTGCATACATATAATATTTACCTCAATTTTATAAATTTAATTTGGAGATTCAATAATTTGATAAAATATAATTTGTATAAAAGAAATTTAATAAAATAATTCGTGCTTCAAGAATAACACACATTTCCATAAATGAGGGTTAACACCCTAGAAACTTCATGGCAATGATCCCCAAGTTACAAACCTTTTTGTGAAATGATGGAATGATAGAGTGCTTAAGCTTTATGGGACTGAGTTTGAGATTAATGAAGAATTCATTGCTGGTATTACTGGCCTAGCTATGGACAAAATGAAAGTCTTTAGGGGCAAAAAGGAGGTGCAAACCACAATGAATTTTTTTTTCAAAGATAATGATGAGAGAGATTTTAAGACTGCTAAGAGTGGCAGATATCAGTGCAATTCCTTTAAGGCTTTATGGGGGGATGTAGCGGAGGAATTAATGCGCTATATTACCCTAGAAGGCTGTTTTTCGGTAGTGAATGCATATCATTTAATTTTGCTTAACCACTTCCGACATAAGAGGAGGGTTTCTTTCCCATTTTATCTTCTTATGTTTCTTGACTAGAGTATCAAGGATCATAAGAAGAACCCAAAAAGTCCCATATTGCTTGTTGAGTTGATTCTCCTTATCTCTGATTATGCAAAGACTTTTGAGGTGCCCAAACCTATGGTCACCCTGAAGGGTAAACAACCCAAACTTGCTGAAGGGTATGATACGGCCTCCGAAGATGAACCAGTAAGAAAAAAGGTCAAGAAAAATAAATTGATTTTGGAAAAGGAAGATGAGTCAGATGAAGATGTGGAATTCGTTCCTGACTCTCTTGCCTCTCTGGAAGGGGGTCCACTTTGCCCTTCCACGGGAAAGAAGAAAAAAGGGAAAGCTTGTGCTAGTGGAGGTTATTTAACTTGTAGTGAAGAAGCTGCTGCTGTTGTGCTGAGTAGGGGTCCGAAGGTGAAGAATGACCTATATGGGGAGGCTTCCTCACTGCCCCCGATTGCCATGAAGAAGGATTTGGGGGAAGTGAGCAGGAAGAAAAGGGTTTTGTGGTCTATGAGCCAAATTTTGGAGCAGGGCCATCCTCTCACAATTGCTAGTGACTTCTTTGCTGATGACTCCCCGAGTGTCAAGCCAATTATGCAGGTGAAAGATAAGGATGGGGATGATGTTGCTGTGTTGGAGACCTAGGGTGTGGACTTGGAGAGGAATAAGAAGAGAAAGGCAGTGGTAGAGGAAATTGCGAGCTCCATCCGCAAGCTTAAGTCTCCGAGTGCTGTGGAAAAAGGTAAGGATTCCCTTGCTAATAAGGATAGGATTAGCTCCTATGAGGAGGAGGATGGCCTGGGAAAAGGGGTTTTTAATATTGATAGAGATGATTTGTCTGATGTGCTTGGAACTGTGCGTGAATGGTCCATTGTTCTGTTTAAGATTTTTAAATGGTTTTTCCACGAACTCAATAAAACAAATGTTAGAGTCAGAGGAATGGTTAACAAGGCTGAGGGGTCATCTGTTCAAAATCAGATAGATGAGTTGTTTGACTCCTTAAATACTGTGGTAGACATTGTTGCGGAGGAAACCCTCAAAATGAAGCAGAATATGGAAGGAAGAATCCTCATTCTTGAGGATCAAATGGGGAAATTTTGGGATTCTGGGATGAGAGGAGGGGAGGGTCATAAAATTGCTAGTAAATATAAATCTACTACTATTACTTCTCCTGTGGTTAGTGCTAAGAATCGAAAAGAAAATTCCCATGATGTTGAGGTTGTTGCTGCTGGTAAGCAGATGGGGGAGGATGTTACTATTGGGAAGGGTGGTGAGAAATGTATTGTTTTGATTTCAGAGGTAAATACGGATGGTCCTGGAACTAGGACTATGAACAAAACTAAAGCTTAGGGTGGGGCTTTTGGGAAGGATAGTTCTAATGTTTTTGAAGATGCACATAAAGCTATAGATTGCCACGTGGAGGTGACAAATATTCTGAAAAACATGTAGTGTTGTTGGTTGGTCCTCCTTTTTGGCTATTTTATTGCTGATGGGTCGCTGCTGTTGGGCTATTATTTGGTTCAATCTTGTTATCTTTTATTTCAGCTGCTTTCTAATGTAAAGGGCTCCGAGCCCCTTCAAAACCCATTTTTTACCTCTAATAAAAAACACACATTTCCATAATGAAACTTATCTATATGATTTAATATGATGTGTGCATTGATCTTGTAAACACCTAGAAATTTTCTTTATTCCTAGTGCTTGATCATCCTTGAATTGGTGACATAAGCTTGTTTTTGAGCTCCATGGTGTCTAGTTAGCTCGAAGCTTTTGGCATTAAAATTTTTCAATCTAGGGTTCATCATGAAAATCTATTTGGCACATAGTTTTTATATTTCATGGAGATTATGCAAACCCAGTTTTGTGGTTTTGAAGCATGTTTTGAGCCAAATTTTAATGTGTCACCATTTGCAAGTAGGTCCATAAGGTCTCATAAAAAGTTTCAAATATCACTATTCAAGCAACAACCTAGTTATTTATCTTCCTTCACTAGCCTCTAGCTTTAGTTTCATGTTGATTGGAGAATTTTTGAGGTCTGAACCAAAAAAAAATTTAACTGCCTTGTTGAAGGACCCCATTTACAAAGGATCCTTGAAAATTACGTTTATTGTGTAATTTTTGGCAACATTATAAGGATCTACATAATTGATTACAATCTTTTGAAAGTTTCATGGCTCTTAGAGGTCATATGCACTTGTGGTGTCAATACTATCATTTGGCTTGTGGAGAAGTTGAACTGCCAATTCCGCTATGTTTAAATTTGTTTTTTTTTATAACATTGCTAATGTTTTAATGTGCCAAGGGGTGGCGAGGTAATATTTTTGAAATATTAAATAGGTCCCCTAATTCAAGGCACAAAATTAGGCATTTTTCACTTTTAAAACTTTATAAAGTTAGTTCTAAAGTGTCGAAGTCTAAATCAAAGGTGGCGTATGATTATCACTTCCTAGATTTTAAAGTGGTAATTAATCAATGTAGTGTGATGAAATGTGGTATGCATTTATGTATATATGCATGTATATGTATTTATATGTATGTATATATACATATACATACATATATACACATATACATACATTTATACACATATACATACATACATACATACATATATGTACATGTATATAACATACATACATATATGTATATATACATACATACATATATGCATGTATATATACATACATATACACATATATCCATTCATACATATATATACACACACACACATACACATACATATATATACATATAGTATGCTATGTAGTTGTGGGTCCTTTATCACCACTATTTATCATGGATTATGTTTATCATTTTGTGTTTTAGATTTAAATACTATATTTTACTTCTCAATGATATATATATTTTTAATTTCCGATAATGTATTTTGGATTTGTGTATGTGGATTGATATATGACTGAACTCAATTTCTGTTTTAGAACTATTCTTGTAATTGTTGATAATGTTCTTGTAAATTCCTATCGAAATATATAAATTATGTATCTAAGTTTATTTGTGTAGATTTATATATACTTGCACTCTACAATTTTACATCTTCACTATTTTTTTTCTTTTCTTTTTTTCTTTTTGATAAAGATGGGGAGCCGCATACTTGTACAGAGATTAAATTACCAGGTTACATAACATATAGAGATACAGTATCAACATATGCATTAAAGAACAAATCACCATATGATATCAACAAAGATACATAGCAGAGATAAGCAGTAAGAGAAAATCAACAGTAGAAAAATTTATAGATATTAAGAGCCTAATTTATAAGATAAGCGGATTGTCCAAAAAATATAGTGCCTGAAAGGAGGAAAGATTTCCAAAAAACCTCTATAGAGGGTGACTATTTGGAAGAGGGAGAGTTATTGTGTTCATTGCTGAAGATTTTGTCATAATTGAAGTTGGGGGAAATAAAAAGCTTCATACCAGAAACTGGAGTAGGAGGAGGGTGCTTGCGAAGAGAAAACAATGCAATGAGAGATAAAGGATTTGAGTGAGATTTCATATGCTTGAAAGGTACCCTGCACATTTAAAACAAGTATGTTAGTACCAAAAACATTTGGTTGGGATATGTGTGCCATTGGAGCGCTAGCTTGGATATTGATTATGACCATGGAGTCACTTTTAATAAGCAAATACTATATTCCTTTTTGAACAATCAATTCCAAACTTAAAAGAAGAGCATTAATTTCTGTGAAGGAAGTTTTTTACATGTTGTAGCAATAACCATGTCCCTCAAAATAGCTCTACCTCCTGATTTACCTCGATTTCCTCTAAAAAGCGCTATCAAAATTTAGTTTCACCATGTTTGGTGGAGGAGCCACCCATTTAACCATGCTCCTATTTATTTTGTTTTGAACTTTGTTTAAAGCATCATTTAGTGGAGGAGGTTTTAGAAATTTCCAGTTGTCTTGAATATAATTGTCCCAACAAAAATGATTTGTTTGAATTAAACAAATAAATCATAGTAGTTTCTGGAATATATTTTTCAATCTTTCAGATTATCATTTTAATATTTGATATATATTCTTTTTGAAGATTATGTTGTTCTTTTCTAATCAAATTTTCTAGATGTGAATGGAAGGGCTTAAAACCTAGATACATGAATACGTAGATTCTTTATACATAAAAGGCTAATTTTGAAAGTTCTTGGAGTGTGAGTTGTGAAGGGGACCATACCAACCCAATTTAGCTTGTAACCACTTCCAACACTATTGACTGAAACTGCAATTTAGAAGAAGATGATTTGTATCTTCATATGACTTTCGAAAAAGAACACAAAGGAAGAGAGCAGTGATGCCAAGTTTGTCAAGCCTCATTCTAGTTAAGATTCTATTATTTAGGGCTAACCATGCAAAATCACCTACCTTTGGGGACATGGAGAGCTCCAACAGGGATTTGAAGGCTAGTGATCTTGTAAGTTTGCTTTAGATAAAGAGAATTAGCCCCCTTTAACTGGGTATTTTCTTGTTTTGGATTTAATCCAAACTATTTCATCTTCTTGATAAGAATAGTAAATATTCCTTTTGTTGAGTTCCTCCTTAAAAATATTATTTTTCATTGGGGAAAGGGAGGGAATCTGTAGGTGTCCATTTTATTTTTTGAGGAAAGGTAGTATAGTCCAATTGAAAATAATCCTTAACTTTTGTTCCCCAATGTTGTTTTAAGTAGATTTCTAAATCATTCCAATTACCAATTTGATGAAGGAGTTTGTGACCATTCTAAGAGTCCTCTCGAAAGAGTTCCTTTTCAACATTATGGATCACCCAAGAAAGATGAGGGAGAATAATCTCCCAATAGCAGGATAGGAAGTTCCACATTTTAGATCCTAAAGGAAGATTGGATAAAGTAAAGTTTCTTTTTTTTATCCATACAATCTAGGTATTTATATCTCATAATTTTGCATCATTTTTATTTTGAGTTTGCATACAATCTCCATACTAATTTGGCTGCTAGTGCTTTATTCTAAGTTTGCAATCTTCAAATAACAGATTCTCCTTGAAATTTGAGTCTCCATACATTTTCCCAAGCCATAAGGGCTAGGTTTTTCTTTTTGTACAAGTTGTCTTCCCAAAGAAAATATCTAAGCAAATTATGGATGTTTGTGATAGAGCCTTTAGGGATATTTAGGGCATACATCATATATATTGGAATTGCATTCAATACAGATTTTAGCATGAAAATTCACTATGACATGATTATATATATATATATATATATATATATTCATCAAGTTCACCAATTTTTAATTTAATATACATCCATCATTTGACTCATTCTTAAGTTAGATGAATTTTAGGAGATGTAGCATTGATATCAAGTTATGGATATTGCATCATTGGTTGTTATATAGTATGCTTCATATATCTTGTGTTGTGCATATATGCATGATATTTTTTGAGTGTGCAAGAATTTTTTTCACCAATGGTGGTTATAATTTCAAAAATTACATACCCTTATAATTTGGAATTGCATTTTTGACATAATTTAGTATCTATCCACCCTAGAATATTTTTAGGTCCATTTAGCCTTTTGCATTAGGGTGTGTGCAAGAAGTTGAGTCCACTTTTTGGCCAAAAAGTGGAAGTGTTTTCCCTTATTTTCAAAATTTGACACATTTGACCTTAAAATTTGAAGCACTTAGAGATGGAATCTTCAAAAAGGTCACTAATCATAAAATGTAGTACTCGGAGTCTAGTTTCCAAATATGTAATTTATTTCAATACCCAGATTGTAAAAATTGACTTTCAATAGGCGTTTCTAAAAACCACTATTTAAAAGTCACTTTTTTATACCATACCATGCATGTGTACGGCATCTATATTTTGACCTAAATTATCATATTTTTCTAAATCCTTTTGGGAAAAGATTTGTGACTCACTGAAGCTTGTTTTTGATATTTTTTTGTAATTTTTTATTGAATATTTTTTTTGTTAAATTTTTATTATGCATATTTGTCGTTTGGAAAAATCGTCGTGTATAACACGCATAAGATGACCTAAATTTATCATTTTTTGGTTTTTTTTGTAAATTGAAAAGAATTGTCTGAAGTTTGTTCTCATGCAATCCGTTTGTCAAAATGTTATGTTGATCAAAAGTTATTAAAATACTAGAAAAACCTGATAATTCAAGTTTATGGACTAGTTTCATTAGAAATTAATTGAAAAATAGAAAAATTAATCAAATTATTAAAAAAATACATATTTGGAATCTGCACTGTCTCATTTATAATGAGTTTAATTTCGTAAAAAAATTCTACAAAATAGGTCTTCAGACATATGTCCAAAGTCACTATTTTCCTGTGACATTAACAGAACCTTCAAGTTGTAGGTCAAATTAGGTCCAAAGCTTAGGTTCGGGTCCCTAAGCCATTTTCCGAACCAAAAAACAAGCCAAAAACCCGCCCAAAAATTCATAATTTAAAAAATGGGATCCCGTTTTAAAACGAGATCTCGTTTCATAAAAAATATGGTTCATTGAAACAGGATTCAGTTTTGAAAATTACCAAAAACAGAAAGTTTCCAAAAATGGAAAGTTTTCAAAAATTGGAAGTTTCCAAAAATGGAAAGTTTTCAAAACGGGATCTGTTTTGAAAACTTTCCATTTTGGAAATTTTCGTTTTTGGAAAAATTTCAAAGAGATCCCATTTTAAAATTTAGGCTCGGGATCCCGAAGCTAAATGGAATCATGTTTTTAAAACAGGATCCGCTTTTTAAAAACGGATCGTTGCCTTAGGCAAAAATGAAATCGGCTTGCAAAAATGGGATCCCGCTTTTTAATAAACAGGGAAAAAAAACAAAATTGACTTGCAAAAAACAGGATCCCGTCCCTTTTTTGCAAGCCGATTGCATTTTTTTGCCCCGTTTATTAAAAAGCGGGATCTCATTTTTGCAAGCCGATTTCATTTTTTTGCCTAAGGCAAAAACTTCCATGTTTCGTAGACTCATCTTCTTGCATTTACCCATTAACCTTTTTCTACCTATGGCACCAAGGTATTTCCTGCCATCATCCCTTTTATGAAAATTAATAATTGATTCATGTTAAACTTGTAATTCCATAGTGTTTTGAACTTTCCAAAGCTGAAAATATCTATATAGTAGCATGATGTGCTAACATCCCAAGATAATTTATTGTTCAATGGTTATTTTTGAGAAATTTTCCACCTAATATCTACCTAGGTTGGTGGTAAATATTCAAGATGAATCCAAATGGATTTATAGCTCCCATATTTCCCTCCTTTTTCTCATTTTGAATTAATATTTTTATTTTCATTCATTCTGTCTTGAAATCTCTCAATATTTCAATTTCTACTAGTAATCTATAGCTTCCTACAACACTTATTTGACATTGGTTCATCCTATGTGAGGGCACTAACATATTGCAACAGTCTTTGGAAGTTCAATAACATTATTGTCTCCCTTGGCTTCACCAAGCTTGTGAGGTGATATTTTCTTATTTATTTTTCCCTATCTTTTCACTTTGTAATACACTTGACACCATGGGATCTCCATCTCCTTGTCATTGCCACTCTTATCTACATACTTGTTTGCACTCCTTGAGTTGAATTTCACACATTATAACCACTCTTACCATTCCTAGACACACTTAGGATAGGAGAACACATTATTTCATCATTTTTAACATCTTGGCTAATTGTGGAGGTCGAAGCTTGCACAAAATCACTATGATATTTTCACATACTAGGGGTTTGCATCCTTTTCCTCTTTTCATTTAAATATTTAGAATAAATTTATTGCATTTGGTTTATTATCATACTCTGAAGTGTTTTCATATTTTTTTCCTAGTATTGTGTGCATCTAGATGCAAGTTTTGGAGATTGAAGTGAGTTTTATAGTGAGAAAAATCACAAAGTTTGTATAGATGATAACACATTGTACACACATCCTAACCAAATATATTTAGCATGTGGCTCTAGGCTCCATTTTTTTTACTCTTTTTTATTTTGGCTTTAATTTTTTAATTATCTATCTCAGTTTGTAGTAAATATTTTTTTATTTCAACTCTGTTGCTTTAGTTTGAAATTTTTTATTTTCATGGTTTAAAGAAAATTCATAGGACATTCTATATATTTTCTCTTGAAAATAGTAGCAAAAGACTTCAAAATAAATATAATAGATTGATCCTAAAGCAATATTGGGAGAATAATCTAATTTGAAAAGCATACACATGTTCTAAGTTAGTTTGTATTTTATTAGATTACATTTTGGTGAACTCATTGCTCTTCATAACCTTCATAAAAAAAATATCTTTCCTCAAAATAATTTTTTTTTTTTTGTTCCTTCACATCTTTCATTACATCACTTTCCATTTTTTCTCAAAAAATTAAAGATATTTTTTTTCCATACATGTGAAAGTGACTTAGTTTTTTTCCTCTATCAATCTTTTTTCTTGATTCATCTCTTAAAATTATTCCCAATTCTAAGGAAAATTTAAGTGATGAGGATGACATAATTGATCATTTTCTTAACATTAATTTACTTGTTGTTCATGTCAATTCTCACCACTTCAATGGTGAAGCATTATTGGATGATGACTCTCACCTCATGTCATTGTATCATATACAAAAATATGTTGAGCATACTCTTTTAGTTTCTTCTCCTACATCATACATTACTAACAAATAAAATATCTTAGTTAACGTAACTTGTGTGAATAGACTTATCCTAGCTAATAGGGTGATGCATGATAGTGCATTAACACTAAAAACATATCTTCTTAAAATTATCCTAAAATAATTGTTTGTGGGTTATTTGATTTTCTCCCACCTTCTCATCTTGTAGTTATTATTTTGGGTATTTCTAATATTCCTCAACCTTCTAATTATTTCACTCCTATTTCTCAATAAATAAAGTGTGATTATTGTGGCTATTATCTACCATGTGGTAACCCACACATATAACACTTGGTAAAATAAATAGGTTACTCTTTTTCATGTTTCCCTTCCTCTATTAGACCCTATTCTTCTACCAAATCCTCATATTTCTATTAAAACTACCAAATAGTATGATCATATTAAATAGCTCCAAGATACTCAAGGTGATATCTCCCTTTGAGACTTGATATTAACTTCACCTTCATACCATATTTCCCTTTAGTAGGTATTGTAGAATATATCCATTTTATCTTCCATGTATCCTCTTGACATGATTTCTCTTTTAAAGTGCATATATTCAAATACATCTAATATCACTTTTCTCAAATATGAACTTCCTTTTCTTTAAGCTTAGACAAAAAATGACCCTCTTATGATGATCATTGGCACTAACTTGATAGGGATTAAATGAACCCTTATTGATACTGGTTCTAATCTAAATGTATATATTTTAGACTTATTTTATCATATCAATGTTGATGATTCTTCTATTTCTTCATTAGACTTTACCATTAAAATTTTGAATAATGTGAGCTTCCCAACTCTAGGAACTATCACATTGCCTATTGAGTTAGGTCCTATTACACTACATACTATGGTTCATGTCATGTCCAAGAGTATTTATTACAACCTTATTTTTGGTAGGCCATGGATTCATGTCATGGGTGTAGTTGCATATACCCTAATTCAATCTATTAATTTTTCATAAAAGAAAAACATTCACAATGAATACTAATCTTGACGCCTTCCAATATTGTCAATAGATTGAATTAGGTTACACAAATATTTCTTCTAAATTTTATTCTCTTTATAATTTTGTACCTTCCTCTACACTGAACCAATGCACACCATTGTCACCCAGTATTGATGATGTTGTGACTTATTCTACTTAAAATTCATGCCTTCATGATGACTAGTGATCCTAGGTTTTCACCCCTTCTTTCCTTGGTGAATATAAGGTTGAAATTTATAATTTTGAAATCCCTATTATTGTGCCTTGAACACATGCCCCATTTTGCTAAGGAAATATAAGGGCCCCCCTTTTCTTTTTACTTTTTATTCCCTTTTTGTGATTTTTCTAAGTGCTTGAGTCTTTGGTTTTAGAGTTTTGCTTTTTGTTATATTGTTAAGGTTTTCCTCATAGGCATACCATTATGAGGTTCCTTGAAACAAAAAAAAATATTTGTCTTTTTATTTTGGGGTTGTTAGAGTTTCCTTTGTGCACTTGCTAGTCCACTTTTGGTCAAACACATGCTTGAAATGTTAACATCCTCACCAGTAGATGTTCGAGTCTAATCCTAACCTACCCCTTGGATCTACATTAATGGAACTTCCTACATGTGTGTGCCATTTTTTAAAATTATTTTTACATCTCATTTCTAGTAGATTTTCTATAAAGTTATTACATTTTGAGATCTACGATTTTTATGCCTCCCTATGAATCTAAAATTGAAGCCTTTTATATGGAGTTTCATTAATTATCATTGAGATTCATGTGGTCAATGTAGTAGAGTGTTGTATACATTCAAGATAATTTTCATTCATTTTCTAGTGTTTGTTAATTTTTGTTTTTTTAGGTAGGTTTTCTCCCTTTGTTTTTCTTTTTCAGTTTCCATCATGCTTATTGTCTAGTGTCAAGGTATTTTGTTTACATTTACTTGAAGTTTTTGATGTTTATTTTATTTTGGGATTTTTTCTTTAATTTTTGGCATTTTAGGTCTATTTTTACATCTTTTAATGGTGTCATGTTTGTTGGTGTGCCCTAATTCTTCATATGTGTGCCATATGTTCTTCATGGCATTAGATAAACACTAGTTTTAGTTTATTTTTTTAGTTTTTACCTTTACATATCCAAATTTGTGTTTTTCTAGGGTCTCACATTTTTTTATGATTGACATCATGATCATGTGAGCCTTTATCCTTATTGGCATCAAACTTATAATATTGTGCCTACCCATGTTTTTTTGGCCAAATCTTCTAAGTTTAGAGCATCCAAAATATTCTTATCTAAACACTTGATTTTAACCATCCTTGATACTTTAATTCCTTGATCTTTGACTTAGCTTTATTGTTAGGATTGATATTGTAGGGATTCCCTTGTATTTTTCCTTCAAGCATTGATTTTATGGGATCCATGAATATTTTTTGGCTTTATTTTCTATTTGGTTAATTATTTTGGTCATAGGCTTATTTATTTTACTTTTAGTGATAGTATTATAAGATCGAGGTAAATTCAAATCCAAAGGTAAAGACCAAGTAGCAACCACAACTACTTATAATCTAAACCAAGAAACCAGAAATGATAGAAGAACTCAAAAAAATATGAAAGCGTGTCACTAATTTTTGTAGGTAGGCACTCTCTTGCACTTCTAGGGTTTTTCACCTAAAAGGAGAAAGGTAACCCACAAAAAATTGGCGATACACTCAAGAATAATGCTAATATAATTGATGTCTAAATGAAATGATCTAAATGAAAAGAATGGATAAAAGATATTTATTATTAAAGCAAAACTATTGGAATGCAAGATCTTTGAAAACACAGTGATGCATGCAAAAAGACCTAGAAGGATGAATAGAAATGCAAACAAAACATAACAGGAAAGTAAAATAGAAAGAATGCACCTGGAGATGTGTTGCAAAATGGAATGGAGAATAGAAATCCTACTAATTCTAAAATTTTGGCCTACTGGGACACTTATGCCATTCTGGGCAACTTAGTCCCAGATCTGGAAAATTGCACCGGAGCCCGTTTCAGCCAAATGGGTATCCAAATCTATAGAAAACTATGAAAAACATGTCTAGTGGCACTAATTCTCCATTGTTGGTGACTTATTCCACTTCTGAATTTCTAAAAATCCAAAAGTGGAAATGGAAGCCCTCAGTCCGCACTTCAGTTCTTGACAGGTGTCTGCCTCTGAATCTTTGATTTCTAGCACTGTAATTGACTTTTTGTGGATATTTTGGCTTTGCAAACAAGGAGATGTCTTCAAAAACTTTGCAACTTAATCTTTAATTATCTCCAAGTCTTCAAAGTGCCTAAATCTGCAAACACATAATGAAAGAGAGAAATATTGAATGTTAGGGCTTGGGGGTTTGCCTTGGTCAAACCCTTTTTTAGGTAATTAAATCAAAATGAAAAAATAATGTAATGAAGCATGAAATAATGGGATTAGATACTTTCCATGATGATTGTGTTACAAGTTTGAGCAAGTTTGGTGGTGTTGTCATTAATGTTGTCATTGATGTCAACACAGTTCAGTATGTTGCAGATTGTGCATGTATAGTTGAGATGTTGTGAGTACATGGAGCTATCTTTAGGATGTTGCAAATGTGCTGAAATGATGGGTTTCCAAGTGCTTTTGGAGAAAATTAATAGAGTGAAGTCAAAGTTAAGTATGTGTTTAGAATGTGCTCCAGTATGTGCTTCGCGTTTCTCCTGTATCAATCCTATGCTTGTGCGGATTTGAAGAGTTGTTTTTGATGATCTGATGATGATATATACTAATTTTTAGCTTTTGTATTGATGGATTATGAAAGATGTGTTCACCAGTGTGTGAACTGTTCTGGAAGAGTTAGTTTCTATGTACTGGGAGAAATGTTTCTTCTCCGCAATCCTCCACTGTTCTATTTCAAATCTTGCAGATCTGGAATGTGCTTTGTAATGGTGTTCTCTAGGTTTTGGAAAAGAGTCTTGTGGTTTCTTGATCCATAAGTTGAGTTTCAGAGTTGTATGTGCTTGCACAGTCCAAATGGACTGTTGGAAGGAGTTCAGTGTTTGAAGGTTGTTACACTTGCTGCAAATGTATCTGAAGGAACTTGAGATGTGTTCTCATGCATAATGGAGAGTGTTGCATTGTCTGCATATTATCTTCTTGTTGGGAAGCGTGTAAATTAATGTTCATTTGTGTTTTCATTAGGTTTGACCAACCTGGTGTTTATACTTCATAAGAAGAATAAAATTTAATTAAGGAAGTGTGTGGTTGATCCAAAGCATTATTTTTGGGTCTTTGGTAAGTGTTTTATTGGTCCACTCTCATTCTTTTCCACCGCAGGAATGTTGAGTTGCCGACCTAATTTGAATTTATGAAATGAAGCTTATCTGGCAACCTTAGAGAAAGTTTCTAAGTTTGAAGATGGTCTAAATGTAAGTCAAGTTGCAAAGGATTGTATGATGCAAAGTAACAAAATAAGCCACAAATAAAAGAGCAGAAGTGTGTGAAAGGGAGTTGAGGTAGCAATACTTCATTGTGTTAGATTCCTAAAGGCAGTGAGCTGAAGGTTTCTGCAATCTTCTGATCAAGGCTGCAGATGTGTGTAAATTTTTGTGGTAGATCTTTTGTTTTCTTTTGTATCTATAGGCAGTGAGCCTCCCTGTTGGACAGTGAGTCCTTTCTATAGGCAGTGAGCCTTTGTATCTGGATAGTGAGTCCTCTTCTAGGCAGTGAGCCCTTGGCAATGAGCCTTTGAATTCAGTTTTCCTATCTCTTTATATTGTGAGTTAATCCTCACCGTCGTTTTTCCCTCATTGGGTTTTCCACATAAAATCTGGTGTTCATTGTGTCAATTTTACTTTCTGTTATCTTCATTTCATGTTCATACTTAATAACAAAACAGTGTGGTTGTGAAGTTAATAAGTGTTGAAGTTTTGAATTTAATTTTGGTGACAACTGATTCAACCCCATCCTCTCAGTTGTCTTGCACCTTTTTAACAATTGGTATCAGAGCTTTGGTTCCTTAGTGTAGACCTTAACCGCTTAAGGAAGATCTGATGGTGCATAAGTTGGTGATCCCTATGTTCGATGGAGCCGATTACAGTGACTAGAAAGTGCAGATGAGAGGATACGTTATCTCTCTTGGTTACAAGACCTGGAAGGTTGTTGAGACAAATTATTTTTCTCTGAGGGGTGGTCTTACTACAACAAATGAAGCTTCTTCTTATGAGGAGAATGAGAAGGCGACGTACGCTATTTTCATTACTCTATCTAAAACTAAATGAACTAAGGTTCTTTCTTTGAGAAATACTCATGAAGTTTGGAAGAAGTCAAAAGATATTTATGAAGGAAATGACAGAGTGAAATTGACAAAGAAGCTGACAACAAAGTGGAGATATGAGAATCTGAAGATGGAAGAAGGTGAAGATTTTGCAAGCTATTTCTAGAGGGTTGAACTTGCAGCAAATGATGTTCAGAATCAAGGGGGTAATCTGACTGATGAAGATATAATTGTAAAGATCCTAATAACCCTACCAGAGTGTTATAGTGATAAGATCTCAGTTATTGAAGAAATGTACATGATCCTAAGAAATACACTAAAGAAGAGCTATTTGGCACCTTGACTACATTTGAAATGAGAAAGTTTGGAAAGGAGGAAAAGATAGAGACAACATTTAAAGCAACAAAGATTGAGGATGATCTAGATAGTGATGGTTCTGATGAGTTGGAAGTGAATTTTACCACGAAGTTGAAGAAAGGTACCCGTAAGTATAAAGGTATGTGGCCCTTTAAATGCTTCAAGATGTCCGAATAGAGTTGTACATAAGAAGAACAAGGATCATAAAGATACTTGGATAGAAAGGATAAGAAATATAAGAAGTTGTATTATGTTAAAGGAGAAGCCAAAATATCTGATGATGAATCTGATTATGAGGGTGATGATAGTGAATGCTTACTTTTAGCCTTGGAGAATAAATATGTATCTGCTAACCCTAGAAAATGTGCAAGAAAGAATGTTCCAGAGAACAAAAAGAATGAGATGGAAGGTACTTTGGTCACTGCCTTTCATGCTAGACAGGATGAAGACTACTACGTGATTGACAATGGATGCTCTAATCACATGAACAGGAGATAAAAGTAAGTTCACTAAACTTGAAAAGTATGATGGTGGCTTGGTCATGTTCAGTGATGATTCAGGAGCGAAGATTGTCGGAAAAGGTTCAATTAGTTTTGATGGAATTCACAACAGTGATAATGTATATTATGTAAAGGGTTTGAGGCATAACCTTTTGAGTATTGGACATATGTGTAGCAATGGTTTTAAACTTGTGTTTTAGAATAATACTTGGGAAATCAGAAAAGGATCCAAAGATATGGTTGCTGTTGGAAGGAGAACTCATGGAAACATCTATCAGATAAAGGGAATTGATGGTCAGTGACTTGTATCTCAAGTCAATGAAAGTTGGTTGTGGCACTGGAGGATGGGACATGTAAACTCCAATAATCTAGTCAGGATTAGTTCAAGAGATGTTGTCCTAGGTCTACCTAGAATCACAAAGCTTGCTAATACTATTTGTAGAAGTTGTCAATTGGGGAAACATACAAGAAGCAATTATAAGGGAAAAGATCAATCTACTACAAGAATGTTGGAATTAATTCATACTGACCTTTGTGGTCTGACTAGAACAAGAAGCCTAAATGGTGATAGGTATTTCATGCTCCTTATTGATGATTATACTCGAATGACATGGGTTACTTTTCTTAGAGAGAAGACTCAGGCTCTGGATAGGTTTAAAGTGTTCAAAGAAAGAGTGGAAAATGAAGTGAACCTAAGAATCAAATGTTTGAGATCTAACAGAGGTGGAGAATTCACTTCTAGTGAATATAATACATTTTGTGAACATCATGGCATAAAAGGACAATTCTCTGCTTTGAGAACCCCTCAGCAAAATGGGGTAGTTGAGAGGGAAAACCAGATGGTATAGGAAGTTGCAAGAACCATGATGAAAGAATCAAATGTACTAGATGTTTATTGGAGAGAGGAAATACACATTGTTGTTTTATGTTCTTAATAGAGTCTAGATTGGAGGCAACAACACAAAGACTCCTTTTGAGTTATGGAATGGTAAGACTCCTACTATAAATTACTTTAAGATATTTGGCAGTAGATGTTACATTAAAAGAGATGATGAACATCTTGGGAAGTTTGATGCTAGATGTGATGAAGGGATTTTTCTTGGGTACTCTACTACTAGCAAAGCATATAGATGCTTCAATAAAAGATTGAGGAAGATTGTTGAGAATGCGAATGTGAAAGTTGATGAGGACATGCACAAACCTATTGAGATAAGTGAAGTTGAACCTAATGATCCTATATGTGGACAAGTACATGAAGAGAATAAGGAGAAGGAAGAAGAAGAAGAAGAAATCTCGGAACCTATTGTTAAGACTCCTAAGTATGTGCAGAAGAATCACCTAGAGGAACAAATAATTGGAGATGGTGTGAAGACAAGAAGTAAAGTAGCTGCTGAGGTAAACCTGTGTTTACTTTCTAAAATAGAACCTAAATCTATGAGTGAAGCATGTGAAGATGAGAGTTCGGTTAGAGCTATGAAAGAAGAGTTGCAACAAATAGAAAAGAATCAGACATGGGAATTGGTTCCTAGACCTATGAACAAGAATGTAATTGGTTCAAAATGGGTGTTCTGGAATAAGTTCAATGAAAATGGTGAAGTTATAATAAATAAAGAAATAATTGTATGCAAAGGATAATCACAAGTTGAAGACATAGACTTTGAAGAAACATTTGCCCCTATGGCTAGAATGGAACTATTAGGATGTTTTTGGCATTTTTTGCCCACAAGGATTTCAGAGTATATTAGATGGATGCCAAGTCAACGTTTCTGAATGGTGAATTGGAGGAAGAAGTATACATGGAACAACTTGAAGGATTTTATTTATCTAACAAACCAGACATGGTTTGTAAGTTGAAGAAGGCATTGTATGGACTGAAGCAAGCTCCTAGAGCTTGGTATGCAAGATTGGATAGATACCTGACAAAACAAGGTTTTAGCAAAGGCTCTGCTGACAACAATCTTTACTTCAAAGTGCAAGGTAACAAAATGTTGATAGTAGTAGTATATGTTAATGATATCATCTTTGGTGGAAATGAAGGAATGTGTAAAAGATTTGCAGAAGAAATGAAAAAATCATTTGAAATGTCCATGATTGGTGAGTTGAACTTCTTTCTTGGTCTTCAAGTAAATCAAACTAATAAGGGGATATTCATTTCACAATCTAAGTATGTAAAAGAACTGTTGAAGAATTTTGGAATGGATGACTCCAAACCGGTTAGTACTCCTATGGTAACTGGATGTAAGTTGAGCAAAGATGATGAATCTGCTAAAACTGATTAGAGAAAATACAAATCTATGATTGGTGGGCCGTTGTATCTTATTGCTACCAGACCATATATTATGCATGCAGTATGTTTAGTTGCCAGATTTCAAGAAGATCCTAAAGAGGCACATGTTACAATAGTAAAAAGGATATTTAGATATCTTAAAGGTACACAATATTATGGCTTATGGTATCCTAAGGGTGCTGATTTCACCTTAAGTGCTTATATCGATGCAGATTGGACTGGTTGTGTGGATGACCAGAAGAGTACCAATGGAGGTGATTTCTTTCTTGGAAGAAGATTAGTTTCTTGGTTGAGTAAGAAACATGATTCCATTTCTTTATCCATTGCAGAGGTAGAATATATTGTTGCAGCATCCTGCTGCACATAGGTTTTGTGGATGAAGAAAAATCTGAAAGACATTGGAGTGATATGTGATGAGCATATTCCTATTTTTTGTGACAACACAAGTGCTATAAAAATTTCAAAGAATCCAGTGATGCATTCAAGAAAAAAACACATATCTATCAGATATCATTTCTTGAGAGAAAAAGTGTTGGAGAATGAAGTCAGGCTAGTGTATGTGACAACAAAGGAACAAATTGCAGATATATTTACTAAGGCTCTTCTGAAGGATAATTTTGAGTATATTAGGGAGAGGTTGGGGGTCATTGGCCCTTCGAACTAGGTGCACATGAAGGTGCATCAGTCCAGTGAATTAAAAAATTCTTCATTTATCTGGACTGATGAATGGGTCTACTTCGTAGGGGGAGTAGATAAGTTTTTTGTTGCAGTATGAGTCGAATGGGTGTACTCCTAAGGGGGAGTAATCATAGTTTTTGATCTTTGCAATTGATGTCAAAGGGGGAGAGAAAGTCATGTGAAAAATAGTAAAAGGAAAAAAGGTGTTCTCCTGGAATATTGTGTAGGTTGTTGTCTTTGATGGTTTTTCACATCATGTGTTTCCATCAATGACAAAGGGGGAGATTGTTGCAAGTATGAGAAAGTTTGGTGGTGTTTTTATTAATGTTTTCATTGATGTCAACATAGTTCACTATGTTTTAGATTGTGCATGTATAGTTGATATGCTGTTGAGATATTGTGAGTACATGGAGCTATCTTTATGATATTACAAATGTGCTGAAATGATGGGTTTCCAAGTGCTTTTGGAGAAAATTAATAAAGAGTGAAGTCAGAGTTAAGTATGTGTTCATAATGTGCTCCAGTATGTGCTCTGTGTTTCTCCTATGTCGATCCTATGCTTGTGCAGATCTGAAGGGTTGTTGATGATCTGATGATGATATATACTGATTTTTAGCTTCTGGATTGATGGATTATGAAAGAGGTGTTCACCGGTGTGTGAACTGTTCTGGAAGAGTTGGTTTCTATCGACTGGGAGAAATGTTTTTGCTCCATAGTCCTTCGCTATTCTATTTCAAATCTTGTGGATTTGGAATGCGATTTGTAATGGTGTTCTCTAGGTTCTAGCAAAGAGTCTTGTGGTTTGGTGATCCAGAAGTTGACTTTTAGAGTTGTTGTATGTGCTTGCACAGTTTGGATGGATTGTTGGAAGGAGTTTGGTGTTCAAAGGTTGTTACACTTGTCATAGATGTATCTTAAGGACCTAAGATGTGTTCTCATGCATAATGGAGCATGTTGCATTGTCCGTGTATTATCTTCTTATCAGGAAGTGTGTAAATCAATGTTCATTAGGTTTGGCCAACCTGGTGTTTACACTTCATAAGAAGAATAAAATTTAATTAAGGAAGCGTGTGGTTGATCCAAGATATTATTTTTGGGTCTTGGTTATGTGTTTTATTGGTCCACTCTAATTCTTTTCCATCGTGAGAATGTTGAGTTGCTGACCTAATTTGAATTTATGAAATGAAGCTTATGTGGCCAACCTTGGAGAAAGTTTCTAAGGATGAAGATGGTATAAATGTAAGTCGAGTTGCAAAGGATTGTATGATGAAAAGTAACAAAGTAAGCCACAAATAAAAGAGTAGAAGTGTGCGAAAGGGAGTTGAGGTAGAAGTAGTTCATTGTGTTAGATTCCTGAAGGCAGTGAGCTGAAGGTTTCTGCAATCTTTTGATCAAGGTTGCGGATATGTGTAAATTGTTGTGGTGGATTTTTTTTTTCTTATGTATCTATAGGCAGTGAGTCTCCCTGTTGGATAGTGAGCCCTTTCTATAGGTAGTGAGCCTTTGTATCTGGACAGTGAGTCCTCTTCTAGGCAGTGAGCCCTTGGCAGTGAGTCTTTGTATTTGGTTTTGCTATCTCTTTATATTTTGAGTTAATCCTCACCGTGATTTTTCCCCCATTGGGTTTTCCAGATAAAATCTGGTGTTCATTGTGTCGATTTTACTTTCTATTATCTGCATTTCATGTTCATACTTAATAATAGAACAGTGTGGTTGTGAAGTTAATAAGTGTTGAAGTTTTGAATTTAATTCTGGTGACAATTGATTCACCTCCCCCCTCTCAGTTGTCTTGTTCCTTTTCAACAGATTGATCTTGAATTTCTACAACAATGGAGGAAGAATCAGCCCTTGAATGTCTGAAAAGCTATCTTAATGACTTGAAATGTTAAAACCCTAGCTTGCTTGACTTGAGGTGGAAGATAAATGATGAATGAGTTAAGATGATTATGAATTAGGGTTTATAAGCTTGTATTTATGATAAATGATGAATGAGTTGATTATGATTATGAATGAGAGAAGTATAAATGAGAAAATAAAAAGGTGGATCAATATTTGACCGTTTTTCCAACACGTAGATCAGATCTAGGTTGTTTTTCCAAAAATGCATACTCACTATGAGGCGATGAGACTCTTGGCTGTCCGCCAGGTGAGAAGTCCTAAAAGGTGAGAAACATACGGCCGATATGTGCTCACACACACATGAGTGGCTATGGGGAAATTCATCCCTCGGAATGGGCTTCCCACTCAACCATACCAAAGTTATACCTCCTGATAACTTTAATAAGTCACCATACAAAAATGATTTTCGAGCTCTATGAGATGAACAAAACTTCATATGCTTGAAACTCATAGACATTGTAAATGAAAGATAGTGTCGGGAATGTTCAAAGGGATTTTTCTTAGTTCATGCATGGTATCATCTTAGGGAACATCATGCCTAATGTCTCCAAGAGAGGAAAGTGCAAATGGTCTCATCTTGTTTCCAAGAGAGGACAAGTGCAAGGTCTCATCCTGGGTAACATTGTACCTAATATTTCCAAGAGAGGAAATCACAAGAGAAAGAAAATTGCACAATGAAATGTGAGTGTCAATGTATGCCCCCACTTTAAAGCGGTTGCTAACACCATTAATATGAGCAATTGCTTTAGAGTAGAAGAATAAAACACAAGAGCTTATTCAGAAAGCCCTATGCTAAGTCATATGTTTCCTATAAGCTACGTCATGAAAAAGGTAGTATGTCACATGTGATCCAACTTTAAGGCATGTCATCCACATCCCAAGATTGCTCTTATATGTTCATGAAAGGTTAACGACTAGCCAAAAGAGGCAACAACAAATGGCATACAAGGACAAGGCTACTTAACCCCTTGCCCACACTTAGTGCAAGACAAGGATGAGCCGAAATGATTAATGAAATAAATGCTAGAGTGAAACTAAGTATCAATTAGAGGAATTAGTTGCCCCCACATAAGGAAGAGTACCAAACTCCTTAAGATGTTGGATTTTACTACTCAAAGCCTTACATTCATTAGTAGCGTGACCATGAACTCTATGATATGCATAGAATGAAGTCTTGTAATAAAATTTCTTTCGAGTTCTTAGAGGAAGGGATACCAAGTGATCTTGGAGAAGTCTCGACAAGATACCCTCTTGATCAATGGTAGAAGTAATTCCTGTAGTTTGTGACAAAGAGACCTCTTTCTTAGATGTACACAAGACTCTTTAGATTGTGAGATTTTGTTCTCTCCTTTGTAGGAGGGTGTAAAATCTAAAATCTAATGAACTCAAATCATTAGCATTTTAAGAGATGACATTTAAATTAAGCAAAGATTTTAGTATTTGTTTCATTTCTTGCAAAGGGGAACAATCAAGGCCACTAGTGTCTATGAGTTCAGGATGCACTACTGTTAAAGTCGTCTTAGAAGGGTGTTTTGTGATAATGTTGACATTGAGGGAAGGCTGGATTATTTCTATCAAAGGAAAATAATTGAGACCATGAGTTGTTTCTTGCATGTTAGGCTCAATGGGGACACATATACCTTGTTCCCTAGCACCACATCCTTTTCCACTATATCCAAGTTGTTTCATAAGCTTGTAGCCTTTTCCATAAAGGTTTTTCATTGCTTTTGAATTAGGTGGTTCTTCGTGGTTAAGTTCATCAAAGTTTGTTGTGTAATTTTCTTCTTTGTCTAAAGTGGTTGAGGTGGATGCTTTTGAAGGGTCTTGTAAGTTTTGTGTTGACATGACTTGTTTTTTGTGTCCCTTCTTTGAATCTTTGTTGATGATCTTGTACTCACCCATGAATATTGGTGTGAAATATAAGGAACCCTAATCATTATCTAATAGCTTCGTTATTTGTTCAGTATGTTGTTCTTTGTTGTTCTGTTGTACAGGTTCCACTTGTATAGTTGATGTTGATTTGTTTAAGGTATTTTCTTTGTTTTTATCAAGCTGTAAGACAATATAAGGCTCAGGATTAGTGTCAAGTGTGTACACTTGATTTTTGTAGATGTGTTTCATTTTACGATGAAGAGTAGAAGGCACCCCATTCATTGCGTGAATCCATGGTCGGCCTAAAAAAAGATTACATGAAATTTCATGAGGCATAACATGAATTTGTGTGTCCAATGTGGCCTTCCCAATTGTAATAGGTAAAGTAATCACCCAAGTGGTTTCTTTTCAACATTGTCAAATCCCTTAAGAGATAAAGAATCAGATTGAATGTATGATTTATCAACACAAAGCCTATCCAAAAGTGTTATGCTACACACATTAAGGGCTGAGCCATTATCAACAAGGCTCCTTTTGATGCCTATTCTATTGTATTGAGCTATGATCACAAAAGAATCATTTTTTTTTTGCACTTCAAAAGGAGGGAGTTCACTTTGGTGGAAAACAATGTCAACATTTATTCCTTGAATCATGGCTGCTATGTCATTTGGTTGCATTTTAGAAGGGACGAGAACTTGTCACAAGGCTGCTTGAATCATGTTGTGATAGTGAGGGGAGGCTTGAATAAGGTCCCATAATGATATCTTAGCATGAGTATTCTTAAGTTTTTCAACAAGATCATACTCCCTAATGTGTGAATTTATTTGAGGATCATGAGGCAATATGGGATTGGGTAAAGGTAAGGGTGTTGGGGTGGGTTGCGGCGATCGTGGATTGTTTCTAATGGGATATGTATGAGCAATGGTATTATGAATCAGTTGTTGTGAAACATTATTTTTAGGTGGGTAAAGGACAAGTTCAGGCATATTTTGAGTTGAAGGTTTGTTTGAAGGTGGATAAAGGATGAGTTCAGGTTGGTTTTGAGTTTGTTGTTTGTGTGAAGGTGGATAGAGAATTAGAGGGTTCTCTGGATGTCCCACAAGGTATGTATGAGGTCAATTGATCGAGGCGGATCTAATGGACACTTGTGCATTCATAACCTCAACAATCTTGGTTTGATGTATTAATAAAGGGCAATCGAGAATCACCTTTTTATCTAAGGAAGACACATTAGTATGGTTGTCATTTTCTAGCACCATGATATTCTCCCTAGAAGGAGAGTTTTTAGGAGAAGTACAAATCAATTTTTCTTGACATTCATGGATTGGTTCTTCTAAAATGATTGCATCGCAAGTAGGGGAATGATCAATGGTTGGATTTTTGTGTTTATCGATAGTGGGGAGATTAGGGGAAGACTCTATTTGATTGCCATTTTTTTGTAAGGTCTCATTCTCTTGTTCCATATTGGCTACCCTAATAGGAGATCTTTTAATATGTTCATCCATGGTTAAATTTATTAAAGAAGCTTCATCATAAATAGGGGAGGCATAAAGAGAGGGACCTCTATGATTTTTAAATAAATTGTCCCAAATAGTGGGAGCATTAGGGAAGGGAGGGTCAAGATTCTCATGAATCTTAATAGGTATATCTTCTAACACCAACCTATCCTCGTGGCATTGAGGAGGGATATTAGGAGAAGGACAATGTTGATGTTCATGTGTATGGAGGCTAGGTAAGGTGATATTTAGAAATGTGTCTATGATCTCATGTTCTTGTTGTCCAACATCTTCCAAAGGGGAACGAGGAGATGGACAATCAAGACCCTCAATGCTTGTATCTCCCTTCACCAAGATACCTTTGTCACTAATAGGAGAGGTATCCGGAGAAGAACAAGTATGATTGTTATGATTGTCTACACTACCATTCTCACCAATGAGCAATGTAATATTAAGGATTGTGTCAATAATTTGATCATAACAATAACTAACATGTTTCTTAGTGACCTCATTGTTGTAATCAAAGTTGAACTCATAAGAGGGAATGTTGTACTTATGTAATCCATTTTTAACCATATCAAAGCCACATCTTTTGAAAGAAAACATGCTATGATGAAAAATGAAAGAATGTGCAATGCAATGATTTAAAGGGAAATGTTGAAATGCAATTTTCAGATGTGAAACAAGGTAATTGCTTTATTACATTATACAACAACCTAAAAGATGAAATGTTGTAAATGCAAATTTGAAATTAAACAATGCATGAAATGAGCTAATTTAAGCTAGATCTAATGAAATGCATGTTAAAAAAACTCAACCAACTGATATAGGTAGGTAATGGCAGCAAACAAAAGCTTAAAAATAGGGTTTTAGTTCTGTAAATGACAGTTTTAGGGGTGAAAAGGTACTAAGTCGCCCGAGGTGGCGAATTAGTCCCAATAGGGATTTTTTTTATAAAATTTTTAGATTTTTTTGATAGATTTTAATGTTTTCTGTGCTGTATGATGCAGACCTAAGATAAAAATGCAGAATTTCAAAAATTTGTAGTGATTTGAGATGCAAAAATGCAAACTATATGCATTTTCACTAATGCAAAATTTTAGAAACCCTAGATGTCAATTAACTAATGAAAACCCTAATGCAAAGTCAATGCAAGCTAGATCTAGGGTAAGGATGGACTCTTAATCAGAAAAGAAGGTATTCAAAAATTTAGATTCACCAAAATGTGTCACTAATTTTTGTAGGTAGACACTCTCTTGCACTTCTAGGGTTTTGCACCTAAAAGGAGAAAGGTAACCCACAAAAACTTGGTGATACACTCAATACTAATGCTAACATAATTGAAGTATGTCTAAATGAAATGATCTAAATGAAAAGAATGGATAAAAGAGATTTATTATTAAAGTAAAACTATTGGAATGCAAGATGTTTGAAAACATAATGATGTATGCAAAAAGACCTAGAAGGATGAATAGAAATGCAAACAAAATAGAATAGGAAAGAAAAATAGAAAGCATGCACCTGTAGATGTGTTACAGACTAGAATGGAGACTAGAAATGCTGTTGATTCTAAAATTTTGGCCTACTGGGACACTTACGCCATTCTGGGCGACTTAGTCCCAAATCTAGAAAACTACACCGAAGCCCATTTCAGCCAAATGGGTATCCAAATCTATAGAAAACTATGAAAAAAATGTGTAGTGGGACTAAGTCACCATTGTTGGTGACTTAGTCCATTTTTGAATTTCTAAAAATCTGAAAGTGGAAACAGAAGCCCTCGGTCTACACTTCAGTTCTTGACAAGTGTCCACCTCTAAAACTCTGATTTCCAACACTGTAATTGACTTTTTGTTGATATTTTAGCTTTGCAAACAAGGAGATGTATTCAACAACTTTGCAACTTAATCTTTAATGATCTCCAAGTCTTCAAAGTGCCTAAATTTGCAAACACACAATGAAAGAGAGAGAAATGATGAATGTTAGGGCATGAGGGTTTTCCTTGGTCAAACCCCTTTTTAGGTAATTAAACCAAAATGAAGAAATAATGTAATGAAGCATGAAATACTGGGATTAGAGACTTTCCATGATGATTGATCTTGAATTTCTGCAACAATGGAGGAAGAATCTTCCCTTGAATGTCTGAAAAAGCTATCTTAATGACTTGAAATGTTAAAACCCTAGCTTGCTTGACTTGAAGTGGAAGATAAATGATGAATGAGTTAAGATGATTATGAATTAGGGTCTAGAAACTTGTATTTATAGGAAATCCACCTAATTTTCCCATTAATTTGATCCCCAAGGCTGACATGAAGGAAAAATAAACTTAAATTCCATTTTTTCCCACCCGAACCTCAAAAATAGCCTAGATGGGACTAAGTTGCCAAGTTGGTTGACTTAGTCCCACCTGGATGGGACTAATTCACCTAGATGGGTGACTTAGTCCCACAAGGGTTATTTTTCCAGTTGGATTGTCTAGGAATGGAGAAAACAGGTCTATATGATGATTTTATCAGGTATTTGATCAAATTAAGCCTTGGGATGCACAATATGGTGCCATAGGGGCCTATTAATGATGATGCAAAGAGAAATTAGGGCCAGAGACACAAATTTCAATGTGAAAGTGTGATTAAGTACACTTTACAATATTAAAATGAGGTCCACATAGCCTAGAAAGGCACAACATCCAATGTGAATGTGTAAGACACATTACAACACTAGATTAAAGTTAGGTTTAATTTACAAGCCTTCTAGATTGATGTGATAATGCAATTAAATACATTTTATAACATTGAATTAGGGAAAGATAGGTCCATTAAGTCTAGAGAGGCATGAAAGTATTTTACAACACTTTACAACACCTTTACAAGACATCGTTAACTGTATTTTATTCAGCTTGCAAGGGTCCAAGACCTAGTGTGGATGTGCAAAACACCTCACAACACAAAATCAAGGCATCATTAAGTCCAATTTATCATCAATTATTCCCATATCAAGTGTGAAAATGTCATGGTATACACTTTTTGGCAACACATAAAGCATATAACAAATTGCCCTATCAAAGTTGATTATCTCCCTTGTTTCTCCTCCATTCTTTCTCAAGTTGCAAAGCTTTGCCCTTAGATTTCAAAGTGCTTGAATGCCTGCAAATGACAATAACAAGATAGCAAGAATTTTGGAGAATGTGGTTGTAAATTCAAAATGAAAGAGACAACCTTCTTTTATAGAAAAACTTTTCAAATGGATGGACAAGATTAAAGGTCTAGAAGATGCCAAGATCAACGGTGGAGGATTCATGCACCACAGAGTAGTGGGCTAGGGATGGCTAAAGATAGACGGTCAAGATTCTTTGAAGACCATAATCAATCAATGGTCTAAATTTGAAATGAGAGTGGAGGGAAGGTAGTGGAGGAATCAAATATTAATATTTAATTCATAGAGAAGCACGCGAGGGAATAAATAATTATTTTAGATTATTTATTTGAGAGGATAAGGGAAATGAATATTTAATTTAAAATGATTGTGCAACCATTAAATTAAATATAGAGACAATGGAAAATGGATTAAATAATTAAACCAGGTTAATTATTTAATAGTGAAAGAGTGGTAAGAGATAGTTAAATAATTTCAATAATTATTTAACTTTAGAAAGACGAAGAAGATTAATGAATAGATAAATAATTAAAAATAAATATCTAACTAGATGAATGAAAAAAAGTGAATAATTAAATAAATAATAATTTATTTAATTATAGAAAGAAAGAGAATGTTACTAACACAATTAAATAGCAATTTATTTAATCAATAAAAAAGAAGAATAAAGCAAGGGAATATGAATTAATTACACAATTAAGAATTATTTAATTAATAGAAAAATGTGGTAAAATAATTAAATAATTAAAATTACTTAATTATGCGAGAGAGATGAGAAATTGAAGTGGAAAAATATTATTCGTAGACTCATGAAATTTTTTGGTGTCTACAAGTATTAGTACCTCCTTTATTTTTAAATTTTTAACCATACACCTCTTCTCTAATTAGAGATGCAAAAATGTTCCTTTTCATTTCCCTTTTGACATGTCTTATAGAGTATATTTGATCCCCAATTTTTGACTATTTAATCTTTATATCTCTTTTTAGAGTTAGAGACAAATATAGTTTTCTTAGTTTCTTTAAGTATATTTTAAGGAGGATCCTTGATTCTCAATCCTTAACACTTTAAATCTTTAATATTATTCAATATTGGTGTATTTGGTTTAAATAGTTATTGTCTATTCTTAGTTCAAGTATGTGGCATGTTAGGATCCAAAATTTTGACACCACATTAACTAATATTTTCAGATTCATAAATTATTATTTTCTTGTTTTATAAACTCCCATATTATATTAGAGAAGACATTCCTAATATCCTCTCCTTAACTCTCTAATTATAAAAAATATATTATAATTATAGGCTTGTGTTGAGTATATATATTTTATGTAAATCCATTTTCCTTTAAAGGTGACCAACCGTTGTTAGTGTTCAAACTTCTTGGGTCCATGATACTTAAGGTATATATTATGTTGGGATCCAAAAGTTAACTTCCTCGATACCATAACTAAAATTATAGTTAAGCACTTTATTGGAATCTAGACCAAGGTATTTGGGGATGCTAAATACCACTTTCAATGTAATGATTTATATTTTTGGAGTTAATATTTTTCTCTAAAAATAATTATTGTAATGAGTTTTCCATAAGACATCTTATTAGCCTTAAAAATGGGTCACAATCTAGATTTTTGAGCCCTAGGAATTATTAGGATTTATATTTATAATCTATTGATAGCAATAATAGAAGAATAAGAAGTTGTACAATAAATAATATTACACTTCAATACTTAACATAATTATACATATATAAGGCAACAATCCAATATCAATTTAAATTATCATAAATAATGCCCTTTATATATTTTGTTCATATAATATGATAAAGTATAATCGAATCTTAATATATTTCTTTCTCTTCTCTTATTTCTCTTTTCTCTATTACATATGTCTTATCTTTCTATTATATTGCACTTCTTACATCTATTTATTCTTCTCACAATATCTTGTTATTTATACATGATATTTGGGACATGTCTTTTATACACCTATTCCTATTAGGCCTAGTTGGTGTTGTGCTCCACATTACATCTTCAAACATTTGTAGTAGGTTTTTATGGCTTATGTTCTTCTATTTTGATTTCTATTATAGCATTTCCTAAGATTATCCCCCCTTTAAAAACTATGTCTTGTCCTTAAGAAATATAAAATGAATTAATTGACAAGAATTTTTTTTATAGATCTCCTTCAACTAGAGAAATGTTATGTACCATTATGTTTTTTCTTGTTACAAGATCTATACTTGTGCATTAACCTACATCAAGATCCATTCTACTTCTAGTACCATGGATAGAATTTCCATTTTTTGAGCCACAATAAATTTGCATCATGGATAAGAATATTGATATGGGAAAGCCACAAACTTAATTTTATCATAGTTGTTTAATTTAAGTGATTATTGCTTCTCCTTGGTCTTGTAGCCACAATAGCTGAGTATGCAAAGCTTCCAACTAAGCTCTAATTATTTCATCCATGTCTTGTGTGGAATCATACATGGTGGATAATTATTTTAAAACTCAATTTGATCCATCTATCCTTTCAATTTATTTGCCATATTAGGCCATTATAAAAATTACTAATACAAAGTTTTGATATCTGCAAGGGTAAGTTCAAAAGTATTGATATTTGTATTGAGCTAGGTATTGACCACTACACATTTCTTTATTTCCTTATCCATCTTTTCCTTTGCAAGATATTTTATAGAATTAGTATAGAGTGTTGTGGCCTAATTATTCATCTCATTGATTATATCACCAACCAATTGCTTCAATTGTTTTCCCAATGATTTTGATGTATTCCTATATAATTGTAGTAACTTCTTTTGACTGGTAGAGATCATATACTCCATTTTTTTTTTATATATTTTCCATATGTTATTTGAGGATGTATTCTCTTATTTTTTGGTTGAATATGTCACCTAGTTAGAACTTCTATAGTGGGGATATGCTAGAGAGATCGACCTTTTTTCCAACCAATGACAATTAGAGTAGCTATGGAGTTGTTATTGGATAGCAAGAAATATTTAATGATTCAGATAGGGGATGTGGTGGTCAACAATGAGGGCCTATCTAGAGATGATAGAGATGTTTGTGAGATGTTTGTGATGGTACTTTCCCTTCTAATTGGCTAAGAATATTTCTATGCTCCCATAAAAGTTGTATGCTATGCTTATTGGGCCTTTTTTATGCTTCTAACAGTATCACATAGGAGTATTTAGTTATCTTTGTTATTTCTTCCTAAATTCATTTAGTGGCATGTAGATTTTGCAACATCAATTTATCTACTATCTATTTATACTAGAGCTATTTGACTTGAATTTTCTCCAATTTGTGTTGTTGGGCTATCAATATAGAGGGAATTATCTTTGCTAAAGACTTCTTTCTAATTCTTCTTCTTGATAAATGAAAATTTTCTTCTATTTGAGGGAAGAGACTAGCTCAATTAGAAAATGATCCATGATGTTCTCTAATGTGATCACAAAAGCCATTGTGTATCTTATCATCGCCTCTTCTATAATTTCCTTATTTGTTGCCCCTAATTTAGTGTACATTTATGTAGTTTTTTGTAACACCCTCTTTCAAAATAGGCCAATATATAACATATTTACATCCATTACTCCTTTCAATTGATTTTATTTTTCTACTTTTTTTTTTTCTTCTTGCTTGTCCTTTTCTTTCCCAATTGAATGCGTTTCCTTTTTCAAAACTTGTTTCTACCCATTTTGTTAAATAATCCACTCCTATGATAATAAACCTAGGTTTTAATTTTTTTATGGTAAATATCCATTGGATTTGGTAAAATTCAATAATTATTCCACTATTTAGTGTATCATAAAAATTATTTGGAATCCTATGGTTTTCTAGGACTTTAACTATGGTTCTTCCCTAAGAAAAGTATTTAAAACATCTTCACTATCAGTAGTCTCTTGCTACTTTCAATCTTTATCTCACCCTTTGAGTTAGGTTCTTCTAAGGGTTTGGGTTTGGGTAACTTTGCTACTAAGCAAAGGATCAAAGAGTCCTCATCATTTCCCTCCGAGTCTATTTCTTCTATCCATGTATTTTTTTTATCTTTGCTCCTAAGGGTATGTGGACTATTATATTATCATGTGCATGTAATATTTCTTATTTTCTTGGATCTAATATACCATTTGTGTTAATAAACCATTTTAATCCTAATAGTGCATTATAAGTATCAAATGGTTATTTCATGGGAACAATTTCAAAATTGATAGCTTGTTTTACCCCTAATACATTAACCTCTACCTTTCTCCATGTTTCTATTGTGCCCATTGGTGATCCATTAGCTAGGATAATGTGTTAAGGTTCCTCTCTATTTTTTGTTTTCCTAGTTATTCTTGGATGCTCTTTGGGAGCATATTTACATTTTCTTCTAGATCTACCATCACTTGTTTTATTTTCTTATGGTTAATATGTGTCGTGATCACTAATGGTTTGGTCTTCCATGGCCTATTTATTTTGGTAATTTTTCTAACCTTATATTTTTGGGTTGTTTGGTTACTCAAATATTGTGTGAAGAATGCTAATTGTTTGAGTGTGAAGGATTCTTCTTTTGAGAAGTTAGCATTTTTTTTTTCTCTATTTTTTTCTTTATTGATGAATATTTTAGATTTCTATATTATTTGATCATGTTGATATTTTTTATGGAATAAGTTTTCTTCTTCCTCTTCTTCATCCTCATATTCATTTTCTATATAATATATGGGTTTTTTTCCTTTATGATATTTGTACCATGTATTTTTGGCCCCAAAATTTATTTTTACCCTTAAAATCGACCAAGTCTTTTTGTTTTGGCTTTTGTTTCTTCTCTTGGTACTCCTCTTTAGAGATTTATTCTTCATTAGAAGTTTTAGAGTTGTATTTTTCTTCTTTTTCTTATTTTTTACATCTTGCTCCTTGCAATATCTCCTTGGGGAATTTCCTCATAATTCTTACACCCTTATTCATTTTAGGTCATTGTATCTCATCACTCTTTGATTATGGTGGTACATTTTTAAAATATTGATTCATGTTGTCACAAGTGAATAGATCAAGGTCTGGATTGTTGTAGAAAGCACATTGCTTATTTTTATGATACCATTAAATTTATTTGTGTAGTGGCCCTATGTCATATTTGTATCAACTTTCATCATATCTTCTATGACTAATTTTTCCTCTTCCTCTCCCACCTCTATAATTACTAAAATATATTATATCATCATTCTAGTTTTGCAAAGGAGTATTTTAAAGAGTATTAATGTTTCTTTGGTTCTTCTAGCTAGGTGTGCTATATCAATGATCTTGGCTGTAGAGGGGTCTCTCTACAAGCCCCTTCACATAGGCCATCTTTTGATTTATAGTTCCCTTATTGGTGTAGTGATGATTCCACCATGGATCATGGTCTTCTTCTTCTTCTTCTCTTTATTTAAGTCTAAAAAGTAGTGAAGAGTAGTCAACATTCTCATGGTGATGAAAGAGCATCCCTAGTTGTAAAGCAATTGTATCAACCAAAAACATTGATTTTCTTTCAGTTCAGTCTGTAGTTGTCTCAGAAGTTTCTTCTGCATTTTACCGCATTATCATTTCCCAACTCACAGACTAGGATACAATATTTATACAAGGTCATCCATGACATATCAATATTTCAATAGATTTGCATTTGTTTGTAGAAAGTTACTGCTCTTAGAGTTTCATTGTCAATTCACAGTTAGAGCATTCAAGGCTGAATTGGCTCAGAGTTGTTGTGCAGACCTATGTCAAAGTACAAGGAGCTTAAGAGAACATCATACATGGATTTTGGGTCCAAGGGTAACTTTCTTGAAGATCCACAATGTGTTTCGTTTTGTAAAGGGTTATCTTTCATGTTTTAAGGCCAAACTACATGCTTGATCATTTATTGGGGTTTGTAACCCTTGAGGCTGATACAAAACCATTATGAGAGAAGGAGATTCATATTTAAGATCATTTGCAATCATTTGGAAAGTAGTTTAGTAGTTAATCAAGTAGATCATTAGAAATAGTTTGCAATTCAATCTAGCCTTCTAGGCTAATGGAATGTAATAAGGACTTGAGCCAAATGTACTATCTGAATGCCCTTGTGGCAAGACTGTGAGCCCTAGTTGTTTTACATATGAGGCATATGTTTCGTTTCCAATTTTTAATTCAATAATGATCTGTGTATTTTGAGTACTTGTGTTATTTATGTTGTGTTGAACTCTAAGTTGAATGGTTGGACAGTCCCTTTTTGGACCCTCCATATATGACTACACCAAGTGGTATCAGAGTGAGTTTGCGAGTCTTGAAGGAATTTCTTGTGGTGAACTAATTTTTAACCTGAGACAAACTACATGTGTATTTAACCGATCGCTGACTATGAAGCAGTTGAAACCCTTGTAGCTAGATCATCGAATTGAGGTAGTTGCATTAGATCCAAGGGGAGATATTTTTCCAAGGAGATTGCTTGCTATGGTGAATGTCATTGGAAGAATGGATGAAATTTTGGAAATTATGAGAGCAATGAGAGTCTGATTGGATGTTGTAGAAGAAGATAGAAGGAGATGTCTAAACCTTAGACATATAGATAAAAGTGATGATGATGAAACATATTGTTCTACAAATCTAAATGAAGAAACTGTAAAAGAAGAAGAATATATAAATTAGATAAAAATGTTGAAGGTTATTTCCAAGATTGGTAAGATACCTAGAATTGGAATTCAAAATTATGTGAGAAATTTAAATCCTGAAGAATTGATTTGTTGGATCAATGATATGGAGGAATACTTTGAGTATGAAGAAATTGAAGATCCAAAAAGAGTGAGATTTGCAAAAACTAAGTTGAAAGGATATGTTGCTTTATGGTGGAAAGAAGTTCAATTGGATAGGAATAAAAGAGGGAAGGAGAAGATCACAAAATGCGATAGGATGGTGAAAAATTTGAAGACTCAATTTATACCAATTGATTATGAATAGGAATTGCTAAAAATATTATAGAATTTGAGGAAAAAGGAGAGATCTGTGAAAGAGTATGCTAAAGAATTCTACAAAATCATCATCATAGCTAGACATAGTGAGGCAAGAAAAGAGAAGGTTGTGAGGTACATCAATGGACTGAGGACAACCATTCAAGAAGAATTGAGCTTGGTGAAGATGACATCAGTTGATGAAGCATACCAATTTGTGCTGAAGGTAGAGGAAAAGATGAACAAGAAGTTTGAACAAAGAAAAAGGAGTGAAAGAGGAATATTCCATAGGAGTGGATCACAGTCTAGAGAGAGAAGACCTTATGCAAAGTAGAGAAAGGATGAAAAGCCCTATCACAGTGAAGATAAGGACACTAGTTAATACCACAGAGGAAGAGATGGCCAAAATTTCTATCACAGTGACAGAGGAGGTCATAATTCCTACTATAGTGATGGATTTAGGAGAGATGAAGGAAGATTTGAGAAGAGGCCATTCAGAGAACTTGTTTCAAGTGTGGAGGAGGACATAAAGAATTTTAATGTCATCAGGGAAGTACCTGTAAGAGAACTGAGAATACCAGAAGAACAACATATGTGGATGAAGAACCTGTTGGATCCCTAATTCAATTGGGAAACTAGAGAAAGACAAGTCATTGGTAATGAGGAGAGCTTGGATGCATGAAGAAGTGACTAAGGAACCACTACAAAGGAAAAATTTGTTCAGGAAAAGGTGTAAGTCTAGAGGAAAGGTATGTAAAGTTATCATTGATAGTGGTAGTAACAATAATCTAGTTTTAGAAGATATGGTAACCAAGTTGAATTTGAAGATATTGAAACTTCCAAATCCCTATAAGATAGCATGGATTTAGGATGAACACAAGATTTTGGTGAGTGAGCAGTGTTTGGTGAAATTTCATTTAGGATCATATAATGACGAAGTGTTGTGTGATATTATGCATATGGATGCATTCCATTTATTGTTAGGAAGAACATGAAAATATGATAGGAAATAAATTCATGATGGAAGAAGGAATACTTATACTATACAAGAGAATTAAATTGATGTCTTTGGAGGAAGAGGACAAAAATGAAGTTTGTAGTACCACCAGACCATGTTTTGTAGATGGAAGGAAGTCTCTAGAAGGATTGAGGCATGCGAATATGTGTTTTGCATTGATTCCAAAGAAGTGTAGTATCTGGAGATAGAGAATTCCATTGCAAAGAATGAAGATCCACCATACATAAAAGTAGCAGAATTATTGACAGAGTATGAAGATATCATATCAGAGAATGTACCAAATGGATTGCCACTAGTCTGGAGCATTAGTCATCATATATATCTAATACTTGGAGTAAGTTTTCCTAACAAAGTGTCACATATGATGACACCTACAAAGAATGTGGATTTGAACAGACAAATACAAGAATTGTTGAAGAAATGATTAGTCACAGAGAGATTAATCCCATGTACAATACATGTTGTAGTAACACCAAAGGAAGAGAAATCAATAGGATCATGAATTATAGACTCCCATTGCCAAGAATGGATAACATTATGGATTGTTTGAGTGGAGAAAAGTATTTCACAAAGATTGACCTAAAGAGTGGATATCATCAAATCAAAATCAAAGAAGGAGATGAATGGAAGACTACATTTAAGACTAATGAAGGGTTGTATGAGTGGTTAGTGATGCCTTTTGGATTGACCAATGCACCTAACACTTTCATGAGGTTGATGAATGAGGTACTAAAGAAAATCTTGTCTAAGTTTATTATTGTTTACTTGGATGATATTCTAATTTTCAGTAAGACTAGGGAAAAAAATTTGTGGCATATCAAACAAGTATTGTAGAGGTTGAGAGAGGAGAAGTTTTTGATAAATGTCAAGAAGTGTAGCTTTATGAAGATAGAGTTGGTCTACTTGGGTTTTGTCATTTTTTCTAAAGGATTGAAGATGGACTGTAAGAAGGTTAAAGCAATTATTGAGTGGTTGACACTTGTGAATATTGGAGAGGTAAGATCATTCCATATGCTGGCAAGTTACTACCAAAAATTTATCAATAGCTTTAGTAGCATTTGTAGACCCATGAAAAAGACAATGAGGGGAGATAGGAAATGTTTTAAGTGGATATCCAAAGCACAAATAAGTTTTTAACCATTGAAGCAAAAGGTGATAAAGTAGCCAGTATTAGCATTGTTGAAAAATGAGGTGTTTTCTTAGCTTAATACTCTGTAAAACTTCAAAATTGCTGTTCTAAGTAAGTCTTTTCTTTGTTACATAAATTCTTTATGGATGATTATCTTGATTAATCCATTTTACTGTTGTAGAATGTAGAGAGAATTATTTAGAAGAACTAGACAGGATAATAGAAGGATCACACAAGATATACCGTGGAGAAACCCTTTCGGGAAAAAACTCCACCAAGAATTATTCTATTATTCAAACTCTGAATTACAATAGCTCCAATTCTTGCTTGAGAATGCTTCTTCTATCTTTACCAATCTTCTTCACACCTGCAATAACCAATCTCAAACTCTATTCAACTTGAATGAGATATATAGACAATATGCAACCTTGTAATCTCAAAATGGTGATAATTACAATGCATAAGCTCAAGCCCTTGAAAAGGTACGCCATATTCCTTCAAGTAGAGTTCTTCAGTGAAGACTAAAGCTTACAGCATGTGCATCATGCATTTGGGTGTCCCAAACTGAAGCTACAACTTCTCCTTCACTTCGGTGATAATTCCAAAGCTATTCCTCAAAGATGGCGCCCACAATTAAAGCTACTTAACTGAGCCTTCAGAAATATCTTATCATGCATTGGAGTTAATTCCAATAAAGCATCTTGGGTGCCCAAGTTGTCTCCAAGTGCTTTATAGTTAACTGAAACATTTACTCAACACCATTCCCAAAGAATGGTCATCCCTTGTTAACTGGAGGTAGTCCCTGTTATCTGTCATACAACTCAATGTTATTAGCCATGCATTCCAAGTTAACTGAAGCTAACTACATGCAACTCAAAATAACTAACATGCATGCAAAATGCACTTGCATGCAACTCAAGATAATTGAACTGAACCAAACCGAACTCAACCAATCAACTGAATCAATAGAACTAAACTAAACTAAACTAAACTGATTCTGAACTGAACTAAACTGAATCAACCGAACATAACTGATCTGAACTTAATCAACTTAACTGAACCTTCAAGCATGCAAACATCAAATCCTAACTCCTAGGATCTTTACATGCATTCATGTTAACTGTTATCTATATAGTTAACTGGACACAAGGTGAGTTTCACCTTACCATGTGTGCACCCACATGCTCCTATTATTTAGGAATAAATACAAATGTCAATTTCATGATTTATTTCATCCAAATATTAATCTCATCCTAATCTTAGTGTTGTTGAACACATTCCAAGAATCTAGGAGATACATGAAATAAATAATGTTTAGGATTTGCAATTAAATGGCATCCTATTTCCAACAAGCATTACCAGATTTTGACAAAGTATTTCAATTTGATTGTGATGCCGGTGGAAATGAAATAGGAGCATTATTAAGTCAAGAAGGGAGACCCATAAAGTATTTAAGTAATATTTTGAATTGATTCCAAAAGGAGATATTCAATTTATGATTATGAGTTCTATGCCATAATTTAAGCCTTGAAGGAGTGGGGACATTATTTGTTGCCTAAGGAGATTGTGTTGTATATTGATCGTCAAGCTTTGCAGTATCTCAACAATCAGGGAAAGTTGAACTAGAGACATATGAGATGGGTTGAGTTCTTGCATAGTTATACATTTGTGTTGAAGCATAGGAGTGGCAAGTCAAATAAATTTGCAGGTGCATTGAGCAGGAGAAAGAATTTGTTGACAAAGATGAGGGTAGAAGTATTGGGTTTTGAATAATTGAAGCATGAAATTCATGTAAGGAAACAATAGTGATAGATAAACAATAGTGATAGATATGAGTCAATGGTTATATTGTTTCATTCAGGAGGATATGTTATTCAAGGGAAATCCATTGTGTATACTGAAGAGTTCAATGAGGGAGAATTTGATCAAGGAGAAGCATAGTGAAGGACTAGTAGGACATTTTGGAGTTGACAAGACAATAGATTTGGTGAGTGAACACTATTTTTGGCCACATATATATAAGGATGTTAGGAAGTATGTTCAAAGTTAAAAAGGGAGTAGTCAGAATAATAGATTGTATAAATCATTGACAATACTAGAGAGACCTTGGGAAGATATAAGCACATATTTCATATTGGGGTTGCCAAGAACACATAGAGGGTACGATTCTATAATGGTAGTAGTGGAATAATTTTCTAAGATGACATATTTCACTCCTTGTAAGAAGAATAGTGATGTTGTGCATGTTGTTGACTTATTTTTCAAGGATATTGTGATATTGCATGGATTACCAAAGAGTATAGTTTCAGACAAGGACACCAAATTTATTGGATACTTTTGGAGGAAATTATGGAAGAAGATAAAGAAATACCTAAAGTTCAGTTTGGCATATCACCCATAAACTGATGGAAAAAAAAAGTGGTAAATAGGAGCTTGGGTAACTTATTGATATGTTTGATTCGAGATAAAGTAGGAAACTAGGACATAGTTCTACTGCAAGTAGTGTGCATATAATAATTTAGTAAATTGGAGTATAGGGAAGACACCATTCTAGATTGTAATAAGAAAACATCCTAGAGGATTTGTGGAGCTCAGAGACATTAGTATGGATAATAAGAGGAGTGCAAAAGCAAAAAAGTTTGCAAGATTCATGGAGACATTGCATAGTTAGGTCCGAAATCACTTGGAAAACATGAACAATAAGTATGAGGAGAAGGGAGATGAGAAAAGAAGACATAAGGGATTTGTTATTGGAGATGAAGTTATGGTATATATTAGGAAGGAAAGGTTTCTAGTAGGATCATACAATAAGCTAAAGACGAGGAAGATCAGACCATGTGAGATTCTCAGGGAGTTTGATTCATGAAATGCATATGAATTGGAGTTACCAGAGACACTTGGTATATCACCTATTTTCAATGTTGCAATCATCTATGAGTATTATGAAGGACAATCAAGTGACAGTAACACATAAGTTGGATTGGAGGAGCAGTTACCACATCAACCACCAGAGAAGATAGAGTAGATCTTGAATACCATAATTAGAAGGAGCACTAGGAACAAGTAGTACAAGGAGTATCTGGTGAAGTGGAAAGTCACACCAGTGGAGGATTCATCATGGATTTCTCAGGCTGAGTTGGACCACTTTGGTTTTCCTCTAGACCTTGGAAAGTGAGGGACTCACTTTTCTTCAAACCTCAGGTGTTTGATGCAAGAGAATCCCTGGTTGTAAAGCAATCCTATTCAAACAAAAACATCACTTTTCTTTCAATTTTGTTTGTAGATGTGTCAACAATTTCTTTCACATTTTACCACATTATAATTTCTCAGTTAGTGGAGTAGGATATAACATTTACATGATGTCATCTATGAAATATCCATATTTCAGGAGATTTGTATTTGTTTGCAGAAAGTTACCACTCTCAAAGTTTCACAGTTATAGAATTCAAGGCTGACTTAGCTCATAGTTGTTGTGAGGACTATTTTGGAGTGTGTGGAGCTTAATGGAACATCATACATGGATTTTTGGTCCAAGGGAAACTTTCTTGAAGATTCACAATGTGTTTCATTTCATAAAGGATTACCTTGCATGTTTTAAGGCCGACCTACATGCTTGATCATTCATTGTGGTTTACAACCATTGAGGATGATGAAAACCATTATGGGAGTTGTAGATTCATATTTAAGATTATTTATAATCATTTATAAATTATTTCATTAATTAATAAAGTAGATCATTAGAAATAGCTCACAATTCAATCCAACCTTCCAGGTCATGGAATGTAATAAAGCCTTGAGCCAAATGTAATATTTGAATGCCATTGTGGTAGGAAAATGAGCCCTAGTTGTTCCACATATGAGGCATATTTTGCATTTCCAATTGATGATTCAATAAAGATCTATGTTTGTTGAGTACTTATTGTGTTATTTCTGCTATGTTGAACTCTAAGCTGCATGATTGGATAGTCCCTTTCCGGTCCCTCCATCCATGACTGCACCACATGGGCATCCCAATCTTTGTAGGTGCAATAATAGACTATTTGATTTCTCCTTGGAGTTATTTTTAGGTATATATTCATTGTGGAAACCCTCTTTTATCCTTTCATAACTAGACACCCATTCCTTATATGTCCCTCTCTCAAGCAACATGTGCACCAATTTTTTTCATCTACCTTTGTGGGCTAGTGTCTTATTTAACCAATATCTCCTTCTTCAATTTTAGTTATTTTAGTTATTCTAATTATAATTTCATCTTTTTTATTTCTTATTTTTAACTAGCCTTTTCTTTTCTTCTCTAGGTTCATGCTTCTATGTGATAGGTTAGGGTTATTGCTTCATAATTTATAGTAAACACCCTTCCATATAAGGGTGTTATGACCTTAGGAATTAGTTCTAATAAAAATAATTATGTACATTAGTTTTCCATTAAAGGTTCTTCTAATTTTCATGACACTTCCTTAAAACTCTAGTCATAATACTTTATTTTTTCCCTTCCTCCTAAACTAGGTGTTTCATTTTAATAACACTCTCTATGGGAGGTTCTAAAGATTTAAAATTAGCCAAGAATTCCTTTCTAACTTTTTCCCAATATTTATCATGTTGTGGGTAAGTGTTTTTGTACTAGTTGAGATATTTTTCAAGGTTCCTACAAAACCAAATAATTAGGCTTGATCACTGACTATGCCTTTTATTTTCCAATTAGATTCTAACACAAATATATGTTCCAATACCTTTGTCATATCTTTTCCTAATACCAGTGGCTTAATTGGGGAATCCAGACTAAATTTCAACTCTTTATCTTCCTTGTGGTAGTAATAATAATGAAACATAGGGTGAATTAGGAGTTGGATAGGGATTTACTATAGAACATGAAGTAGGCACTTAAGATATGTAGTAGTAAGGAAGAATAAATTTGGTTAATAATAAATGGAAGGAAGTATTTATTGTAAGGGTGTGTGTATAGGATAAAATATAGTGATGCAGGGCATCACTCTCCTCCAAATCTTGGTTTTGTTTCTTTCTTTTAGTTGGTAGAGTCAATTTTTGTTTTTGTGTAATTTAGCTTCTAATGTTTTGTAAAGCTTCCTTGTTGAGCTTCCTGGACAAACCGAAAGTTAGAAAATGGATTCAATTTTCGATGGGTGGTTGGGTCAAGTCGATGTGTACTTGAAGAGAAAGGATGTTGGAGTAGGGGTTCAATGTTGAGAGGAAACTAGGTTCATGATCTTGAAGAGGGGACCGATGGTGAAGAAGGAAAAACATTGGAGTGTCGGTGTCATTGGTCAACTAGGAGAAAAGAAGAAAGTTTGATTAAGTCGATGGGGAAATGTATGTAGACTGGACAAGCATTGAATGCCTTATTTGATGTGTATGCGAAGCCTCTGTTGAATGAGGTGAACATTGTTTTTTGGATAGTGATCAAACTATTTGTAACCATTAGAGCCATTGAGGAATAAAATCTTCCAATTTGATCTTCCTGTCATTGATTGTGAATATTCAAAGTGTTGAACTATTGTTTTTTATTTTTATCTTGAACTTCCTATAAAGTTTGTGAGGATTTGTTCAGGCTTGAAATATTTGTGATTCATATTTTTCTCTATGATAAACAAGGATTTCCATTAAGTGGTATCAAATCCTAAAAGTGATTGGGCATTGGTGAGTAAATAAAATGCCTCCAAGGAGAATGGGAAGAGGAGGAGCCTAAGGAAGAGGCATAAGGGAACAACATGGTGAAGAATTGTTGTAGTATTTGATAGCAAGAATGGATGCCTTGGAAAGGGAACAGAGAAGAGGGACCCCTGATGAAGTTGCAAGTGATGATGATGATGATGATGATGAAGAAAAACCATGAGAAGAAAATGAGGGAGTACAACGAGACCAGGAAGGTTTTGAGGAAAGATTGTTGAGGACTATCATGAATGTGGGTTCCAAACCCAAAATAGAAGTTCCTACCTATTTAGGAAGTCTCAATGGTGAATATCTAATTGATTGGATCAATGCCTTATACAAGCATTTTGAGTATGAGGGTGTAGCAGAAGAAAGAAGAGTGAAATTTTCTTGCACCGGATTCAAGGGCCACACTGCTATATGGGGGGACTTTTTCCAAACTAAGAGGAGAAGAAAGAATAACGAAAAGATTAACTCTTGGGATCAGATGGTGGATAAGTTGAAGGCTAAGTTCCTTCCAGGAGATTATCAAACTAATCTCTTCAAAAGATTGCATAATTTGAAACAAAAAGACATGTCTGTGAAATATTATATAGAGGAATTCTATAAGTTGGTAATTAGATCAAGGCATAGTGAGGAAGATGTGGAGAAAAATTCCAAATATATGAATGGTCTAAAGTATAGTCTACAAGATGAATTAAGCCTTGTGTCCCCTAGAAGCTTGGAAGAGGCTTATCAACTTTCCTTAAAGGTAGATGAAAATTTGCAAAGGAAAAAAAGTCATCAAGAGAAGAAGAGAGGAAGAGGTTTTAGAGGAAGATGGCAACAAACTGGTAGAGGGTAGCAACATCAAGTACAAGAGGCTAGAAGTTCTAGTGGAGAAACAAACAATGACAAATGAGGATTTCAAAACAAAGGGGGCAGATCCTATGGGAGAGGTGGTTCTCAAGGTAGAGGTAGAGGGTTTGTTGGAAAATTATTTAAGTGCAACCAGTATGGACACAAGAGTTGAGAATGCTCTAAATCATCTCAAGGGGGAAATTCCAAGTTTGAAAGAAGTAATAAAATTGTTCATGTTGACCAAGAAAGTGTGGACTCTCCTGTTCACCACAAAGAGCAACCAAAATCAGGTGAACCATTATTGCTAAAGAGAGTATTGTTGAATCCTCAAAAGGAAAGCCAAGAACTGATCCAAAGGAGAGCTTTATTCAAAACCAAGTGTAAGTCCAAAGGTAAATGTTATAGACTAATCATTGATATTGGTAGTACAAATAATATTGTTGCAATAGAGATGGTAGAATAGTTAGATCTTAAAAGAAATAGGAATCCATCTCCTTATAAGGTATCCTGGTTGCAAAAAGGACATCAATTGTTAGTAAATGAGTAGGCCCATGTTGATTTTCAAATTGGTAATTATAAAAATAGTGTTCTTTGTGATGTGATTCCTATGGATGTATGCCATGTATTGCTTGGTAGACCATGGAAATTTGAAAAGAAAGCCATGCATAATGGAAGGGATAACACATATACTATTGAGAAAGATGGAGTGAAACATACCTTGATGCCTATGAAGGAGCCTGGAGAGAACAACAACAATAGTAGCAGTGGTAAGGTAATGATGGTAAGTGGTAAGGAGTTTCTACATGACTTGAAACATGAGGAAGTAGGGTTTTCTTTGGTTCTTAAACCTAGGAGTGTGTTTACTAATACAAAACTTGATGATTTGCCTCTTGAAGTACACAAAATTTTGAATGAACATTTGGATATTGTTGCATCTGATTTTCCTAGTGGATTGCCTCCTATGAGGATGTCAGGGTTATAAAGTAGATATCTAATAGTTTAATGCAAATTTGATCATTAAAACAGAGAAATAAAACACAAAAAATTATAGCAGAAACAAGACAACACAGAGAATTTAATGTGGTTCACCCAATCCCAGCTACATCCACAAAACCACAACCATCCAATGATTTTATTATCCAATGTAAAACATATTACAATCTCACTAATAATGCCCTACTCCAACCCCCATCCAAACTGCTTATAACAAGCTTTTTAGAAGCTTCTAGAATTAGGGTTTTACAAAGTCAGTTCTTTTTCCTTTTTCGGTGACAATGCAAAAAAATGGGATTTTTTTTTTCTTGAGGGCTGCCACCCTCGAACCCCCACTTTTCAGGGGCTGTCGCCCCCAAACCTTGGAAAGGATACATGAAGAGTGTACAATATAGCATTATTAGTCACCACATACCAATAGAGGAGCATCAAGCCACCAAATGGATTTGATTCCAGGGGCTAGCCTTCCTAACAAGTCTGCTTATAGGTTGACACTTATGGAAAATGAGGAAATAAGGATGCAAGTGGAAGACCTTTTGAAGAAGGGTTTGATAAGGGAAAGCCTAATCTTTGTGCTATCCCCATAGTACTAGTGCCAAAGAATGGAGGGGAATGACATGTGTACTAATTCAAGGGCTATTAACAAAATTACCATAAGATATAGGTTTCCCATTCCTAGAATTGAAGATTTAATGGATTTATTTAAGTGGCTCCATGTATTTTTCTAAAATATACTTGAAAAGTGGCTATCACCAAATAAGAATCTGATTGGGGGATGAATGGAAGAAAACCTTTAAGACTAGTGTTGGTTTGTATGAATGGCTTGTTATGCCTTTTGGATTGTCTAATGCCCCTAACACTTTTATGTGACTCATGAATGAGGTTTTGAAACCATTCCTTGGTAAATTGTGATTGTATAATTGGATGAAATTTTGGTGTTTAGTAGGTCTAAGGAGGAGCGTCTAGAGCATTTGAGGTAGGTATTGAAGAGGCTGCATGAGGAGAAGTTACAGATAAATCTGAAAAAGTGTGTATTTATGAAGACCTAACTAGTGTATATGGGCTTTGTGGTGTCAAAGGAGGGTTTGAAGATGGACAAAGAAAAGGTACAATCCATCCTTGATTAGCCAACACCTAAAAGTATAATGGAGGTAAGGAGCTTTCATGGGCTCACAAGTTTTTATAGAAAAATTATTAGAAGTTTTATTCATGTGGTAGCACCTATTCTTGAGATTATAAAGGGGAATAAGAGGCCATTTGAATAGACTAGGAAGGTTGAAGACAATTTTAAATTTCTGAAGCAAAAGGTGAGTGAGCAGCCCATTCTTGCTTTTCCTGGTTTTGAAAAAGTGTTTCAAGTAGATTGTGATGCTAGTGGGTTGGCTATTGGGGTTGTCTTAAGTCAAGAAGGTAAACCGGTAGCATACTTTAGCAAGAAACTAAATGATGCAAAAAGGAAGTATTCTTTTATGATTTGGAATTCTATGCTTTGGTTCAATCCTTAAAAAAATGGAGACAATATTTACTGCCTAAAGAGTTCATTGTATATACGGAAAAACATGCTTTGCAGGTTATAAACAACCAATACAAGTTGAATCAAAGACATGCCAAATTTTTAATTTTGTTTTGAAGCATAAAAGTGGAAAAATGAATAAAGTTGTTGACACTTTGAGTAGAAAGAATTTGTTGTTATGTGAAATACAAACTAACAGTGTGAGATTTGGAAGTTTGAAAGAGTTGTATCCAAAGGATGCAAATTTTAAGGAAGCATTTGTAGCTTGCAGTGATCCTATTTGCAAGAATAGAGAGCCATGGGTGGATTATATGATTCAAGAAGGTCTACTGTTCAAAGGGAATAAATTATGTATTCCTAAAGGGTCTATATGTGAAAATTTGTTGAAGGAAAAGCATTGTGGTAGTCTTGTGAGCCCCTTTGGATAGGATAAGAATTATTTTTAGTTGAGAACTCATTATTTTTGGCCAAAGATGCAAGAGGATGTGAGGAGATATGTTGAAAGGTGCAACATTTGTCAACATGCTAAAGGGAGAAGCCAAAATGCTAGATTATATCGACCACTTCTAGTTCTAGCTAGGCCTTGGGATTAAGTGAGTATGGACTTTGTGTTGGGTTTTTCTCATACACAAAGGGGAAATGATTCAATTTTTATTGTGGTAGATAGGTTCTCTAAAATGGTGCATTTTATACCTTGTAAGAAAACTAGTGATGCCACTAACATTGCAAATTTGTTCTTCAAAGAAGTAGTGAGATTGAATGAGATTCCTAAAAGTATCATCTTTGATAGGGATACTAAGTATTTGGGTCATTTTTGGAGGACCCTATGGAAGAAATTGGGCACTAATATGAACTTTAGTTCTACTTATCACCCCCAAATGGATGGGTAGACCAAATTTGTTAATCGAAGTCTTGGAAACATGTTGAGGTGTATTGCTAGGAAAACACCAAGTAATTGGAATCTAGCTTTGGCTCAAGTTGAGTTTGCATTTAATGATTCTCCTAATTGAAGTACTAGATTTAGTCCGTTCTATGTGGTGTATGAGTTGAGAGACCTTGGTAATATGGAAAGGTGAAGTGCACCAGGTGAAGATTTTTATAAACTCATCCATGATCTACATGAAGAGTTGTAAAAAAATAGAGGGGAGTAATCAACAATATAAACAACATGCTAATAAAAAGTGGAGGTAGATATATTTTTAGGTTGGAGACCTAGTATTGGATCACCTTCAGAAGGAAAGATATCCTCAAGGAGAGTACAACAAAATGAAAATGAAAAATATAGGACCCTGCAAAGTTCTCAGAAGACTTTCAGATAATGAATATGAAGTATCTCTACCTTCAAAACTTGGCATTTCACCTATTTTTAATGTAGAAGATCTATATCCTTATAAGGGAGATGTTGAGGATGGTGCAATAGAGACTTATTCTTCAAACACTGATAAACAACAAGGCGTTTCATCTTCTCCACAAGACATCAAATGCATTCTTGATACACATCTATGGAAGAAAACTCGAAGACATGAGTACTTCAGATATCTGGTGAAGTGGAGCGATCATCCAGAGGAAGATGCTTCTTGGCTCACTAAATTTGAGCTCTCTCAATTGGCTTATTCTATTGCAGAGCTCATGACCAGAAGCTCATGATTTTTTTTTCCTGTCTGGGGAGTATGATGTAGGGCATCACTCTCCTCCTAATCTTGGTTTTGTTTCTTTCTTTTAGTTGGTAGATTAAGTATTTGTTTTTGTGTAATTTGCTTCTAATGTTTTGTAAAGCTTCCTTGTTGAGCTTCTTGGAAAAATTGATAGTTATAAAATGGATTCATTTTTTGGTGGGAAATTGGGGGAAGTCGATGAGTACTTGAAGAGAAAGGGCACTGGAGCAGGGGTTCGATGTTGTGAGGAAACATGGTTCATGATATTGAAGAGGGGACCAATGGTGAAGAAGGAAAAACATTGGAGTGTCAGTGTCATTGGTCAATTGGGAGAAAAGAAGAAAGTTTGATTGAGTCGATGGGGAAATGTATGTAGACTGGACGAACATTGAATGCCTTATTTGAGGTGTATGTGAAACCTCTATTAAATGAGGGGAACATTTTTTTTTGGATAGTGATCAAACTGTTTGTAATCATCAGAGCCATTGAGGAATAAAATTTTCCAATTTTATCTTCCTATCATTGATTGCGAATGTTCAAAGTGTTGAACTATTGTTTTTAATTTTTATCTCGAACTTCGTATAAAGTTTGTGAGGATTTGTTCAGGCTTGAAATCTTTATGATTCATATTTTTCTCTATGATCAGTAAGGCTTTCCATTATATATGCATAGGTGGTATAACATAGAAGGGATAAAGGGAAAAGACCGAGATGGGATAATAGAACACATGATGAAACAAGAGAGGCTACAATGGGATGGGAGTGGGATGGGATATTGGAACATAGGATGGACTAGAAGAGACTAGTGGGAAGGGATAGGATGGGATCATGGAACATAGGGTGAACTATTAGGGGTTATTTGGTTGGGATTATGAGGTAAAAACATAATGTAGGGTGAATTAGGAGAAGATTATGGAACAAGACTAAGAGGGGATAATGGAACAAAGGATGGACTAATAGAAATTAATGGGACATGCTAGCATGGTATAATAGAATATGAGGTAAATTATTAGAGTTTAATGGGATGTGATTAGGAGGGAATAATGGGACATAGGGTGAATTAGGAGGTGAATAAGTTTTGAATATAGGATATGAAGTGGTAACTTGTGGTGTTTAGTAGTATTGGAGAATACAACTGGTTAATAATGAGTGGAAGGAAAGGTTTCTTGTAAGGGTATGTGTATAGGATGAAATGTAGACAGAGGTTGTATTGAATAGAATGGATAAAGGGACAAGACCAAGAGGGGATAAGGGAACAAAGGGTGAAATAAGAGAGCTTACAATGAGATGGGAGTAGAAGGGAATAATGGAACATAGGATGGACTATATGAGATTATTGGGATGAGCTAGGAGGGTATCATAGAACATAGGATAAACTATCAGAGGTTAATGGGAAGGGATTATGAGGGAATAAATAAATATAGGGTGGATTAGGAGAATATAATGAGATAAGACAAAAGGAATATAGGGTGAAATAAGATACATTAATGGGATAGGAATAGAAGGGGATAATGGAACATATGATAGATTACTAGAGATAAATGGAACATAAGGTTAACTATTAGAGGCTAACGGGATGGGATTACGATGGAAATTTGGAACATATGTTGAATAAGGAGGTATATAGGGTTTTAATAATATAAGAAATGAAGTGGGAACCTAAGGTATGTAGTATTAATGGAGAAAAGAGTTGGTCAATAATGAGTGGAAGGAAAGGTTTCTTATAGGGGTATGTGTAAATGATGATATGTGGATGGAGGTGGTATAATATAAAAGGAGGTGTGAAATGTTAGACTATGTGATATGAAATAGGTAAAATTTGTGTGATGGTAGGAATGGAAGAATGAGGTGGATGTTGAATGTTAAATATATTTAGGATCTCAAAAAACCAACTAAAAATTTCATCCTCTATTGGATATGGAAAATAATACATCATGGTAGGCTCCTTAGAACATAATTCATTCATGATGCATGCCATGTACTCTTGATGTTTGGTTAAAACGTGTGGTGAGGAGGATACAAGTGATAGGTTGTGGGTTTGTGGGGGTAAGAGTTAACTTGGTTGAAGGGATGAGGTATCATTAATATGAGTGTGAAAGAAACTATGTGGGAGCTGATTTCCCTCTATGATCTATCATTATAAAAGTTGACTTGTGTCCCTAACAAATAGTGTAGAGCAATTGGATAGAAGAAATATAGTTTTCATAGGGAAACCAAGGGATATGACAAGGGATCACTAAAATCATGGGCATGTAGTAGTATTAAAGGCTAGGCAAGGTGATAAAACTAACCATTTGAGAATAACGCATGTGCTTTGACTTATTTAACCACTAGCTACACGTAGTAAATAATGAATTATAATATAAAGTGTGAATATTTTTGTGAGGCTATAATATGAGAATTGGAACCAAATAGATTATGCATTAGGCATAAAGAAAATATTTAGGAACTCATAATTTATGGTCTGATAGGCATGCTACCAAGAAAATATCTTTCGAGCTTGAACTAGAAATTTTACCAAATACAACTTCATTATCATTCAAATTATGAAATTATCAAACATCAAATTAAGATGGAAAAAAAGGATGTACTTTCAATTTTATTAATTACAAAAAAAAATTATTATTCATTCTCCACTTCATGTTCCTCCAAATGTTTGAGTTTTTTATCAGTTTTCTTGATATGATGTTGAATTCTATATCAATTTAATAAAATTGGTTAAAATAATTGACAGTGATTAAAATGAATGACAAGACATGAAGAAAATCATTAAGGTTCTTCAAAACATGAAAATAGTCAATCATGTTCTTCAAAACATGAAAATAATCAATAAAACTATCAAATTCAATTTAAAAACATGTAATTTAATCTTTTATGACAGTGAAATAAAAAATAGGTAATATATTTGTCAAACAATGGTTGTAATTTTTTAAAATTATAAAAAGTGAGTTTCTATGTCAAAGTATATTTTGTAGGGAAAACAAAGTATGTCAGTCCAAAATCATGGGTGCATATGCTCTTTAACCATTCAATGTTCTTACTTGTAAATAAATGCACTTGTTGTAGAGGAGGAAATTTTCTACCCTTGAGTATTAGGACAAGAAGAGTCTACAAGGAGAAAACAATCCTCAACTACCTCAAATAACAAAGCTCAGGTGATAGGATAAAATGATGAGTTCTAAAAATAGAAAGGGTAGGTCACAAAGGTCTTCTAGATAGAATGATATGCTCTCAACCAAGTACGATAATGTGGTACATGAATGATAGTGTGGCATGCTAACATCCTAGAGGTGCGCCAACATCTTGTACAAATAAAAAATTGAGAATGTCATAGAAAACAACAAAGTGACTGCTTCTTTTTTGTTTACTAGGAACTCTTGAAATGACAATAAATAATGAAAAATGATAGAAAATATAGTAATGTAAACTAAGTGAAATGTAAATGATAAAATGAAGGAAGAGAAAGAAAGTGCTCACAGCAACCCAAGTAATGAAACCTCTAGCAAAGAAATCTCTCCAACACCTACACACATAAGACCGAGAGAAAATGTTGGGGCTGTTTAGGGGCTTGACTCAGTCAAACCCTTGTTTTGGTGTTTTGATGCAAGGGCATCATGAAAATTTTGTAATTTGAGTCTCGATTGTGGAGTTTTGGTTGTGCTTCAAACATGTGTCACGTTGTGGTAGGAAAACAAGATTCCAACATAGTTGTTCTCCTAAATCAATTAAGTGCAAAAGAAATAGAAAAAGACAGTTAAAAGATTATATTTGCAAAACATTATTATATATTCCTTCACATGGAAAAGAAAAGATGACATATATGCAAAACTAGGCATTCATATACCCACGTTGACGAGAGTGGGAAAAAAAGAAGTTAGAAATTTCCAGTGATTGAAATTCAGTTACCCATGATCAAGAGAATTCGCATCGCCCAACAAGTGAATGGTTGTTTTGAAGTGTGAGAAAGAAGAAAGGAGTTAGAAGTTAGCATGGAAGTATGTGCAACAAGAAAACACAAATAAGAAGATCAGATTTGAGGATGAGGTTTGGCCAGTAGATGGAAGCTGAAGTTTGGCGTGGGAAAATTGGTAGCTAGTGAAGAACGAAGATGAATTTCTAAAGAGTCAATTCCAGCTGTAGAAAAAAATAAAAATAAAATAAAACCCTCTCCATTATTGTGCCTTGAATTAGTAATAAAAGGATTATGTTTGGATTGTTCTAAGTTCTTGTCTTTGTTTTCTATATTAATATTATCATTGAAGGATTTAGTTGATTGCAAATCTTATGTTTTTGTTGTCCAATAAAACATGGTGATAGTTATAGCAATTTGTTTCCTGTGCAAAAATATTTGTTAGCACTATTTAATATTGTGGAGGCATTGGAACTCCAAATTATCATTGAAAATGAGTTTAATCAGTTCTTTAATGATATTAGTGTTTAAATACAACAACAGTTTATTATGGAAAATAAATGGTGAGCTTTCCTATAGAAGGAGTTTGAAGACTAGATAAGACAAACAAAGTTAGTTTTGAATTGGAATCTAATTGGATCCATTAGTTTTTGGTATCATATTGTATTTGTGTGTGTGTTTTATCATTTTAGTAGTAGAGCACAAAAGGTCTGGGAAGAGGAAGTTGAGAGTTTCAAAAGGGTTTGATGAATAAGCTAGTTATGTTCATCAATTCTTGGAGAGATGTGTATTGCAGATTGACAAGTTAATGTGAAGAACTTGGGTACCAAAATACTAGGAAAAAATAAAAGTGTAGAGAAGCCTTAGGTAAGGTATCAAGAAGACAAGAAAATAAAAAGATGCAAAAGAAGACAAAATATTTAGAATGGGACAGAGAAATGGTAGAGTTGAGAAGAGATTTGGAGAGATGTAAGTTATTGGTGAAGCAAAGGCTTGAGGAAAGAATCCAAGAATGTGATTGGTATTGGCCCATGCCAAAGAGGTTGAAGTGGCTAGTAAATTTGATTGTGAAGAGAAGAATACAAGGTGTGGCAGCCTTGAAAAGAGAGGATAAAATAAATTGGGACAACAAGAAGTTGCTAAGTGAGCAACGTGCACCAAAAGAGGTGAAGAAAATTCTCACTACAGAGAACCTAAGGACAAGAAATGGACAGTGAGAGTGGAAAGAAAGGTATGGTAAAGGATTGAAGAATGAAGAGAAAAATGAAGAAGTTGATGTGGAAGGAAAACAGATGAATGGTGAAGAAATTACAAACTTGGAATTTGAAGAAGTTGCAACAAGTGTAGAAGATTTGTGGGCACGATTTTCAGAAATAGGACAAAGCTCGCTAGTGAAGGTATGAAGACAAATGGGATAGTGAAGGATAAAAAGATGACATTGGAAGTTGATGATAAAGAGATTATTTATATGGAAAAGGAAAGGAATATTGGAATACCTTTCGATACAACTTGGAAGAAGCTTAAGGAGAACATATGCAAGGTGAAAGGTAAGCAAAATGATTTGGATGATTTAAATAATGATGCTTTTGACTCGTTGAATGAAATTGTTCAAGGGAAGAGATTGAAACAAGAAGATGCAAAGGATGTGGAACTAAATAGTGACAATGAGATATTGGAATGTGAGATGGAGTTGTGGAGGCTCGTAGATGAAAAAGACCTAAGAAGGGGAAGATACAAAACGAAAAAGGAAAACAAATGAAACCAGCTTGAAAACATGGAAGTTGTTCTGAAGTGATGTTGGAAGATGCAAAAGAAAAGAATAGAGACATAATTTCTGGTTGATGCTCTCATGTGCAAAAACACATGTTTTTTCCCCTAGGAAGCATGATGTAGGGGCATCGTGACAATTTTGGTTTTATTTTGCAGTTGTTTTGATTTTTGTAATTTGAGTCTCAATTGTGGATTTTTGGTTGTGCCTCAAACATGTTTCACGTTGTGGTAGGAAAATAAGATTCCAGCGTAGTTGTTCTCCTAAATCGATTAAGTGCAAAAGAAACAAAAAAAGGCAGTTAAAAGATTGTATTTGAAAAAAATTATTATATATTCCTTCACATGGCAAAGAAAAGATGACATATATGTAAAATTAGGCAATCATATACCAACGTTGAGGAGAGTGGGAAAAAAATAGTTACAAATTTCCAATGATTGAAATTCAATTATCCATGATCAAGAGAATTCGCCCAACAAGTGAATGGTTGTTTTGAGGTGTGAGAAAAAAGAAAGGAGGAGTTAGAGGTTGGCATGGAAGTATGTGCAGCAAGAAAACAAAAATAAGAAGACTAGATTTGAGCATGAGGTTTTTCCAGTAGATGGAAGCTAAAGTTTGGCATGGGAAAATTGGGAGCTACTAGAGAATGAAGACTGACTTTTGAAGTCAATTCCAGTTGTAGAAAAAAAATAAAAAATAAAACCCTCTCCATTGTTGTGCCTGGAATTAGTAATAAAAGGATTAGATTTGGATTGTGTTGAGTTCTTGTGTTTGTTTGGTGTGTTAATATTATCATTGAAGGAGTTAGCTGAATGTAAATCTTTTTTTATTTTTATTTTCCAATAAAACAGGGTCATAGTTATAGCAATTTGTTTGTTGTGTATAAATCCTTATTAGTACTATTTGATATTTTGGAGGTGTTGGAACATGAAATTATCATTGAAAATGAGTTGAATCAGTTCTTTAATGATATTAGTGTTTAAATACAACAATAGTTTATTGTGAAAAATAAATGGTGAGCTTTCCTGTAGGAGGAGTTTGAAGACTAGATAAGACAAAAAAAGTTAGTTTTGGATTGGAATCTAATTGCAGCCATTTTTGGTATTAGAGTGTATTTGTGTGTGAGTGTTTCATCATTTTGGTGTCAGAGCGTATTTGTGTGTCATGTTTCCACCTCCATGGACAACCAGATAGGAAAATAGATAGAAAGATAAATAGACAAGAAGATAAGTGCATAGACAAGGGATGTGATAAATCCCAAGATGCTCAAAGACATAAGACAGGTAGATATTACCTACAAGGCTTGAGGAAGCCAAAGAGAGAGAGAGAGAGAGAAAGAGATAGTTGTGAGAGACAAGAGAGTTGTAGAGAATGTTGTAAGAGCTTGATACTATTGTAGCAAGTTGTAGAGAGTTGTGCAAGCTTGAGAGAAAGAGAAAGAGAAAGAGAAGTGAGATAAAGAGAAAATGTTCTAGAGGACAAGAGAGACCAAGAGATGGAAAAAGAGGTGAAAATATAGAATTTAAAGAGAGAAAAGGAGGGAAAAGAAGGTTCTCGGGCCGTTATAAAGTTTCTTGAGCTGTTTCCATCGAACAAGGTAGGTGACAAGGGGAAACATGCTCAAAAACAATTTTTTGTATGTTGAAATGTTTGGGGACACTAGCGTGGCATGTGGATGTTTGTGTGATATGCTACTGTCTAGATAAATCACTCTAAAAAATGGTGGGAACAAGGAAAACACAAGGTTTAACACAAAGCTGACACAAGAATATGGCTATTGAAAAAGGGTCTTGAGAAACTTGAGGGGAAAAAGGCTAATGCAAGGGTTGAAATGAGCCCACACAAATACTAAGGGAGTGGACACTAAAGTGGATACAAAAGTGTAGGTGAAATTGCAAGGGTATGCAATTTTTGACACTACACTTGTATTATAGTGTGAATGCACTAAAACATGAGTGCATTATAATATGATCAAGCTCTCTCTTACCTTTCTAACCATATAACTTTTCTAACATACCATTTTTTATTAATTTTAAAGTGGAAATATCTTTAAAATGGAAAATTGAGCATATTTCCCCTTGATTTTTTTAAAAATTATCAAAAATTAATTTTTTAATGTGTATAGAATGTAATTTATAAAAAAAATAGGATGAAGGGATAAAACATGGCACTACAAATACTATACATAGGTTTTTGGTAAAAAATATAATATATTGAAAAAATAAATGCAAGATAAAAAACTTAATGTATTCAAAATGTAGAAAAGTTATATGGTTAGAAAGGTAAGAGAGAGCTTGATCTTGTTATGGAATTTTTTTAAATTAACATTGAAGCACAATATCTAGAATAATTTTGAGGATATGTCTAACATACCATATTATCGTATTGTAGGAAGTTTAATTTGTATGCCATTTTTAGAACTAGGTTAGATATTGCCCATGTAATGGGAGTATTGAAAAAGTTTATGTATAAACCTAGTAGAGAGCATTGTAATTATATAAAAGAGGGTATAAAAAATATTTGTGTGGTATTTCTATATATATATTGTTATTCTACTACTATCGATGAGGATAAGACAATAGACATACGAGGTTTTGATGATGTAGATTAGGCAAGAAACTTAGATAGTCGAAGGTCCACTAGTGGGTATGTATCTAATTTTTTTGGAGTTATAAGTCGGATGAGTAAGAGGAAACCCATTGATGAGGTATAAACAACCTCATTTTTTATAATAAGCTAAATACCCTTTATTGTTCTTACCAACCACTTTAGCCATGCCAATTTGTTTATTTTTAGGAGCAATAATTGTCTACTTTTTATAAAATGGTGTATAAATATTTATTTCTCAAATTGATTGGAATTAACTAACTAAAGTTGATATAATGGTTTAGACTTTAAGTCATTGTACAATACTTATGCATGACTGATGAATGGAGTTTACTTCAAGTGGTTGAAGTTAGAGCGCCGGAAGTTTGGGTGCCAAAAATTTAGGCGTGCATATTGGAATGATTTCTTTTAAAGCTTTTTATTAATTTTGTGTTTAAAAATTTATGGCTCCACTGAGAGCCTTTAACATTTTTTATGTCACAAACATTAGTTAGTTGGTTAGTTGTAATTTTGTTTAATACTTTTTCAATGGTAATCTCCTGCCATCTAGAAATTAGGATTTTGTAGTAGTACAATATATATATGTATAACTACCAAAACAAGGATATGCTGTTATGATATATTTTGAATAATGTTCAACTATGTTATCCGCGTTATTACACTTTTATGATATGAATAAATAAATATTGCCAGTCTTATTCTAAGTAATGTAAGTGCTATGAATGGATTACCTTGAAGTTATGAAAGTTCCACATGTGATTTGAGTTAATCGTAGGAATGCCCAAGAGCTGACAACTCGAGGGATCTCATAGAATAGATAAGTATTTTTATTGTCAATGTTGTTATTTCTATTTTGTGCATGTTACATTTAGATAAATGCTACTTTGTGTTGAGATCTATCATGTGTTTCTGCAAGTCGTAGTTTTAAGTTTATGATCATTAAATTTTATTTAATTGGAAATTTTAGAGCACCCACTCCTGTTGCTAATTTGAAGGTGTTAAGTGTACTTTCAGTTAGTAGTTAGTTGCCTTTGTTTGAATTTCATAGTTTAATTGCAAGTGTTGATTCTTAGATAATTTACATGCTTTATGGAATTAGAATTTGAATGCTTTCTAGCTTTAACAATTTCATGCTTTCTAGTTTAATTTATATTTTAATACATTTCAAAAATTGAAAAAATATTACTAAGAGAGATGGCCAAAATATCCCCTATTGCATACAACCTTTGGACACTACTTGGTCGACATAATTGACATATTTTTAACTAAAGTATTAGGACCTTATGACATCTTGTTAGTTTTTGGCGCCGTTGTTGGGGATCAAACCCAAGTCACCTATGTGATAGGAGGGAATACTCACCACTATACTAGAACGAACATCAAAAGAGACTGGGCTAGAAAATTACCCAAAGCCGTTGGGCCTATAATACAACTTGGAAATCAACCACCAGTTTTACTCCTTATGAGTTAGTTTTTGGGAAGAACCCTCTTCTACCCATAAAATTTGAACTTCAAACTATTAGAATGGAAATGGAGTTAGGCTTAGACCTCAAACGAGCCCAGGTTGAAAGATTCCTACAGCTCAGTGAATTAGATGAACATTGTTTAGAAGTTGTCCACCAAACTGAGCTAGTTCAACAACAACGATAGGCATGGAATGATAAAAACATAAAAGAAAGAGAGTTCCACAATGGGGATTGGGCGTTGTTATTTGATTCCCAATATAAAGATCACCAAGGGAAACTAAGGACTCATTGGCTAGGTCCATATGAAATTTCTGACGTATTTCTAAACAGAGTAGTGTAGCTCAAACCTATTGATGGTGACACTTGAAATCTCTTAGTCAACGATCATCGATTACAAATCTACCACAAACTTGTCAACAAAGAGGAATTTACGAGAATGGTAGAAATTCAGGGAGAAACACAATGCATTGAATATACTATGGCAAAGCCAATGCAATTTTGAATAAATTAAAATAAATAAAAAATAATTAAAAAAAAAAAAAAAAATCTTCCATGTGTATGTATTTATAATCACTTTAGGGCATTTTTATTGTATTTTTGATCTTTTGGACTTGCTAAATTTTGTTTCTGCCTTGCAAGAATTTATTTTAATCAAATACAAATTTTGGTGCATCTTGCAACGATGCTTTAGAACTTGTTTGTTCGATTGGTGCCATTACTTGGTTTGTTCTTGCATTCTAGTGGTGTTATTCAGTGATGCTCTAGAACTTTGTTGCTGCATCTTTCAGTGATGCTCTGAAATTTTGCTTCTTCCTTTTGACGACATCTTTCAACGATGCTCCAAAACCTTGTTGCTACATTCCGGTTGCATCTTTCAGTGATGATTCGAAATTTTGTTCCTTCATTCCAACTGCATCTTTTGGCGATGCTCTAGAATTTTGCTTCTTTCTTTCGATTGCATCTTTGAACGATGCTCTAAAATTTTCCTCCTCCACTCTAGCTACATCTCCCGGTGATGCTCCAAAATTTTGTTCTTTTGTCCCGACCACATCTTCCAACGATGCTTTGGAATTTTGTAATTTCCCTTCCTCTATAAATGCTCTGATAGTTTCAATGACATACACACGATTTTCATTAAATTTTTCCATCACTTCCGCAATTCACACCCAACACTGCCATCTCTTACCATAATAAATCAAAATTATTGTGGCTACTTTTTTTCATAATAATTGTTGGTATGTGGCAACTAATCATGCCATACTATACACTCTTCATGTATCCTCTCTGGGGTTTAGGCCCGAGCTAGGCCTTGCGCGGGGGTTTGGGGGTGACAGTATTGTACACTCTTCATGTATCCTCGTCATTTTTTGCTTCGTCACTGACAAAATAAAAAAAAATGACTTTGTAAAACCCTAATTCTGGAAGCTTCTAAAAGCTTGTTATAAGCACTTTGGATGGGGGTTGTAGTAGGGAATTATTAGCGAGATTGTAATATGTTTTACACTGGATAATAAAATCATTGGATGGCTGCGGTTTTGTGGATGTAGCCTGGATTGGGTGAACCACGTTAAATTCTCTGTGTCGTCTTGTTTCTGCTATAATTTTCTGTGTGTTTTATTTCTCTATTTTATTGATCAAATCTATATTTAATTGTTATATATCTTCCTTCTAACCCTAACAAGTCGTATCAAAGTAGGTTCTTTTCGATTATCGTTTGCAGGAAAGTCTCATGGTTGAGTGTGAGTCTCACGGTTAAGTGGGAGCAATGGTGGACAAGGGTAAATTGAAGGTAGATAAATTTAATGGGTAGAACTATCAGTTATAGAAGATGCAGATGGAGGATTATCTCTATCAAAAGGATTTATGGAGGTCATTGGAAGGAATAGCCAAGAAATTAGCAACAATGAGAGATGAGGATTGGAATCTTCTGAATAGAAAGGAACTGGGAGCCATTCGTTTATGCCTAGCACAATTGGTGGAATTTAATATTACAACAAAAAAGACAACTCAAGAGTTGATGGAAACCCTAGTGAAGTTATATGAAAAGCCTTCCACTTCAAATAAGGTATTTCTTATGAAGTGTTTATTTAATATGAAAATGGTAGAAGGTGGGTTAGTTGCTAATTATTTAAATGATTTTAATACGGTTACCGGTCAATTAACTTATGTAAATGTAAACTTTGATGAAGAATTTAGGGCTCTTTTGATTATGTGTTCTTTGCTTGAAAGCTGGAATAGCTTGGTAATGGTTGTTAGCGATTCTGTTTCTATTTCGAATACATTGAAATTTGATGATGTTGTTGGTGTTATTTTGAGCAAGGAAATTTGTAGGAAAAGCTCAGGTGGAACATCCACATTAGGTAGAGTTTTGAATGCAGAAAGCAGGGGTAGAACAAAGGAGAGAGGAAACAATTTTGGAAGTCGTGGGAAGTCATGAGGAAAATCAAAGGACAAAAGGTCCTAATCTAGAGACAAGAGGGATTGTTGGTACTGTGGTAAGCTGGGTCATTTAAAGAAAGATTGTTGGTCTCAGAAAAATAAAGGAGACAAAAAGGAAGGAAATAAAGAGGAAAATGTGGTAAGTAATAAATCTGATGAGGATGCTTTGATTCTTTCCCTCGATGATGCTAATAATTCTTGAGTGTTAGATTTAGGGGCTTTATTTCATGCTACACCCCATAGAAGTTATTTTCTTGATTATGTCCAAGGGGATTTTGGGCTAGTTTATTTGGGAGATAATGAACCCTGTTAGATTGTTCAAAAGGGAAGAATCAAGATTAAGTTGCAAAATGGGAATCATTGGCTACTACATGAGGTAAGGCATGTTCCAAAGTTAAAAAGAAATTTAATTTCAGCAGGGCAACTAGATGATGAAGGTTGTGTTGTTATATTTAGTGATAAAAATTGAAAGGTTACAAAAGGTTCCATAGTGGTAGAAAAAGGTGTGAAAGTAGGCACCTTATAGCTTTGTATAGGTCATACTGTTCCTTCTACTTTAGCTATTGTAGATAAAAATCAATGTTCAGGAACAACTGCTGCAGTTCAACAGGCAAAAAATCAAGCAATTGCTATGGATTTTGAATCAGCACTGTGGCATAATAGACTTGGGCATATGAGTACAAAAGGAATGAAAGTACTTCATTCAAAGAATGTTTTACTAGGTCTAAAATGTGTTAATATGGATTTCTGTGAAAGTTGTGTGTATGAAAAAAAAAAAGAGTTAGTTTTCTCAAGGATGGGAAGCAAAAGAAAGATGAGAAATTGGAGCTTGTGCATATGGATGTATGGGGACCAGCTCAAGTATCTTCTCTTGATGGATCTTGGTATTATGTCACATTTATTGATGATGCAACAAGGAAGGTATGGATTTATTTCCTTTGGCAGAAATCTAATGTATTTGAAACTTTTAAGAAATGGAGAAGCTTGGTTGAGAATGAGACAAGTAAAAGGTTAAAATGTCTCAAATTTGATAATGGTGGTGAGTATTGTAACAAAGAGTTTGAAGGTTATTGTTCCTCTAATGGTATTCGTAGGCAGAAAATGGTTCCAAGGACTCCATAGGAAAATGGAGTGGTTGAGCACATGAACAGAACAATAATGGAGCGTGCACAAACTATGAGATTGTATGTTGGGCTACCTTTAAACATGTGGTCAGAGGCTATAAAAATTGTTATTTATTTAATCAATAGAGGTCCCTCTAATCCTTTGGGTTGTGGTATTCGAGAGAAAGCATGGACAGGTAAGAAGGTGAGTTATTCTTTTCTCAAGATCTTTGATTGTGAAGCATTTGCACATGTAGATTCTGAAAATAGAACCAACCTTGATGCAAAATCAAATAAATGTATATTTTTTGGATATGGCATTGATGAATTTGGTTATAGGATTTGGGATTTTGAAAATAAAAGAAATTGTGAGCGGCAGGGATGTCATATTCAATGAGATTTTATTTTACAAAGATCAATTGCAACAGCATGAGAAGAAAGAAAATGATTATGTAGTGTTGGATGATACACCAAACAATGATGTTCCAGTGGTTCCTCATGTTGCGCAACAACAACAACAATAAATACCACAAACTCCAGTGAATGTTAGATGATCTTCAAGGATAAGTAGACCTCCAGAAATATTTTCTCCCTCTTTGTATTCTATTTTATTAATTGATGTTGATGAACCAAAATGTAATGATGAAGCTATGTAGGTGGATACCAAGGTTCAGTGGGAGCATGGTATGGAAGAAGAAATGGACTCCTTGCTGAAAAATCAGACTTGGGAATTATGCAAGTTGCCTGCAAGTAAAAAGGATTTAATAAACAAATGGGTTTATAGGCTGAAAGTGGAGGATGGAGGTAAGAAAGATTTACAGCTAGATTAGTTGTAAAGGGATTTGCATAGAAAAAGGGTATTGATTTTGATGAAATATTTTCTCTAGTTGTTAAAATGACTTCTATTCATACTGTTTTAAGTATTGTGGCTGCTGAAGATTTGCATTTAGAACAACTTGATGTTACAACAACCTTTCTCTATGGTGATTTGGAAGAGGAAATATATATGGAACAACCATAAGGATTTGAGGTCAAAGGTCAGGAGAAATTGGTGTGCAGATTGAAGAAAAGTTTATATGGCTTGAAGCAAGCATCTCGACAATGGTATATTAAATTTGATAGCTTTATGGTTGAGCATGGCTATAGTCAATGTAATTCAGACCATTGTGTTTATTTTAAGAGGTTGGATGATGATAGCTACATTATTTTATGTTTATATGTTGATGATATGCATGTAGTGGGGTCTAACATGGATCATATAAAGGAGTTAAAACAATAGTTAGAAAATTTATTTTCTATGAAGGATTTGGGGGAAGCAAAAAAAATCCTTGGTATGAAGATTACAAGAGATAGGAAAAGAAAAAAAATGTTTTTATCTCAGGCTGATTATGTTGAAAAGGTGTTGCAAAGATTTCATATATGGAGAATGCAAAAGCTGTCAGCACACCTTTTCCTAGTCATGTCAAATTGACTAAGGATATGTGAGCACAAACACAAGAGGAGGAAGAAAAAATGTCCAAGATACCATATGCTTTAGCTGTAGGTAGTTTAATGTACGCTATGGTATGTACGAGATCAGATATTGCACATGTTGTATGAGTTGTTAGTAGGTATATGAGTCATCCTGGAGTTGAGCATTAGAATGCGGTAAAATGGATTCTCAAGTATTTGAGAGGTACATCCAATAAATGTTTATGTTTTGGGGGCTCTAATACTAATTTAAAAGGCTATGTTGACTCAGATTTGGTAGGGGATATAGATACCAAGTGGAGTACCATAGGTTATGTCTTTACATTTGATGGGACAATAGTGAGTTGGATTTCTCGATTGCAAAAGGTGGTTGCTTTATCCACCACAAAGGCAGAGTATGTTGCTGCAATAGAGGCAACAAAGGAGATGATATGGCTACAAATTTTCATGGAAGAGTTGGGAAAACAACAGGTTGACAATCACTTGTTTATAGATAGCCAAAGTACTATACATCTTGTAAATAATTTTGTCTTGCACTCTAAAACCAAACGCATATAGTTGAGATATCATTTCATTCGGTCAGTGTTGGAGAATGGACAGATAAAGTTGGAAAAGATACATACAAATGCAAATCCAACAAATATGTTTACAAAGCCAGCGACAACGTAGATGTTGAGCTCCTCTTCAACTTCAGTTGGTCTTCATGGTTAAAAGTATAACAGAGTATCAGGATCCAAGGTGCTTATTTTCAGTGGGAGCTATAAGTACAATGGTGTTGTCCAAGATCAGTCTCCAAGTGGGAGATTGTTTGGTGTGGAGCCTGATCAGTCTCCAAGTGGGAGATTGTTGGCATGTGGTGATTGATATTGTACACTCTTCATGTATCCTCGTTAGGGTTTGGGGCTGGGCCGGGCCCCGGGTGGGGGTTTGAGGGCAGTAGTACTGTACACTCTTCATGTATCCTCATCATTTTTTGCTTCGTCACTGAGAAAAGAAAAAAATTGATTTTGTAGACCCCTAATTTTGGAAGCTTCTAAAAGCTTTTTATAAGCAGTTTGGATGGGGGTTGCACTTGGGAATTATTAGCAAGATTGTAATATGTTTTACATAGGTAATAAAATCATTGGATGGCTGTAGTTTTGTGGATGTAGCCCGGATTGGATGAACCACATTAAATTCTCTGTGTTGTCTTGTTTCAACTATAATTTTCTATGTGTTTTATTTCTCTATTTTATTGATCAAATCTGCATTTAATTATTAGATATCTGCCTTCTAACCCTAACAATAATTACAACACTTATTCTCCATCCCATCTTCATCCATAATAAATTCACTACAACCTTCTTTGGGTGATAGGGTGATGAAATTTTATGGCTTACCTAGAAATAGTCAGTAAAGGCTAGCTAAACTTTGGACATAAACTAGGGTCCTTGATCTGTGACAATTATTTTAGGGGCAACTTGTTCTTCCCTAGAAACTCTTAGGGCTTGGACTTCTGCCCACTTAGTTAGATAGTTAGTACAATTTTTTTTTTATTCTTTTCCTTATGAAGGGGGATCTATAGGACTGATAAAATCCAATCGTCACTTTTCAAATGTTTCAAAAACTACCTACAGTTGCAGAGGAATTTCATTGGATGTAGTGGGTCTTCCTACTCATTGGAATCCATCATTGTGACAAACATAGTTTTTCACATCTTTAGAGTGCCATGACATTCAATAGATACATAGTAGAATTGCAAGTAAGAGACAGAATGGGTGGGGCTAAGTGTAAATCAAATCCAACTTCCCTAGATAAATTGTTGGTATTGAGTAATATTTTTGAGTTGTTTCAAAAGATAGGTTGGCTTGACTTCATGAAGAAATTTGAGGGGCATAACATGTAGTTGGTCAAAGAATTTACAAAAAAATTCTCAGATGGGTAGATGATAGTGCATGGAAACAATTTTAATGTAAGCCCTCAAATCATTTCTCATATGTTTGGTATTAAAAATGAACGTGTGAATTTAATAGAAACCACAAAAATTTCTTATAAAAGATTGATAGAACTCTTCAAAATGGAGGGAGAACCTCATCCTTTGCTAGTTGTGAATACTAGTGGGAAAAATAAGGGGTTTCAGAGAATGTCTATTGTAGATCCCTGGAGAACAAAGGTTGCTTGGATTATCAAATACTTTACATGTGAAGGGTAATGTGCCATCATAGTCAGTCCCCCCTTTCAATTACTCACTCACCTGCGCTATGGTGCTGAAAATATTGAATTAAGGGTTAACCTTCCCACCATCCTTCATGATTCCATTGTCAGTATGATATAGATATTTAAAATTGGTTCAAGGCCATTGAAACATCGTGGTCGCATTCATCTAATCTGTAAACATCATTTCCTGAAGGAAAAAAAATGGTGGAAATTTCTTTGGAAATTTGAAAACCCTGAACCCCCAAGACATTTGGAGGACGGTGAGTCATCTGGATTGGCGGCTCAAAGTTTGAAAGAACCTTCCCATGTGCCTCAAGATGCCCCTGAGCCTCAAAATTCCAAAAGAGCTCCTGATGGTGAAGTGCCAGAAAATCCACCCAACCTTTTAGAGACCCCAGAGAATCAAGAAAATGTGGACTGAGTGAATTCTGCAGATGAGGATACTCATTCCCACAAAAAGGAAAGAGAGGCCTAAAATGAAATTGCGAAGACCTCCCCCTTTAGGAGAAGAAAATGATTGGCTACTGAAATCAATTGTGCTCTGATTTGTGATCAGTTGCATGTTCCTAAAAAGAAAAGAGAAAATAGGCAACCTCATGAAATTGTAGCTCAGTCATATGAAAATATGGTCCAGCTGTGTGAAGAGATAGTCCAGTTAGGTGAAAACAAACCCTAGCTCACAGTAAACCCCCTGCATCTAAAAAGGAGGATGTCCCACTTGATATAGGACAACGAGAGATAGGGGAATGATTTCCAAACTATATACTTGTCGAGGATGAGTCTGTAAAGACAATTTCTCCTTCACAGCAACCATTGGAAACACAAGAAATCGATATAGCCTCCCTAAGTGAACAATTGTCTCCTCTAGTTTCCAATGACACAAAAAAAGGTTTGCTAGAAATAAATAATGAAGACAATGTGACTGGTGTGATGTAGAGATTTCCATTTTTCCTCTTTCCACTAATGTAGAAATTGAAAGATTTGGTCACATAGAAACATAATTAGGAGAATTGAAGGAATAAATTGTTCAGTTAAAATTTAGATTCTAGGAAAACGAAGAGTAGATAAATAGGCAACAATAGGAAATTAGCACACAAGCTGAACTTTTGAGGGAAAGAAATAAATAAATTACAACTTTAAGGGCCAAGTAGAACAAAAGGATAAAACTATTGAAGAGTTACAGTCTCAAGTGCAAAAAATTGATGAGAAAGATAAGGAGTATTTGGCCAATTTATCTAAAAAAGATAAAAATATTAAGAGTTTAACTGATAATATGGTGAAATCACTCAAAACCTTTGCAGAAGAACAATAAAAACAAAAAATTGAACTCGATGTGGCCTTGAGTAGAATTGTTGAGCTAGAGCAGGATTTGTAGGAAATCAATGTGAAACTAATGATGGAATCAAAAGAAGTGTAGACTAAGCCGAATAAAATAGAATGGTTTCAAATTCACATCCCTCCATTGTTGGATAAGTGGGTGGAAAGATGTTATTTCTTGAGACAAGCAGGGGAAAAAAATTCCAAACTTAAGCATGAAATAGTATTATTGAAAGAATCTTATGATAAACTCTACCAAGCTAAAACTAATGCATGTCAAGTTAGGGAATTGTTAATAGCCCATAGAAAACCATCCCGATTATATTCCATGTTTTTAAATGAACGGTTGTTAAGATGGAATATTTTGAGGATTTCTTACAATTTACCTCATGATCCTAATGATAAATAGTTCCTAGAAGCATTCAAAGAGACAAATCCTATTCAACAAAATTTGTTGTGTAAATTTTTCATACATAATCTATTTTTGGAAAAACACACTAATTTCTTTATCAACCTTTTTGTTGGGGAGGTACAAATTAGAGCCTTCATTCCTAATATGCATAATCAAATCCATTGGCATGAGAGAACCAAAGAATATTTGCAAGCAGAGAGAACTATGGGACTTCAAATGTGATACACCAATCGAAATCCCTTTGCCTTTAAAGCCCAATTCTGAGGGATTAAAAGCTATGAAGTTATAAGGAACATATATGATGACAATCTCCAGATTTTCTTTGAAAATTTCAAAGTTCATGGACTACAATTAATAGAAAGGGCATGGAGTTCCTGTGAGGAGCTGTACACTCCCCTTCCCATGTATCTTAAAAGGAGGGAGATGATCTCCCCCACCAATCTAAAGTGGTCCTACAAAAGGGCTGAAGCATTAACAAAAATATTACACAAGCTCAAAACCAAGTGGATAGGGATGTGGTACAGACCTCCATTTCTCCTTCATCCACCCTTGTAGTTTTTGTCACTATAGAGCAAATTCCTGGGGACTTATATACATGGAAGATGAGTGTTAAATTCAACAAATGTTTTCTTAAAAATCCCAATCATTTGGATGAAGAGGTGGAGGACATATATGATCGTAGTTCCAAATATGATGAACTAAATAGGAAAAGGGATGCAAAGAGGCAGCAGACTCATTAGAGAGTAGGAGGACCTGCTCAGGCTTAGGAAGGGGAGGGTGATGAGGTATAAACAACCTCATTTTTATAATAAGATAAATACCCCTCTTTGTTCTTACCAACCACTTTAGCCATGCCAATTTGTTTATTTTTAGGAGCAATAATTTTCTACTTTTTATAAAATGGTGTATAAATCTTTATTTTCCAAATTGATTGGAATTAGCTAACTAATGTTGATATAATGGTATAGACTTCAAGTCATTATATAGGACTTATGCATGACCAATGAATGGAGTGGACTTCAAGCAGTTGAAGTTAGAGTGTAGGAATTTTGGTTGCCAAAAATTTAGGTGTGCATAGTGGAACAATTTCTTTTAAAGCTTTCTATTAATTTTCTATTTAAAACTTTATGGCTCCACTCAGAGCCTTTATTATGTTTTATGTGATGAACATCAATTATTTGGTTATTTGTAATTCAGTTTAAGACTTTTTCAATGGTATTCTCCCACCATCTGGAAATTAGGATTTTTTAGTAGTACAATATATTTATGTGTAACTACCAAAACAAGGATATGTTGTTATGATATATTTTGAATACCATTCAGCTATGTTATCTACGTTGTTACACTTTTATGATATGAATAAATAAATATTTCCAGTCTTATTCTGAGTAATTTGGTTTTGAGTAATGGAAGTGCTATGAATGAGTTACCTTGAAGTTGTGAAAGTTCCACATGTGATTTGAGTTAATTGTAGGAACGCTCGAGAGCTGACCACTCAAGAGATCTCATAAAATAGATAAGTATTTTTATTGTCAATGTTGTTATTTGCATTATGTGCATGTTACATTTAGATAAACGTTACTTTGTGTTGAGCTCTATCATGTGTTCCTACAGGTCATAGTTTTTAGTTTATGATCATTATTCTTTTTTTACTTGGAAATTTCAGAGCACCCACTCCTATTGTTAATTTCAAGTTGTTAAGTGTACTTTCAGTTAGTAGTTAGTCGTTAGCAGTTAGTCGCCTTTGTTTGAATTTCATAGTTTAATTGCAAGTGTTGATTCTTAGATAATTTACATGCTTTCTAGAATAGGAATTTGAACGCTTTCTAGCTTTAGCAATTTTGTGCTTTCTAGTTTAATTTATGTTTTTTATACATTTCAAAAATTTAGAAAATATTACTAAGAGAGATGGTGAAAATATCCCCTATTGCATACAACCTTTGGACACTACCCGATCAACATAATTGACATATTTTTAACTTAAGTTTTAGGACCTTACAATATCTTGTCACCCATGGTTGTTTCATATGGTACCAAAGTAGAGTATATGATTTCTATCCATACCTCTAAGGAGGTAGTATAGTTACAAATATTATGCATAGGTATTGTTTTTTTATTGAAATACAATTTAGATTGGTTTTGATAGCGAAAGTGCAATTTGTTTATGTGAAAAATCCTATATATCATTTTTAGAATAATCATATGTACATTTAATATCACTTTTAATAAAATGGTTGTAAATGAACAAATTTATTTGACGAAGGTTGACACTTAGGAGAATAATGTGTATTATCTTACCAAGTGTATGAGCACATAAAAAATAGTTGGTATATAGAAGCTACATGCCTTGTTTCTTTTTCTTAGTTAATTATGTTTTCCTATGTATTTACTTATAATATGTGATATGAAGTGAAAATTTGTTAGGATTAAAGTTTCATAAACCATATAAATCTCACTTAATTAATTATTTTAATATATTATGTATAAATACATTCATAAGGGATGTAAGGTCCATTGGAAATGGTAATTATTTAATTATTATATTTTTAGACTGTAGATGAGATGATAAGGTTAATCTTGGTACCATCTTGATGTACATAATTTTTAGGGGCCTATGAAATCTTGTAAGAGTATCTTGTAATTTAAAGGGATTGTATGACAAACTAGGCACCCAAAATTAGTTGGATTGATTTTAGTTAGTTATAAAAAAATTGTGAAGTAGTAAGAGTCATGTAAGAGGCTATATTTTATCTTATAGTTGAAGCTAAAAATGAGGTATTTAAAGTTATAGGTAGATGGATTCTATACTTGTTATATTGCAGGATCATTCTAAATAATTCTTATTTGTAGCAGGTGCTTGTAGTGAAGAGAAGAAGTGTGAGATTTCACAAGTACACAAATGTTGTTAGTTTGGATGTAAGAAGGAATTGGATGTATTGTATTTTTATTTCAAGATAATATATAATTGGCGTCTTTTTTAGTGGATTTTTTACCTGAAAAGAATTTTCTATATGTAAATACTATGTTGTGAAAATCTATTATGCTTGCTAATTTATTTGTTGTTGTTAATTTATATTTATGTGAATCTCCATTGCTATCTTACATGATCAATTTTTACATTTTCATATATTGTAGTTGTTTATCTTCATTTTTAACATTATTGTCCTTTAGAATTAAAGAATGCAATAATATTACATTGTATGAAATTAAGTGCATATTGAATGTCCTTAAATACATGACATGACAATATATAATATAAAATGTGTGTTAAGTTGTGTCATAAAAACTAATAGAAATGTGAAAGAAATTTAATATTTGAATTTAGTTTCTTTAGCTTGGGTCATTCCTCAAGATTATCATCAATCAATCCTAAGTTATATGGAAATGATGTATAGGGATAAGGTGATGATCTCAAGGAAGGGAAGCAAATGTATAGAAATAAGTGCTAGTAGGGATTAAATGGGGATGGATAGTTAGTGAAAATATAGTAATAAATAAAATAGGGTGAACTAAGGATGAATAAGGATCTATCCATGACCTAAACCTAGCATAAGAGTACATCACTTGTCAATATATTATCGTATTACAAAAATTCTATCAAGGTAGATGTATAACTAAATAGAAAACGACATGGTTATGATCATTTCATTGCTATGAAATTAAAATGAGTGAATTTTTCTGTTATGATAGAAATAACATCATCTTGTTGGTATTTTTAATGGATTTTATCAAAAGATGTATTTCTAGATGTTAGTTGTGCATTATCAATTATAAAACTCATCAAATACTTATTGCATAATATAATGATATATTTGTTTATATTATTTTTTATTGGGTAATTTCTAATTTGATAGGATAATGCATAGTTTCAATGGTCATTAATAGTTTTACAATGGGCACAATGAAACTTCCTAGTAGTATTTATAGAGTTGTGGTTATTAGGCTCCTTCTTTGCAAGTTTGTTGTTAAGCTAGATGGTCTCTCCCCTATAACTTGTAGTTTTGATCCTTATTTAAATTTATTTTAAATATTTGGTTTGGCTATTTTGTCTAAGAAATAAAGTTACCTTGGTTGGATAAATGACAATTTGTAATCAATGTGATATTCTAGATTACCAGTCTCTCAATAAAAAAGATAAAGTGAAGAATAAAATGTTCACACTAGTTGGGAGGCTATTGGGGAAGGCCAATATTTTCTCAATGAAGAATGGGGTTTCAAACTAGGTGATTAATACCCTCCTTCAATCACTATCTTTGTTGTTCATATCTAGTTTAATACTTTTCATGACTAGAAAATTGATTACTTGATGTTTTGATTGGATGTTCTCTTTTTGAGATAGTATTTATAGTATTTATAGTGACTATTTCTTTTTAAATACCACATAATACTTTGATGATTAAATTATTTTCTTAAATTTTCTCAATTTAAATTTAAATATAAAATATTATTCTATTCCATCACTTTTTAATATACTATAAATAAATCTATTCCATAAAATGAGACATACATTGTGTCATGTTCCTTGTAGAAAAATGTGTAATATGCTATGAATTTGTTTTGAAATGTTAGTTATTTTAAATTAAGGTGTTGCCTAATTTTCTTCTATTAAATTTATATAAGGAATTATTGAATAGCTAAATCTTTATGTGTTTTTTATAAAAAAAAGTTAATGTTTAGTTAGCTAATATTGAGAAAATAATACAATTGATATTTGTATTTACTAAGTGTGACCAATCATTTCCAATGAATTGTTCTTTTGATAGCAATGGAGCTTGCATTGGAACATGACATTATTATGGAGAGAATTTAGTTTCTAAAAATAAAATATTATCTTGTATTGAATAATCATGGTGGAAAATGACATATTTGTGCTTTAGAGGCATAAATATTGAGAAAAAAAAAATGAAATAAATAAGAAGGAATATTTTTTCAATGTGATTTAAATCTATTCAAGTGACCATATCACTATCTCTAAATTATTTTCTTAAAAAATTTCCTACAACAAAGTGTCTAGGTTGTTGATAGAGGAATTGGAGCATTAATTTTATCAAGATGTATGCCATATTTTTTTAATTTTAATTTTTGATACTAATCCAAGTACATACATTGATAATTTTAGTCTATTGGGTTTTTATATCAACATTGAAAAAGTGATATGTGAAATGAAAGAAAATAGTTGATGGAAAAATGGGTAAATGGAGAATGTTTGTACCTATCTTCCTTGTTTCATTATGAAACAGAGTTCCCCAAAGGTAGGAATGACTTTCAACCCTTAGGTGAGTCAACCCTATTGGAGATCTTTGGTTGTTTTTCCTTTATGACAAGATCAGGTAAATATGCCTGAAATGTACTTTTGGGAAAAAAAATAAAAATAAAAAATGAACTCAATGATGCAATGTGAAACTTGAATCATAAATTTAAAGCATAACACAATTAGAAACAACAAACTTCTAGAAGATATGAGAAGGGTAAGTTTATGTATATACCAATCACCAGAAGTTGTTGTTGAGTGTCCTCTTAGGATAGATTCTCCCTAGGACGAATGGGTCCTACTATAGGGACCCAAAATTTGATTTCACAATCCTTTGCTCATGGATCTACACTCCTAATTTCTCTAAATCTCGTTGTTGAAAAGTCAAAAATAAATTTAGCAAGTAAGATTCGGTGTCTTGACAAATTTGATGACAACTTTGACAACTTTTCAAAATTTCACTTTTGATCATTCTTCAATCCTTCTTCACCTATAAATCTGCAAACACACAAAGAGAAGAACAATGTTTGTTTTTGGTGTATAAGGGTTTTCCTTGGTCAAACCCTAGTTTGGTAATTAAACCTTGAAATGAAACAAAAATGAAAGGAAGGAATGATGAATGAACGCTAGTTTGTTGCAACTCACCAAATCCTTTAATGGCTACCCATGGAGGACTGAAGTCTAACACATCACTCCAAAGATCATATATTACATGAATGGCTTGATTGGATGCTTGATTTGATACTTGATTTGATGCTTGAAAACTTAAAACCTACATCACAATGTTAGATCTAAGAATATGCATGAATGAAAATAACTTTGACATGATGATCTTGATCTTTATTGCTAATGTAGAAGACTGATAAATCTACTCTTGAATTCTCTTGACAATAATATTTTCTCTTGTGAAAGTTTCCTTAATGCTAGATGTTTTGAATTGATAAAAAGACTAGGTATTTATAGGCACTTTTCTAATATCTCAATAATTAAAATTCAAAAGCCGAAAATTGCAACTTGAATTGGGATAATTAAAATACCACCAAAAACATATTTTAAATTAGGTTCTAGAATCTAAAGGGGACCCATTCACCCCTGGGTGAATGTGCCCTAAGACATAAATCGAGGACACAATTTTCAAGGTGTTTAATTTGATGTTTGTAATTGTTTAATACAGGTTCCCCTTTCAGAAAACGAAATTAATTAGGCTTTTAAATGCATCATTCCTAGTCAATTAAAGGATAAAGTAAGTCCAATTAATTAAAGAGAGGCAAAAAAGTGAGAAAATGTAAAGCAATACATTTTTTCGTCACTACATTTAGCCCCCACTTTAGTGAGAGCATGAGTCCTACCCTCAAACTCACACTAAAGTAGACAAATAAGTGTCAAGAGGGGTCCAAGTGTACAAATGTTGATGGGATGGGATGAAAAAGATCAAGGAGGCTGCACAAGCCCTAAGGATCAAGATCCTATGGAAAACCAACATAAGTACAATGGGAAAAACAAGAGAATGTAAGATATGAAGTAGCAAGACAAGATGCACAAACACACAATGTCAAAATTAATGCAAGGAGGAAAGAAATATGGACTAGAAAGTTGTATTATGACACATCCATCAAATACACTCATAAAGGATGTAAAATTACTTATGAAACACATGGTTTCATAGGCAAGTAAGTTGTGTTATGCTCGATGGCCATGAAAAATACACTCACAAGGGATAGAGTGTAGTTTGATATACACTAGGTGAGCCCCCAAGATAAATATGAGAAACACACACAAGGTCAGTATGTACCCTCAAAAGGGTGGCTGATAGGAAAGTCATGCCAATTCTATAGGCTCCCATACGTCAACCATACCAAAATTTATACTCCCTAATAATTTTCATAAGTCACCACAAAAAATGGTTCCTTAAGGCTAGCAAGCTTCATTATGCTAGACACTCATGAAAAACAAAAAGGCACCACTAGAAAGAAAGTTGTGTTATGCTTAGTGGCCATGCCAATGTTTTAAATGTAATAGTATATGATATTCAAAGGGTTTTTGCTTAGTTCCTTAAAGGTTACACCTTAGGGAACATCATGCTTAATGCCACCAAGAGAGGACTAGTCGAGGATAAAAGATTCACAACTTAGGGAATGCAAGCCATAACATTACCACCAAAAGGAATTCCATATGTCAAGAAAGGTCACACTCTTGTAGAACATGAATTATAATATCACCACAAAGAAGACCCGTCACATAGATCAAGAAAGCCACACTTTGAATAAAAATTTCACTCTTCCTAGGAGATGCATGTTATCATCACTAAGAATGGAACATGCAAACAATGAATGGGGACAATGCCCCCCACTTAAAAAATTTAAACATACTTGCTATGTTGGTATTTTAAGTAGAAAGAGAGGAAGAAGGGATCCTTGGAAAGAATGCACACCTCTGAAAACTAGTTATTCGTGCCCCCCAAGCATAGAGACAAAGACAACCACCAAGGAATATCATGTTGTTGCCAAAATAAATATGGTTGCACCTAAAATTTTACTACCATGAATGGCAATGAGAAAGACATAAAGCTACTAATGCCACATAGTGATGAGAAACATGATAGGATGAAGATCATTATCAATTAGAGGAAATAGGTGCATCAACACAAGGAAGAGCTCCACAATTCTTAAGAAGTTAAATTTTATTACTCAAATACTTATATTTGTTGGTAGAATGACCATGAACTTGATGATATGCACAAAATGAAAATTTGTAAAATTTATTTTGAAGACGGTATCAATATTTTTTAAGGACTTTCCTTTCCTTTCTCAGTGTGCGAACAAATTTTTGGTTGCAGGTCAGCCTTGATTGTATAAACCTTGTTGTTATAGATATACTTCATTAAATGATGAAGAGTTGAAGGTGCCCCATTCATTTCATGGATCCATGGTCTACCCAAAAGAAGATTGTATGAGATATCTTGAGGCATGACATGTATAGGATTTTGCAATGTGACCTTTCCAACTCTAATAGGAAATGTTATCACACCAAGTGGTTGTTTTCCCACATTATCAAATCCATGAATAGATAAAGAATCAAGTTCAATCATAGTCTTGTCCACTCCAATCTTATCTAAAAGGTTTACACTACACACATTAAGAGCCAAACCATTGCCAATGAGATTTTATTTTATCCCACTCTTAGTAATGACAACCACTACCATGAAAGCTTCATTTTTTGTTGTTGATGAAATACAATGTCAATGTTAACTGAATTCATACCTTAAATTAGGGATACTACATTGTTTGGTTGCACACTAGAAGGGACCACTACTTGTTGCAAATAATTTTGAAGAATGCTATGGTAATTAGGTGAATATTGATTAAGGCCCCATAAATAAATCTTAGTAGGAGTGTTTCTAAGTTTTTCCACAAGATCATACTCCTTTCCACTATGCAAAGGAAAATGAGGAGCACTAGGAAAGATAGGTTGAGGAAGTGATAATGAAATAGGTATGGTTTGTGGTTTCCTATTGTTCCTTGTGTTGTATGTATGATCAACATTATGATAATTAGTTTGCTGCAAAACATTGTTACTAGTGAGTTTCCTTGCAAAATCTAAGATATATCTTGGAGGTTATGGTTGGTGTTGTGGTATTCCTATGATAAGAAGTGGCTTAGGATATGACTTGGGAGGTCCCATAATTAGAGGAATCTTAGGAGGTATAATAATTAGAGGGATGTTAGGAGGTCCAAGAGGAGTGTTTGGAGGTCCTATAATCAAAGGAGATCTAATGTTAAAAACCTCAACATATTTATCCTTATTTTGATGATCTTCTAGTGAGGGAAAGTATAATGTAACCTTATCATGTTCATTTAAGGAAGCCACATTACTATTGTTTGAAAGACATGTATCAATGCTATCATCCTCTTACATTATGATATCTTCCCTAGTAGGAGAGTTTTTAGGAGAGGAACAAACAAGAATTTCATGAGTTTCAATGGTTGGGTCTTCTAAGATATCTTCATTACAAGTAGGGCATGTATCTAGAGAAGAAAAACTATAATTTTCTTGGTTATCAATGATTGCATCCTCTTGTTCAATATTGCCTTCCCAAATAGGATAATAGAAACAAATAAGATTCTCATGGCTCTTAATGATGGGTTCATGTAACACCAAAATATCTTCTTCACAAATATGATAGATATTGGGAGAAGAACAAACTTGATTTTCATGATTGTCCATGATTGTATTCTCTTTCTCTAAGTTAGTTTCACACACGGGAGAGGGATCAATGAATAACAAGAAAAGAGGGGAAAGGACTCCATATTCATATGCTTGTAACAATAATTTCCTAGAGTATTCAACAAGATCTAAAAATAGAACATGAAGTATGATAAATAGAGATTTTTGCAATGAGAACATGATGTAAATTTAGAATGATTTAAAATGCCTAAGCTAAATGGATGATTATACCTAATGCATAAATAGAAATTACTAAAAATTGACAGACTGAAACAGTGGTTTACTAGTGGATTTGGGAAGTGCAGAGGACTACAAAAATGCCCAAAAAAGTTGGTTTTGATGTGACCTCAAGGACTCATTCACCCAAGGTCAAATGGGTCCTTGTACAAAGTTTTTAAAAATGAAAAATGCAAATTCTAAGTTATTGTTTGTGCAATTTGTTATAGGTTGCAAATTGTGGTTTCTGTGATAAAAATTTCTAGATTTTGGTGTCCTAATGCAAATGAAATTAGTGAAAAATGATGAAAAAAGTGAAACTTTTTAAATTCAATTTTAAATAATTTTTCTGATGTAAATGACTAAAAGTACACTAATATGCAAGTACTATGCAAAATCAATGTAATATGCATGCAATTTTTTAGATTTTTTAGATTTTAAATAATGCAAAATGAAAATTTAAAACCTTAAATGAGATTTAAACTAATGAAATTTTGACAAACCTGAATAGAATGTAAATTAATGGAATTTCAATGCAAACTAATGCAAATCCTAGATCTAGGGTTTTAATGACCTCCAAATTAGAAATTTTATAGTGCAAGAATGTCGGGTTCACCAAAGTGAAATGAAGGAAATTAGGTGATGGAAAATGGGTAAATGGAAAATTTATGCTCCTATCTTCCTTGTTTCATTAGGAAAAAGAGATCCCCAAAGGTAGAATTGACTTTCAACCCTTATGTGAGTCAACCCTATTGGAGATCTTTGGTTGTTTTTCCTTTATGACAAGACAAGGTAAATATCCCTAAAATGCACTTTTGGGAGAAAAAACTAAAAAATACTAAATGAAATCAATGATGCAATGTGAAACTTGAATAATCAATTTAAAGCATAACACATTAAAAAAAAAGAGAATTATGGTAGATTTGAGAAGGGTAAGTTGATGTGTACCAGTCACCAAAAGTTGTTGCTAAGTGTCCTCCTAGGATAGATTCACCCTAGGGTGAAAGGGTCTTGCTACATGGATCCAAAAATTGATTTCACAATCCTCTGCTCATGGATCTCTGGTCCTAATTTCTTTAGATCTCACTATCAAAAATTTGGAAATAAATTCTACAAGTAAGATTATGTGTCTTGACGACTTTGACAACAACTTTGCAAAATTTCACTTTTGATCAATCTTCAATCCTTCTTCACTTGTAAATCTGCAAACACACAAAGAGGAGAAAATGGTTTTTTTTTGGTGTGTAAGGGTTTGCCTTGGTCAAACCCTAGTTTGGTAATTAAACCTTGAAATGAAATAATAATGAAAGGAAGGGCTGATGAATGAGCACTAGCTTGTTGCAATTCAGCAAATCCTTTAATGGCTTCCCTTGGAGGACCGAAGCCTAACACATCACTCCAAGGATTAGATATTACATGAATGTCTTGATTGGATGCTTTATTTGACACTTGATTTGATGCTTGAAAACTTGAAACCTACATCACAATGTTAGGTCCAAGAACATGCATGAATACAAATAACTTTAACATGATGATCTTGATCTTGATTGCTGATGTAGAAGGATGATAAATCTGCTCTTGAGTGTTCTTGACAATAATATTTTCTCTTGTGAAAGTTTCCTTAATGCTAGATGTTTTGAATTGATAAAAGACTAGGTATTTATAGGTATTTTTCTAATTTCTCGACATTTAAAATTCAAAAGCCGACAATTACAACTTAAATTGGGATCATTAAAAAACCACCAAAAACATTTTAAATTGGGTTCTAGAATCTAAAGGGGAACCATTCGCCCTTGGGTGAATGGGTCCTAGGACCTAAATCCAGGACACACAATTCTCAAGGTGTTTAATTTGATGTTTGCAATTTCTTAATAAAGGTTCCCCTTTTGGAAAATAAAATTAATTAGGCTCTTAAATGCATAATTGGGTCAATTAAAGGCTTAATTAAGTCCAATTATTTAAGGGGAAGCAAACAAAGTGAGAAAATATAAAGGAGTATATTTTCTATCACTAAAAGATGTAATATTGTTAGAGATAAATGCGGGAATGCTAGTAGTAGCCATAAATGCAAGGTTAATATCATAGTGAATGTTGTTACAACTATTTTTTTGTTATATTTTTGGTTGGATTGAGGAAGGGAACTTTGAATTACTTGATCCAAAAAACTTAATTTTTTTATAGAAATTATTTGCAATATGGTTTTCAATGTTGGAATCAAATTATTTTTTGGCAATGGGATAGAAATATTACATGATATTGTAGTAATTGTCTCTTCTAGGAAGTGAACAAGACATTGGTTTTGAACTTGGTTTTGAAAAGTGGGTGTGAGAGGATTATTTAAAGGGATTGTATTGGTAATGTTTTTTTCAAAAGAAGAAAAAAAAATAGAACTGGAGGGTTGGGAACAAGGAAATGAGAATGGAATGTTCAATTCATTAGTAGTTATATTTTGAAAATAAATTGAATGAACACAATTTTTTTTGCAAATAAAGGAAACATTCTAGGGTTAATATTAGTACTAGTCAAGGGATATTCTTGCAACATCTTGGTAGGGTTAATATAATCTGAGTATAATTTGGGTCAAGATGTCAAAGTAGGGAAGAGAAGAATATGCTTGTTTGAAAATAACTTTCATGGATCTAAATTCATATGGAGGAAATTTGTAATTGCTTTGATGTATCTCATTGATATAGAAAAATATCATAACCATAAGGGACCTCTTCTACCATATTAAATGTTCCAAGATATAGAAATTTCTCAAAGTTTGAGTTCTTAGTTTTTATAGAATAATGATGTCATCGGAATAGTATAACACCTTTGTATTTCCTAGAATTCATAAAATTATTAGATTTTATAGAATTGAAGTCTAAGCTTTCAATTCCATGCTTTATTTTCTTGGAGATACGCTATCAAGAGGATACTGTCGACCGAGGATACTAGTATGAGCCGATTATGCTTGATCCATGATGAATCTAAGTATAACGAAGCCACTAATACTCAATCTTAAACAAGATCATTCAAATGAAAGTTAAACTAAGCATTCATTTAAACTTAACACTACAAACTATGAAAATAGTTAAATGTCTACTCTAACCCATTTAAAACTTATCCAATTTTGGAATTGGTGTCGTGTTGATGTGGAACAACAACCCTTTCCCAATCCCATGATCAATGAGTTTGTTCCAATCGATTATATTGAAGAGAATCAATGAAACTATTGTGATATGTGGATGAAAACATGATGCAAGCTAAATTAACATGATGTAAAAGCTAATCTACCATGATTTTATGCTAAATGATTCAGGTATGCAATTTCTAAGCTAATATAAGTGGATTCTAAGGTAAAACATTCAAACCCTAATTTATAAACAAGCTAAAATAGATGCATGGAAGCCATTAATGAAAGCTTAAAACTAATATGCAACTAAAAATGAACTAAAATATTCTAAATGTGAGTAAAGTATGAGTGTGAGTGTGAGTGATTCCAATAGCATAAGTTTTCAAATTGAAAGGTGGATCTATTTATCTCTAAATAGTGTTCTATTTATAGGAAAAACAATGAGAAATGAAGGTTTGAGATTGAAAAAGCTAATCAACAGTCAAGGATGGAGGAAAACAGGAGGCATGGATCATGGATTCTCATCAACGAATGAGAATACAAGATGAGATTTAATCAAGGGTTCTCATTCCTTCCAAACAAACACACTTTTGACATATTTTAGAGGTCAAAGGTTAACTTGTTCAAGAGGTTTCAATCTATCTTGCTCAAGAATCCAAGTGAGAATATTCCCTTTTTCAAATGATTGGAGGAGAGAGAATATTCTTTGGAATATTCTCATGGGTGAGGGAAAAGGATATTTAGTTAATTAAAACTAAATTAAAATGTGCAAAGGAGGAATATTCCTTTGCAAGTGGGAGGAATTGGATTAATTAGATAATTTCTAATTAAACAAGGGTTTAATCATGCAATTAGGGGATTTAGAGGAATTTAGATGATATTCATTAAATTAAATGATTTAATGAATGGGGAAAGGTGAAATGACATTTAATTAAATAACTTAGGGTTATTTAATTAAATAAGTAGACTTAGGGAATTAAATTAAATAGTTTGATTTATTTAATTTAATGAGATGAAATGTTAGTGTGAAAGGGGAGAATTAACCTGATTAAATGAATTAGGTTAATAGATGAAAATGATGCAATTAATTAATTAACTAAGCTAATTCAATCAATTAGGTGAAAAGAGGATGGGTTTGAGAGGAAATGATGCTAGTATACTTGATTCAAGTGCATGATATCATTCAAGACATTTTTTAGTGTCTACATTTTTCCCCTCTTTGAAGCAAGGTACCTGTTGCTTCGGTTCAAAGGCTGATGCTCTTTGGATTTAAAAATTGTTGCTTAGATAAAAAAAAATTTAGATGCCCCACTATTGAAGGATAAAGCTAATTCCTTGCCCCCTCGAGAAATCAGGCGAAAATTGTGAATTTTGGGTTGATTTCTCGATAAAGGAGAAAAGTTGCCCCAAGGGTCCAAAAAGGATCCAGGATGCAAGAAACATGCCAAAAATACAAAAAACAATGCAAAATAAGCTTTAGTTTGGTAAAATTGGTGAAAATGATGATAAACCCTAGCTTCAAGGTTAAATTAGGGCAAAAATACCTAATTTTCTAGCATAAATAAGCCAAGAAGGGTCACTTTCAATTCATTTGTGCATTCACACCTTAGAGAATTCTTACTGTTTTGAGCTCTGACCCTCTGATGAAATGGTGTGATGAAATATCCCATGACACATTTTCGACCAAGTTCGAGAGTACCAGCGGCTTCCAGGCAGAGGACCACCGGTATGTGATTTGAAACTTGATTTGAAATTTAAATTTTTGATGTATTTATTACTTTTTGAATTTGAAACTTCTACGGTGTCACTATAGAGTGATGCTAAAATTAGAATTGGTGACACTAAAATGAATTTTAGTGACACATATGTATATTGTGATGCAGTTCATAATTTAGAATTATGGTTTCCAATTTTAAATCGTGAAACATATGTTTATAGCGATGCGATTTTCAATTTGCAATTTGAATGTCTTTAGGTGTCACAATTTGGAATTTGAAATATAGCAACGCTATCATAAATAGCGATGTTATTGTGATTTTGGAGCGAAAATTCCAAATTGAGTCAATTTTTCTCAAATTTTGATGCCATGTGCTTTGTGGGTATAGGAGGTCATTCCACCCTTGATGTCTCGTGAGCACCGGCCCATAGTTTTGGAGAGACTTGATGATTTATCTAAGTTGCACCAAGAGCACTTGGGGGAGATTAGCTTATGGTATGTTGCATATAAGCCCGTCGTTTAGAAAAATCTAGCTATGATGATGGTGTTGTGCAAGAGATGGTACAGTGAGACTCTATCTTTCCACCTTCTAACAAGTGAGGCGACAATGACCTTAGAGGATGTATGACGGATTCTACATTTTTTGATACATGGCAAGCATGCAATTTACGACGTCAATTCCAGATACGATGCCGACCATGAGATGATGGAGATTGAGGACCTCATTCTAGTCACATCATAGATAAACCTTGAGATGTATAGAGATCGAGTGCTCACATTTCAATTGATCCTTGTAGCTATCATTTTTGGTTTGGTCGCTCTTGACTAACGGAGCAGAGGATTCAGTCTAGTATGGGGGTTGGCATGGCACAGGATGCTCCATAGGAGGACACTATTTACATGGGGGCCAGTTATGCTGGCCTCGTTGTATCATGATATGGATGACTTTATCTACTACGATGATAGAGCTATTGGCATAGGGGTTACCTTGCTTCATATTTAGGCTTAGGAGCATATTGCTATGCTCTGACCAATTATGTAGATGGCTGATGTTGAGCCAGATGATCCTGTGGTTTGGTGGTATAGAGGCACCATCGCTCTTTAGCATATATGATAGCTTGGGATTTTGTACTGGCACCAGGTATTGGATGACATGATAGTCTTCAGATGGTGACCCTGGCTACAAATGCCAGTGTGGTACGATGACACACAACAACTATTCTTTGCTAGAAAAACCTAATATATGCAGGGATAAGAGCATACAATTATAGAGCGGTATCTTCTAGAGAGGGTGGCAAGATAGTTTGGCGAGTAGCAATATAGGCCAAATGATGCTTATAGGTCCATCTTTGTGAGATCAACTTAAGAGGTTCCCACATGGGGACCTACTATCCCAGCTCCAAAAGTGGTTGAGGGCTTCTAATAGTTGGTGGAACGACCATGGGCGTACGATCAGGGACAGGTGGACGCACAAACAACACCTGCATATGATGCTTGGTTTACACCCCCTCACAGGTTGACAGATCTAGTAGGTGATCCTCCACGAGGGAGACCTAGAGGGAGGGGAGCAAGCAGGGGTAGAGGCAGGGGACAGGGTGGCCAAGATGGCCAAGATGGAAAAATCTCCAAGGTACCACCAGTGGGACAGAAGCCTCCTTGGTAGCCTCCCATTTAGCATCAACCAGTGTAGCAATACCCAGTACAACCACCACCACAAGATCCTTGAGATTTACAGATTCAACAATAACAGCAACAGGTGCAAGTTCTCACGGGTGAGCGAGATCAGGCCCACTAGTAGATTTTGGTGATCAATGCTGAGTGGGACTAGGTTAGACATCAGGTTACAACAGAGAGAGATTATGCATGATAGCAAGTATAGGTTATGATTGCTAAGAGAGATCAAGAGATCAGTCGCTTCCAACAATTAGAGGCAATGACATCGGCTACACAGGGCAAGACTGTATCTTCTAGACTATATAGAGAGGTTGTGACTAAGGTAGCCTATTACAAGATGCACTATCATAGAGATGTTCCAACATCACTCAAACAACCTAAATACTCTGAGAGGAGTGATGCATGACCCAGGGCTGAGGATCAACGAGAGAGATAGGCTGGAGAGGGGAGCAGGCATCAGGGCTAGCTCAAGTGTATAGACACTTTTTGATTTTGTTTCCCTATTCTTTGATACAAATATACATTCATGGGATCCTTTTTGATAGCCTCATGGATATTGTATTTATGATCAATATACATACACTGATTCAAATATTATACCATAACATTCATTTTTTGATATATATGATACAAATATGGATTCGATATGATGTGATGTGTTCATCTTATTTCATGTTTATGATTGTATGGATGCGTATGATGTGATAATGTGACATGCTTAGATGTGATGGTATGCGATGGATGGATGTAATGTTATATTCTTTTTCAGTATCTTTTTCATGACATGTTAGTGGATGGATGATATGATATGCAGATGTTATGGATGCATTTCTTTTTGTTTATTTTCTATGCAGTTTTTTATGAGATGATCAAGGATGCAAATACAAATGTTTATGCTCATGATATGATATGCAATGTAGCGATTTAAGATATTTAGAATAACAAATTTATATTATTCATCACAACTCAAATGATAATGATGATGTATGTTTTATGATATGCTATGGTATGCAATTATTATGCTACAATGATGCAAGATGTATATATGATGATGATCTGTGGATGTAGCATGGATGCGGTGATGATGTTTTTTTTTACTATCATGATACCAAGTTAGCGTGGAGAGAAGATAGAAGAAACAAGATGAATGACCATTGATCTTGATAATTGCTTCAAAAGATCCAACAATTCTATGATCCATCGAGACTTTATTAGAGATGGTGATGAGAAATGCAAGATGAAAATGAATACATGATGATTTTCTCAAATCTTAGGATTGGGATTTTATGTCATTCTCTATTGTTTGATATAACGCATAGACACGATGCATCAAGGTATTGATAACCAAGATGACGTTGTATCTAGTGTAATGGACTTTGAGTGATAATTTATGAATTGGCTCGAGAGTTTTTCTTTTCTGATAATTTATGAATTGGCCCAAGAGTTTAGCACATTGATTAAGAATAGATTTCCATTGCTTTTCTTCAACAATTGAAGCTTCCCCCATAAGAATAGTGTCATTGAAAAATTGTTGATGTGAGGCAGGGGGTAAAGAGGACGCAACACAAAAGCTTTTTAAGGTTTTGTTAGCCAAATTTTTCTATATATTGTGCCCTAAAGCTTCAACAACAATGACAAACAAGTAAGGTGATAATGGGTGCCCCTATCTTAGATCCCTTCCTGAAGAGAAAAAACCTTGAGGAATCCCATTCACCAAGACTGAGTACTTCAAGGTAGTAACACAAGCTCTAATCAAACTTAGGAAGTTTCCATTGAAGCCAAATTTTTCAAGAACAAAAAGGAAGTTCCAAGAAACCCAATCATATGCTTTAGAGATATCTAATTTCAGAACCATACCCTATTTTTTGTTATGTTCCATAGAGTGTAACACCTCATGGGTAAAAATTGTTACATCCAATATTTGTCTTCCTTGAACAAAACCCTTCTAATTAGCAACAATCATTTTTTTCAAGACTGAGTTCAACCTATTAATTATGATTTTAGAACAGATCTTATAAGTAGTGTTACACAAACTTATTGGTCTGTAGTCATTCATAGAAGCAAAATCAGTATATTTGGTAATTAAGGTAGTATTCGTCTGATTTAGGAGCCTTCCTAATCTAAAGAAATCCCTCACTGCATTGAAGAGGTCTAGAGAGACAATTTCCCAATAAACCTAGAAGAAGCTAGGGGGAATCCATCTAGGCCCGGTGCTTTAAAAGCACCAAAAGAGAAAATAGCCTCCTTCACTTCATCCATAGACACAACCTTGGATAAATCTTTTAAATCATTATCTGTGATCACCTTAGGAATGACCATCATAAATTCATCTAGTTCAGAGATATCAATTTCAGGAAATTCAAGAAGATTTGAAAAGAAGGAAACAACCTCTCTAGATATGTCCTCTTCACACTCAAGTCTTGTCCCATTGGATGTGGTTAGAAATATGATCTTATTTCTTCCTCGATGCTTCAAAGTAGATTGATGAAAAAACTTAGTGTTTCTATCTCCTTCTCTTAACCATTGGATTTGAGATTTTTGTTTCCATAAGATTTATTCTTTTTTGTTTATTTTATACCATTGCGCTCTCGACTCCCTCTCTTTGGTACAAATCTTTTCATCAATAATTATAGCCTCCATTAGGTATTGGATCTCCTTAGTTTTCAGGTTTAAGTCTTTCTTAGTGGTAAATATATTCCCAAACGTGTACCTGTTCCATCCCTTTACTTTTTCTTTGACTCTTTTCAATTTTTGAGTTAGTCTAAACATAGAGTGCCATCACAAGGTAAATTCCACCACTCCTCAATTAAAGATTTGAATTCTGGATGGAGCGACCAAATTATTTCATACCTGAAGGGGTAAGGCCTCTTAGTCATTTTATCATCTCATTCCAAAAGGAGAGCACTATGATCATACCCTGTTCTTGGAGAAGTAGTAAGAGAGATATTTTGCAATATTTTCCAGTTAGAGGAGATAAAAAATTTGTCCAATTTAACTTGTATCAAGTGATTACCCTGTCTTATGTTGGACCAAGTAAAGAGAGATCCAATCCGAGGAATATCCATTAACCCAACTGAGTCAAGGAACCCTGAAAGATCCATCATGCTATCAAAGACATCAGTTAAGGCTCCACTTTTTTTTGATGGGTATAACGGGGAGTTAAAGTCTCATCCCAGCATCCATAGCTCATCTTTACTATTAGTGATAATTCCTTCCAACATATTACAGAGATCAAGCCTGTCTAATCTTGAATTGGGGCCATTAATATTGACCATATTCCAATTGATCAAGGTATTCCTATCTTCCATACTGATTAAGAGACTTTTTTTTTGCACTTTCAATCTTCCAGTAAACCTAGAGGAATTCCAACACATTGCAATCCCTCCTAATGCACCCTCCGCATCATTAACTTCAAAACGTGCTCTAGGCCAAAGCCATTTTATCACTTTCCTGAAGCTCTCCTTTTTAATTTTTTCATTTATTGGATCAATAAGATATCCAATTTTACATCAGCTAAACAAGCCTTTAACACATGTTGTTTATAGTAGCCATTAAGTCTCATGATATTCCAAGACAAAATACACATTATCACAAAAACAAGAAAAGTAGTATCAAGCCGATACTACTTAGGGTGGGAGAAAGAACTCCCTTACTTCTTTTTTTTTTTATTCCTTGCCAAAGAATCAAGAGTCCTCTGCTTACCAGCTACCACATCTCTTGTTTCTTTATTTCTTGATTCTTTTAATTGCAGTCTACCCACTTTATTATTTCCTCCTACATCTGGTTTTTTCTTTTTCCTTGACTTAGTATTTATCTAATCTTTCTCATTTTTACCTTCTAGTGTGTTATCCTCCCCCAGACTTAGGTCTGTTATTAGGGCTTCAAAGGAAGGGGTCAGTGGCATTTCCATTTGGCTAACAATCTCTCCTTCTTCTGATGGCTCACCTTGTTGTTCTCTGACCTTCGGGTCTTTAGGTAAGGAGGTCACATAGTCCCCCATACATTTTCCTTGTTCAAAAATATTCTCCATTGAAGGTTGGGAGGGAAGCACAATAGTTGTTTCCCCCAGAAGCATCCCTACTGAGTTCTCCTTTGGGGATTCCTCTTTCTCATCTAGGTTTTCCTCTTCTTGTGCTTGAGGAGGAGAATTTACCTTTTTTGAGAGCATCAAGTATTTATTCTGTATTGGGGTTCCCTACTCCTTTAATATGTTAATAGGAGCCACATTCTTTAGAGGAGAGTTCTATTTTGTTTCAATTTTTGGAATCTTTGATTCTAGAGGTGCATTATTACAGGCATCTTGTAAATGCCCAAACTTATTGCACCCTTGGTAGAACACCATTTCTTTTTCATATTCTAATGGTTGAACCCATCTTCCAAACTTTTATTTTAGAGTCACAGAGGTGGGTAGAACTATATTAACCGCCACATTTACACACATTCTAGCATAAACCAGATGATATTTTTGAAGAGTGACTTTGTCCACCATGACTAGGCTGCTGAAAGAATCAACAATCCCCTTATAGACATTCTAGTGCCAGAATTCTAGTGGCAGCCCATGGAGTCTGCCCTAGGTAGGGGAAAATTTCCCCAAATCCGCATAGGCATCAATCCCAAGTTTCCACTTACATAAGGACAAGATATTCTTAAAGCTTCTATGAAAGGCCCACGGTCCACCTATAAGAACCTTTATCATATCTTTAGAGATAACAAAGGTAAATAAAAAGCCGGCACAGGTAGCGGAGTTGGCTTGGGCCGTGGGTTTGCTCCTCATTGGTCTCGGGTTCGACTCCGCTCCTGGGTTTACCCGGTTGGGACTGGCTTGCCGGCTGTTGGGTCCCCCCGCAGGGGACTAGTCTCGCCCCCGCTCGCCCTTGGTACCCAAGATACGGGCTGCTGGGTCGCTGGGCGGGGTCGCGGGGATACCCCTGTCGTTAACAAAAAAAAAACAAAGGTAAATAAAAAAATTCCTTTAGGCATTGCACTAACAAAAACACTGCCCTTGAGATTCCAAGTGTCAGTGGCCAACTTGCATACCTGATCAATATTGGGTCGGCCAGCAAAAAACTTCCCAACCAAGGACAACTTCAAATCCCTCCAAGGAATCATTTAAGATTGCATCTGGGACGTCCACTTCATCCCACTCAATAGTACAATATTCTAAAAAAGGATTTTTGAGTTGCCTTGGTCGAACCCTTTTCTCCAACTAGCTTTTCCATAGGATGTAGAGTTGTCACCCATGAGTAGAAAATCCTTACCCCTAGGAGAAGAAACAATTTTTTTCAAACCCCTAGGAAATGAAACATGTGAAGTACCAGGTGTACTTTTAGTTCCCCCAGAAGGAGAAGTCACGCCATTATGGAAAGAAAAATTATTCATGGGTGGGGGATCCCTGATGGGGCCCCCTCTAGAACAATTCATTAGACTTCAAAAATTTGAAAAAGAAAAGCACGCGTAGTTGCAAAGTGGATGAGAGCGGATGTTGCTTGCTTGGGAGAATGAAGAAATGGATGATAGTTTATAAGAAGAACTTCAATATTTTTTCTAGATAAATATTAGGCCTTGCATTTAATCATCATTGGGTGGTAAAATATGAAAAATAGACAACAAACACCATGGTATGACATAGACTAGGGCGTGCAAGGTCATCCACTTGTAAAATAGACAGTCGCATACAAGGAATGTCCTGAATCATACTAAAAGAAAATTTTCCCTAGTATTTTTTCCAAGGAAATCCACAAACAACAGTCACATAAAAGAGTCATGAGACATCATCGCTCCTCTAAATCCTTCATGGGACATCCTTGAAGAAACTAGCAACCTAAATCAAAGAAAAATCAAGAAAACATAAAACAAAATAAATCACAAGGTCAACAACCATTCAAAGTGTTTTCCAAAATATGATTGTTTGGTGTTTAATTGACTAGGTGATTGACAGGTTGATTGTTTGACGAAGCTTGGTTTCAGGAGAGAAACATGTAATATAAGATGTCAAGTCTGGTTTCAATCATGTGACCGCCTGTATAAGGAAAATGATTGAGTTTGATTAAATGACATTTTCTAGTTTCAAGAAGGACACATCCTGTATAAGATATAAGTTTGACTATTTTAATGTTTAATGTTTGACTATTTTGACAATTGTCAGAGTTGAATAGGTGACTTTTGTTGACTTGTTTGTCTTGTTGATGTGTGTGACTTTTTTGATGTTTTTATGACTCTTTGTGTCTAAGTCGATTTATCTAATTTATTATGACTGATGTGACAAACCCTAAAGGATCGACCTAGGTGGCCTCAAGGGCTCATCGATAGATGGCCTTGCCTACATAATAATGCACATAGGCCTCATAGTTTGACATGACATGACTTTGTTTTATTGACAAAGGATTGAGTCATGATTTTAATTTTATTTGACAAACCTGAGAGGACTAACCTAATTCCTCGAGAGAACATTGACAGATGGCCTTACCTATATTAAGTTACAGAGGCAATGCAGTTCAACTTGAACTTAGACTAACATGACTGACTTTGACTCTTTTTTTTTGGGATTTTTGAGAGTTATTTGAATGTTTTATGCTTTCAACATGTTTTAATCTCTTTTGTCTTTTTGTAGTTTTATGATTTTTTTGTCTTTTTTGGGAATATTTGATTTTTTTCTTTTTGAATGAAAGCGACCTCTAATAGAAAATATAAGATCTAGTGATTCAGGCCAAGTATTTTTCCCCAGTCGAGTATAAGATCAATTTTGTTAGGGGTGAAATGGAATGGGATATGAAAAGGCGAAAGGATGCATCATGTCAATCATTCCAGGCTATGGAAAGGACAACTAGTCATTATTATGGATGATATGGGAAAGGCTAATGATGAGGAAAATTTAGATTGAAATGATGGTAGACGACGGAGCAAAGTCAACTATACTAGCGCATGTTTGCTAGGTTTTCACTAGTGTACTTATCCAAAGTGCCATTGGAGTGGTTTTCACCATTGGAAGAATTATTTCTCTTTACTATTTTCTTGATTTTATTTTTGTTTGGTGTTACCAAGATGCTTGTTTGCCAAGATTTCATCAAGGTAATGATTTTTTTTTCTATTTTTTTATATTTTTTTATGGTTATGATAAGAATTTTGAAAGCTATGTGTAGAATTTGCACGGGTGCAAACTATTGATTGCTTCTGACAAGGGTTCCCCTTTAGGAGTTGAAAGTTGATATGCTCTTGATCCAAAGATTGTTGTGACAATATAGGGACCCAACCAATTTGGCTCAAACTTTCCTGGCTTCTCTGTTTTTGCTTGATTCTTAGGATTTTCCATTAAGACCAAGTCACTAATGTCAAAATATCAATTCAAGAATTTCTTATTGTAATAGCAACAAAGATGATTTTGATATGCTTGAAGATTCTCCAATGCTCTTTATCTTCGCTCATCTAGGAATTCTAACTCATGTAGCCTTGATAGATAGTATTCTTCATCGTTAATATGTCATTGTATGGATACCATCAAGGAAGGTAGTTTGACCTCAATAGGTAAGATTACTTCAAAACCTAAGACTAGGGAATATTGAGTGGCACCGGTCGGAGTGTGAATGTTGGTGCGATAGGCTCATATGGCAGGGATAAGTTGGAGGTTCCAATTACAACTAGCATCATTGATAGTCTTTTTAAGGATTCTAAGGATAGTTTTATTAGACCCCTCAACTTGGCCATTACCTTGTGGGTAGCATGGAGTGGAGAATGGTGTTGGATGTGTAATTTCTCATAAAGTTGGTAGACGTCTTGGTTTTTAAATGGACAACCATTGTCAGTGATAATGGACTGAGGAACACCATATCGATAAATGATATAGTTGAGGATAAAATTGTAAATTTATTTGTCGATTATGCATGTCATAGGAATGGCTTCAATCCACTTAGTGAAATATTCAATCGTGGTGATGATGAACTTATGACCATTGAAGGATGTGGGATGGATCTTACGTATGAGGTTGAGTCCCTATTTGGAAAATGGCCATGGTGATGTTATCAGGTGCAATTCTTGTGTTGGCACGTGTATCAAGTCTCCATAGATCTAACATTTTCAACATCTTTTTGACGAAGAGATACAAGTCTTTTCCATTATAGGCCAATAGTAACTAGCTCTCATGATCTTCCTAGCCAAGGTTGGACCGCTAGAATGGGATCCACATATATCCTTATGTATCTCATGCAAGGTTGTGTATGCTTCTTTGGTTTCAAGACATTGAAAAAGAGTATTGTCCAGGGAACGTCTATAAAAGGTGTCATCAATGATGATGTACTTCAAGGCTTTGCAGATGAATGTCTTATGTTGGTTAGCGGAAAGGTCAGGGGAAAGGAAATGGTCATGGAGGTAATCATATATATCTTTGTACTATGGGGAATTGGGACCAACAAGTTCACATACCATCTCAGCCTTAGGGATGTCGAAGGCAAGGATCAACAGTTGTTCTACCAAAAGCTCAAATTAAGGCACATTATGAGGTATGTCCAATAGAGAGCCAATGGCGACCTTGAAATCTACTACTTTATTCCAAATGTGGGGTACCTAATGAAAGAGGATAACATCAAAATACTATCTAAAGCCGTCTACCATCCATTTGTATGGAATGAGTTTTTTCCTCCTTGGTATCGTAATCATCACTAACTTGTCAAATTACTAGCTAAGAGTCACCGTATACTTGCAAGTGCTTGATATTCCACTTAATTTTCATACAAAGTCCTATGAGGAGAGATTCATATTATACTATGTTGTTTATACATAGAAAGGCAATTCTAAATGACGTAGGAATGATATCACCTTGAGGGGTGATAAATAGTATGTCTACTCCTAAACCATGATTTGTATGAGACCCATCAAAGTATAGTTTCCACGTGGTTTTTGTGTTCGCAGTGAAGATAGATTCATATGGAAAATTAGAGACTAGAGGATGATCAACTTTGGTTCATGTTTCTGCAAGTTGATCAACAATAATCTATCCTTTTATGGCTTTTCTTTTGACATAATGGATATCATATTCACTGAGTATCATGAACCACTTAGCTAGTCATCCTGTCAAAGCTACCTTACTGAGAAGATCTTTATATCCAGCGGGCTGGTGATGGTTTCTTCTCCTTCAGTCAACAGATCACATGCATCTATACATATAATTTTTAGCTTTTCAATGTGCTCATTTACTTTTATCAACTTGTTCTTAAGGGCTTCCATTTCTTCTCAAAATTCAGCAGAGACTAATTTCAAGGGAAAAAAATTCTCATGTTCAAATTCCAGGACCTTCCTCAAGTGTTAGGATTCTTCTGAGGAACCAAGCTCTGATACCAATTATTGAACATACAAAATACTGAGAAGGAGTGTTAATTAGTATTCCACTAACCGATAATAAAATCCATGCAACCATTATTGCATTTTTTACTGAATTAGCAAGAGAGAACATAGAAAAAAGTCAATTCAATCACACACATGAATACCAAGATTTTTAATTGTAAAACCTAGAATTGGAAAAACCATGGTGAGGGTTAACTCACAATATATTATATCTGGATACAAAATATTATGGGGCTCATTGCCAAGACTCATTTTCCTTAAAAGGCTCACAACCTAAGTACAAAAGATGGCTCACTGCCAAGATACAATGATAGTTTCTCACTGCCATAAGAATGAACTGATGGAATACACCTTCAATGTGTAGGGTTCAGTTTTGCTGAAGCTCAGAATATAAAGTACTGCATTACTTAAAAAAATTGTACTACTAATAAAGAATTTAGGCTCTGATCTTCTCCTTTGTTCACTTGCTTGGACACACACACACACTCACTTTTTCCTTCTCGCTCTCTTCTATCTTTCATCTTATATATACAAGCATATCTTATTCATCAATTAGGTTGGCCTAATTGGATGAACACAAAATAATCAAAACCTTTCTTCATTGGCACCATATAAGATTTCAACATTTTATCCATGTAGTGCATTATGCCAAGTCGGCTATTAGTCTTCATAATATATTGCATTTGCTGACTTGACCAAGACTAAAACATAATTCTCCAAACCAAAAAATAATCCTCAAAGAAAACACCTTCCAGATCTGAGAACACATTAATTTCCCATCATACTACCAGTAAAGAGACTATCAACAAAACTACAGTATAATAATGTTCACCTTAGTAGAATGTGGAGTCTCCCACATAGTATACCTCACACAGAACAATAGTAGGATACAAAGTTGAACTCTATCAGAGATAACTTTTTGTTCATAGAAAAAAGACATCTCAAGATCCAATAAATAGCAGTATGAATGAGTCAACAAAACATGGTTAAGAGATTAGAGTCATATCAGATCTTGTGGTGAGTTTCAAACTCAAATACCAACACATTGATTCATCATAAAAGAGTGTTACAGTAGAGAAAAACTTTCGATAGACCAAGCAAACTTCCCATATAGTTATCACCATGTAGTTATTATAATGTTCACATCAATGACAACATAGGAACAACCAGGACAACCATCCATACTTCATGCTCATGTTGCAAAGCTTCCAACAAATTTCCCCATGGACAAGTGAAAGTTATCTTACGTTGGTCTTTAAGAGAAATTCTAATTTGATTATATCCCGAGAAGCCATCCATGAGGGACAACATCTCATATCCAGTTGTCAAGTCCATGATTATGTAAATGTTTGGCAAAGGGAAGTCATCCTTAGGACACGCCTTGTTTAAGTCTTGAAAGTCTATACAAATGTGGATGCCACCTGTTGGTTTTGTCACTAGCACGAGGTTGGAAATACACTGCATATTTAATTGATTTGATGAAGCCAATGTCTAGTAGTTTCTTTAGTTCAACCTTGACCAATAAAGCAATTTGTGGATGCATCTTTCTAAGTTTTTGTTTGACAGGTTTGGAATATGGATGTAATGGAAAATGGTGTAATATCAAGTTAGGATCTAATCCATGCATGTAATTGTATGACCAAGAGAAGTTGATCTATCTATCTATAAAGAAAACCCAAAATTCAAGTTGCTTGAATTTTGTTAAAGATGCGGAAAAGTGGATTATTCTGGGATTATCGTATGTGCCAATATTAATTTCCATGGATTTATCAATAAGAATTGGTGACTTATCTTGGGTAATGGGGAGAATGTCCAACCCTCCATCCTTGGTTGCCTCAGAGAGGTTTTTTCCCTCAAATACATCCTTTCTTTTTACTTTTTCATGGTCTAAAGGCACCTTTCAATTTTCACCTAGAGACTCATTATTTCTTTCATTTTTTATTTTTTATTTTTACTTTTGCAACTAGAGGGGTGGAAAGACTCCCCAAAGTATGCCATATGATCCAAGTCAATGGTAAATCTAGCCTTATGATCACGACTAGGGATTCCTTTGCGCAGTCCCAGGAACTTAGCAATTGCTTCGTAGTTCTCGAATACGTCCAAGATGAGAGGTCCTTGTGGGTCCCATTTGATGAGTTGGGGGTAAAATAAGGGCATGCCATCATTGGTATTGTCAAATTTTAGGAAGGATATGGTCAAGATAGAATTTTTATCAGGGTATCGAGTCATGGTGTCAGAAAGGTATGGTCGATGAAGACTCTATCTAGTTCATAATAATTGGTTGTATAAGAGTCCCATTCGTATTCATTGGAATCAGTTGTACCATAGTAATATTCTTCAGATGACTCGTCAGATTTCTCGATAGCCTCAGAAGCATTCACTTCCTCACTCAAAGGTATCATGGTACTAGGAGTGCCAATCTTAATCAGTTTAAACCCTATCCCTAGGTCTTTCAATCGTTTAGACATGGACAAAGGTTTGGTCATTCCACTTTTATTTAATCCAAGTCCACTATGTCCATCATAACCTTTGTCTTGCATGATCTTGAAACATTTTTCATACTGTTCTGTTGGTATTTGTGTGGGTGGAGGAGCTTCTTCCTTTTCTTCTCTGTAGATCCAGGAGGTCACATCCTCTTCATCGATTGCTTCTTTTCTTAACTCCCCCCATTTTGTGAAAGTAGTTGTGGGAGGAAAGTGAATATTGACATTGGGTTTCCTTTTTCCTGCTATCGGTTTTCCATATGACTTAGGAGTTGTCAATTTGCTAATACAGTAGGATGTCTTCATATGATACTCACCACAACCTTTGTCTTGGACCTCGACCTTAGGATCAGAAGGTGGAGATTTGGAAGTGGATGCTTTAGATAGAGAGGAGGGGTCAAAGAAGTCAGATGACTTGGATGATGAAGCCTCTTGATTGACAAGCACTTGTTGTTGAGGTGTTCCATGTAGATTGGTACAATATTGGAATGAATCAAAATCACAAATTATTGTGATTTCAGTGTCACTGTATGGGAATTTAAGGCATTGGTGATATGTGGATGGTATAGCCTTCATGGCATAGATCCATGGTCAACCCAGGAGGAGGTTGTATGGAAGGTCGAGGTCCAAGAATTGAAAAGTGGTGTCCATGACTGTGGGGCCAACTCTGATAGGTAGTGTGATGACTCCTTTAGAGGATCATTCTCCTTCGTCATATGCCTTGATAACAATGCTTTTAGTGGTGCCTACACATGCTTCCAAAAATCCCAATATATTAACCAATTTTAAGGTACAAATGTTTAACCCAGCTCCACTATATACCAACACTCATCTAACTTTGTTTTTGTGGATGAGGACTTCAAGGTGTAAAGGGTCATTATGGTTTGTATTTTTAGTCGAATAGTATTGTTCGAAAAAGGTGGCATGATGGGAATTGGTCAAGTAGCCTACCATCTCTTGGAAAAATTTGACGTCAAGGTTAGTGGATATAGTTGTGTCTTGTATGGATTTATCAAGAATGGATAGGTGATTAGGTGATATACGCAACAACTCTAGGATAGAGATCTACGCGAGAGTCTTCCCTAAATGGTCAAGTAAATTATATTGGGACTTTGGTGGTTGTTGTTGTTTTGGAGGAGGACCTTGGATAGTCACCTTGGTGCGATGGGTATTGACTACACATTTTGGTAGTTTCTTAATAGTAATGGTATTGGCATGGTCATCATTCATGCGGATGTGATTCACTATAGTAGTATAGTTGAATTTGGCATTTGTGTAATTGGCATAATTATTATTGGTTTTGTTACCCAAATCAGAGGCCTTTCCTTTTTCATGGTCATGCAGAGGATTTGTGAAAACTTTATGGTCACTATCAGATGATTGTTGTTGTTTTCCATTGATTTCAATGGTGCCATTTTCTACAAGGTCTTGTATGATGTTCTTCAATTGTTGGTATTGTGACAAGTTATGTCCTTTGGCTTAATGGTAGTTGCAAAAGGCATTATCAATCCACCAAGATGATTTGAACTATCTTGGATCATATTGTTTTGGGCCAGGAAGTTATGAAATTGTGTTTCAAGAGTTGTTTAAAGACATACTCGATTAGCTCTCCTAAAGGAATGTATTGTCGTCTTGTCAGAAACTTCCTTTGGGTTCTTGGTTGTGTTTTTTGGATAGCATTTGCAGTATGATTAGGAATTCTTGGTGCATTAGTAGATTTCCACTCACTTAGCATATTGTGTAGGCTCATTTTAGCCCCTACATCAGCCTTTTTCCCTTCTCAATATGCTCCAGTGCCCCTTTTAAGCAGTTATCCTCGTACATCAGCTTTACATCAAACTTTGGGCTTTTTCCATTATCATCATTTTGTAGTGTGATGTGTCTATACACTAGCACACCACACAAACATCTGTGCACCACACTAGCATCTTGCAACATTTCAACATTCAAATGACTTCCTTCGTGCACGTTTTCCACTTGTTAGCAAGTTTTGTCAGTGGTAACGGCTCAGGATGCCCGGAAACAACTCAAGAAGCTTCTTTCTCCTCCTTAAAAGTAGTCTTTTCAATCCATTTGGTCTTCTAATAACTTCTAACTTCTTCTAGCTCCATTCTTCCAACTTCTAGCTTCTCTCTCTTGCTTGCACAACTCCCTTATTTGTCACAACAACTTCAAGATCTCTTGGTACTTCCCTTTGCAACACTTTCAAAATTTCTTAGTCACACTCTTTGTAGCCCTCTTGGCTTTCATGCCTATCTCCCTCATCTCATGCTTGTGAGAATCTTGGGATTCCATATACCTTATCTATTGTATATTTACTTTGTGATGCGAGTTCTCCTCCTTGAGCGGGGATTGATTTTATCACTCCTACTTGGTGGTGCAGGTTCTACTCCTGAGCGGGTTTTTCTTTCACCGCACGCTTTGTTCATTTCTCTCTTTCTCTATCTTCTTGGTTGTCCATGAAGGTGGGAACACCAAAACGGGGGTTTGACTAAGGCAAACCCCTATATAGCCCCAACACTCTCTCCAAATATTACACTTGCAGGTATTGGGGACATTCACTTGTTGGAGGCTTCATCACTCGTGTGGTTGTAAGTATTTCTTTCCTTTCTTCTTCTTATCTTTATCAATTCTACTTCATTTTATTATAGTTCTATTACATTCTATTTCTTTACCATATTCTGTAAGTTCTCAGCATTCAGAGTAGAAGTGATCACTTAGCTATTTTCTATGATATTCTCATTCTCTGGTCCATACGAGATGCCAGCATGCCTCTGAGACACCAGTGCACCGCACTATCATCTATATTCTATGTTATCGGCCTTTGGCCAAGAGCTTGTTAGTTTGTCTAGAAAATATTTATGACTTGCTCTTCCTGATTCTAAAACTTCCACGTTGTTCCTAATTTAGTTTAGGGAAGTTCACCCTCTGAGGCTCTTTGAATGAAGAGAACTCGTGAGTAGCGAATCCCCCTCTTCTACATTTTGGGGAACCCGACATGAAGAGGGTACTTTTTGAAAAAAAACTATGAATTTATTCTCCCCTACTTGGTGGGGTCATAACTTTTGACTTAGTGCTCAAAATTCAAAACCGTTTGCAATCGAATTTTAGGGACTGACACAAGTTTCAACCTTAAATTTTGCTTTGAAGACCTCTGAAGATGTGAATTACTAGAACATATAAAATACCAAAAAAATTGTAATGAATTTAATATCTTCTTTTATTAGTTCAGTATCTAATTTTGTTCAAAATGTTAATGATATTCCATTTCATGCATGTGATGGTGACTTGGCTTTACCCATGTCACTTGGTATCTTTGATCCTTCTCATGAAGGTCCTTTGGTTGTGGAGGATATTTTGTTGCAAGAAGATGAAATCATTGATAATTTTCTTAACATTACTGTACCTTCTATGAATGCCAATGCACTCTCTCCTAGAGATGATGCATTTGTGAATGACGAAACTCCTCTCCATTCCAATGCACTCCCTTGTGGGGATGATGCATTCGTGAATGATGAATATACCCTTCATTCTAATGCACCCTCCTCTAGATATGTTGAATTTGTGAATGATGAATCTCATCTTTGTTTTGATGTACTCCCTTCTAGAGATGATGCATTAGCAAACGATGAACCTCTTTCTACATCTAATTATCCCTGGATCGATGTTGGGAATGTTTCTTTGAATAATTATTCCACATTTTATCTTGTTTGGATCAATGTTGACAATATGTCTTCAAATAATTATTCTACTGGGTATGTGCCCTTAAGTGGTAATAGGCCCTTAAGTGGCAAAAAATTCAAAAAAATAAAAGTTAGGCAACTTGACATAAAAATTCGAATAATTTATCTATATTATTTCAAAAATATCTAAGAATAGAATCTATAGAAAATTGAATGTAGTTTATAAGCTACTAGGTTTATTTAAAACAAAAAAAAATCTATTTGGTGAAAATTTGACATTTCAATGCAGTAGTACTTAAATTTTAGGAAAAAACAAGTAGGTGTATGTCTGACCACCCTAACCACAATAAAATGATAATATTTTTTTATAATATTTTAGATATAAGTAGAGGACTCATGTTAGGATGTGATGCATATTTTTTTGTAATTTTTTTTCAAGTAAATAGTTAATTATGAATTTTTTATTAAGACTTTTTAAAAATATAAAAACTCGTATGTCTAACCACCTTGGTAAAAACTTCATGAAATTCAAGTTTTTTTTTTTTAATCTTAGAGTATGCAAAGCATAGAATGTGACACATGTTTTGAATTCAAAAAATGTGATACCATTTGAAAGCTATAGACTTTTTTCAATCAACCTATCAATCACGACTTTAGTTGTAATTTAAATAGAAAATGAATAATAATTATTTATTAAATTCAAAGTGAAACATAATTTATATTGGTGGAAAGTTGAGAATCTCCTTTAAAAACCCTTTTTGTTAAATCAATTTTGGGTAAAGAAAAAGTTGTCAACCACATACCCTACACATAACCATCATATCACCACTTTTTGGCCCATCATGATCCTGCACATACCCTACTACTTGTGATGAGTCTGTAAATGTAATTTATGTCTCTGCTACCCTTCAAAGGCCTAAGAGACCTGTCATTTATGTGACTCCAGCTAGTCCTTCTAAAAGGATTTGTTTTATTGATGGTGTTTCATTCGATAGTGATTCTCATGATCTCTCTAAGGCTCCCTCTTATAAAGTAGTAGCCCATACTTATGAGAATAGTATGAATAAACAACCAAGCCTTCCTCAAGCTCCTAAACCTATGACTAAAGCATCCAATGATTATGATCCTATCGAGTAACCCCAAGTTACTCTGGCTAAGATCTCATTGTGGGAATTGCTTCAGTCTACTCTAGTTTATCAAGGCATGCTTCAGGAAGCCTTGCAAAAGATCCCCTTTCCTTCTTTCGCTAAGCTGAAAGATGTTGATGTGTTGATAGCTTATATTTGTATGGATTCACTGAATATTACATTCTATCCATAGGAGCTCCCGCCTCTAGAAGTATAGAAGCAATGATTATAGTCAACATTAATAAAATTGGTATTAGACGTACTCTCATTGATGTTGGTTTGGCACTCAATGTATATAGTATCGACCTATTACCTAAGATTAATATTGATTAATCTTCTCTTAATACTTCTTATGTTGTTATTTGTGGGTTCGATAATGTTGGGTGACAAGATCTAGGTACAATAGTATTACCTTTCTATCTTGGACCCGTTACCATACCCACCCTTGTATATGTTATGTCAGAAAAATTACCATATAACCTTCTTCTTGGTAGACCATGGATTCATGCTATGCGTGTAGCCACATCTACCTTGCATAAGTTTATTAAGTTTATTTGCAATAATAAAGTTTTCATAGTCAAGGTTGACCCTGAGGCTGTGCACTTATGTGAGATAGCAATTGTTGGTCGGGCTTCAGTTGTGCCTACTCTTATTCCTTCAGTATCTTCCATTTTGTTGATGTTTACTCTAGAAGTACCTACTACAAAGGACACTAGAGATAAATGTCCCTAAGAAAGACCCTTCTGAAGCAAGAAATCTTAAATTTGCTCCTTCTATCTCTTCTCAAAAGAATGCATGTCTTGGTGATGATTGGGGTTCCTTAGACTTTACAGACTTGTTGTGCCCTTGGCACACACGCCCTGTTCAGAATGGGGACCCTCTTTTCTTTCCCTTTCCAGGTCATTTTTGTGTTGCTGCCTTGTTTTGCGTGCCTCATTTTTCGTGTCCCAGATGGTCAATGTTGCTTCAAAATCTCACCATAAGTTGACCGTTCCTTCCCCTTTTAATTTTGTCATGTTCTGGTGCCTCGCAGAGTCTCTCTAGTAGTTTGCCCCCGCCAACAGCCTCGGGCCTTGCCGGACCCGAGCGTTCGGGTTTCCCTTACTGGGTTTCCCCATTGCACCTACCATTCCTAATGGTGCTCGGCTCGCGTCCTCCCAGACCCCAGGGTCTGGACCCCCGTTTGTCATTTGCTAAAATCAGTGAAATCTTGACAGTTGTCCGACCTTCTGGGCCTGGGACTCTAGAGTTCTGCTCCCGGGATTCCGTGAGTGTTTCGCCATTCCTCTTGCAGAGTTCCACCTTCCGGGCCCTGACCTCCTATTTGCCGCCGGTGAATCTCTAAGATGAACTTATCAAACGACCGTCGTCCTGCACCCTCCCGGCCGTCGGACCCCAGGTCTCCCTTCGCCGTTGCTGAATTAAAAACCACCAACCTTTGTCCCGCCATACCTACATTCAATGAGGGAATTAATGGTGGTGGGGAGTATAAAAGACCTGCCCAAGCCAGTCATTTTCACTTGATAGTGTTGCAGAGAGTGATCAGTGCTTGCTAGAGAGGAGTCTGTTGTCTTCGAGACCTTCACGCTCACACCCATTACCTTCGTTTTCCGACCACTGGTGGATCCCACGTTTTACCGCATCGGGTGTTCAAGGTAGGTTTTCCGTCCACCCTCCCAAACATTACTTTCATGATTCCTAAGGCTTAAAATGAACAAAAATCATCATGAAGACATGTGAATGATAAAACGTGACTCAACAAACAAAACCCATATCCTCAAAAATTGATTAAACCAACACAACATCCCCATGACCAACTCGGAGCTTTATCTCCGCATGGCTGTTCTTCGCAAGGGAATTCATGACCCTCGGGCACGGACGCTCCCTTTTCCAGAAAAGACATAGCAAAACAAGATGTCGAAATAGCTTCTGGCTCTCTCGGGCCTGGGTGCACGGGATTCCGCCCCTCATTCTCTGTCGGCGAGACCTCCCCAATTCGGCAAGACCTTTCACCAAGCATATCCTACTCTTGTCGAGTGATTTTTCGGGGAGACATTCATCTATTGCCAAGACCTCATCGCGAGCTCCCTTTGTCTTGGTGATGCCTTCGCTTTTGGCGAGACCCCCCTAGCTGTCTCCAAGACCTTTCCCTGACCCGAAGACTTACGCTGAAGGCTCCCTCTGTCGGCATAACATTGCCCGGTCAACAAGACATCTCCCCGCCTAAAGGTTTTCCTGCCGACATGCTTAGTCGGCAAGACATTCATATGTCGCCGAGACATCTCACTGAAGATCAACCTCCCGTCGATGAACTTTCTTCCTAACGGTCGCTGGGACCTTTACCTTTCCGCGTGACTTCTTGGCGAGAGCACTTTGTTCTCCCAAGCTCTTCCATCGCCATGACTTCGCCCGATCGGTGAGACCTCTCCCCGATTTAGAATCTTACGTCGAGGGCTCCCTCTGCGCTGCCTTGGGACCCATCATCTTCGGCAAGACATGATGCCTTTGCCAGGACATCACGACGATATCGATTTCTTTTGGCGAGTGCCTAACAGCCTTCTAACCATCGGGCTCCAGCTTTCCCATTTTCATGAACACGTGATGAGAAAATCTAGCGGCTGACGCCTACTCCGGGCCCCATCCGCATCTTGGAAATTGGCGAGACATTCGGATCTCGCCAAGACGTCCCCCCATTGCGGGGAACTTATGCCAACTTTCCTTCCCCTTTGCGTTGGTCGATGAGACCCGAGGCATTCGCTATGACCTTACATCAATGATTGACCTCTTGTCGACCCTCACGCCAGGCCCTGTCCATCGGACTGCCTCCTACGGACTTCCGCCCCACAGTAGCCATTTCGAATGGCGAAGGATGAGTGGCTTCCCGGTGCCTCAGACCCAGGTACTCAAGTGGAAAATTATAATCTTTTGATCGCCCTGTAGCCCTCCAGACCCCAGACCCCAGAGTTTCATATCTGGAATTCCATTTCTGATCTGCCGTTCCCAAACACTCATCCCCTAATAGATTTCTGACCTTGTACCTCCGAATGTCCCTAAACTAATCCAAATGATCCCAATTCAAAATCTGATCTTGACCCATGTGCTTAATCTTGGTCTTCTTCATTGCGAACCTTTTAAATTATCAAATTCGATCAGGGAGAATCAACGGGGGCCCTCCGCCCTATTTTCCCTTTCAAAATGGCATTCCTACCAGGGAAGTCCGGCCTTCCGGGCCCGGACTGTCCAAATGCCCTTAACCAAAAGACCAATGACATCGAAAGATAAAGTATCATGTTATGCTTGATAGATTATTTGAAATAGATTTCATCTTTAGGATTTCGGCTAACATGAGTGTTTTCATGATCAATTGCACTCACTACGCTTTTTGCTTGCAGAATATATGGAATCGGGTGTGGGACCTTTGGGGGTAGTCGTCAAAAAGGACAATGGAAGAAAGTCAGGCAAGACTCCTCGAGGGAAAGAGGACAAGGACCAGATGAAATACCAATTCCAGGGCGAGCCTCTGCACTCGAAGGACACCACAGATTGGAAGGAGATCACAGATAACAATATCGGCCATGTCAATATTGATGAATTCACACAAAGGGTCAGGGTCAATCCAACGACCAAGAATGCAAGACTGATAAGGCAGAGTGGAATAGCAAAGGTGGCTGGCTTCCCTCCATCTCTTGTACCCCTGGAGCTTGTCATGGCCTGTCGATAGGCATATCAATTAGATACAAGAAAAATTGTCGTCAAGGATGGTAACGTTCTCGCTGACATGTCGACTGAAGGAATCACAGAAACCTTCCATATCCCTCCTTTTCAAGAAATGGAAATGCCCACCATTAAAGAATGTCAGGCAGCAAGGGATGATAATCCAACGGGATGTAAAAGGTCAATAAATCAGCATTGGCTTAAGGAAAAGCGGGGTAGTGTTGCGAAGGTTCCTCATGAACTCTTCCGCAGTGACTTCCACAAAGAGTACCACGACTTGGTCATGATGCTAAGCAGAGTGATGGGCCTCCCTATGGCTGCCTTCTTTCAAGAGTGGATGGTGTACTTCATCGAGCAGATCCTTTAGGGGAATGATGATGTTACAACAAAGACCTCATTCGATTGGGGAGGTATAATTAGCAACTGCTTCCATGAACAATTCGTCAATGTAAAGAAGAGCTCCAAGTTCTATATGACTTCCTATCTCATCTATTCCTTGGCAGATCGGAGGTAGTACAATGGATTATTTGTAGCACCCAATCAGGAGCAGGGGTGAAGACTCAAGGCCTATGATAGGTACCCGCAGCTCTAGTACCGAAACTTCAAAAGGGAATACTGCAGAGTAAATGACACCTTCATTGGCCATATTATCATAATGATTTTCAGAGACTTCGAGAGGAGGGTCTCCCACAGTGCCAGGGCATTTTTGAAGTAGTATGCCTTCCTCTTCATTCAATACCTGAAGTTCACATACATCCATGCCCATGGCTTCACCGAAAGGCCAAACAGGTTGCCTCGATACCCCAATGACCGAATCATCCTACTGGAGCTTTTTCGGCAGCTCCAACACATAGCAGGGATCTCTTATCCCATGACTCTCGGCCAAGGCATGTATAGACCGCAAACCTCCCAATGCGCTGCTAATTCCGAGAAAGAACTAAAGGATTACCATTTTCACCTGCACACTGCTCACCCACGGATAGACCCATATGGCCACATAAGAAAGGCGCTAGGGCCGGGGTTCACTCATCTCCACCACATTGAAGACTTTTGGTGGGATTGTCAAGATGATAAAGAGGTATGTGCAAGGCACTATATGCGGATGACTGCGCATTTTATAAGAAAGGTGCAACCATTTCCTATTCTGGACCAGGTCGAGGAGGACGATAGCACAATAATGGACCCTAGGTACCCTGCAGTTGCCAACTTGCCACTACCAACAATAGACTGGGACGAGCAGGAGGTCGATGACCTTGATCTCATAGCCAAGCCAATCTTAGCTCGTACTAGGGAGTGGCTTGATGGATGAATAGCCCAATTGAAACAACAGGAAGTGATTCTGACTTATGAAGGGCTCAAAAGTGAGCCAAGTGCCACAGAGGATGCCACTGCCACCACTTCAACTGGCGGGACATCCAAATCTCCTCCAGTCACCAGATCCAAGAAGAGAAAGGAGACAAAAGCATAACAGTCTCCTGACCCCAAGGTCTATACAAGGAAGGATTCAAGGGGCTCACCCTCTAAAAGACTTCAGCAAACAGGGGGTACGATGGAACAACTCTTGACGCAAGAAGAAGTAGAAGGTACTGATCAAATCAAGTATGTCTTGGCTCTTCCTGCCCCGATTATTGAACCACCTACCTCCCTGGCTATGGTCGCCACTTCCCCACTGGCGGTGGACATCTCTGTCCATCTTGCCTCTTCGCCCCCGACTGAGCCTGTGATTGTAATTGACTCTTCTTCCACCTTGACAACGCCTCCTTCCTCTGCTGCCATGTCACCCACTACGTCACTCCCATTACCTACGGTGGCTGCACCAATGCTCGCTCCCACCTTGCCTGAGGCCTTCTCGAAGCATATGCAGAATATCCCTTCCCAACTCTCCCAGATCCTCATGGATCCCACTCTTCAAGTAGCCCTTGCACAAGTCCTCGCTACTGCTCAGCCTTCACAACTGACGACAGGGCCACCGGCTATGGAAGCCACCATGCTAATTTCCAAGGAGTGGGAAGAGAAAGAACAAGAGGCCTCAAATCCCTTTGAGGAGGAGGCCGATGAATATCACGAGCATCCGGAGTATGAACATCACATTATTAACAGGGTTGCCTACGAGGAGGAGGGAACTGGTTCCTCGGAGAGTGGAGACAAGGAAGATAGCACTTGTGGCATGGTAATCGTGCAAGCCTTTGACGATGATCTTGAAGAAGAACTGGCTTGGCAGCCGAAGGACACCAAATCAGAGGTAGAAAGGCCGCTCCTTGAAGAAGAAGAACAGTAGCAAGAAGACAAAATTGAGGGAGAAGCCCAAGCTATCAAGGGCCTCGAGATCGAGCAATTCAAAGAACATGTGCACGAGGTTAAACAAGTTAAAGGAACGAAAGGGGAGGAAGTGGAAAAGAAAGAATGTCCCCTACAGCAGTCATTGGCCAAGCCTCCTATTAAGCGCATTGTGTTCATGCAAGACTCCGATGAAGAAGGAGATGCTGCCAAGGAAAAAGAAAAGTCCCCAGAAGATAAGAGAGCGAAAACCTTGGCCTTGACTGAGAGGGGCGAGGGTGGCCATGATTCACCTAAGGGAAAATGTGTCATACCAGAATGGTTGGAAAAGCAGCTCGAAAAGAAAACTCCCGTACTAAAGGACCCGAGAGTGAGACTAGAAGCTATCTTAGCCCGAGCTCAAATCACAATGAAGAAGGAAAAGAAGCTTAAGATCCGATCCAAGGTAACGATGGATGCTTCTGGGTCTCGAGCTTTGCAAGTAGCCATGCCTATGATAGGTTAGGAAGGGATAACTTACAACGTCTCCACCATGGATCTAGGGACTGCCACCAGAGAACAAAAGATGGGGCATCTTGAGGAGTCAATGGCCACGGTGGTACATTTGATAAAGCAAGACAAGATTTCAAAAGATGAACTTAAAGCACAGGTGGCTGCTTTAACAGATTACATTTAGCAGTGGTCATCGATGGATGACCTGCCTACCATGTCCACACTGCACCCCAACTGCTGTCCAAAGAGAAAATCAATAAGATGGAGAGAAGAAAGAACTTGGAGAAGACTACAGAGGACTAGTTCCGACGAGTCTTATATGTTGGAAACATGGGAATTGGTCGGGCTGTTCGGACAGCCAACAAGTTCTTGGACTTGCAGCAATCTTTGGAGGGCACAAAGAGGCTATGCACTGACTTCCCTGTAGTATACGACTCCACCTTCCCAAAGATCGAGGCTATCCTTCAATTTCCAAAAGTCACGTGGGAAAAGGAGCTTACATTTAAGAAGGATGATCACTGGCTGATGGATGTATGGCGGCGGGACTTTGGCAATAGGAAGGAAAGGTTGGAGCAAATAATGAGCAAAGTGGATCCGGATATGGAATGGATAAAGGAAATCAAGGCACAATGCGCTCGTTATCTCAAGCTAATGACAGAATACGATATGCCCACAGTATAGATGGATCCAGAAAAGGTGAAGCCTTACTTCCAAAAGAAGATGGAGGACAGGATGTCTAGTGAAATCATGGTGGAATTCATGAGTTCTGCTGCTCGTGCCTTCGATCAGTCAGAGCTATTCTGGGACCAGAGAGAAAAGTATGATGAGGACTGGAAAAGGCTGGAGGATAACGTGAAGGAGTGGAGCTACCAAGTGCTAAGGTATGAGATTATTGAAGTGGACAAGCTCTAGGCAGTCATCCTCAAGTTCATAGAATATGCAGCATCCAAGAAGCAGGAGGACAACCCGGTTGATGATAAAGAGCTCCCTAAAGAGTAGCTACAGTAAAACAACAATCAACTAAAGGACAAAATGCTACACTGCCGTCACTAGAGGACAAAATAGGGAAAATGATGAAATGTAATTTTAAATTGTGATATATTGGGGGTAGGTGAAACCCTATTTTGTAATGAATCTTGGCAACACAATGAGAATTAATCTTGGCCATTCATCTGACTTTTTGGTCACTATAAATAGGGCTCTCCTCTCATTTGCAAAGATAGTTGAGTTGTTGTAAAGACATGCTGCAGAAATTTATAAGGAAAAGACATTGACTTGGTGTATTTTTTGAGTTTCTCACATGTTGCTTGATTCAATCTCCATTGTTAGATGTTTAACTTAGGTTTTATTGTTGTTCTTGTTAACTGTTTTCTTGCTTTGGTAGATTTTAGGAATGCTGTCCTATGATCATGAAAATTCCTGCTGTGTAGATGACTTCTTAGTCCATACTTTTTGTTGTTTGCTAATGGTAGATAGCTGTGTAAAGTTAGTCTGGGCTTGAATTCAAAGCTGCTCCAAAATTTTTTATCTTTGTTCATGCATGTACATGGTGAGTGAAAGATGAAAAATTTGTAGACCTTAGAAGATAACACAAATTCCATGAGACTGTGAGATCTCTGGTTAAGTGGAATATTGTTTCCAAGAAGCTGTCCATTGTAGGAACTCCATCATCACTATTCATAATTAGTTGCAGATCCAGGAACCTCCTCTCTTCCTTGCCCTTTTTCATTTTATTTAATGAGTAACCTATGCTAAGGCTCATTGCACATTGTAAAGCTAAATCCAATGATAAAAATGGAATCCAAGACCGCTGTTTGAACCTATAGCAAATGGACAATAACTTCCCATCTTAGGAACTCCATTTTAAGATGCAACTCCCCATGCTTTGTAACCCATTTGTAAGACCGCCTTGTGGTTCCAGCAAATCACATCAAACAACTGAGATATTCCAAGCACTGTCAAGATCTGACATTAGAGACCTTGGGATAGTGTTCTGCAATCTGATTGTGGAAGATTGTCTTTCAAGAGAGGTAGTGCATCTACGCACTGCCTGTGTTGACAGGTGCATAAAAAACACATAAACAAGACTCCTTCACCGTGGAATATAAAGTCGACCTGATGCACTGATACCTTCTAATAACATCATCCATACTTGTTATTAGAGATAGTTGTTCTTTTGTATCGTAGGGTAGTATGAGTAATAGTTGTGATGTTCTTAGTGTTGATCCTCCTTTTGAGGAAAATGATTACGCTTCTGCTAAGGAGGATAATGTTGGCAGTCCTGCTAAAGAGGATGATGGTGATCCCATAGAAGAGTGTGATCCCTGTTGTTGGGATAAAACTCTTTATGAGGATCCTCCTTCTTTTCAAGTTTGTAAACACGTTATGGCCCTAACTTTAAGCTTGTCTCTAAATATGGATATGAGTGTAAAGGTTGTGGGTGTAACGAAAAATGCATTTAGGTCCCTATAGAATTCACACCCCGTAAGCATAATTTGGGACTTGGTTGCTCAAATAAACAATCCGAATGAAAGCCATGGTTGAGTGACAAGAATTCTTTTCAACCTCGTTCTATTGAAAAGATTCTTCCCCCATTGTCTTCTATCTTCGTGCTTTCTTCTTCTTCTTGTGAGTAGTCAAAATTTTCTCCACAATAGAAAGGCTTGCTTCTTTCTCCTCACCCTTTATTTGAGCAAGAGTATATTTTGTTGCGACTTCTAAAAGCCCGCTTAACCACTCTTCCTTCTCCTACATGCAAGAAATCTCATGAACATGATAAACATTCTTTATGTGCATACCATCGAGCAGTTGGCCATTCCACTAGCGAATTTAAGGCCTTGAAAGATACAATACAACAAATTCTTGATTTAGGTGTCACCAAACTTCCATTTGATTGATGCACCCGCCTCTTCTTTGCATGACAAGTGATATCGAGGTTTACCTCTATCCTATTTTTTGTAAGTATCTTGCATAGTTCTCCTCCCCTATATGTTGGGGGCAGTGATAACTTTTTCTAGAGATGTGTGCCCCTCTTTAAGGACCCCCTCTCTTCTTTATGTCTTTCAAATCAGGCATCCCTTGAGGGGACCCCTTTTTTCTCTTGAAGGGTTCCTAAGGGATCCCCTTTGAAAGATTTTCTCTCAAATGAATTCATTTGTGTCTAGCTTGGGGGCAACCTAACTAGACCTTGCTTTTCAAACAGTGTGTCCCTTGAGTGGACCCCTCTTCCTTTTGAAGGGTTCCCGAGGGACCCCTTTGAAAGCTTTCCAACTTATTGATAGTCTGTGTGACTATCTGCTTGCTTGCCTGCATGGCCGTTTCTTGACTCTATGGATTCCGCTTTCCCATGTTTCCTCCATGCGATAGATCTTGGGAGATACCTCCCTGCAGGTCTGAGAGCCTGTAGGGTAGTTCCTTTGAGCTTCCTCCATGTGATAGATCTTGGGGGTGGCTTCCCTACAAGTTTGTGGGTTTGTAGGGTGCTTTCTTAGGTTCCTCCATGCGAGAGATCTTGGGGGATACCTTCCTTATGGGTCTACGGGTTTGTAGGATGCTTCCTTGGGTTTCCTTCATGTGATAGATCTTCAACGACACCTTCTCTATAGGTCTACAGGTTTGTAGGGTGCTTTCTCGGCTTCCTCCATGTGAGAGATCTTGGGGGACACTTCCTTACTGGTCTGTGGGTCTATAAGGCACTTTTTTGGGTATCCTTCATGTGAGAGATCTTAGAGGAGACTTCCTTGCAAGTCTGTGGGCCTGTGAGGTGCTTACATTCTTAAATTCTCTTTCTTCTCTTTTGTATATACTGGATTGAAGAGTTTCATCTTCTTCATCCTGAGTATATGCCCTTCCTCTCTTAATTTTTGAATTCTTAGGTGTGTTATTTCTTAATTTGGGGACGCCGCATAGTATTGAGACAACTTCTACATTGATGTCTCTTTACTTTGCTAACCTGAATCCTCTAGCTCTTTATGTTCTAATGTTGTTGTCTGGTGCAGGTTTTTCCTATCTAATGTATTTGTTTTGCAGGTCTTCATCCCGGGGGCATGCTTTCATGGTTCAAATATTTTTTTGCTTCATCTATAGTATTCTTTTTGCATATGATGTTTATGTTTCATAGATTTCCTTTAGCGTGCATATTACTATAGATTCATATGCCCACTAAAGTGGGGGAAAAATGTAATGGAGTAAAATTGCACCCCTTGCAATTTTTCATTCATGTTTGCTTCCACTTTAGTGTCCACTCCCTTAGCATCTTGTGTAGGCTCATTTTAGCCCCTGCATCAGCCTTTTTCCCTTCTTAAGATGCTCCAACACCCCTTTTAAGTAGCTATCCTCATACATCAACTTTACATCGAACTTTGGGATTTTTCCGTTATCACCATTTTGTATCATGATGTCTCCAGACACTAGTGCACTATGCGGACGTCTGGGCATTGTGCTAGTGTCCTGTGGCATTTCAACATTCAAATGACCACCTCCGTGTAGGTTTTCCACTTGTCAGCAAGTTTTTTCAGTGGTAACAACTAAGGACACCAGAAAATGGCTCAAGAAGCTCTTTCCCCTCCTTAAAAGTAGTATTTTCAATCCATTTGGTCTTTGAAGAAATTATAACTTCTTCTAGCTCCATTCTTCCAACTTCTAGCTACTCTCTCTTGCTTGCACAACACCCTTATTTCTCACAGCATCTTCAAGCTCTCTTGGCACTTGCCTTTGCAACACTTTCAAATTTTCTTAGTCACACTCTTTGTAGCCCTCTTGGATTTCATTCCTATCTCCCTCATCTCATGCGTGTGAGCATCTTAGGATTCCATAAACCTTATCTATTGCATATTTACTTTGTGATATGGGTTCTCCTCCTTGAGCGGGGATTTCTTTTATCACATCTTTTGTGATACAGGTTCTCCTCCTCGAGCAGGGATTTCTTTTATCACCTCTTTTGCGATACAGGTTCTCCTCCTCGAGCAGGGATTGCTTTTATCACTCCTACTTGGTGGTGTGGGTTCTACTCCTGAGTAGGTATTTCTTTCACCACACGCTTTGTTTATTTATCTCTTTCTCTATCTTCTTGGTTGTATGTGGAGGTGGGAACACCAAAACGAGGGTCTGACTGAGGCAAACCCCTATACAACCCCAACACTCTCTCCAGATATTATACTTGCAGGTATTGAGGAAATTCACTTGCTAGAGGCTTCATCACTCATGTGGTTGTAAGTATTTCTTTCCTTTCTTCTTATCTTTATCAATTCTACTTCATTTTATTATAGTTCTATTATATTTTGTTTCTTTACCATATTTTGTAAGTTCTCAACAATTGGAGTAGAAGTGATCACTTCTCGTTCTCTCATTTGTACGAGACGCCAATGCACCTCTGAGATGCCAGCACGTCGCACTGTGGTTTGTATTCTATACCACTATCCTTTGGCCAAGAGCTTGTCCTTTTATCCAAAAATTCTTTGTGACATGCTCTTCCTGATTCTAAAACTTCCACGATGTTCCTGAGGTAGTTTAGGGCAATTCGCCCCGTGAGGCTCTCTGAATGAAGAGAACTCGTGAGTAGAAAATCACCCTCTTCCACAAATAGTAGGACCTGTATGTATGGCATTGGCATCAACAACTCCATCATTAGTTGTGTTTTTGTTTTGAGCCCAATATTTATTTTTGTCAGTTGAGGTGTTTTGGGTGTTTGTGTTTTTTTGAACATCTTGATCTCTCCCTTGTCAATAAGAGCCTTTTCAAGCATAATTCCTTTTTTCCACTAGGTCAGTAAATGAAGTGCAACATTGCATCTATAGCTCATGTTTCAAGTTGGCGTTGAGGTTCTTTATGAACATGACAACCTTTTATTTTTCTGGTATCTCAACTAGGCATCTGCTAGCCAAACCCCTCCATCATTGGAAGAAGGTTACAATTTTTTCACCTTTCTTTTGTGTGGTGTGACATAGGGTGGAAATTATTATTTCATTGTCAATGTTAAATGCAAAGTGTTCGACTAATTTTTCTACTAATTCTTCCCATGTTCTTATGCCAGTTGTAACGCCAAGAAAGTGCACAAGAAACAGATTAGGGAAAACATGCAATACTAAATCTAAAATGCAAATCTAATGTTAAGCAAAAAAGAACAAAGGAAGTCAAAATGTAATTAAAACTTGAACAATCTCACCAATTTCAAACGTATTTCCATGATTCATCTCGATTGCCCTTCTCCATTTTGCTTGTGTAGTATAATTGCCCTCAGATTTCTCGTAAGTTCGTGCAAGTATAGCCTAAGATAATGATTAGCAAAATATCAAAGATTCAAGATTAGAAATTGCTTCCCGCTTAAAATTCGAAAAAGATTTAGATTTGCGAGAGAAGATTGGAATGAAGAATGACAAATCAATTTGCCGAAATTGATTGATAGAGCGACGGTGAGTTGAAGATCAACGGGCCGGTTGAATTGTCCGATTAGACATACGATACGATGGCATTAGTAACATGAAGTGATACAAATTAGAAATAAATTAAAGATTAAATAAATGATTTAATCTTCGGTTTGAAGGTATTTGAAAACAAAAGAATAGTCTTTGCATGACAAAGATAAAGATTGATTAAAACAACTCTTGTTTGAATGCACGCACAAGATTTAATTAATTAAATAGGAATATTTAATTAATCTACATGTACACGCATTTGAGTTAGCATTGGACGATTGAATGATTTGAAGAGATTTAGCATTTTCGAGACATTAAATCAAGAAGAAGAGTTAGCGGCGATTAAAATAGATGTGAGTCGATTCAAAGTGAATACTTAGATATCACACAATTATCTAAATATAAGAGGAATCGTTAAAAATGGAATTTACATGAATTAAATAATTCATTTTAATTAGAACTGGAAATGTTGAAGACAAATTAAATAAATACGATTTATTTAAGTGATAGAAGTTGAATAATGGCGTAAATAAAAGAATTTTGTTTATTGGTTTGAAATACTATGATAAAGGTAAAATTAAATAGCATTGAATTTGACCAAAAGAAAAGGATAAAGTTGAGTGGTAACATAGAAATTAAAATAGGTTTGTTAAATTGTGGGATCAAGTGAAATATGAATTAATTGAATTAATTAAATGAGTGAATTATTTTAGTGTGGAAAATGAAGACTATGGGAATAATTAAATAATTGGCATTATTTAATCATGACCATGAAGGAATACAATTATGAAGAATATTGAAGTCGCAGGCCTAAACCAGATTTCGGTGTCTATATTTTCCCCTCTTTGATACAATGTCATTTCAGCGTTGTGTCAAAGAAAATCGATAAGAAATATGCCCCAGTAATGCTCCAGTGTAAAACAGGTGAAGGTATGCCCCCTTGGGAAAATTGACAAATTTTCAAAAAAAATTAAGAAACATTTGGAAATGGTCCCGATTAGTCCATTGGATGGCCAGAAATGTAGTGGAGTTTGCAGAATTGAGGTTGGAAATGTCAGGGACAGGTACGGACTGATCAAAATGGGAAGTTAACATGGCCAGTAGGACCGAAATACCACCTAAGCCCTAGGTATATATAGGAATATGGGTAAAAAAAAATTCATTTTCACCCACTTAGCCCTAGAATTGAGAATTTGCTCTGCACCCACAGTGAGGATGTCGCCTGTTCCGCACACTCATCATCATGCATACAGGATCCAGACCTTCTAGAGACCAGCCGACGCAGACCCCTCGGTATGTACCTCAAACTTGGCTTTTGAAATTTTTCATTTGCACGTAATTTTATGCATTTAATTCAAGTTTTACGTATGCATCATTTTAATATAGCACCGCATGTGTATGCGTAAACGACGCATCTGTGTGCAAAAAACCGCATTTGCAAATTTAAGTTGTCTGTTTAGTGTAGGTTGATGGCGTTTCAACGCATTTGTATGTTAAGGAAACGCATGTGATAATCTGCATCGCATGTGCATTTAGAATAGACGCATTTGTTTTCTATGCACCACATTTATATTTTCTTTGACGCAGTCAGTTTAATTTCAACGCATATGTTGCAACGCACCACATATGTAATATTTTGAACCGCAAGTGAAAACAACGACACATGTGTCTAATGGAATGACACATCTGTATGTTATGCACCGCATATGTGTAAGAACGACGCATTTGCAAAAAAGTAACGCATTTGCAAAATAGGTAGTGATAGTCAATTTGCATGAGAATAGATGTTAAAAGCTGATATATGGCATGTATAATCCTATGGCAGGTCATGCTAGATAGCATATATACACGGGAGTCGAGACCGATGACCTTTCAGTTCAGGGACAGCTTGCGGAGTGGGGAGCGATGTTTCCTATGGCACCTTGGTCTTCTTCATGTGACAAACATGCCTGAGATTCGGGTGAATCACAGTTTATTGACAGCGTTATGCGAGCAGTGGCACTCAGAGACATCCTCGTTTCACCTGCCGACTGGAGAGGCCATTGTTACATTGGAGGATGTGTATAGGATACTCAGACTCCCTATTAGAGGCACACGAGTTAGGTATGATACCCAGAGGGGTGCGGCCGAGATGTGTAGATACTATTTGCATGTAGACATTAGACAACTGGGATTCGACCACTATGAGATTAGGTGGCGTGTGTTAGCCCAGAGGTATAGGCAGCTAGACTATTTGGTATTTACTTTGATAGGTGGTATAGTACTTCCTAACCGTCGAGGTCATGGTTTTCCTTTGGGGTGGGGGGAGATGCTTGTAGGGATGCTAGAGAGACGGGAAATGTATGCATGGGGTCCTTGTCTCCTTGGTATGTTGTACTTTCATTTACATGATATTGCCTACCGAGATGCACAGTCCATGAGTTGTGGTACCACACTCCTGATGGTATGGGCGTGGGAGCACATCGCCATTTTCCAGCCACCAGCTACAGTTGACCTGCCACACGGAGCCCCGTATGCCTTCCGCTATGCGGGGGCGAACACTCAGCACCATATAGGAGATACAGGTTATTTTAGGCATGTTATAGACACGATGGTTCGGTTTACATGGAGACCATACCTGGGCTACACAGAGTGGTCAGACGTGGATGAGCATTTGTCATTTTTTCGACAGGTATAGTTTTTGAGGGGGCAGACAGTGTCACATGTCCACATTATAGAATGTCATTTGCCGGATCGTGTACTGCGGCAGTTTGGAGAGGTACAGGATGTGCCAAGAGGACGGGCTGAGTTTGCGAGGTCTGTGCGAGAGATCCCCTTATGGGGTCCAGAGATTCCAGTGGCCATAGCTAAGGCAGACATTGATGCATTATAGGCAGTTCCATGGGGATGGAGAGATGGTCCAGCAGACCTAGGGACCACAGCGGAGTATGACCAGTGGTGGGTAGTTCACAAGCCGATCCCCTTGACAGATCCAAAGCATCCAGCGCCGGTAGAGCGGCGAGGGACAGGTCCACGAAAGCAAAGCGAATCAGAAATCAGAAGAGTCAGAAATCAAAAGAAATCAAAATCAAGAGATAAGAAAGGAAAGCCGAGAGGTAATGGAAATAGTCAAGGAGTAAAGAACGAAGCAGGAAATTGCGCTAAGAAGACAGAACTATGAAGGAAAGAACAAAGGATGAAGATCAATTTTGTGGGAGTGCACTACGAGAGGCAGCTGGCTAAACATCTGAGGTAGAGGAGGGGGAGGCTCTAGAGGAGGGTAGCAAAGATAGAGGGAGAACAGGTGATGCCTTGGGCTTGTGGGTTGCCTACCAGAGGATGATGAGGAGGATGATGATCATGAGAGAGAATTGGGATCAGATCTCCTGGGAGGGCTGGAGGGAGGGAGGGAGGATGGGGTGAGTGAGGGGTTGGGGCCGGGGATACATTACGAGCCCAGGTTGCCTCCCTGGAGGATCAGATGAGAGTCCTCATGTCTGAGAGGGATGCATATCAGATGGAGTGGGACAGAGCAATGATGGATAGGGATCAGGCCATAGCTCAGAGATAGGAGACTGAGTAGAGATTTACAGAGCTCAAGGCATTGTGCACGTGACCATCAACAGCTATTCCCAGAGAGCTAGTCAAAGCTGGGGAGAGAGAGAGATATTATCAGGATCTGTATGAGGTAGAGGTTTCGCCAGAGAGATGGGCTCTCAGTTTCTCAGAGGCACATAGTAGCAGGTCCCAGACCAAGACCCACACTAGGAAAGTTAGCACAGAGGGGGTGGAGCAGCCACGCAGAGCAGGTCCGTATGACAGACCTCCCTCAGCTCACAGGTCGTCGGGTTCCCATCATCATTCCTCCACACACTCTAGGCATGATAGCAGTGGCAGTTCAGGATAGGGATACTTCTTGAGATGCATCGAGACATTGTATTATGATCTTATAGCTTGTGGGCTTCCATGTTTTATTGATATATTATGACATTGTGATGTGACACAGTTGAGCGATATATATATATATATATATATATATATATATATATATATATATATATATATATATATATATATATGATTTTGGCGATGATTCTCATGATATGCATTTCTATGTATTGATTATGCAGTCTTTATTTATACATGTGATGTTTATATGATATGCCTATGTGATGGATGATCATATTTATTTTATGATGTTTATGTAGCTAATGAGATAATGTTGATTCTATGTGATGTTGATTCTATATGATGTATGCAATTTATAATTATGAGATGCAATATGATGTTATATGTATAATGCCGGCTACATGTGATGCTTATACCAATGTAATATGATGCATATATTTATAGTTGCTTTGTACATAGAATGCTTATGGTATGTATTGTTTGATGATGAATGCTTATTATGCCATGATGATCTAGATATGGAATATGTCTATATGTATGTATTTTTCTAACATGTACGTGGATGCAAGATGATGTATAATGTTTTGTGTCATAGGACTCCGTCATAATGCAAGAAAGAAGAACTGTTAGTGCGGAAAGAAAGATCAAGAAAGAACGAAAGACAGGAGATATATGTTAGTATTAGCAATCTTCGATATTTCGCTGTATCACAAAAGGTATTGCACTTTATCATCATTGGGTGGGACTAATACAAATGGAGAAAAACACCATGATATGACATAAATCAAGGTGTGCAAGGTCATCCACTTGCTAATAACAAACAGTCGTAGACAAGGATTGTCATTAACTCATACTAAGGGCACAAGTTGCCCCAGTCTTTTTGTCAGGACAAACCACAAACAACAAACAAAGTAAAAGACGGGTCATGAGACCTCATTGCTCCTCTAAATCCTTCATGGGACATCCATGAGGAAACTAGTAACATGACTCAAAATCAAATGTAAAAGAAAATTGACAGACAACAGTCAAAGAAAATAGAATTTTGATACATCGTTGCTTCTCTAAATCCTTCATGGGACATCCTTGAGAAAGCTAGTAACCTAATTCCCATCATAAATTCAACTAAAAAGATAAGATAAATAAGTCAAAAAGCTAGTAAAATATTTGCCAAAACTTGATTTGTTTGTTTGATTTGTTTTGATTGATAAAAGGATTGATTGACAGAGCCTGATTTCAGGAGATACACATACCAAATAAGACTGTGAGTCTGGTTTCGATGTTATGACTATCTATATAAGGCATGACAAAGCCTGGTTTTAGAAAGACATATATCGTATAAGACGTTGAGTAAGATGTCGTTGATGTGATAACCTGTGTAAGGCTATGTTTGATTATTTGACAATGTTGATTATGCAGGAAGGACTCATCCTGTATAAGACATAAATTGTTTTGCTGATATCAATATTCAGGAAAGACTCATCCTGAACAAGATACAGGTTGATTTCCATGATGATGATGTCTTTTTCTAGGAAGGACACATCCTATGGCAGACATTTGTTGATCTGTTTTGATTATTTCCGTTTGGAAAGCTGTTTGATTTGACTTAGAGACATTGTTGACTTGTTCACCAGATTGATGCATGACTTGAGATGATGCATTGACAATTGACTTTGTGTGATGACAAAACCCTAAAGGACTGACCTAGTGCGGCCTCGGGGGCTCATCGATTGATGGCCTTGCCTACGTTATACACGCAGAGACCTCGTAGTTCGACTTGACTTGACTGACAAGACTGACTACAAATAGAAGACATGTGTGAAAATGAATGTGATGAACCCTAATGGACTGACCTAGTGCGGCCTCGGGGGCTCATCGATTGATGGCCTTGCCTACGTTATACATGCAGATACCTCATAGTTCGACACGAGCAATGACCTTGTCATATAGACATATGAATTAAATCATGAATTTATACAAAAAAACCTAAACGGACTAAACTAATGCCTCAGGGGCACATCAGCAGATGGCCTTGCCTACATCCAGTCGCAGAGGCAACGTAGTTCGTAAAACGACAAAGACTGACAAATGAGACTGACTCTGACTCTGTTTTTGGATTTTTGAAATGTTTTGATTTTTTTTTTTTGTCTTTTTGAAGTTTTCTGGTGTTTTTATGTTTTCTCAGGTCATTTTGCGATGTTTGTGGATTTTCCATGGTTTTACGTCTCCAACACAACCAATGTAAGAAGCAATATGACACATGTCAAGTGTTTGCCCCCAGTCAAGTATAAGACCAATTGACTATGAATAGGGTAAAATGGGGGATATGAACTGCACTCGATGTCAACCATTCCAAGTTATGGGAAAGACTACCACTTATTATGAATGGTATATACAAGCGATGGATATGAAAGATAAGGGATATGTACAGGGATAGGTAGTACGTACAGGGATAAGGGATATGTACAGGGGAGTGGACTATGTACAGGGTAGTGGACTATATACAATGATAAGGACTATGATTTGAATAATAGTAGACAAAGGAGAAAAGTTAACTACACATGGCGCCTGTTTGCCAGTTTTTCACCATGGTACCTATCCAAAGCACCACCGAAGTGGTTTTCACTATTGGACGAATGATTTTTCTTTACTATTTTCTAGATTATCTAATTTTTTTGGTGTTACCAAGATGCCTGTTTGTCAGGTTTTTACCTTGATAACGATTTTTTGTGATTTTCTATTTTTTTTGTATTTTGCCAATTAAGATAAAGGCTCGCAGAAGCTATGCGTAGAACTTCTTCAGATGAAAACTATTGATTGGTGAGGACAATGGTTCCCCTTCAGGAGTAGAGAGTTGGTTCGCTCTAGATCCAAAAGCTTCTGTAACAACATAAGGTCCTAACCAATTTGGTTCAAACTTTCCTGGTTTTTCTCTTTCTGCTTGATTCTTTGGGTTCTCCATTAAAACCAGGTCACCAATGTCAAAGTTTATGTTCAATACCTTCCTGTTATAGCTACGACGAAGGTGATTCTAATATGCTTGAAGATGGTCTAGTGCCTTCTATCTTCGCTTATCTAGGAATTCTAGCTCATGGAGTCTCGATACTCGGTACTCTTCATCATCAATGTGGCCTTTCAGGGATACCCTTAGGGAAGGAATCTCGACCTCAATAGGCAGAGTAGCTTCAGAACCAAATACAAGTGAATATGGAGTAGCACCAGTGGGAGTACAGATACTTGTACAGTCTTGTGTGATAAGCCCATAAGGCAGGGTTAAGCTGTAAATGCCAGTCACGACCAACATCATTGACAGTCTTCTTGAGGATTCTAATGATGGTCTTGTTAGATGCCTCTGCTTGGCCGTTACCTTGTGGGTAGTATGGAGTGGAAAAGTGATGTTGGATATGAAATTCATCACACAGGTGGTGGACTTCTTGGTTCTTAAATGGGCGGCCATTATCAGTGATTATGGACTAAGGGACACCATATCGACAGATGATATAGTTCAGGATAAATTTATAAATTTGTGTGCCGGTAATGTATGTCATAGGAATGGCTTCAATCCACTTCGTAAAATACTCAGTGGCAATGATAATGAATTTGTGTCCATTAGAAGATGTGGGGTAGATCTTACCTATGAGGTCAAGTCCCCATTGGGCAAAGGGCCATGGTGACATTATAGGATGGAGCTCTTGTGCTGGCGCATGTATCAAGTCTCCATGAACATGGCATTAGCGGCATTTCGTTACAAAGAAATATGAGTCTTTTTCCATAGTAGGCCAGTAATAACCTAGTCTCATAATCTTTTTGGCTAAGGTAGGACTGCTAGAATGGGAACCACATATACCCTCATGCACCCCACGCAAGGTTGCTTGTGCTTCAGTAGAATCAAGACATCTCAGTAGGGTATTATCTAAGGCGCGTCTATATAGGGTGTCTCCGACGATGGTGTAATTGACTGACTTACAGAGGAATGTCCTACGTTGGTTATTTGATAGGCCAGTGGGTATGACGTCGGCATGAAGGTAATCATAGATTTCTTTGTACCATGGGGAATCAGGACCAACAATGTCACAAACCATTTCAGAATCTGGGATATCGTAGGCTGGGACCAAAAGCTATTCTACCAAGAACTCAAACTTAGGCCGTTGTTAGGAATGTCAAGAAGTGATGCAATTGTAGTCATAGCGTCTGCTGCCCTATTTAAAACATGAGGTATTTGATGAAATTTGACTTTGTCAAAGTACTCTTTAAAGCTATCAGCCATGCGCTTGTATGGAGCAAGCTTCTCATCCTTAGTCTCATAATCATCATTTACTTGTCTGATTACTTGTTGAGAATCCCCATATACTTGTAAAATCTTAATTTTCCACTTGACTACCATACGTAACCCTGTCACTAGAGCTTCATACTCTACCATGTTGTTAGTGCATGGAAATGCAATCCTGAATGACTTAGGGATGGAATCACCCTGTGGTGTAATAAACAGTATACCAGCCCCTGAACCATGATTTGTATGTGAGCCATCAAAGTACAATTTCCATGTTATGTTTGTGTCAATTATGAATATGAACTCATCAGGAAAATCTGCAACTAATGGGTGATCTTCCTGTATGGGTGCATCAGTTAATTGATCAGCAATGACCTGTCCTTTAATAGCCTTTCTTTCTACATACTCAATATCATACTCACTAAGTATCATAACCCATTTAGCCAGTCGCCCTGTTAATGCTGCTTTGTTGAGGAGATATTTCAAAGGGTCTATTTTAGCAATCAATATTGTTTGATGGTTTAGCATATATTGCCTCAATTTTTGAGTAGCAAATACTACTACAAGACAGGCATGTTCAATGGTACTATAGTTGAGCTCATAACCTACCAAAGTCCGACTGATATAATAGACTGCCCTTTCATGACCTTCATCATCATTCTATACAAGCAATGCTCCGAGTGATGAATGGGTTGCTGTAATATAAGAATCAATGGTCTTCCTTCAACAGTTGGCATTAAGACAGGTGGTGTGAGTAAATATTCTTTAATCAGTTGAAAAGCTTTTCCACACCTAGCTGTCCATGCAAAGGGTACTCCTTTCTTAAGTAGATGTTGAAAAGGATGTGTCTTATCTGCTAACTACACTATAAATATTCTGATAGATTGCAACCTTCCTTGTAATGTCCTTATTTGACTAAGATTAGTGGGTGGAGGCATGTCCATGATTGCTTTTACCTTAGCAAGATCCACTTCAATGCCTCGTCTAGAAATGATATAACCTAACAGCTTTCCCAAATTGACTGCAAACACACATTTCTTTGGATTGAGTCTTACTTTATACTTCTCCAGCCTTTGAAATATCTTGTCTAAAACCTATAAGTGTTCTTCCCTTGTCTTGGATTTTACAATAAGGTCATCAACATAATCCTCCATAAGAGTGTGTACTAGATCATGAAAGATAGTAGTCATGGCCCGTTGATAGGTTGCTCCAGCATTCTTGAGTCCGAAGGGCATAACATTCCAGCAATACGTTCCCCAAGGAAAAGTGAAAGACATCTTAGGTTGGTCTTCAGTTGCAATTCTGATATGGTTATATCCTGAAAATCCATCCATAAGGGACAACATCTCATATCCTGTTGTCATGTCAACTATCATGTCTATATTAGGCAAAGGGAAGTCATCCTTAGGACAAGCTTTGTTGATATCTCTAAAATCAGTGCAGATGCGGATGCCCCCAGTTGGTTTAGTGACTGGTACAAGATTGGAAATCCAATCTGCATAGTCGATAGATCTGATGAAACCAACGTCTAAGAGTTTCTTGAGTTCTGCCTTGACTAACAAAGCAATTTGTGGGTGCATTTTTCTCAATTTTTGTTTCACTGGTTTGGCACCTAGTTGTAAGAGAAAATGATGCAGAACAAGTTCAAGATCCAACCCCAGCATGTTGGCATATGACCAAGCAAAATTTATCTGTCTTTGTGCAAAGAAGTTATGGAACTCCGGCTACTCTTCTGTTGTCAATGACACTACAAAATAAACCAGTCGAGGATTCTCTTTGGTACCTATGTTGACTTCTATTGATTCTTCAATGAGCATGGGTGACTTTTCCTGTGCAACAGGGAGAATGTTCAAACCTCCATCCTTAGGTGCCTTAGAGAGGTTTTCACCTTCGGATGTGTCCTTTCTTTTTACTTTTCCATTGTCTAAAGGTGCCTTTCGGTTTTCACCTAGAGACTCATCCTTTTTATCTTGTTTATTCTTTTTCTCATTTTTGCGACTGGAGGGTTGAACAGATTCCCCAAAATATGCTTTGTTGTCCAAGTCAATAGTAAAACTAGCCTTATGATCACCATTTGGTATGCCTTCTCGTAATCCCGGGAACTCAGCAATTGCTTCGTCGTTCTCAAAAATGTCTAAGACGGGTGTATCTTGTTGGTCCCAATCAATGAGTTGGGGATAGACTAAGGGCATGTCATCGTCAGAGTTATCAAAGTTTAATGGAGTCAAGGTAAAGATTGAACTATTCATGTGGTTACAAAAGTCTTGTACCAGGTCCTTTTTTCTCTTAGGTTTGGGTCTAGGTGGATGGATAGGTGGGCCTAATGCCAAGGTTTGACTATCGGAAACAGGTGGGTCAGGTTGCCACGAGGTAGGATCAAGTGATTCCCAATAGTAGTGTTTAAACCACTCCTCCTTTGTCATTTTCTTTGGTGGACATGAATTCAAAGGATTTGGTGAGGAACTTAACATCAAGTCAAGTTCTCCAAATAACTTGTCGAGGTCCATGGAAGAAGTAGAGGATAGGGAATTCCACTCATAATCGTTAGAGTCGAGGGAGTCACAATGATATTGGTCCACTGGTTCGTGAGATGTCTTAATATCTTCTGAAGCGCTTACTTCCTCAAGTAAGGGTAATGAGGTACTAGGAACGCCAATTTGAATTGGTTGAAACCCTAGCCCTACTCCTTTTGGCCACTGAGAAACAAATATTGGTTCAATCCTGCCATCTTGGTTTAAGCCTAAACCACTATGTCCATCATATCCTTTGCTTTGCATGATTTTGAAACCCTTTCCATATAAATTTGTAGGAATATGAGCAAGTAAGAGGGGTTCCTCATCATCTTCCCTATACAGCCAGGAAGTGACATCTTCTGTATCTACAGCCTCTTTGCTTAATTCACCCCATTTATTAAAAGTTGTTGTGGGAGGAATATGTATAGTGACCATAGATTGTCTCCTATCTGATGTAGGTAAACCATATGACTTAGGAGGAATCAAATGGCTAACACAATAAGAAGTTTTCATGTAATACTCTCCACAACCCTTGTCTTGGATCTCAACCCTAGGAGTGGTAGGAACTGAGGATGAAATAGATGTTCGAGTGAGTGTGGCTGGATCAACATAGGAGGATGAATTGGACGATGAGGCCTCTTGGTTTACTGGCACTTGGCGTTGGGGGATCTCCTTTAGATTGGTGCAATACTGGAAAGGATCCGGATCACCATCTATAGTTATTTTTGTGCCATTGTAAGGGAATTTAAGACAATGATGATACATGGAAGGGACTGCCTTCATGGCATGAATCCATGGTCTACCTAGCAGAAGGTTATAAGGAAGGGTGAGATCCAAGACCTGGAACTTTGTCTCCATTACTGCAGGACCAATTCTGATAGGAAGTGTTACCACCCCCTTTGATTTTCATTCCTCATCATCATAAGCTTTTATGACAATACTTTTGGTCATGTCTACACATGCTTCTGAGATACCTAAAGCCTTAATTAGTTTTAAAGTGCACAGATTTAACCCTGCTCCTCCGTCTACCAAAACTCGTCTAACTTTGGTGTCATCAACAAGGACTTCTAGATGTAAAGGGTCGTTGTGGTTTGTCTTTTCAGTTGCATAGTCTTGTTCAGAAAATGTGGCATGGTGATTATTGGTCAAGTAGCCCACCATTTCCTGGAAACGATTGACATCAAGATCATTAGGGACCATGGTGTTCTGTAAAGCCTTATCGAGGATAGATCGATGCTTAGGGGAAATACGCAATAATTCCAAGATTGAGATTTGGGTTGGGGTCTTCCCCAGCTGGTCAAGAAGGTTATATTGTAACTTGGAAGGTTGGGGTGTTTGCTGCAATGGAGGGCCTTGGATAGTGAACTTAGTATGATGAGTATTGACCGCACACTTAGGATTAGTATTGATAATAATGGTATTGATATTCTCATCAACGGCGCGAAGGCAGTGAATGATTTTTCCACTATTATAATCGTGCTTGACACTGGCATAGTTGGCTGACATATTGGTCTTAGTACTCGAACTAGGGACAGTTCCTTTCCCATGGTCATGTAGTGGGTCAGAAAATACTTGATGATCAGTGTTTGATGACTTCTATTTTTGTCCACTAACTTCAATAATTCTCCTTTCGACAAGATCCTGCATGATATTCTTCAGTTGTCGACAGTTTTGTAGGTTATGTCCCTTAGTTCTATGATAATCACAAAAGGCATTGTCATCCCACCAAGCTGGTTTAAATTGTCCTGGATCGTATTGTCTTGGTTCCTGTAGCTGTATAAGATTATGTTGTAACAGTTGTTTGAACACCGACTCAATAGGTTCCCCTAAGGAAGTGAACTCACGTTTTTGAAATCTCCTTGGTTGTGGACGTTGAGTATTTTGGACCACATTAGGAGGTTGATTGACAACATTAAGCGTGTTGGCAAAAGTATGAGGTCCTTGTAATGTGAGGAGGGGTCCTGCTTGTAGCGTTTTAGCATCAACCACCCCATCATTGGTGACATTTTTGTTGCGAGACCAGAATCTATTTTTGTCAGTGGGGGTGTTTTGTACGATCAGGTTTCTATTGGATGTTGATGTCTTGAGTTCACCCTTTTCGATGAGATCCTTCTCTATTATAACCCCTTTCTCCACTAGTTCTGAAAAAGATGAACAACAATGTACTCTTAAGTTACTCCTGAGTTTTGCATGAAGGTTTTCTTGAAACATTGTAACTTTTTGTTTTTCGGGTATCTCGACAGGACACATACTAGCTATAGTTCTCCACCTCTAGAAGAAAGCAATGAATGTTTCCCCTTCGTCTTGCGTTGTGTGACACAAGGTTTCTATATTTATCTCGTGGTCTATGTTGAAGGAGAATTGCTCCACAAATTTCTCAACCAGTTCACCCCAAGATCTAATGCCAGAATCTAGACCCAAAAACCATTATAGTGCAATTCCTACAAGACTTCTTGGAAATAGCCTCATAAGATATGTGGGGTCATAAGCGACATCTATGCATATGGTAGAAAATTCCCTTATATGTTCTATTGGATTTTGTTTGCCATTGTACTTAGGGAGATTCGGTATGACATATCCGTGAGGGAAAGGGGTCATGTACAATGATCTATCAAAGGGGAATGGGCATATGTCCTTTGTTGAAAATGATTTCTTAGTTGACACCGACATGTTATCCATTTGCGTTTGTAATGCATGCATTTGTGTTTGTAAGACGTCAACTTGGGTCAAAGATGTGCTAGGGGGATTGTGTAGATCCATGTATGTGTTCTGAAATCCAAAGTCTCATAATGGGTTTTGATTGAACGTTGGCATCTGAGGTGGATTTGGATTCGGAATGTTGGTAAATGTGTTCTGGTATGGAATTTGCATAAATTGGTGTTGACCTGGGATCTGTGTAAACGGATTCTGATTACCACTTTGGGAAAAGGGGTTCTGATTGGGAATCTGTGTAAATGATTGGTGTCTTGGAATCTGTGCAAATGGATCATGACCACCGATCTGAGAGAATGGATTCTGATTCAGAATCTGTGTGAATGGATTATGAGTACCAGTTTGGGAGAATAGATTATGATTGCCATATTGGAAGGAGGGAATGCCTCCTATTTGTGTAATCCGTGGTATAGTACTAGTGACTGGAGCATTAGGTATGGTCGTTGACTATGGTATGGTGCTCGTGATACTAGTGTTAGGTATGACCGTTGACTATGAACTTGTGACACCGACATAAGGTGTAGAGGCTGAGGTTTTAGGACTTTTACTCCCAACAAGAGAACCGAAGGGAGTGGATGATGAAGCCCCTATAGTGAAATTAAATCTCAATGTCATGCTAGATGTACCAAATGGGGACGTATGGACTATCGTACTCTGTGTAGGTGTGCTAGATGGCATAGTTGTACTGACCTGAGGTATAGTAGTACTAGCAGTTCTGGTATTTGTCCCTTGTGTAGGTTGAGTTTGTAAGGTGCTGATATCAAATCCTGGAGGTAAGGTAGCGCCTTCAGCTAGCAATTTGGCTAAGTATCGTTGTCGATCATTTTCTAGGTACTCATCTACGAAAGAGGCAAACTCAGGGTCCTGTGCGATAGCCTCTATGTCCTCTACTGTAATATGTAGTTGAGTGTTTCTAGTGGTGAATTTTTCTAATAGAGTCTTATGAGGTCTTGAAGAAAATGGATTGATGAATTCATTTGGGTTTGACATGTTTTCTCTCTCTCTTCTCTTAGACCTAGTTTCAACCATGTAAGACAAGCTCAATATGTGGGAAATGCAAAACTATATCTATGAATAGTATGACCCTAGTCTATATTTTTGGGATTTTCGTATGCAAAATGAGGAATGTTCTAGGATGACACTAGCCTAAAATGTAAAGATGCAAGGCCTAATCAAGGTTCTAAAATAATCAATTCTATAAACCTTAAGATGAAGGGACCAACTACCTAAAGTCTAACCAAGGCGTCAATTTAGTTTAAGTCAAGGAACCAATGTAGGATGAGGATCAAAGACAAGTTGAGTTTCCTAACTAGACTGATGAGCTAGGAGGACTCTGTGTAGGACAAAGGATAAATTGATAAAACTAGGTTCAATGACAGATTTTGTTGATACTATGACTTTTCTAGAGTGTAGATGGTAAAGTAGTCCTAAAGTTTGTAAAAGTGACCTTTCTAGAAGTTTAATGCAAGGTAATATGTATTCTAAGATGAAACTAAACTCTAAATTAAGACAACTATGGTAATGCCCGAATGAACCTAAAGGATGAAAAATTGAGCAAATCGTTTCAGGTTTCTGTTCAAGGACTGTTTGTGTAAAGACAACTGAAACTAGTATAATCATGTTGACTGGACAGTGACTGTGAATTCTAGTTTTTTGATAATCAGACATATGCGTCTCGGGATTTCACAGATGCGGTTCAAGTTAGCAGTTGCGGTTTTCCAATGATCAATTGCATTTTTCTGGTAAATTTCAATGTGTGACTCCGACATATGTGGTTAACCTTCTAACATATGTGACTCGTAATGACATTGTGACTCATAATATAACGCATGCAGTTTCTGCAAAGCAATTGTGAGCTAAACTAGCAGATGCGACTCTAAGCTAGACAAATACGACTGATACTGACAGATGCGACTCAAATCTAAACAGTTGCGACTCGTAATAACAGATGCGGCTCGAAGTTAAATAGATGCGACTCAAAGTTAAACAGATGCGACTCTAAAAATCAATTGTGACCTTCTGGTGAACAGTTGCGACTCTCTGTGTATTTTCAGTGATGAGATTTAAACTGACTCCATTTTTCGTGATCAAATTCTGACAATCAAAGACAATCATAAGGCCTAGGGTTTGTATACTTGGTATAGCCCACCGAAAATACCCCGGATTGGTGATAAACACCTTTCCTTCTTGAGAGCGGATAGCTTAGAAATTTGGTGGCATTGGCTCCCCTCCACAGCTCACTAACATCTTTCGAGCACACCAATTTCAAATTCTTTGGGTAATGACCTCCCAAGAACTGCTATCTCTACTCAAGGGGATCAGTAGTGAGTCTCTTTCGGCATGATACTGTACCCTGCACTATACCAAGCAATGGCCACAAATAGGTTGGTCTCTAAAACAAAAGGTATTTAGTACAGGCATTCCATTCGTGGGGGATGATGCATACGGCGAGAGTCCCCTTTTGAATCCATCTCGTCGAAACCATACTCGTGGTTCTTGGGTTTTCCCCAAGAACCCACTTTTATATACCGGCTGGAAGTCCCTCGGGTTCAGGGTGCTACTAGTATGAGTCGTCCTGGGGTGAGTACTTTTTCCCACTAGAACAGGCCCAAGTTCTAGAGTTGGTAACCGTTTCTCTTACACCTAGGATCGCACAGATGTACAAGGGGAGAGGATACTTCGATGTACCAAGTCGTGAGGGTAACCAAACTTGTGCTTTCACACCAAACACAGTAGACACTTGTTAATTTTAAACCAAATGAAAGATTTGCTACGCTTCCAAACAATCTGTTTCAAAAATTAACTAGGGTCTTCAACAAGCGTCCTGCAGAAAAACTCATTAGTAGTTTTCAATATCGTCTTCGTCAATCATCCTGCAAAAATTTGTTAACTCCAAAAGGCCACACGCTGAAAATAAGATATTAGTAACACAAATTAATTGAAAATTTCAGATTTCCAAAAAGAAAAATAAAGTTTACCAGTCAATTGCGTCGTTGTGTTACTAGTCAGATGCATCGATATTCTCTTCAATTGCGTCTCGGTATTCACCAGTCAATTGCGGTTCATAAATTTTCAAATGTGTCGTAGTTTTTCAGATGCGTCGTTTCTGGTGTCAGATGCGGTTCAGGAAGTCAATTGCGTAACCGTCAAGCTAATGTATGTGTTCCATACGAAAAACTTGCAAAATCAAAAATAAAAGTCTACGAATTAGCGAAGATGGTGTCTTCATGTCGGGTTCACCAAATGTAACGCCAAGAAAGTGCACAAGAAACAGATAGAGGAAAACATGCAATACTAAATCTAAAATGCAAATCTAATGTTAAGCAACAAAGAACAAAGGAAAGTAAAACATAATTAAAACTAAAACAATCTCACCAATTTCAAACGTATTTCCATGATTCATCTCAATTTCCCTTCTCCATTTTGCTTGTGTAGTATAATTGCCCTCAGATTTCTCATAAGTTCGTGCAAGTATAGCCTAAGATAATGATTAGCAAAATATCGAAGATTCAAGATTAAGTGCTTGCAAGATTCGAAAAGAGATTTCAATTTCGAGAGAGATTGGAATGAAGAATGACAAATCAATTTATAGAAAATTGATTATTCGAATGACAGGCCAAGATTGAAAGATCAACGGACGATTGAGATTGACTGATTAGACATGCATTCTGATAACTGTCAGTAGTAACATGAGTGATACAAATTAGAAATAGAATTAAGGAATTAAATAAATGATTTAATCTTCGGTTTAGGTATTCAAAAAGAAATATCTTTGCATGACAAGATAAAGATTGATTAAAGCAACTCTTGTTGAATGCAGCACAAGATTTAATTAATTAAATAGGAATATTTAATTAATCCATGTATGAAATGAGTTAGAAGCCCCGTTGAATGATTTGATGAAGAATTACTCAGAAAGCCACTGGACATTAAATCAAAGAGTTAATTGGCGATTAAAATAGATGTAGTCGAGGAGTCAAAGTGTATACTTAGATAACTCACACAATTATCTAAATATAGAGGAATGCGTTAAAATAGAATTTATGAATTAAATAATTCATTTAATTCAAGACTTTGATATTTGAAGAATAATTAAATAAATATGATTTATTTAATTAAGTGATGAAAGGATTTAAATGAATAATTAAATAAATAAAGAATTTATTTAATTATAGTTGAAATATATGATAAAAGGTAAATTAAATAGAATTTATTTAATTTGACAAGAAGGATAAGGTTAATTAGTAACATAATTAAATAAAAAGCGTTTATTTAATAATCAGATAGAATAAAAGAAAATATGAATTAATTAAATAATTAAAATTATTTTAATAGAAGAAATGAAGACTATAGAGAATAATTAAATAATTGACATTATTTAATCATGACCATGAAGAATACGAATTATGAAGAATATTGAAGTCGCAGGCCTAAACCAGATTTCGGTGTCTACACCAGTCAGTAAGTGTTTAAACCACTCAAGTCCTATACCCATAAGACTTCTTGGGAACAGTCTCATTAGATATGTAGGGTCATATGCAATGTCTATACAATCCATAGAAAATTATCTTATGTGTTCAATTGGATTTCCCTTCCCTTTGTACTTAGGTAAGTTAGGTGTGACATAGCCATGTGGGAAGCGTGACATGTATAGACTCTTGTCGAATGGATAAGGACATAAGTTCTTGGTAGAGTAGATCTTCTTATTACAAATTTGCATGTTTTCCATTTGTTGTTGTAAGGAAAGCATCTGAGTTTGTAGGAAATCTACTTGAGTCAATGAAATGTTTTGTGTATTGTGAGGTTTTATGTTGGCATGTTGAAATCTAATGTTATGGGATGATTTTTGGTTTCGTATGCGTGTATGTGCCAGGTTTTGGTTTTGCATATATGAGATATAAGGTGGCATTTGGTTTGAAGTGTTTTGATTTGGAATGTGAATGTTGTGAAGTGGATTGGATTGTGTATGCTATGAGCTTGTAAAATCATGACCATGTGGATTTGGGTTTCCATATTGTAAAGGGTCCTTGGTTTCCATGTTGAGGAATATACCCTAGTTGTGACGTAGTGGTATGGTGAGAGGATCCTATGTTTGGTATTGTGTTTGTTGTGTTGATGACAACTTTAGGCCTCTTGGTTGTATTAGTTGTGCCAAATGGATTTGAGGACGATTCCCCTATGGTAAATGACATACCAAAGGGTTGTGACATAGGTTGTGTAGTGATAAATATCATTCCTTGTGTCATGCTTTGTATCATGCCTTAGGTCATGCCTTGTGTGCAACAACACTTTCCCAACAATTATGAATATTTATATAGTGGACCGAAACAAAGTATCACTTGGGTCATTACCTCTTTTGAGGCACTAAGGGTAACAAAAGCAAGGCAAGTATTTTTTTTTTATCTCCAAGATCACATGAAGCATGAGGACAAAGCATACACAACACCTTTTTCTCACTCGCATGATGTTCATTTTAATTCCAAAACCAAATATGTGGGCGATTATACAAATTTCAAGAGATATTTTTGATTCTCAAGATCACCAAGTGGTGTGAGAAAAGAGCATACACACCTAAAGGAAAATTGCAAACCATAAGACAATGAAGACACTTGTTCTTTTTAACCCTCAAAGAAATATTTGAAAAAGACACTTGATGCAAGGTTAATTTTAGACCAATGAGTGAAAAGATGTAAATTTTTATAAATTTTAAGCCCAATGACATGTAAATGCAAGGTTAATTTTAGCCCAATGAGTGTATGAAAATAAGACAAGATAGATAAATTAGACAAATCAAGTGAGATGCCTCCTTTCCACCTATGCCACATGTTGGAAATCAAATGTCAATAACAAAAAATCCCTAGGCTGCCAAATGCAAGAGATCTAAACTAAATTTTTTAACTAAAACCCTAAATTTCAAAGTAACAGGAAATTGCATCATAGAAAATAACAGTTGTGGCTCACAACTAGAAGCAATTGCATCTCAAGAATAGTGAATGTGTCATTCTAGATGTGGACTATGATTCAAGAAATCAATTGCAACTCAGGGATGATATCAAATGCAGTGAATCCCAGAGTGATTCCATCAAATGACAGTCGATTACATTGTTTTAACCTGGATCTACAAAATAACAAGAAAATACGACCAAATATGAAGGAATAACAACTAGTATGATATGCAACTAATGTTAACCTACTAAAATGAAAAACCAGACAATTGAAATTTTCTAGAAAAAATGAGAAATTAAACAAATTCAAGATGTGCCCTAATTTGGAGCAATTGCATCATTTGGGATCATGTTTGTGACACTATGTCAAAAGCGATTGCTTCGTTTCAGCTGGCGATTGCATTGATCCATACGTGTAACCTGCAAATCAAAATTTCCATATGAATTTTGCAAATTTATCCTTTTACGTCGAGTTCCCCAATGTAAATCAGTGTTAAAATTATCAAGATTAGGCAATAAAGAATATAATTCAAACCCTAATAAACAATGAAGTAAAAATAAGCATAAAGACATAAAACATGGAATGATATTACCTGTTGAGATTATGGATGCAGTCCCTGAAGCTCCAGAATCTTCAATAAAGGACCTTTGCCATGAAAGATAATCAATGACAAAGGAAAGTGTTGCAACTATGGAATGTTGAATAAAGATTCTATATTGATATGATATGATGTGATGATATATTACAAATGAACAAAATGCCTGATTATATAGGCAAGAAGGAAAACCTAAGATGCAAGAGATGTTGCCATGTGTCATGATCTAACAACATGTGACAACATGTGAACCCTATCTAGAATTTATTAAATGTTGAGATAAGTTCTAGAAGGACAACTCATCTTGTAGAAGGAATCTTATCCCAACAAACATGGAATGGAATATTACCCTATTTATTAAATGATTTATTAAAAACTAACCTAGGACTAAATGATGCATGACCTAAGTTAACTTATGCTAGTGTAATAATTAATTAATTAATTACACTAACACCCCCCCATAAGTTCAACTTAGGGAGGAAAATGCAATGATTATGCAGTGATGATGATCGATGATGGGTCCCGAATACGAGTCCATGTTAGGTACCCATGTACATGAAGAGGATGCAGAAAAATATCCCACAATCGAAGAAAAGGGGAAAACCCAATGGGAACTAAACCCCTCTCCAAAAAGGAGATGAAAAAGAAAAAAAGTGAGATAGGATGGGAATTATGGAGGACTCCCAAATACCCCCCAAGGACACCATCCATCACATGGATACAATACAGTCACCCCCCCATAGGGAGGAAAGAGAGAGACAATATATCCCCCCCAGAAGATGAGATCACCTGCAAAAATGGTAAGTGTCTGAAGACAAAACAAGATCCAAGGTTGACAAACAACTTGTCTCCCTTTTGGAAGAAATAGAACCCAGTGCAAGTGCAGAGATGCTTCCCATTTTGGATAGGAATTGAAGGAAAGAAGGATGAAGGTGGATTTCGATGATGTCTCTAAACTCTTCTCATGTGTCTCCTTGCCTGATGATGAAGATGCCATAGTTCCAAACAATGAAGAGGGTGACAAACCAGGATGATGTAGAAACTGATGTTGAACAAGATCCAAAGACAGTGTGATGGGTATGATGAATGTGATGGAGACTTGATAGCCCCCCCTGAATGAAGTGTCCTCAAAACCACTGAAAGAATTCTGAAGCCAATCCAATGGTAGATGCTGAAGAAACCTCAAATCTTGAATGAAATGACAGGGAAG
>VDFB02271358.1:317436262-317483921 GCA_007258455.2 Sequoia sempervirens | reverse complement strand
TAGAACAATCCAAACATAATCCTTTTATTACTAATTCAAGGCACAATAATGGAGAGGGTTTTATTTTATTTTTATTTTTTTCTACAGCTGGAATTGACTCTTTAGAAATTCATCTTCGTTCTTCACTAGCTACCAATTTTCCCACGCCAAACTTCAGCTTCCATCTACTGGCCAAACCTCATCCTCAAATCTGATCTTCTTATTTGTGTTTTCTTGTTGCACATACTTCCATGCTAACTTCTAACTCCTTTCTTCTTTCTCACACTTCAAAACAACCATTCACTTGTTGGGCGATGCGAATTCTCTTGATCATGGGTAACTGAATTTCAATCACTGGAAATTTCTAACTTCTTTTTTTCCCACTCTCGTCAACGTGGGTATATGAATGCCTAGTTTTGCATATATGTCATCTTTTCTTTTCCATGTGAAGGAATATATAATAATGTTTTGCAAATATAATCTTTTAACTGTCTTTTTCTATTTCTTTTGCACTTAATTGATTTAGGAGAACAACTATGTTGGAATCTTGTTTTCCTACCACAACGTGACACATGTTTGAAGCACAACCAAAACTCCACAATCGAGACTCAAATTACAAAATTTTCATGATGCCCTTGCATCAAAACACCAAAACAAGGGTTTGACTGAGTCAAGCCCCTAAACAGCCCCAACATTTTCTCTCGGTCTTATGTGTGTAGGTGTTGGAGAGATTTCTTTGCTAGAGGTTTCATTACTTGGGTTGCTGTGAGCACTTTCTTTCTCTTCCTTCATTTTATCATTTACATTTCACTTAGTTTACATTACTATATTTTCTATCATTTTTCATTATTTATTGTCATTTCAAGAGTTCCTAGTAAACAAAAAAGAAGCAGTCACTTTGTTGTTTTCTATGACATTCTCAATTTTTTATTTGTACAAGATGTTGGCGCACCTCTAGGATGTTAGCATGCCACACTATCATTCATGTACCACATTATCGTACTTGGTTGAGAGCATATCATTCTATCTAGAAGACCTTTGTGACCTACCCTTTCTATTTTTAGAACTCATCATTTTATCCTATCACCTGAGCTTTGTTATTTGAGGTAGTTGAGGATTGTTTTCTCCTTGTAGACTCTTCTTGTCCTAATACTCAAGGGTAGAAAATTTCCTCCTCTACAACAAGTGCATTTATTTACAAGTAAGAACATTGAATGGTTAAAGAGCATATGCACCCATGATTTTGGACTGACATACTTTGTTTTCCCTACAAAATATACTTTGACATAGAAACTCACTTTTTATAATTTTAAAAAATTACAACCATTGTTTGACAAATATATTACCTATTTTTTATTTCACTGTCATAAAAGATTAAATTACATGTTTTTAAATTGAATTTGATAGTTTTATTGATTATTTTCATGTTTTGAAGAACATGATTGACTATTTTCATGTTTTGAAGAACCTTAATGATTTTCTTCATGTCTTGTCATTCATTTTAATCACTGTCAATTATTTTAACCAATTTTATTAAATTGATATAGAATTCAACATCATATCAAGAAAACTGATAAAAAACTCAAACATTTGGAGGAACATGAAGTGGAGAATGAATAATAATTTTTTTTTGTAATTAATAAAATTGAAAGTACATCCTTTTTTTCCATCTTAATTTGATGTTTGATAATTTCATAATTTGAATGATAATGAAGTTGTATTTGGTAAAATTTCTAGTTCAAGCTCGAAAGATATTTTCTTGGTAGCATGCCTATCAGACCATAAATTATGAGTTCCTAAATATTTTCTTTATGCCTAATGCATAATCTATTTGGTTCCAATTCTCATATTATAGCCTCACAAAAATATTCACACTTTATATTATAATTCATTATTTACTACGTGTAGCTAGTGGTTAAATAAGTCAAAGCACATGCGTTATTCTCAAATGGTTAGTTTTATCACCTTGCCTAGCCTTTAATACTACTACATGCCCATGATTTTAGTGATCCCTTGTCATATCCCTTGGTTTCCCTATGAAAACTATATTTCTTCTATCCAATTGCTCTACACTATTTGTTAGGGACACAAGTCAACTTTTATAATGATAGATCATAGAGGGAAATCAGCTCCCACATAGTTTCTTTCACACTCATATTAATGATACCTCATCCCTTCAACCAAGTTAACTCTTACCCCCACAAACCCACAACCTATCACTTGTATCCTCCTCACCACACGTTTTAACCAAACATCAAGAGTACATGGCATGCATCATGAATGAATTATGTTCTAAGGAGCCTACCATGATGTATTATTTTCCATATCCAATAGAGGATGAAATTTTTAGTTGGTTTTTTGAGATCCTAAATATATTTAACATTCAACATCCACCTCATTCTTCCATTCCTACCATCACACAAATTTTACCTATTTCATATCACATAGTCTAACATTTCACACCTCCTTTTATATTATACCACCTCCATCCACATATCATCATTTACACATACCCCTATAAGAAACCTTTCCTTCCACTCATTATTGACCAACTCTTTTCTCCATTAATACTACATACCTTAGGTTCCCACTTCATTTCTTATATTATTAAAACCCTATATACCTCCTTATTCAACATATGTTCCAAATTTCCATCGTAATCCCATCCCGTTAGCCTCTAATAGTTAACCTTATGTTCCATTTATCTCTAGTAATCTATCATATGTTCCATTATCCCCTTCTATTCCTATCCCATTAATGTATCTTATTTCACCCTATATTCCTTTTGTCTTATCTCATTATATTCTCCTAATCCACCCTATATTTATTTATTCCCTCATAATCCCTTCCCATTAACCTCTGATAGTTTATCCTATGTTCTATGATACCCTCCTAGCTCATCCCAATAATCTCATATAGTCCATCCTATGTTCCATTATTCCCTTCTACTCCCATCTCATTGTAAGCTCTCTTATTTCACCCTTTGTTCCCTTATCCCCTCTTGGTCTTGTCCCTTTATCCATTCTATTCAATACAACCTCTGTCTACATTTCATCCTATACACATACCCTTACAAGAAACCTTTCCTTCCACTCATTATTAACCAGTTGTATTCTCCAATACTACTAAACACCACAAGTTACCACTTCATATCCTATATTCAAAACTTATTCACCTCCTAATTCACCCTATGTCCCATTATTCCCTCCTAATCACATCCCATTAAACTCTAATAATTTACCTCATATTCTATTATACCATGCTAGCATGTCCCATTAATTTCTATTAGTCCATCCTTTGTTCCATTATCCCCTCTTAGTCTTGTTCCATAATCTTCTCCTAATTCACCCTACATTATGTTTTTACCTCATAATCCCAACCAAATAACCCCTAATAGTTCACCCTATGTTCCATGATCCCATCCTATCCCTTCCCACTAGTCTCTTCTAGTCCATCCTATGTTCCAATATCCCATCCCACTCCCATCCCATTGTAGCCTCTCTTGTTTCATCATGTGTTCTATTATCCCATCTCGGTCTTTTCCCTTTATCCCTTCTATGTTATACCACCTATGCATATATAATGGAAAGCCTTACTGATCATAGAGAAAAATATGAATCATAAAGATTTCAAGCCTGAACAAATCCTCACAAACTTTATACGAAGTTCGAGATAAAAATTAAAAACAATAGTTCAACACTTTGAACATTCGCAATCAATGATAGGAAGATAAAATTGGAAAATTTTATTCCTCAATGGCTCTGATGATTACAAACAGTTTGATCACTATCCAAAAAAAAATGTTCCCCTCATTTAATAGAGGTTTCACATACACCTCAAATAAGGCATTCAATGTTCGTCCAGTCTACATACATTTCCCCATCGACTCAATCAAACTTTCTTCTTTTCTCCCAATTGACCAATGACACTGACACTCCAATGTTTTTCCTTCTTCACCATTGGTCCCCTCTTCAATATCATGAACCATGTTTCCTCACAACATCGAACCCCTGCTCCAGTGCCCTTTCTCTTCAAGTACTCATCGACTTCCCCCAATTTCCCACCAAAAAATGAATCCATTTTATAACTATCAATTTTTCCAAGAAGCTCAACAAGGAAGCTTTACAAAACATTAGAAGCAAATTACACAAAAACAAATACTTAATCTACCAACTAAAAGAAAGAAACAAAACCAAGATTAGGAGGAGAGTGATGCCCTACATCATACTCCCCAGACAGGAAAAAAAAATCATGAGCTTCTGGTCATGAGCTCTGCAATAGAATAAGCCAATTGAGAGAGCTCAAATTTAGTGAGCCAAGAAGCATCTTCCTCTGGATGATCGCTCCACTTCACCAGATATCTGAAGTACTCATGTCTTCGAGTTTTCTTCCATAGATGTGTATCAAGAATGCATTTGATGTCTTGTGGAGAAGATGAAACGCCTTGTTGTTTATCAGTGTTTGAAGAATAAGTCTCTATTGCACCATCCTCAACATCTCCCTTATAAGGATATAGATCTTCTACATTAAAAATAGGTGAAATGCCAAGTTTTGAAGGTAGAGATACTTCATATTCATTATCTGAAAGTCTTCTGAGAACTTTGCAGGGTCCTATATTTTTCATTTTCATTTTGTTGTACTCTCCTTGAGGATATCTTTCCTTCTGAAGGTGATCCAATACTAGGTCTCCAACCTAAAAATATATCTACCTCCACTTTTTATTAGCATGTTGTTTATATTGTTGATTACTCCCCTCTATTTTTTTACAACTCTTCATGTAGATCATGGATGAGTTTATAAAAATCTTCACCTGGTGCACTTCACCTTTCCATATTACCAAGGTCTCTCAACTCATACACCACATAGAACGGACTAAATCTAGTACTTCAATTAGGAGAATCATTAAATGCAAACTCAACTTGAGCCAAAGCTAGATTCCAATTACTTGGTGTTTTCCTAGCAATACACCTCAACATGTTTCCAAGACTTCGATTAACAAATTTGGTCTACCCATCCATTTGGGGGTGATAAGTAGAACTAAAGTTCATATTAGTGCCCAATTTCTTCCATAGGGTCCTCCAAAAATGACCCAAATACTTAGTATCCCTATCAAAGATGATACTTTTAGGAATCTCATTCAATCTCACTACTTCTTTGAAGAACAAATTTGCAATGTTAGTGGCATCACTAGTTTTCTTACAAGGTATAAAATGCACCATTTTAGAGAACCTATCTACCACAATAAAAATTGAATCATTTCCCCTTTGTGTATGAGAAAAACCCAACACAAAGTCCATACTCACTTAATCCCAAGGCCTAGCTAGAACTAGAAGTGGTCGATATAATCTAGCATTTTGGCTTCTCCCTTTAGCATGTTGACAAATGTTGCACCTTTCAACATATCTCCTCACATCCTCTTGCATCTTTGGCCAAAAATAATGAGTTCTCAACTAAAAATAATTCTTATCCTATCCAAAGGGGCTCACAAGACTACCACAATGCTTTTCCTTCAACAAATTTTCACATATAGACCCTTTAGGAATACATAATTTATTCCCTTTGAACAGTAGACCTTCTTGAATCATATAATCCACCCATGGCTCTCTATTCTTGCAAATAGGATCACTGCAAGCTACAAATGCTTCCTTAAAATTTGCATCCTTTGGATACAACTCTTTCAAACTTCCAAATCTCACACTGTTAGTTTGTATTTCACATAACAACAAATTCTTTCTACTCAAAGTGTCAACAACTTTATTCATTTTTCCACTTTTATGCTTCAAAACAAAATTAAAAATTTGGCATGTCTTTGATTCAACTTGTATTGGTTGTTTATAACCTGCAAAGCATGTTTTTCCGTATATACAATGAACTCTTTAGGCAGTAAATATTGTCTCCATTTTTTTAAGGATTGAACCAAAGCATAGAATTCCAAATCATAAAAGAATACTTCCTTTTTGCATCATTTAGTTTCTTGCTAAAGTATGCTACCGGTTTACCTTCTTGACTTAAGACAACCCCAATAGCCAACCCACTAGCATCACAATCTACTTGAAACACTTTTTCAAAACCAGGAAAAGCAAGAATGGGCTGCTCACTCACCTTTTGCTTCAGAAATTTAAAATTGTCTTCAACCTTCCTAGTCTATTCAAATGGCCTCTTATTCCCCTTTATAATCTCAAGAATAGGTGCTACCACATGAATAAAACTTCTAATAATTTTTCTATAAAAACTTGTGAGCCCATGAAAGCTCCTTACCTCCATTATACTTTTAGGTGTTGGCTAATCAAGGATGGATTGTACCTTTTCTTTGTCCATCTTCAAACCCTCCTTTGACACCACAAAGCCCATATACACTAGTTAGGTCTTCATAAATACACACTTTTTCAGATTTATCTGTAACTTCTCCTCATGCAGCCTCTTCAATACCTACCTCAAATGCTCTAGACGCTCCTCCTTAGACCTACTAAACACCAAAATTTCATCCAATTATACAATCACAATTTACCAAGGAATGGTTTCAAAACCTCATTCATGAGTCACATAAAAGTGTTAGGGGCATTAGACAATCCAAAAGGCATAACAAGCCATTCATACAAACCAACACTAGTCTTAAAGGTTTTCTTCCATTCATCCCCCAATCAGATTCTTATTTGGTGATAGCCACTTTTCAAGTATATTTTAGAAAAATACATGGAGCCACTTAAATAAATCCATTAAATCTTCAATTCTAGGAATGGGAAACCTATATCTTATGGTAATTTTGTTAATAGCCCTTGAATTAGTACACATGTCATTCCCCTCCATTCTTTGGCACTAGTACTATGGGGATAGCACAAAGATTAGGCTTTCCCTTATCAAACCCTTCTTCAAAAGGTCTTCCACTTGCATCCTTATTTCCTCATTTTCCATAAGTGTCAACCTATAAGCAGACTTGTTAGGAAGGCTAGCCCCTGGAATCAAATCCATTTGGTGGCTTGATGCTCCTCTATTGGTATGTGGTGACTAATAATGCTATATTGTACACTCTTCATGTATCCTTTCCAAGGTTTGGGGGCGACAGCCCCTGAAAAGTGGGGGTTCGAGGGTGGCAGCCCTCAAGAAAAAAAAAATCCCATTTTTTTGCATTGTCACCGAAAAAGGAAAAAGAACTGACTTTGTAAAACCCTAATTCTAGAAGCTTCTAAAAAGCTTGTTATAAGCAGTTTGGATGGGGGTTGGAGTAGGGCATTATTAGTGAGATTGTAATATGTTTTACATTGGATAATAAAATCATTGGATGGTTGTGGTTTTGTGGATGTAGCTGGGATTGGGTGAACCACATTAAATTCTCTGTGTTGTCTTGTTTCTGCTATAATTTTTTGTGTTTTATTTCTCTGTTTTAATGATCAAATTTGCATTAAACTATTAGATATCTACTTTATAACCCTGACATCCTCATAGGAGGCAATCCACTAGGAAAATCAGATGCAACAATATCCAAATGTTCATTCAAAATTTTGTGTACTTCAAGAGGCAAATCATCAAGTTTTGTATTAGTAAACACACTCCTAGGTTTAAGAACCAAAGAAAACCCTACTTCCTCATGTTTCAAGTCATGTAGAAACTCCTTACCACTTACCATCATTACCTTACCACTGCTACTATTGTTGTTGTTCTCTCCAGGCTCCTTCATAGGCATCAAGGTATGTTTCACTCCATCTTTCTCAATAGTATATGTGTTATCCCTTCCATTATGCATGGCTTTCTTTTCAAATTTCCATGGTCTACCAAGCAATACATGGCATACATCCATAGGAATCACATCACAAAGAACACTATTTTTATAATTACCAATTTGAAAATCAACATGGGCCTACTCATTTACTAACAATTGATGTCCTTTTTGCAACCAGGATACCTTATAAGGAGATGGATTCCTATTTCTTTTAAGATCTAACTATTCTACCATCTCTATTGCAACAATATTATTTGTACTACCAATATCAATGATTAGTCTATAACATTTACCTTTGGACTTACACTTGGTTTTGAATAAAGCTCTCCTTTGGATCAGTTCTTGGCTTTCCTTTTGAGGATTCAACAATACTCTCTTTAGCAATAATGGTTCACCTGATTTTGGTTGCTCTTTGTGGTGAACAGGAGAGTCCACACTTTCTTGGTCAACATGAACAATTTTATTACTTCTTTCAAACTTGGAATTTCCCCCTTGAGATGATTTAGAGCATTCTCAACTCTTGTGTCCATACTGGTTGCACTTAAATAATTTTCCAACAAACCCTCTACCTCTACCTTGAGAACCACCTCTCCCATAGGATCTGCCCCCTTTGTTTTGAAATCCTCATTTGTCATTGTTTGTTTCTCCACTAGAACTTCTAGCCTCTTGTACTTGATGTTGCTACCCTCTACCAGTTTGTTGCCATCTTCCTCTAAAACCTCTTCCTCTCTTCTTCTCTTGATGACTTTTTTTCCTTTGCAAATTTTCATCTACCTTTAAGGAAAGTTGATAAGCCTCTTCCAAGCTTCTAGGGGACACAAGGCTTAATTCATCTTGTAGACTATACTTTAGACCATTCATATATTTGGAATTTTTCTCCACATCTTCCTCACTATGCCTTGATCTAATTACCAACTTATAGAATTCCTCTATATAATATTTCACAGACATGTCTTTTTGTTTCAAATTGTGCAATCTTTTGAAGAGATTAGTTTGATAATCTCCTGGAAGGAACTTAGCCTTCAACTTATCCACCATCTGATCCCAATAGTTAATATTTTCGTTATTCTTTCTTCTCCTCTTAGTTTGGAAAAGGTCCCCCCATATAGCAGTGTGGCCCTTGAATCCGGTGCAAGAAAATTTCACTCTTCTTTCTTCTGCTACACCCTCATACTCAAAATGCTTGTATAAGGCATTGATCCAATCAATTAGATCTTTACCATTGAGACTTCCTAAATAGGTAGGAACTTCTATTTTGGGTTTGGAACCCACATTCATGATAGTCCTCAACAATCTTTCCTCAAAACCTTCCTGGTCTTGTTGTACTCCCTCATTTTCTTCTCATGGTTTTTCTTCTTCTTCATCATCATCACTTGCAACTTCATTAGGGGTCCCTCTTCTCTGTTCCCTTTCCAAGGCATCCATTCTTGCTATCAAATGCTACAACAATTCTTCACCATGTTGTTCCCTTATGCCTCTTCCTTAGGCTCCTCCTCTTCCCATTCTCCTTGGAGGCATTTTATTTACTCACCAATGCCCAATCACTTTTAGGCTTTGATACCACTTAATGGAAATCCTTGTTTATCATAGAGAAAAATATGAATCACAAATATTTCAAGCCTGAACAAATCCTCACAAACTTTATAGGAAGTTCAAGATAAAAATAAAAAACAATAGTTCAACACTTTGAATATTCACAATCAATGACAGGAAGATCAAATTGGAAGATTTTATTCCTCAATGGCTCTAATGGTTACAAATAGTTTGATCACTATCCAAAAAACAATGTTCACCTCATTCAACAGAGGCTTCACATACACATCAAATAAGGCATTCAATGCTTGTCCAGTCTACATACATTTCCCCATCGACTTAATCAAACTTTCTTCTTTTCTCCTAGTTGACCAATGACACCGACACTCCAATGTTTTTCCTTCTTCACCATCGGTCCCCTCTTCAAGATCATGAACCTAGTTTCCTCTCAACATTGAACCCCTACTCCAACATCCTTTCTCTTCAAGTACACATCAACTTGACCCAACCACCCATCAAAAATTGAATCCATTTTCTAAATTTCGGTTTGTCCAAGAAGCTCAACAAGGAAGCTTTACAAAACATTAGAAGCAAAATTACACAAAAACAAAAATTGACTCTACCAACTAAAAGAAAGAAACAAAACCAAGATTTGGAGGAGAGTGATGCCCTGCATCACTATATTTTATCCTATACACATACCCTTACAATAAATACTTCCTTCCATTTATTATTAACCAAATTTATTCTTCCTTACTACTACATATCTTAAGTGCCTACTTCATGTTCTATAGTAAATCCCTATCCAACTCCTAATTCACCCTATGTTTCATTATTATTACTACCACAAGGAAGATAAAGAGTTGAAATTTAGTATGGATTCCCCAATTAAGCCACTAGTATTAGGAAAAGATATGACAAAGGTATTGGAACATATATTTGTGTTAGAATCTAATTGGAAAATAAAAGGCATAGTCAGTGATCAAGCCTAATTATTTGGTTTTGTAGGAACCTTGAAAAATATCTCAACTAGTACAAAAACACTTACCCACAACATGATAAATATTGGGAAAAATTTAGAAAGGAATTCTTGGCTAATTTTAAATCTTTAGAAGCTCCCATAGAGAGTGTTATTAAAATGAGACACCTAGTTTAGGAGGAAGGGAAAAAATAAAATATTATGACTAGAGTTTTAAGGAAGTGTCATGAAAATTAGAAGAACCTTTAATGGAAAACTAATGTACATAATTATTTTTATTAGAACTAATTCCTAAGGTCATAACACCTTTATATGGAAGGGTGTTTACTATAAATTATGAAGCAATAACCCTAACCTATCACATAGAAGCATGAACCTAGAGAAGAAAAGAAAAGGCTAGTTAAAAATAAGAAATAAAAAAGATGAAATTATAATTAGAATAACTAAAATTGAAGAAGGAGATATTGGTTAAATAAGACACTAGCCCACAAAGGTAGATGAAAAAAATTGGTGCACATGTTGCTTGAGAGAGGGACATATAAGGAATGAGTGTCTAGTTATGAAAGGATAAAAGAGGGTTTCCACAATGAATATATACCTAAAAATAACTCCAAGGAGAAATCAAATAGTCTATTATTGCACCTACAAAGATTGGGATTCCCATATGGTGCAGTCATGGATGGAGGGACTGGAAAGGGACTATCCAATCATGCAGCTTAGAGTTCAACATAGCAGAAATAACACAATAAGTACTCAACAAACATAGATCTTTATTGAATCATCAATTGGAAATGCAACATATGCCTCATATGTGGAACAACTAGGGCTCATTTTCCTACCACAATGGCATTCAAATATTACATTTGGCTCAAGGATTTATTACATTCCATGACCTAGAAGGTTGGATCGAATTGTGAACTATTTCTAATGATCTACTTTATTAACTAATAAACTAATTTATAAATGATTATAAATAATCTTAAATATGAATCTACAACTCCCATAATGGTTTTCATAATCCTCAATGGTTGTAAACCACAATGAATGATCAAGCATGTAGGTCGGCCTTAAAACATGCAAGGTAATCCTTTATGAAATGAAACACATTGTGAATCTTCAAGAAATTTTCCCTTGGTCCAAAAATCCATGTATGATGTTCCATTAAGCTCCACACACTCCAAAATAGTCCTCACAACAACTATGAGCTAAGTCAGCCTTGAATTCTATAACTGTGAAACTTTGAGAGTCGTAACTTTCTGCAAACAAATACAAATCTCTTGAAATATAGATATTTCATGGATTACATCATGTAAATGTTATATCCTACTCCACTAACTGAGAAATTATAATGTGGTAAAATGTGAAAGAAATTGTTGACACATCTACAAACAAAATTGAAAGAAAAGTGATGTTTTTGGTTGAATAGGATTGCTTTACAACCAGGGATTCTCTTGCATCAGACACCTGAGGTTTGAAGAAAAGTGAGTCCCTCACTTTCCAAGGTCTAGAGGAAAACCAAAGTGGTCCAACTTAGCCTGAGAAATCCATGATGAATCCTCCACTGGTGTGACTTTCCACTTTACCAAATACTCCTTGTACTACTTGTTCCTAGTGCTCCTTCTAATTATGGTATTCAAGATCTACTCTATCTTCTCTGGTGGTTGATGTGGTAACTGCTCCTCCAATCCAACTTATGTGTTACTGTCACTTGATTGTCCTTCATAATACTCATAGATGATTGCAACATTGAAAATAGGTGATATACCAAGTGTCTCTGGTAACTCCAATTCATATGCATTTCATGAATCAAACTCCCTGAGAATCTCACATGGTCTGATCTTCCTCGTCTTTAGCTTATTGTATGATCCTACTAGAAACCTTTCCTTCCTAAGATATACCATAACTTCATCTCCAATAACAAATCCCTTATATCTGCTTTTCTCATCTCCCTTCTCCTCATACTTATTGTTCATGTCCTCCAAGTGATTTCGGACCTAACTATGCAATTTCTCCATGAATCTTGCAAACTTTTTTGCTTTTGCACTCCTCTTATTATCCATACTAATGTCTCTGAGCTCCACAAATCCTCTAGGATGTTTTCTTATGACAATCTAGAATGGTGTCTTCCCTATACTCCAATTTACTAAATTATTATATGCACACTACTTGCAGTAGAACTATGTCCTAGTTTCCTACTTTATCTCCAATCAAACATATCAATAAGTTACCCAAGCTCCTATTTACCACTTTTTTTTCCATCAGTTTATGGGTGATATGCCAAACTGAACTTTAGGTATTTCTTTATCTTCTTCCATAATTTCCTCCAAAAGTATCCAATAAATTTGGTGTCCTTGTCTGAAACTATACTCTTTGGTAATCTATGCAATATCACAATATCCTTGAAAAATAAGTCAACAACATGCACATCACTAGTCTTTTTACAAGGAGTGAAATATGTCATCTTAGAAAATTAGTCCACTACTACCATTATAGAATCGTACCCTTTATGTGTTCTTGGCAACCCCAATATGAAATATGTGCTTATATCTTCCCAAGGTCTCTCTAGTATTGTCAATGATTTATACAATCAAATATTCTGACTACTCCCTTTTGCTACTTGATGAATTCGTTAACTTTGAACATACTTCCTAACATCCTTATATATATGTGGCCAAAAATAGTGTTCACTCACCAAATCTATTGTCTTGTCAACTCCAAAATGTCCTACTAGTCCTTCACTATGCTTCTCCTTGATCAAATTCTCCCTCATTGAACTCTTCGGTATACACAATGGATTTCCCTTGAATAACATATCCTCCTGAATGAAACAATATAACCATTGACTCCTATCTATCACTATTGTTTATCTATCACTATTGTTTCCTTACATGAACTTCATGCTTCAATTATTCAAAACCCAATACTTCTACCCTCATCTCTGTCAACAAATTCTTTCTCCTGCTCAATGCACCTACAAATTTATTTGACTTGCCACTCCTATGCTTCAACACAAATGTATAACTATGCAAGAACTCAACCCATCTCATATGTCTCTAGTTCAACTTTCCCTGATTGTTGAGATACTGCAAAGCTTGACGATCAATATACAACACAATCTCCTTAGGCAACAAATAATGTCCCCACTCCTTCAAGGCTTAAATTATGGCATAGAACTCATAATCATAAATTGAATATCTCCTTTTGGAATCAATTCAAAATATTACTTAAATACTTTATGGGTCTCCCTTCTTGACTTAATAATGCTCCTATTTCATTTCCACCGGCATCACAATCAAATTGAAATACTTTGTCAAAATCTGGTAATGCTAATACTGGCTACTTTATCACCTTTTGCTTCAATGGTTAAAAACTTATTTGTGCTTTGGATATCCACTTAAAACAATTCCTATCTCCCCTCATTGTCTTTTTCATGGGTCTACAAATGCTACTAAAGCTATTGATAAATTTTTGGTAGTAACTTGCCAGCATATAGAATGATCTTACCTCTCCAATATTCACAAGTGTCAACCACTCAATAATTGCTTTAACCTTCTTACAGTCCATCTTCAATCCTTTAGAAAAAATGACAAAACCCAAGTAGACCAACTCTATCTTCATAAAGCTACACTTCTTGACATTTATCAGAAACTTCTCCTCTCTCAACCTTTGCAATACTTGTTTGATATGCCACAAATGTTTTTCCCTAGTCTTACTGAAAATTAGAATATCATCCAAGTAAACAATAATAAACTTAGCCAAGATTTGCTTCAGTACCTCATTCATCAACCTCATGAAAGTGTTAGGTGCATTGGTCAATCCAAAAGGCATCACTAACCACTCATACAACCCTTCATTAGTCTTAAATGTAGTCTTCCATTCATCTCCTTCTTTGATTTTGATTTGATGATATCCACTCTTTAGGTCAATCTTTGTGAAATACTTTTCTCCACTCAAACAATCCATAATGATATCCATTCTTGGCAATGGGAGTCTATAATTCATGATCCTATTGATTTCTCTTCCTTTGGTGTTACTACAACATGTATTGTACATGGGATTAATCTCTCTCTGACTAATCCTTTCTTCAACAATTCTTGTATTTGTCTGTTCAAATCCACATTCTTTGTAGGTGTCATCATATGTGACACTTTGTTAGGAGAACTTACTCCAAGTATTATATATATATGATGACTAATGCTCCAGACTAGTGGCAATCCATTTGGTACATTCTCTGATATGATATCTTCATACTCTGTCAACAATTCTGCTACTTTTATGTATGGTGGATATTCATTCTTTGCAATGGAATTCTCTATCTCTAGATACTACACTTCTTTGGAATCAATGCAAAACACATATTCACATGCCTCAATCCTTCCAGAGACTTCCTTCCATCTACCAAACATGGTCTAGTGGTACTACAAACTTCATTTTTGTCCTCTTCCTCCAAAGGAATCAATTTAATTCTCTTGTATAGTATAAGTATTCCTTCTTCCATCATGAATTTCTTTCCTATCATATTTTCATGTTCTTCCTAATAATAAATGGCATGCATCCATATGCATAATATCACACAACACTTCATCATTATATGATCCTAAATGGAATTTCACCAAACATTGCTCACTCACCAAAATCTTGTGTTCATCCTAAATCCATGCTATCTTATAGGGATTTGGAAGTTTCAATATCTTCAAATTCAACTTGGTTACCATATCTTCTAAAACTAGATTATTGTTACTACCACTATCAATGATAACTTTACATACCTTTCCTCTAGACTTACACCTTTTCCTGAACAAATTTTTCCTCTGTAGTGGTTCCTTAGTCACTTCTTCATGCATCAAAGCTCTCCTCATTACCAATGACTTGTCTTTTTCTAGTTTCCCAACTGAATTAGGGATCCAACAGGTTCTACATCCACATACGTTGTTCTTCTGGTATTCTCAGTTCTCTTACAGGTACTTCCTTGATGACATTAAAATTCTTTATGTCCTCCTCCACACTTGAAACAAGTTCTCTGAATGGCCTCTTCCCAAATCTTCCTTCATCTCTCCTAAATCCATCACTATAGTAGGAATTATGACCTCCTCTGTCACTGTGATAGAAATTTTGGCCATCTCTTCCTTTGTGGTATTAACTAGTGTCCTTATCTTCACTGTGATAGGGCTTTTCATCCTTTATCTACTTTGCATAAGGTCTTCTCTCTGTAGACTGTGATCCACTCCTATGGAATATTCCTCTTTCACTCCTTTTTCTTTGTTCAAATTTCTTGTTCATCTTTTCCTCTACCTTCAGCGCAAATTGGTATGCTTCATCAACTAATGTCATCTTCACCAAGCTCAATTCTTCTTGAATGGTTGTCCTCAGTCCATTGATGTACCTCACAACCTTCTCTTTTCTTGCCTCACTATGTCTAGCTATGATGATGATTTTGTAGAATTCTTTAGCATACTCTTTCACAAATCTCTCCTTTTTCCTCAAATTCTATAATATTTTTAGCAATTCCTATTCATAATCAATTGGTATAAATTGAGTCTTCAACTTTTTCACCATCCTATCGCACTCTGTGATCTTCTCCTTCCCTCTTTTATTCCTATCCAATTGAACTTCTTTCCACCATAAAGCAACATATCCTTTCAACTTAGTTTTTGCAAATCTCACTCTTTTTGGATCTTCAATTTCTTCATACTCAAAGTATTCCTCCATATATCATTGATCCAATAAATCAATTCTTCAGGATTTAAATTTCTCACATAATTTTGAATTCCAATTCTAGGTATCTTACCAATCTTGGAAATAACCTTCAACATTTTTATCTAATTTATATATTCTTCTTCTTTTACGATTTCTTCATTTAGATTTGTAGAACAATATGTTTCATCATCATCACTTTTATCTATATGTCTAAGGTTTAGACATCTCCTTCTATCTTCTTCTACAATATCCAATCAGACTCCCATTGCTCTCATAATTTCCAAAATTTCATCCATTCTTCCAATGACATTCACCATAGCAAGCAATCTCCTTGGAAAAATCTCTCCCCTTGGATCTAATGCAACTACCTCAATTCGATGATCTAGCTACAAGGGTTTCAATTGCTTCATAGTCAGCGATCGGTTAAATACACATGTAGTTTGTCTCAGGTTAAAAATTAGTTCACCATAAGAAATTCCTTCAAGACTCACAAACTCACTCTGATACCACTTGGTGTAGTCATATATGGAGGGTCCAAAAAGGGACTGTCCAACCATTCAACTTAGAGTTCAACACAACATAAATAACACAAGTACTCAACAAACACAGATCTTTATTGAATTAAAAATTGGAAATGAAACATATGCCTCATATGTAAAACAACTAGGGCTCACAGTCTTGCCACAAGGGCATTCAGATAGTACATTTGGCTCAAGTCCTTATTACATTCCATTAGCCTAGAAGGCTAGATTGAATTGCAAACTATTTCTAATGATCTACTTGATTAACTACTAAACTACTTTCCAAATGATTGCAAATGATCTTAAATATGAATCTCCTTCTCTCATAATGGTTTTGTATCAGCCTCAAGGGTTACAAACCCCAATAAATGATCAAGCATGTAGTTTGGCCTTAAAACATGAAAGATAACCCTTTACGAAATGAAACACATTGTGGATCTTCAAGAAAGTTACCCTTGGACCCAAAATCCATGTATGATGTTCTATTAAGCTCCTTGTACTTTGAAATAGGTCTGCACAACAACTCTGAGCCAATTCAGCCTTGAATGCTCTAACTGTGAATTGACAATGAAACTCTAAGAGCAGTAACTTTCTACAAACAAATGCAAATCAATTGAAATATTGATATGTCATGGATGACCTTGTATAAATGTTGTATCCTAGTCTGTGAGTTGGGAAATGATAATGCGGTAAAATGCAGAAGAAACTTTTGAGACAACTACAGACTGAACTGAAAGAAAATCAATGTTTTTGGTTGATACAATTGCTTTACAACTAGGGATGCTCTTTCATCACCATGAGAATGTTGACTACTCTTCACTACTTTTTAGACTTAAATAAAGAGAAGAAGAAGAAGAAGAAGAAGAAGAAGAAGAAGAAGACCATGATCCATGGTGGAATCATCACTACACCAATAAGGGAACTATAAATCAAAAGATGGCCTATGTGAAGAGGCTTGTAGAGAGACCCCTCTACAGCCAAGATCATTGATATAGCACACCTAGCTAGAAGAACCAAAGAAACATTAATACTCTTTAAAATACTCCTTTGCAAAACTAGAATGATGATATAATATATTTTAGTAATTATAGAGGTGGGAGAGGAAGAGGAAAAATTAGTCATAGAAGATATGATGAAAGTTGATACAAATATGACATAGGGCCACTACACAAATAAATTTAATGGTATCATAAAAATAAGCAATGTGCTTTCTACAACAATCCAGACCTTGATCTATTCACTTGTGACAACATGAATCAATATTTTAAAAATGTACCACCATAATCAAAGAGTGATGAGATACAATGACCTAAAATGAATAAGGGTGTAAGAATTATGAGGAAATTCCCCAAGGAGATATTGCAAGGAGCAAGATGTAAAAAATAAGAAAAAGAAGAAAAATACAACTCTAAAACTTCTAATGAAGAATAAATCTCTAAAGAGGAGTACCAAGAGAAGAAACAAAAGCCAAAACAAAAAGACTTGGTCGATTTTAAGGGTAAAAATAAATTTTGGGGCCAAAAATACATGGTACAAATATCATAAAGGAAAAAAACCCATATATTATATAGAAAATGAATATGAGGATGAAGAAGAGGAAGAAGAAAACTTATTCCATAAAAAATATCAACATGATCAAATAATATAGAAATCTAAAATATTCATCAATAAAGAAAAAAATAGAGAAAAAAAAAATGCTAACTTCTCAAAAGAAGAATCCTTCACACTCAAACAATTAGCATTCTTCACACAATATTTGAGTAACCAAACAACCCAAAAATATAAGGTTAGAAAAATTACCAAAATAAATAGGCCATGGAAGACCAAACCATTAGTGATCACGACACATATTAACCATAAGAAAATAAAACAAGTGATGGTAGATCTAGAAGAAAATGTAAATATGCTCCCAAAGAGCATCCAAGAATAACTAGGCAAACAAAAAATAGAGAGAAACCTTAACACATTATCCTAGCTAATGGATCACCAATGGGCAAAATAGAAACATGGAAAAAGGTAGAGGTTAATGTATTAGGGGTAAAACAAGCTATCAATTTTGAAATTGATCCCATGAAATAACCATTTGATACTTATAATGCACTATTAGGATTAAAATGGTTTATTAACACAAATGGTATATTAGATCCAAGAAAATAAGAAATATTACATGCAAATGATAATATAATAGTCCACATACCCTTAGGAGCAAAGATAAAAAAAATACATGGATAGAAGAAATAGACTTGGAGGGAAATGATGAGGACTCTTTGATCCTTTGCTTAGTAGCAAAGTTACCCAAACCCAAACCCTTAGAAGAACCTAACTCAAAGGGTGAGATAAAGATTGAAAGTAGCAAGAGACTACTGATAGTGAAGATGTTTTAAATACTTTTCTTAGGGAGGAACCATAGTTAAAGTCCTAGAAAACCATAGGATTCCAAATAATTTTTATGATACATTAAATAGTGGAATAATTATTGAATTTTACCAAATCTAATGGATATTTACCATAAAAAAATTAAAACCTAGGTTTATTATCATAGGAGTGGATTATTTAACAAAATGGGTAGAAACAAGTTTTGAAAAAGGAAACGCATTCAATTGTGAAAGAAAAGGACAAGCAAGAAGAAAAAAAAAGTAGAAAAATAAAATCAATTGAAAGGAGTAATGGATGTAAATATGTTATATATTGGCCTATTTTGAAAGAGGGTGTTACAAAAAACTACATAAATGTACACTAAATTAGGGGCAACAAATAAGGAAATTATAGAAGAGGTGATGATAAGATACACAATGGCTTTTGTGATCACATTAGAGAACATCATGGATCATTTTCTAATTGAGCTAGTCTCTTCCCTCAAATAGAAGAAAATTTTCATTTATCAAGAAGAAGAATTAGAAAGAATTCTTTAGCAAAGATAATTCCCTCTATATTGATAGCCCAACAACACAAATTGGAGAATATTCAAGTCAAATAGCTCTAGTATAAATAGATAGTAGATAAATTGATGTTGCAAAATCTACATGCCACTAAATGTATTTAGGAAGAAATAACAAAGATAACTAAAAACTCCTATGTGATACTGTCAGAAGCATAAAAAAGGCCCAATAAGCATAGCATACAACTTTTATGGGAGCATAGAAATATTCTTAGCCAATTAGAAGGGAAAGTACCATCACAAACATCTCACAAACATCTCTATCATCTCTAGATAGGCCCTCATTGTTGACCACCACATCCCCTATCTGAATCATTAAATATTTCTTGCTATCCAATAACAACTCCATAGCTACTCTAATTGTCATTAGTTGGAAAAAAGGTCGATCTCTCTAGCATATCCCCACTATAGAAATTCTAACTAGGTGACATATTCAACAAAAAAATAAGAGAATACATCCTCAAATAACATATGGAAAATATATTAAAAAAATGGAGTATATGATCTCTACCAGTCAAAAGAAGTTACTACAATTATATAGGAATACATCAAAATCATTGGGAAAACAATTGAAGCAATTGGTTGGTGATATAATCAATGAGATGAATAATTAGGCCACAACACTATGTACTAATTCTATAAAATATCTTGCAAAGGAAAAGATGGATAAGGAAATAAAGAAATGTGTAGTGGTCAATACCTAGCTCAATACAAATATTAATACTTTTGAACTTACCCTTGTAGATATCAAAACTTTGTATTAGTAATTTTTATAATGGCCTAATATGGCAAATAAATTGAAAGGATAGATGGATCAAATTGAGTTTTAAAATAATTATCCACCATGTATGATTCCACACAAGACATGGATGAAATAATTAGAGCTTAGTTGGAAGCTTTGCATACTCAGCTATTGTGGCTACAAGACCAAGGAGAAGCAATAATCACTTAAATTAAACAACTACGATAAACTTAAGTTTGTGGCTTTCCCATATCAATATTCTTATCCATGATGCAAATTTATTGTGGCTCAAAAAATGGAAATTCTATCCATGGTACTAGAAGTAGAATGGATCTTGATGTAGGTTAATGCACAAGTATAGATCTTGTAACAAGAAAAAACATAATGGTACATAACATTTCTCTAGTTGAAGGAGATCTATAAAAAAAATTCTTGTCAATTAATTCATTTTGTATTTCTTAAGGACAAGACATAGTTTTTAAAGGGGGGATAATCTTAGGAGATGCTATAATAGAAATCAAAATAGACGAACATAAGCCATAAAAACCTACTACAAATGTTTGAAGATGTAATGTGGAGCACAACACCAACTAGGCCTAATAGGAATAGGTGTATATTATAAAAGACATGTCCCAAATATCATGTATATGTATAAATAACAAGATATTGTGAGAAGAATAGATAGATGTAAGAAGTGCAATATAATAGAAAGATAAGACATATGTAATAGAGAAAAGAGAAATAAGAGAAGAGAAAGAAATATATTAAGATTAGATTATACTTTATCATATTATATGAACAAAATATATAAAGGGCATTATTTGTGATAATTTAAATTGATATTGGATTGTTGCCTCATATATGTATAATTATGTTAAGTATTGAAGTGTAATATTATTTATTGTACAACTTCTTATTATTCTATTATTGCTATCAATAGATTATAAATATAAATCCTAATAATTCCTAGGGCTCAAAAATCTAGATTGTGACCCATTTTTAAGGCTAATAAGATGTCTTATGGAAAACTCATTACAATAATTATTTTTAGAGAAAAATATTAGGTCCAAAAATATAAATCATTACATTGAAAGTGGTATTTAGCATCCCCAAATACCTTGGTCTAGATTCCAATAAAGTGCTTAACTATAATTTTAGTTATGGTATCGAGGAAGTTAACTTTTGGATCCCAACATAATATATACCTTAAGTATCATGGACCCAAGAAGTTTGAACACTAACAACGGTTGGTCACCTTTAAAGGAAAATGGATTTACATAAAATATATATACTCAACACAAGCCTATAATTATAATATATTTTTTATAATTAGAGAGTTAAGGAGAGGATATTAGGAATGTCTTCTCTAATATAATATGGGAGTTTATAAAACAAGAAAATAATAACTTATGAATCTGAAAATATTAGTTAATGTGGTGTCAAAATTTTGGATCCTAACATGCCACATACTTGAACTAAGAATAGACAATAACTATTTAAACCAAAAACACCAATATTTAAAGTGTTAAGGATTGAGAATCAAGGATCCTCCTTAAAATATACTTAAAGAAACTAGGAAAACTATGTTTGTCTCTAACTCTAAAAAGAGATATAAAGATTAAATGGTTAAAAATTGGGGATCAAATATACTCTATAAGACATGTCAAAAGGGAAATGAAAAGGAACATTTTTGCATCTCTAATTAGAGAAGAGGTGTATGGTTAAAAATTTAAAAATAAAGGAAGTACTAATACTTGTAGACACCAAAAAATGTCATGAGTCTACAAATAATATTTTTCCACTTCAATTTCTCATCTCTCTCGCATAATTAAGTAATTTTAATTATTTAATTATTTTACCACATTTTTCTATTAATTAAATAATTCTTAATTGTTTAATTAATTCACATTCCCTTGCTTTATTCTTCTTTTTTATTGATTAAATAAATTCCTATTTAATTGTGTCACTAACATTCTCTTTCTTTCTATAATTAAATAAATTATTATTTATTTAATTATTCACTTTTTTTCATTCACCTATAGTTAGATATTTATTTTTAATTATTTATCTATTCATTAATCTTCTTCATCTTTCTAAAGTTAAATAATTATTGAAATTATTTAACTATCTCTTACCACTCTTTCACTATTAAATAATTAACTTGATTTAATTATTTAATCCATTTTCCATTGTCTCTATATTTAATTTAATGGTTGCACAATCATTTTAAATTAAATATTCATTTCCCTTATCCTCTCAAATAAATAATCTAAAATGATTATTTATTCCCTCACGTGCTTCTCTATGAATTAAATATTAATATTTGATTCCTCCACTACCTTCCCTCCACTTTCTCATTTCAAATTTAGACCATTGATTGATTATGGTCTTCAAAGAATCTTGACCGTCTATCTTTAGCCGTCCCTAGCCCACTACTTTGTGGTGCATGAATCCTCAACCGTTGATCTTGGCATCTTCTAGACCTTTAATCTTGTCCATCCATTTGAAAAGTTTTTCTATAAAAGAAGGTTGTCTCTTTCATTTTGAATTTACAACCACATTCTCTAAAATTCTTGCTATCTTGTTATTGTCATTTGCAGGCATTCAAGCACTTTAAAATCTAAGGGCAAAGCTTTGCAACTTGAGAAAGAATGGAGGAGAAACAAGGGAGATAATCAACTTTGATAGGGCAGTTTGTTATATGCTTTATGTGTCGCCAAAAAGTGTATACCATGACATTTTCACACTTGATATGGGAATAATTGATGATAAATTGGACTTAATGAGGCCTTGATTTTGTGTTGTGAGGTGTTTTGCACATCCACACTAGGTCTTGGACCCTTGCAAGCTGAATAAAATGCAGTTAACGATGTCTTGTAAAGGTGTTGTAAAGTGTTGTAAAAGACTTTCACGCCTCTCTAGACTTAATGGACCTATCTTTCCCTAATTCAATGTTATAAAATGTATTTAATTGCATTATCACATCAATCTAGAAGGCTTGTAAATTAAACCTAACTTTAATCTAGTGTTGTAATATGTCTTACACATTCACATTGGATGTTGTGCCTTTCTAGGCTATGTGGACCTCATTTTAATATTGTAAAGTGTACTTAATCACACTTTCACATTGAACTTTGAGTCTCTGGCCCTAATTTCTCTTTCATCATCATTAATAGGCCCCTATGGCACCATATTGTGCATCCCAAGGCTTAATTTGATCAAATACCTAATAAAATCATCATATAGACCTATTTTCTCCATTCCTAGACAATCCAACTGGAAAAATAACCCTTGTGGGACTAAGTTGCCCATTTGGGTGAATTAGTCCCATCCAAGTGGGACTAAGTCACCCAACTTGGCGACTTAGTCCCATTTGGGCTATTTTTGAGGTTCAAGTGGGAAAAATGTAATTTAAGTTTATTTTTTCTTCATGTCAGCCTTGGGGATCAAATTAATGGGAAAATTAGGTGGATTTCCTATAAATACAAGTTTCTAGACCCTAATTCATAATCATCTTAACTCATTCATCATTTATCTTCCACTTCAAGTCAAGCAAGCTAGGGTTTTAACATTTCAAGTCATTAAGATAGCTTTTCAGACATTCAAGGGAAGATTCTTCCTCCATTGTTGCAGAAATTCAAGATCAATCATCATGGAAAGTCTATAATCCCATTATTTCATGCTTCATTACATTATTTCTTCATTTTGGTTTAACACCTAAAAAGGGGTTTGACCAAGGCAAACCCCCATGCCCTAATATTCAACATTTCTCTCTCTTTCATTGTGTGTTTGCAAATTTAGGCACTTTGAAGACTTGGAGATCATTAAAGATTAAGTTGCAAAGTTGTTGAAGACACCTCCTTGTTTGCAAAGCTAAAATATCAACAAAAATTCAATTATAGTGCTAGAAATCAGAGTTTTAGAGGTGGACACTTGTCAAGAACTGAAGTGTAGACTGAGGGCTTCTGTTTCCACTTTCAGATTTTTAGAAATTCAAAAGTGGACTAAGTCACCAATACTGGCGACATAGTCCCACTACACATGGTTTTCATAGTTTTCTATAGATTTGGATACCCATTTGGCTGAAATGGGCTTCAGTGTAGTTTTCCAGATTTGGGACTAAGTCGCCCAGAATGGTGTAAGTGTCCCAGTAGGCCAAAATTTTAGAATCAGCAGCATTTCCAGTCTCCATTCTAGTCTGTAACGCATCTATAGGTGCATGCTTTCTGTTTTTCTTTCCTATTCTATTTTGTTTGCATTTCTATTCATCCTTCTAGGTCTTTTTGCATACATCATTATGTTTTCAAACATCTTGCATTCCAATAGTTTTACTTTAATAATAAATCTCTTTTATCCATTCTTTTCATTTAGATAATTTCATTTAGACATAATTCAATTATGTTAGCATTAGTATTGAGTGTATCACCAAGTTTTTGTGGGTTACCTTTCTCCTTTTAGGTGCAAAACCCTAGAAGTGCAAGAGAGTGTCTACCTACAAAAATTAGTGACACATTTTGGTGAATCTGAGTTTTTGAATACCTTCTTTTCTGATTAAGAGTCCATCCTTACCCTAGATCTAGCTTGCATTGACTTTGCATTAGGGTTTTCATTAGTTAATTGACATCTAGGGTTTCTAAAATTTTGCATTAGTGAAAGTGCATATAGTTTGCATTTTTGCATCTCAAATCATTACAAATTTATGAAATTCTACATTTTTATCTTAGGTCTGCATCATACAGCACAGAAAACATCAAAATACATCAAAAAAATCTAAAAATTTTATTAAAAAAATCCCTACTGGGACTAATTTGCCACCTTGGGCGACTTAGTACCTTTTCACCCCTAAAACTGTCATTTACATAACTAAAAACCCTATTTTAAAGCTTTTGTTTGCTGCCATTACCTACCTATATCAATTGGTTGAGTTTTTATAACATGCATTTCATTAGATCTAGCTTAAATTAGCTCATTTCATGCATTGTTTAATTTCAAATTTGCATTTACAACATTTCATCTTTCAGGTTGTTGTATAATGTAATAAAAAAATTACCTTGTTTCACATTTGAAAATTGCATTTCAACATTTCCCTTTAAATCATTGCATTGCACTTTCTTTCATTTTTCATCATAGCATGTTTTCTTTCAAAAGATGTGGCTTTGATATGGTTAAAAATGGATTACATAAGTATAACATTCCCTCTTATGAGTTCAACTTTGATTACAACAATGAGGTCACTAAGAAACATGTTAGTCATTGTTATGATCAAATTATTGACACAATCCTTAATATTACATTGCTCATTGGTGAGAATGGTAGTGTAGGCAATCATAACAATCATACTTGTTCTTCTCCGGATACCTCTCCTATTAGTGACAAAGGTATCTTGGTGAAGGAAGATACAAGCATTGAGGGTCTTGATTGTCCATCTCCTCGTTCCCCTTTGGAAGATGTTGGACAACAAGAACATGAGATCATAGACACATTTCTAAATATCACCTTACCTAGTCTCCATACACATGAACATCAACATTGTCCTTCTCCTAATATCCCTCCTTGATGCCACGAGGATAGATTGGTGTTAGAAGATATACCTATTAAGATTCATGAGAATCTTGACCCTCCCTTCCCTAATTCTCCCACTATTTGGGACAATTTATTTGAAAATCGTAGAGGTCCCTCTCTTTATGCCTCCCCTACTTGTGATGAAGCTTCTTTACAAAATTTAACCATGGATGAACATATTAAAAGATCTCTTATTAGGGTAGCCAATATGGAACAAGAGAATGAGACCTTACAAAAAAATGGCAATCAAATAGAGTCTTCCCCTAATCTCCCCACTATCGATAAACACAAAAATCCAACCATTGATCATTCCCCTACTTGCGATGCAATCATTTTAGAAGAACCAATCCATGAATGTCAAGAAAAATTGATTTGTACTTCTCCTAAAAACTCTCCTTCTAGGGAGAATATCATGGTGCTAGAAAGCGACAACCATACTAATGTGTCTTTCTTAGATAAAAAGGTGATTCTCGATTGCCCTTTATTAATACATCAAACCAAGATTGTTGAGGTTATGAATGCACAAGTGTCCATTAGATCCACCTCGATCAATTGACCTCATACATACCTTGTGGGACATCCAGAGAACCCTCTAATTCTCTATCCACCTTCACACAAACAACAAACTCAAAACCAACCTAAACTCATCCTTTATCCACCTTCAAACAAACCTTCAACTCAAAATACGCTTGAACTTGTCCTTTATCCACCTAAAAAATAATGTTTCACAGCAACTGATTCATAATACCATTGCTCATACATATCCCACTAGAAACAATCCACAATCACCGCAACCCACCCCAACACCCTTACCTTTACCCAATCCCATATTGCCTCATGATCCTTAAATAAATTCACACATTAGGGAGTATGATCTTGTTGAACAACTTATGAATACTCCTGCTAAGATATCATTATGGGACCTTATTCAAGCCTCCCCTCACTATCACAACATAATTCAAGCAGCCTTGTGACAAGTTCTCGTCCCTTCTAAAATGCAACCAAATGACATAGCAGCCATGATTCAAGGAATAAATGCTAACATTGTTTTCCACCAAAGTGAACTCCCTCCTTTGGAAGTGAAAAAACAAAATGATTCTTTTGTGATCATAGCTCAATACAATAGAATAGGAATCAAAATGACCCTTGTTGATAATGGCTCAGCCCTTAATGTGTGTAGCATAACACTTTTGGATAGGCTTTGTGTTGATAAATCATACATTCAACCTGATTCTTTATCTCTTAAGGGATTTGACAATGTCGAAAAGAAACCACTTGGGTGATTACTTTACCTATTACAATTGGGAAGGCCACATTGGACACACAAATTCATGTCAAGCCTCATGAACTTTCATGTTAAGCCTCATGAACTTTCATGTAATCTTATTTTAGGCTGACCATGGATTCACGCAATGAATGGGGTGCCTTCTACTCTTCATCGTAAAATGACACACATCTACAAAAATCAAGTTTACACACTTGACACTAATCCTGAGCCTTATAGTGTCTTACAGCTTGATAAAAACAAAGAAAATACCTTAAACACATCAACATCAACTACATAAGTGGAACCCGTACAACAGAACAACAAAGAACAACATACTGAACAAATAACGAAGCTATTAGATAATGATTGGGGTTCCTTAGATTTCACACCAATATTCATGGGCGAGTACAAGATCATCAACAAATATTCAAAAAAGGGACACAAAAAATAAGTCATGTCAACACAAAATTTACAAGACCCTTCAAAAGCATCCACCTCAACCACTTTAGACAAAGAAGCAAATTACACAACAAACTTTGATGAACTTAACCACGAAGAACCACCTGATTCAAAAGCAATGAAAAAGCTTTATGGAAAAGGCTACAAGCTTATGAAACAACTTGGATATAGTGGAAAAGGATGTGGTGCTAGGGAACAAGGTATATGTGTCCCCATTTAGCCTAACACGCAAGAAACAACTCATGGTCTCAATTATTTTCCTTTGATAGAAATAATCCAGCCTTCCCTCAATGTCAACATTATCACAAAACACCCTTCTAAGACGACTTTAACAGTAGTGCATCCTGAACTCATAGACACTAGTGGCCTTGATTGTTCCCCTTTGCAAGAAATGAAACAAATACCGAAATATTTGCTTAATTTAAATGTCATCTCGCAAAATGCTAATGATTTGAGTTCATTAGATTTTACACCCTCCTACAAAGGAGAGAACAAAATCTCGCAATCTAAAGAGTCTTGTGTACAACTAAGAAAGAGGTATCTTTGTCACAAACTAGAGGAATTAATTCTACCATTGATCAAGAGGGTATCTTGTCGAGACTTCTCCAAGATCACTTGATATCCCTTCCTCTAAGAACTCGAAAGAAAATTTATTACAAGACTTCATTCTATGCATATCATAGAGTTCATGGTCACGCTACTAATGAATGTAAGGCTTTGAGTAGTAAAATCCAACATCTTAAGGAGTTTGGTACTCTTCCTTATGTGGGGGCAACTAATTCCTCTAATTGATACTTATTTTCACTCTAGCATTTATTTCATTAATCATTTTGGCTCATCCTTGTCTTGCACTAAGTGGGGGCAAGGGGTTAAGTAGCCTTGTCCTTGTATGCCATTTGTTGTTGCCTCTTTTGGCTAGTCGTTAACCTTTCATGAACATATAAGAGCAATCTTGGGATGTGGATGACATGCCTTAAAGTTGGATCGCATGTGACATACTACCTTTTTCATGACGTAGCTTATAGGAAACATATGACTTGGCATAAGGCTTTCTGAATAAGCTCTCATGTTTTATTCTTCTACTTTAAAGAAATTGCTCATGGTAATGGTGTTAGCAACCGCTTTAAAGTGGAGGCATACATTGACACTCACATTTCATTGTGTGATTTTCTTTCTCTTGTGATTTCCTCTCTTGGAAATATTAGGTACAATGTTACCCAAGATGAGACCTTGCACTTGTCCTCTCTTGGAAACAAGATGAGACCATTTGCACTTTCCTCTCTTGGAGACATTAGGCATGATGTTCCCTAAGATGATACCATGCACGAACTAAGAAAAATACCTTTGAGCATTCCCGACACTATCTTTCATTTACAATGTCTATGAGTTTCAAGCATATGAAGTTTTGTTTGTCTCATAGAGCTCGAAAATCTTTTTTGTATGGCGACTTATTAAAGTTATCAGGAGGTATAACTTTGGTATGGTTGAGTGGGAAGCCCATTCCGAGGGATGAATTTCCCCATAGCCACTCGTGTGTGTGTGAGCACATATCGGTCGTATGTGTTTCACCTTTTAGGACTTCTCACCTGGCAAACAGCCAAGAGTCTCGTCGCCTCATAGTGAGTATGCATTTTTGGAAAAACAGCCTAGATCTGATCTACGACGTGTTGGAAAAATGGTCAAATATTGATCCACCTTTTTATTTTCTCATTTATACTTCTCTCATTCATAATCATAATCAACTCATTCATCATTCATCATTTATCATTTATCATAAATACAATCTTATAAACCCTAATTCATAATCATCTTAACTCATTCATCATTTATCTTCCACCTCAAGTCAAGCAAGCTAGGGTTTTAACATTTCAAGTCATTAAGATAGCTTTTTCAAACATTCAAGGGCTGATTCTTCCTCCATTGTTGTAGAAATTCAAGATCAATCTGTTAAAAAGGCACAAGACAACTGAGAGGGGGGAGGTGAATTAGTTGTCACCAGAATTAAATTCAAAACTTCAACACTTATTAACTTCACAACCACACTGTTCTATTATTAAGAATGAACATGAAATGCAGATAATAGAAAGTAAATTCGACACAATGAACACCATATTTTACATGGAAAACCCAATGGGGGAAAAATCACAGTGAGGATTAACTCAAAATATAAAGAGATAGCAAAACCGAATACAAAGGCTCACTGCCAAGGGCTCACTGCCTAGAAGAGGACTCACTGTCCAGATACAAAGGCTCACTGCCTATAGAAAGGACTCACTATCCAACAGGGAGGCTCACTGTCCAATAGGGAGGCTCACTTCCTATAGATACATAAGAAAACAAAAGATCCACCACAACAATTTACACATATCCGCAACCTTGATCAAAAGATTGTAGAAACCTTCAGCTCACTACCTTCAGGAATCTAACACAATGAAGTACTTCTACCTCAACTCCCTTTCACACACTTTTTCTCTTTTATTTGTGGCTTACTTTGTTACTTTGCATCATACAATCCTTTGCAACTCGACTTACATTTATACTATCTTCATCCTTAGAAACTTTCTCCAAGGTCGGCCACATAAGCTTCATTTCATAAATTCAAATTAGGTCAGCAACTCAACATTCTCATGGTGGAAAAGAATTAGAGTGGACCAATAAAACACATAACCAAGACCCAAAAATAATATCTTGGATCAACCACACGCTTCCTTAATTAAATTTTATTCTTCTTATGAAGTGTAAACACCAGGTCGGCCAAACCTAATGAACATTGATTTACACACTTCCTGATAAGAAGATAATACATGGACAATGCAAAACACTCCATTATGCATGAGAACACATCTTAGGTCCTTCCGATACATCTACGACAAGTGTAACAACCTTCGAACATCGAACTCCTTCCAATAATCCATCCAGACTGTGCAAGCACATAAAACAACTCTAAAACTCAACTTTTGAATCACCAAACCACAAGACTCTTTGCTAGAACCTAGAGAACACCATTACAAATCACATTCCAAATACACAAGATTTGAAACAAAACAGTGAAGGACTGTGGAGAAAAAAAATTTCTCCTAGTCGATAGAAACCAACTCTTCCAGAACAGTTCACACACCGGTGAACACATCTTTCATAATCCATCAATCCATAAGCTAAAAATCAGTATATATCATCATCAGATCATCAACAACCCTTCAAATCTGCACAAGCATAGGATCGACATAGGAGAAATGGAGAGCACATACTGGAGCACATTCTAAACACATACTTAACTCTGACTTCACTCTTTATTAATTTTCTCCAAAAGCACTTGGAAACCCATCATTTCAGCACATTTGCAATATCATAAAGATAGCTCCATGTACTCACAATATCTCAACAGCATAACAAATATACATGCACAATCCAACATTAATGACAACACCACCAAAATTTCTCATACTTGCAACAATCTCCCCCTTTGTCATTGATGGAAACACATGATGTGAAAAACCATCAAAGACAACAACCTACACAATATTCCAGGAGAACACCTTTTTTCCTTTTACTATTTTTCACATGACTTTCTCTCCCCTTTTGACATCAATTGCAAAGATCAAAAACTCTGATTACTCCCCCTTAGGAGTACACCCATTTGACTCATACTGCAACAAAAAACTTATCTACTCCCCCTACGGAGTAGACCCATTCATCAGTCCAGATAAATGAAGAATTTTTGAATTCACTGGACTGATGCACCTTCATGTGCACCTAGTTCAAAGGGCCAATGACCCCCAACCTCTCCCTAATATACTCAAAAGTATCCTTCAGAAGAGCCTTAGTAAAGATATCTGCAATTTGTTCCTTTGTTGTCACATACTCTAGCCTGACTTCATTCTCCAACACTTTTTCTCTCAAGAAATGATATCTGATAGATATGTGTTTTTTTCTTGAATGCGTCACTGGATTATTTGAAATGTTTATAGCACTTGTGTTGTCACAAAAATAGGAATATGCTCATCACATATCACTCCAATGTCTTTCAGAGTTTGCTTCATCCACAAAACCTATGTGCAGCAGGATGTTGCAACAATATATTCTACCTCTGCAATGGATAAAGAAATGGAGTCATGTTTCTTACTCAACCAAGAAACTAATCTTCTTCCAAGAAAGAAATCACCTCCATTGGTACTCTTCTGGTCATCCACACAACCATCCCAATCTGCATCGATATAAGCACTTAAGGTGAAATCAGCACCCTTAGGATACCATAAGCCATAATTTGGTGTGTACCTTTAAGATATCTAAATATCCTTTTTACTACTGTAACATGTGCCTCTGTAGGATCTTCTTGAAATCTGGCAACTAAACATACTGCATGCATAATATCTGGTATGGTAGCAATAAGATACAACAGCCCACCAATCATAGATCTGTATTTTCTCTAATCAGTTTTAATAGATTCATCATCTTTGCTCAACTTACATCCAGTTACCATAGGAGTACTAACCGGTTTGGAGTCATCCATTCCAAAATTCTTCAACAGTTCTTTTACATACTTAGATTGTGAAATGAATATCCCCTTATTAGTTTGATTTACTTGAAGACCAAGAAATAAGTTCAACTCACCAATCATGGAAATTTCAAATGATTTTTGCATTTCTTCTGCAAATCTTTTACACATTCCTTCATTTCCACCAAAGATGATATCATTAACATATACTAATACTATCAACATTTTGTTACCTTGAACTTTGAAGTAAAGATTGTTGTCAGCAGAGCCTTTGCTAAAACCTTGTTTTGTCAGGTATCTATCCAATCTTGCATACCAAGCTCTAGGAGCTTGCTTCAGTCCATACAATGCCTTCTTCAACTTACAAACCATGTCTGGTTTGTTAGATAACTAAAATCCTTCAGGTTGTTCCATGTATACTTCTTCCTCCAATTCACCATTCAAAAATGCTGACTTGGCATCCATCTAATATACTTTGAAATCCTTGTGGGCAGAAAATGCCAAAAACATCCTAATAGTTCCATTCTAGCCATAGGGGAAAATGTTTCTTCAAAGTCTATGTCTTCAACTTGTGATTATCTTTTGCATACAATTCTTGCTTTATTTATTATAACTTCACCATTTTCATTCAACTTATTCCAGAACACCCATTTTGAGCCAATTACATTCTTGTTCATAGGTCTAGGAACCAATTCCCATGTCTGATTCTTTTCTATTTGTTGCAACTCTTCTTTCATAGCTCTAACCCAACTCTCATCTTCACATGCTTCACTCATAGATTTAGGTTCTATTTTAGAAAGTAAACACAGGTTTACCTCAGCTGCTACTTTACTTCTTGTCTTCGCACCTTCACTCTCATCTCCAATTATTTGTTCCTCTAGGTGATTCTTCTGCACATACTTAGGAGTCTTAATAGTAGGTTCTGAGATTTCTTCTTCTTCAACCTGTTCTTCTTTTTCTTCCTTCTCCTTATTCTATTCATGTACTTTTCCACATATAGGATCATTAGGTTCAACTTCACTTATCTCAATAGGTTTGTGCATGTCCTCATCAACTTTCACATTCGCATTCTCAACAATCTTCCTCAATCTTTTATTGAAGCATCTATATGCTTTGCTAGTAGTAGAGTACCCAAGAAAAATCCCTTCATCACATCTAGCATCAAACTTCCCAAGATTTCCATCATCTCTTTTAATGTAACATCTGCTGCCAAATATCTTAAAGTAATTTACAGTAGGAGTCTTACCATTCCATAACTCAAAAGGAGTCTTTGTGTTGTTGCCTCCAATCTGGACTCTATTAAGAACATAAAACAACAATGTGTATTTCCTCTCTCCAATAAACATCTGGTACATTTGATTCTTTCATCATGGTTCTTGCAACTTCCTATACCATTTGGTTTTCCCTCTCAACTACCCCATTTTGCTGAGGGGTTCTCAGAGCAGAGAATTGTCCTTTTATGCCATGATGTTCACAAAATGTATTAAATTCACTAGAAGTGAATTCTCCACCTCTATCAGATCTCAAACATGTGATTCTCAGGTTCACTTCATTTTCCACTCTTGCTTTGAACACTTTAAACCTATCCAGAGCCTGAGTCTTCTCTCTAAGAAAATTAACCCATGCCATTCAAGTATAATCATCAATAAGGAGCATGAAATACCTATCACCATTTAGGCTTCTTGTTCTAGTCAGACCACAAAGGTCAGTATGAATTAATTCCAACATTCTGGTAGTAGATTGATCTTTTCCCTTATAACTGCTTCTTGTTTGTTTCCCCAACTGACAACTTCTACAAATAGTATTAGCAAGATTTGTGATTCTAGGTAGACCTAGGACAACATCTCTTGAACCAATCCTAACTAGATTATCAAATTTTACATGTCCCATCCTCTAGTGCCACAACCAACTTTCATTGACTTGAGATACAAGTCATTGACCATCAATTCCCTTTATCTGATAGATGTTTCCATGAGTTCTCCTTCCAACAGCAACCATATCTTTGGATCCTTTTCTGATTTCCCAGGTATTATTCTAAAACACAAGTTTAAAACTATTGCTACACATCTATCCAATACTCAAAAGGTTATGCCTCAAACCCTTTACATAATATACATTATCAGTGTTGTGAATTCCATCAAAACTAATTGAACCTTTTCCAACAATCTTCGCTCCTGAATCATCACTGAACATGACCAAGCCACCATCATACTTTTCAAGTTTAGTGAACTTACTTTTATCTTTGTTCATGTGATTAGAGCATCCATTGTCAATCACCTAGTAGTCTTCATCCTATCTAGCATGAAAGGCAGTGACCAAAGTACCTTCCATCTCATTCTTTTTGTTCTCCGGGACATTCTTTCTTGCACATTTTCTAGGGTTAGCAGATACATATTTATTCTCCAAGGCTAAAAGCAAGCATTCAATATCATCACCCTCATAATCAGATTCATCATCAGAGATTTTGGCTTCCTCTTTAACATAATACAACTTCTTATATTTCTTATCCTTTCTATCCAAGTATCTTTATGATCCTTGTTCTTCTTATGTACAACTCTATTCAGACATATTGAAGCATAATGACCAATATTACCACAACTAAAGCATTTAAAGGGCCACATACCTTTATACTTACCGATACCTTTCTTCAACTTCGTGGTAAAATTCACTTCCAACTCATCAAAACCATCACTATCTAGATCATCCTCAATCTTTGTTGCTCTAAATGTTGTCTCTATCTTTTTCTCCTTTCCAAACTTTCTCATTTCAAATGTAGTCAAGGTGCCAAATAGCTCTTCTTTAGTGTATTTCTTAGGATCGTGTACATTTCTTCAATAACTAAGATCTTATCACTATAACACTCTAGTAGGGTTATTAGGATATTTTCAATTATATCTTCATCAGTCAAATTACCCCCTTGATTCTGAACATCATTTGCTGCAAGTTCAACCCTCTGGAAATAGCTTGCAAAATCTTCACCTTCTTCCATCTTCAGATTCTCATATTTCCACTTTTCCATCAGCTTCTTTGTCAATTTCACTCTGTCATTTCCTTCATAAATATCTTTTGACTTCTTCCAAACTTCATGAGTAGTTCTCAACAAAAGAACCTTAGTTCGCTAATTTTTAGATAGAGCAATGAAAATAGCGTACCTCACCTTCTCATTCTCCTCATAAGAAGAAACTTCATTGGGGGTGAATCAGTTGTCACCAAAATTAAATTCAAAACTTCAACACTTATTAACTTCACAACCACACTGTTTTGTTATTAAGTATGAACATGAAATGCAGATAACAGAAAGTAAAATTGACACAATGAACACCAGATTTTATGTGGAAAACCCAATGAGGGAAAAATGACGGTGAGGATTAACTCACAATATAAAGAGATAGGAAAACCGAATACAAAGGCTCATTGCCAAGGGCTCACTGCCCAAAAGAGGACTCACTATCCAGATACAAAGGCTCACTTCCTATAGAAAGGACTCACTGTCCAACATGGAGGCTCACTACCTACAGATACAAAAGAAAACAAAAGATCTACCACAAAAATTTACACACATCTACAGCCTTGATCAAAAGATTGCAGAAACCTTCAGCTCATTGCCTTCAGGAATCTAACACAATGAAGTACTGCTACCTCAACTCCCTTTCACACACTTCTGCTCTTTTATTTGTGGCTTATTTTGTTACTTTGCATCATACAATCCTTTGCAACTTGACTTACATTTATACCATCTTCAACCTTAGAAACTTTCTCTAAGGTTGGCCAGATAAGCTTCATTTCATAAATTCAAATTAGGTCGGCAACTCAACATTCCCGCGGTGGAAAAGAATGAGAGTGGACCAATAAAACACTTACCAAAGACCCAAAAATAATGCTTTGGATCGACCACACACTTCCTTAATCAAATTTTATTCTTCTTATGAAGTATAAACACCAGGTTGGTCAAACCTAATGAAAACACAAATGAACATTGATTTACACGCTTCCCGACAAGAAGATAATATGCGGACGATGCAACACTCTCCATTATGCACGAGAACACATCTCAAGTTCCTTCAGATAAATTTGCAGCAAGTGTAACAACCTTCGAACACTGAACTCCTTCCAACAGTCCATCTGGACTGTGCAAGCACATACAACTTTGAAACTCAACTTATGGATCAGCAAACCACAAGACTCTTTTCCAAAACCTAGAGAACACCATTACAAAGCACATTCCAGATCTGCAAGATCTAAAATAGAATAGTGGAGGACTGCGGAGAAGAAACATTTCTCCCAATACATAGAAACTAACTCTTCCAAAACAGTTCACACACTGGTGAACACATCTTTCATAATCCATCAATATAAAAGCTAAAAATTAGTATATATCATCATCAGATCATCAAAAACAAATCTTCAAATCCGCAAAAGCATAGGATTGATACAGGAGAAACACGAAGCACATACTGGAGCACATTCTGAACACATACTTAACTTTGACTTCACTCTATTAATTTTCTCCAAAAGCACTTGAAAATCCATCATTTCAACACATTTGCAACATCATAAAGATAGCTCCATGCACTCACAACATCTCAACTATACATGCACAATCTGCAACATACTGAACTGTGTTGACATCAATGACAACAACACCAAACTTGCTCATACTTGTAACACAATCATCATGGAAAGTCTCTAATCCCATTATTTCATGCTTCATTACATTATTTTTTCATTTTGATTTAATTACCTAAAAAAGGGTTTGACCAAGGCAAACCCCCAAGCCCTAACATTCAATATTTCTCTCTCTTTCATTATGTGTTTGTATATTTAGGCACTTTGAAGACTTGGAGATAATTAAAGATTAAGTTGCAAAGTTTTTGAAGACATCTCCTTGCTTGCAAAGCCAAAATATCCACAAAAAGTCAATTACAGTGCCGGAAATCAAAGATTCAGAGGCAGACACCTGTCAAGAACTGAAGTGCAGACCGAGGGCTTCCATTTCCACTTTTGGATTTTTAGAAATTCAGAAGTGGAATAAGTCACCAACATTGGAGAATTAGTCCCACTGGACATGTTTTTCATAGTTTTCTATAGATTTGGATACCCATTTGGCTGAAATGGGCTCCGGTGCAATTTTCTGGATCTAGGACTAAGTCGCCCAAAATGGCGTAAGTGTCCCAGTAGGCCAAAATTTTAGAATCAGCAGGATTTCTAGTCTACATTCCATTTTGCAACACATCTCCAGGTGCATTCTTTCTATTTTTCTTTCCTGTTATGTTTTGTTTGCATTTCTATTCATCCTTCTAGGTCTTTTTGCATGCATCATTGTGTTTTCAAAGATCTTGCATTCCAATAGTTTTGCTTTAATAATAAATCTCTTTTATCCATTCTTTTCATTTAGATCATTTCATTTAGACATACTTCAATTATATTAGCATTATTCTTGAGTGTATCACCAATTTTTTGTGGGTTACCTTTCTCCTTTTAGGTGAAAAACCCTAGAAGTGCAAGAGAGTGCCTACCTACAAAAATTAGTGACACGCTTTCATATTTTTTTGAGTTCTTCTATCATTTGTGGTTTCTTGTTTAGATTTGGGATTCTTGGTTTAGATTATAAGTAGTTGTGGTTGCTACTTGGTCTTTACCTTTGGATTTGAATTTACCTCGATCTTATAATACTATCACTAAAAGTAAAATAAATAAGCCTATGACCAAAATAATTAACCAAATAGAAAATAAAGCCAAAAAATATTCATGGATCCCATAAAATCAATGCTTGAAGGAAAAATACAAGGGAATCCCTACAATATCAATCCTAACAATAAAGCTAAGTCAAAGATCAAGGAATTAAAGTATCAAGGATGGTTAAGATTAAGTGTTTAGATAAGAATATTTTGGATGCTCTAAACTTAGAAGATTTGTCCAAAAAAACATGGGTAGGCACAATATTATAAGTTTGATGCCAATAAGGATGAAGGCTCACATGATCATGATGTCAATCATAAAAAAATGTGAGACCCTAGAAAAACACAAATTTGGATATGTAAAGGTAAAAACTAAAAAAATAAACTAAAACTAGTGTTTATCTATGCCATGAAGAACATATGGCACACATATGAAGAATTAGGGCACACCAACAAACATGACACCATTAAAAGATGTAAAAATAGACCTAAAATGCCAAAAATTAAAGAAAAAACCCCAAAATAAAATAAACATCAAAAACTTCAAGTAAATGTAAACAAAATACCTTGACACTAGACAATAAGCATGATGGAAACTGAAAAAGAAAAACAAAGGGAGAAAACCTACCTAAAAAAACAAAAAATAACAAACACTAGAAAATGAATGAAAATTATCTTGAATGTATACAACACTCTACTACATTGACCACATGAATCTCAATGATAATTAATGAAACTCCATATAAAAGGCTTCAATTTTAGATTCATAGGGAGGCATAAAAATCGTAGATCTCAAAATGTAATAACTTTATAGAAAATCTACTAGAAATGAGATGTAAAAATAATTTTAAAAAATGGCACACACATGTAGGAAGTTCCATTAATGTAGATCCAAGGGGTAGGTTAGGATTAGACTCGAACATCTACCGGTGAGGATGTTAACAGTTCAAGCATGTGTTTGACCAAAAGTGGACTAGCAAGTGCACAAAGGAAACTCTAACAACCCCAAAATAAAAAGACAAATATTTTTTTTGTTTCAAGGAACCTCATAATGGTATGCCTATGAGGAAAACCTTAACAATATAACAAAAAGAAAAACTCTAAAACCAAAGACTCAAGCACTTAGAAAAATCACAAAAAGGGAATAAAAAGTAAAAAGAAAAGGGGGGTCCTTATATTTCCTTAGCAAAATGGAGCATGTGTTCAAGGCACAATAATAGGGATTTCAAAATTATAAATTTCAACCTTATATTCACCAAGGAAAGAAGGGGTGAAATCCTAGGATCAATCACTAGTCATCATGAAGGCATGAATTTTAAGTAGAATAAGTCACAGCATCATCAATACAGGGTGACAATGGTGTGCATTGGTTCAGTGTAGAGGAAGGTACAAAATTATAAAGAGAATAAAATTTAGAAGAAATATTTGTGTAACCTAATTCAATCTATTGACAATATTGGAAGGCGTCAAGATTAGTCTTCATTGTGAATGTTTTTCTTTTATGAAAAATTAATAGATTGAATTAGGGTCTATGCAACTACACCCATGACATGAATCCATGGCCTACCAAAAATAAGGTTGTAATAAATACTCTTGGACATGACATGAACCATAGTATGTAGTGTAATAGGACCTAACTCAATAGGCAATGTGATAGTTCCTAGAGTTGGGAAGCTCACATTATTCAAAATTTTAATGGTAAAGTCTAAGGAAGAAATAGAAGAATCATCAACATTGATTTGATAAAATAAGTCTAAAATATATACATTTAGATTAGAACCAGTATCAATAAGGGTTCATTTAATCCCTATCAAGTTAGTGCCAATGATCATCATAAGAGGGTCATTTTTTGTCTAAGCTTAAAGAAAAGGAAGTTCATATTTGAGAAAAGTGATATTAGATGTATTTGAATATATGCACTTTAAAAGAGAAATCATGTCAAGAGGATACATGGAAGATAAAATGGATATATTCTACAATACCTACTAAAGGGTAATATGGTATGAAGGTGAAGTTAATATCAGGTCTCAAAGGGAGATATCACCTTGAGTATCTTGGAGCTATTTAATATGATCATACTATTTGGTAGTTTTAATAGAAATATGAGGATTTGGTAGAAGAATAGGGTCTAATAGAGGAAGGGAAACATGAAAAAGAGTAACCTATTTATCTTACCAAGTGTTATATGTGTGGGTTACCACATGGTAGATAATAGCCACAATAATCACACTTTATTTATTGAGAAATAGGAGTGAAATAATTAGAAGGTTGAGGAATATTATAAATACCCAAAATAATAACTACAAGATGAGAAGGTGGGAGAAAATCAAATAACCCACAAACAATTATTTTAGGATAATTTTAAGAAGAAATGTTTTTAGTGTTAATGCACTATCATGCATCACCCTAGTAGCTAGGATAAGTCTATTCACACAAGTTACGTTAACTAAGATATTTTATTTGTTAGTAATGTATGATGTAGGAGAAGAAACTAAAAGAGTATGCTCAACATATTTTTGTATATGATACAATGACATGAGGTGAGAGTCATCATCCAATAATGCTTCACCATTGAAGTGGTGAGAATTGACATGAACAACAAGTAAATTAATGTTAAGAAAATGATCAATTATGTCATCCTCATCACTTAAATTTTCCTTAGAATTAGGAATAATTTTAAGAGATGAATCAAGAAAAAAGATTGATAGAGGAAAAAAACTAAGTCACTTTCACATGTATGGAAAAAAAATATCTTTAATTTTTTGAGAAAAAATGGAAAGTGATGTAATGAAAGATGTGAAGGAACAAAAAAAAAAATTATTTTGAGGAAAGATATTTTTTTTTATGAAGGTTATGAAGAGCAATGAGTTCACCAAAATGTAATCTAATAAAATACAAACTAACTTAGAACGTGTGTATGCTTTTCAAATTAAATTATTCTCCCAATATTGCTTTAGGATCAATCTATTATATTTATTTTGAAGTCTTTTGCTACTATTTTCAAGAGAAAATATATAGAATGTCCTATGAATTTTCTTTAAACCATGAAAATAAAAAATTTCAAACTAAAGCAACAGAGTTGAAATAAAAAAATACTTACTACAAACTGAGATAGATAATTAAAAAATTAAAGCCAAAATAAAAAAGAGTAAGAAAAATGGAGCCTAGAGCCACATGCTAAATATATTTGGTTAGGATGTGTGTACAATGTGTTATCATCTATACAAACTTTGTGATTTTTCTCACTATAAAACTCACTTCAATCTCCAAAACTTGCATCTAGATGCACACAATACTAGGAAAAAAATATGAAAACACTTCCAAGTACGATAATAAACCAAATGCAATAAATTTATTCTAAATATTTAAATGAAAAGAGGAAAAGGATGCAAACCCCTAGTATGTGAAAATATCATAGTGATTTTGTGCAAGCTTCAACCTCCACAATTAGTCAAGATGTTAAAAATGATGAAATAATGTGTTCTCCTATCCTAAGTGTGTCTAGGAATGGTAAGAGTGGTTATAATGTGTGAAATTCAACTCAAGGAGTGCAAATAAGTATGTAGATAAGAGTGGCAATGACAAGGAGATGGAGATCCCATGGTGTCAAGTGTATTACAAAGTGAAAAGATAGGGAAAAATAAATAAGAAAATATCACCTCACAAGCTTGGTGAAGCCAAGGGAGACAATAATGTTGTTGAATAATGTTATTGAACTTCCAAAGACTGTTGCAATATGTTAGTGCCCTCACATAGGATGAACCAATGTCAAATAAGTGTTGTAGGAAGCTATAGATTACTAGTAGAAATTGAAATATTGAGAGATTTCAAGAGAGAATGAATGAAAATAAAAATATTAATTCAAAATGAGAAAAAGGAGGGAAATATGGGAGCTATAAATCCATTGATTCATCTTGAATATTTACCACCAACCTAGGTAGATATTAGGTGGAAAATTTCTCAAAAATAACCATTGAACAATAAATTATCTTGGGATGTTAGCACATCATGCTACTATATAGATATTTTCATCTTTGGAAAGGTCAAAACACTCTGGAATTACAAGTTTAACATGAATCAAATATTAATTTTCATAAAAGGGATGATGGCAGGAAATACCTTGGCACCATAGGTAGAAAAAGGTTAATGGGTAAATGCAAGAAGATGAGTCCACGAAACGTGGAAGTTTTTTCCTTAGGCAAAAAAATGAAATCGGCTTGCAAAAAATGAGATCCCGCTTTTTAATAAACGGGGCAAAAAAATAAAATCAACTTGCAAAAAACGGGACGGGATCCTATTTTTTGCAATTCGATTTTATTTTTTTTGCCCTTTTTCAATTCCAAAAATGATTTTTAAAAAGCGGGATCCGAGCCTAAATTTAAAAAGGGATCCCGTTTTGAAATTTTTCCAAAAAGAAATTTCCAAAAATGGAAAGTTTTCAAAATAGGATCCCGTTTTGAAAACCTTCCATTTTTTGGAAACTTCCAATTTTTGAAAACTTTCCATTTTTGGTAATTTTCAAAACGGGATCCCATTTCATAGAACCATATTTTTTATGAAACGGGATCTCGTTTTAAAACGGGATCCCATTTTTTAAATTATGAATTTTTGGGCAGGTTTTTGGCTTTTTTTTTGTTCGAGAAATGGCTTAGGGACTCGAATCTAAGCTTTGGACCTGGTTTGACCTACAACTTGAAGGTCCTGTTAATGTCACAGGAAAATAGTGACTTTGGACATATGTCTGAAGACCTATTTTGTAGAATTTTTTTATGAAATTAAAATCCATTATAAATGAGACAGTGCAGATTCCAAATATGTATTTTTTTAATAATTTGATTAATTTTTCTATTTTTCAATTAATTTCTAATGAAACTAGTCCATAAACTTGAATTATTAGGTTTTTTTAGTATTTTAATAACTTTTGATCAACATAACATTTTGACGAACGGATTGCATGAGAACAAACTTCAGACAATTCTTTTCAATTTAAAAAAAAAAAATCAAAAAATGATAAATTTAGGTCATCTTATGCGTGTCATACACGACAATTTTTCCAAATGACAAATATGCCTAATAAAAATTTAACAAAAAAAAAAATTCAATAAAAAATTACAAAAAAATATCAAAACAAGCTTCAGTGAGTCACAAATCTTTTCCCAAAAGGATTTAGAAAAATATGATAATTTAGGTCAAAATATAGATGTCGTACACATGCATGGTATGGTATAAAAAAGTGACTTTTAAACAGTGGTTTTTAGAAACGCCTATTGAAACTCAATTTTTACAATCTGGGTATTGAAATAAATTACATATTTGGAAACTAGACTCTGAGTACTACATTTTATGATTAGTGACCTTTTTGAAGATTCCATCTCTAAGTGCTTCAAATTTTAAGGTCAAATGTGTCAAATTTTGAAAATCAGGGAAAACACTTCCACTTCTTGCACACACCCTAATGCAAAGGCTAAATGGACCTAAAAATATTCTAGGGTGGATAGATACTAAATTATGTCAAAAATGCAATTCCAAATTATAAGGGTATGTAATTTTTGAAATTATAACCACCATTGGTGAAAAAAATTCTTGCACACTCAAAAAATATCATGCATATATGCACAACATAAGATATATGAAGCATACTATATAACAACCAACGATGCAATATCCATAACTTGATATCAATGCTACATCTACTAAAATTCATCTAACTCAAGAATGAGTCAAATGATAGATGTATATTAAATTAAAAATTGGTGAACTTGATGAATATATATATAATCATGTCAGTGTGAATTTTCATGCTAAAATCTATATTGAATGCAATTCCAATATATATGATGTATGCCCTAAATATCCCTAAAGGCTCTATCACAAACATCCATAATTTGCTTAGATATTTTCTTTGGGAAGACAACTTGTACAAAAAGAAAAACCTAGCCCTTATGGCTTGGGAAAATGTATGTAGACTCAAATTTCAAGGAGAATCTGTTATTTGAAGATTGGAAACTTAGAATAAAGCACTAGGAGCCAAATTAGTATGGAGATTGTAAGCAAACTCAAAATAAAAATGATATAGAATTATGAGATATAAATACCTAGATTGTATGGATAACAAAAAGAAACTTTACTTTATCCAATCTTCCTTTAGGATCTAAAATGTGGAACTTCCTATCCTGCTATTGGGAGATTATTCTCCCTCATCTTTCTTGGGTGATCCATAATGTTGAAAAGGAACTCTTTCGAGAGGACTCTTGGAATGGTCACAAACTCCTTCATCAAATTGGTAATTGGAATGATTTAGAAATCTACTTAAAACAACATTGGGGAACAAAAGTTAAGGATTGTTTTCAATTGGACTATACTACCTTTCCTCAAAAAATAAAATGGACACCTACAGATTCCCTCCCTTTCCCCAATGAAAAATAATATTTTTAAGGAGGAACTCAACAAAAGGATTATTTACTATTCTTATCAAGAAGATGAAATAGTTTGGATTAAATCCAAAACAAGAAAATACCTAGTTAAAGGGGGCTAATTCTCTTTATCTAAAGCAAACTTACAAGATCACTAGCCTTCAAATCCCTGTTGGAGCTCTCCATGTCCCCAAAGGTAGGTGATTTTGCATGGTTAGCCCTCAATAATAGAATCTTAACTAGAATGAGGCTTTACAAACTTGGCATCACTGCTCTCTTCCTTTGTGTTCTTTTTCGAAAGTCATATGAAGATACAAATCATCTTCTTCTAAATTGCAGTTTCAGTCAATCGTGTTGGAAGTGGTTACAAGCTAAATTGGGTTGGTATGGTCCCCTTCACAACTCACACTCCAAGAACTTTCAAAATTAGCCTTTTATGTATAAAGAATCTACGTATTCATGTATCAAGGTTTTAAGCCCTTCCATTCACATCTAGAAAATTTGACTAGAAAAGAACAACATAATCTTCAAAAAGAATATATATCGAATATTAAAATGATAATCTGAAAGATTGAAAAATATATTCCAGAAACTACTATGATTTATTTGTTTAATTTAAACAAATCATTTTTGTTGGGACAATTATATTCAAGACAACTGGAAATTTCTAAAACCTCCTCCACTAAATGATGCTTTAAACAAAGTTGGTAGCAAAATAAATAGGAGCATGGTTAAATGGGTGGCTCCTCCACCAAACATGGTGAAACTAAATTTTGATAGCGCTTTTTAGAGGAAATCGAGGTAAATCAGGAGGTAGAGCTATTTTGAGGGACATGGTTATTGCTACAACATGTAAAAAACTTCCTTCACAGAAATTAATGCTCTTCTTTTAAGTTTGGAATTGATTGTTCAAAAAGGAATATAGTATTTGCTTATTAAAAGTGACTCCATGGTCATAATCAATATCCAAGCTAGCGCTCCAATGGCACACATATCCCAAGCAAATGTTTTTGGTACTAACATACTTGTTTTAAATGTGCAGGGTACCTTTCAAGCATATGAAATCTCACTCAAATCCTTTATCTCTCATTGCATTGTTTTCTCTTCTCAAGCACCCTCCTCCTACTCCAGTTTCTAGTATGAAGCTTTTTATTTCCCCCAACTTCAATTATGACAAAATCTTCAGCGATGAACACAATAACTCTCCCTCTTCCAAATAGTCACCCTCTATAGAGGTTTTTTGGAAATCTTTCCTCCTTTCAGGCACTATATTTTTTGGACAATCTGCTTATCTTATAAATTAGGCTCTTAATATCTATAATTTTTTCTACTGTTGATTTTCTCTTACTGCTTATCTCTGCTATGTATCTTTGTTGATATCATATGGTGATTTGTTCTTTAATGCATATGTTGATACTGTATCTCTATATGTTATGTAACCTGGTAATTTAATCTCTGTACAAGTATGGGGCTCCCCATCTTTATCAAAAAGAAAAAAAAAAGAAAAAAAAATTAGTGAAGATGTAAAATTGTAGAGTGCAAGCATATATAAATCTACACAAATAAACTTAGATACATAATTTATATATTTCGATAGGAATTTACAAGAACATTATCAACAATTACAAGAATAGTTCCAAAACAGAAATTGAGTTCAGTCATATATCAATCCACATACACAAATCCAAAATACATTATCGGAAATTAAAAAAAATATATCATTGAGAAGTAAAATATAGTATTCAAATCTAAAACACAAAATGATAAACATAATCCATGATAAATAGTGGTGATAAAGGACCCACAACTACATAGCATACTGTATGTATATATATGTATGTGTATGTGTGTGTGTATGTATATATATGTATGAATGGATATATGTGTATATGTATGTATATATGCATGCATATATGTATGTATGTTATATACATACATATATGTATGTATGTATGTATATGTGTATAAATGTATGTATATGTGTATATATGTATGTATATGTATATATACATACATATAAATACATATACATGCATATATACATAAATGAATAACATTTCATCACACTACATTGATTAATTACCACTTTAAAATCTAGGAAGTGATAATCATACGCCACCTTTGATTTAGACTTTGACACTTTAGAACTAACTTTATAAAATTTTAAAAGTGAAAAATGCCTAATTTTGTGCCTTGAATTAGGGGACCCATTTAATATTTCAAAAATATTACCTCGCCACCCCTTGGCACATTAAAACATTAGCAATGTTTTTAAAAAAAAATAATTTAAACATAGTGGAATCAGCAGTTCAACTTCTCCACAAGCCAAATGACAGTATCGACGCCACAAGTGCATATGACCTCTAAGAGCCATGAAACTTTCAAAAGATTGTAATCAATTATGTAGATCCTTATAATGTTGCCAAAAATTACACAATAAACGTAATTTTCAAGGATCCTTTGTAAATGGGGTCCTTCGGCAAGGCAGTTAAAAAATTTCTGGTTCAGACCTCAAAAATTCTCCAATCAACGTGAAACTAAAGCTAGAGGCTAGTGAAGGAAGATAAACAACTAGGTTGTTGCTTGAATAGTGATATTTGAAACTTTTTATGAGACCTTATGGACCTACTTGCAAATGGTGACACATTAAAATTTGGCTCAAAACGTGCTTCAAAACCACAAAACTGGGTTTATATAATCTCCATGAAATATAAAAACTATGTGCCAAATAGATTTTCATGATGAACCCTAGATTGAAAAATTTTAATGCCAAAAGCTTTGAGCTAAGTAGACACCATGGGGCTCAAAACCAAGCTTATGTCACCAATTCAAGGATGATCAAGCACTAGGAATAAAGAAAATTTCTAGGTGTTTACAAGATCAATGCACACATCATATTAAATCATATAGATAAGTTTCATTGTGGAAATGTGTGTTTTTTATTAGAGGTAAAAAATGGGTTTTGAAGGGGCTCGGAGCCCTTTACATTAGAAAGCAGCTGAAATAAAAGATAACAACATTAAACCAAATAATAGCCCAACAACAGCGACCCATCAGCAATAAAATAGCCAAAAAGGAGGACCAACCAACAACACTACATGTTTTTCAGAATATTTGTCACCTCCACGTGGCAGTCTATAGCTTTATGTGCATCTTCAAAAACATTAGAACTATCCTTCCCAAAAGCCCCACCCTAAGCTTTAGTTTTATTCATAGTCCTAGCTCCAAGACCATCTGTATTTACCTCTGAAATCAAAACAATACATTTCTCACCACCCTTCCCAATAGTAACATCCTCCCCCATCTGCTTACCAGCAGCAACAACCTCAACATCATGGGAACTTTCTTTTCGCTTCTTAGCACTAACCACAGGAGAAGTAACAGCAGTAGACTCATATTTACCAGCAATTTTATGACCCTCCCCTCCTCTCATCACAGAATCCCAAAATTTCCCCATTTGATCCTCAAGAATGAGGATTCTTCCTTCCATATTCTGCTTCATTTTGAGGGTTTCCTCCGCAACAGTGTCTGCCACAATATTTAAGGAGTCAAACAACTCATCTATCTGATTCTGAATAGATGACCCCTCAGCCTTGTTAACCATTCCTCTAACTCTAACATTTGTTTTATTGAGTTCGTGGAAAAACCATTTAAAAATCTTAAACAGAACAATGGACCA
>VDFB02271358.1:317353762-317431262 GCA_007258455.2 Sequoia sempervirens | reverse complement strand
ATGATATTTTGTCAATCAATGACAACAATGTCATTAAACCTCGACCACTGCAATTGGATTTGAATTTAACTCTGAAAATCGACTGCAACACCAAAAAATGCCACATTAAACTGAAATCAAACCAAAATTGATGGAAACCAAGTCAAACTATTGTTGGTGGATGCAGATTGCTTATTCGCCCGGGATGCTCCTGCAGCATGAATTGAAAAGAACTTTTCAAAAGTAAAGAATGATATATTTATATCCCAAACTACACGAAACATATGTTGAAAACTCATGCCACATATACATTGATGTATAGTATGTGAATGATTAAATTCAACATTGGACTTGAAGTAATTAAGTTACCTAAGATGGATATGATAAGGAATAGTATCCTCTTTTGTATGTGATGTTACCAATAGGTAGATTATTATACTAGGAATCTTATTTGTTCCTTACATTTGATTTATCAACTATACGATTTTAATTAAATTTAGATTACCTCAAAGGAGATTATTCATGTTGTAAGGGTTATTACCTAGCATAAATAGAATGTATTTATTCCTCAAATATAGAATGGATATTTTCTAGGAACCTAAGGTGGGTTAATTTATTCAATCTCATAATGAAGATCAAAGGAAGACTATTTAAGACTAGTTAATAATATAATTCTATAATGAAAAAAATTAGGAAAACATAGTTATATTGTCATATTTACCCATCTTGAATATTGTAACTTCATATTTTTTATTTCCATGACATATGGTAATTGGAAACATGAGAGAGTGGATGGGTCCTAGATATGAAGACTAGAGAATAGTAAGTAAATTAGCCTACAATATATGTGTAGTATAGTGTAGTATATAAATACTTTGGTCAAAGTTCAATCAATGTGTGTGAACTAGATTGTTTGTATTATCTACCAAATCATGTTATTATATTGACTTTATATACATTTAGAAAGACTTCTATGAGCATCAGTACATGAATTCTTAGATGTCTATATAAACATTTCGCACCAGAATCCTTCATGCTCTTTGGTTTCATACTGCTAGATCATTTGTGAAGGTTCAAGCTTCTCCAATTGGGAGAAGATTGTAAAATAATTTATCTTTGTGCTTGAGTGGTGTAAAAGAGTGGATTCACTACTCTCGAGACTCGGGATAGAGAGAGTCTACAAGAAGCAAATAGCCCTCAGTTACCTCAAAAAATAAAGCTCAGGTGACAAGGTAGAAAATAAATAGTATTTGAACAACTTAATTAAATGAACACTAAACTAATAGGGGCAAGAATGATAAAATTTCTTAATAACAAGAACTGATGATAAGATTACAACCTATAATTTATAGAAACAAAAACTTTAAAACTCATAGATTTTTCCCCTAGAAGGGTTAAGCCTCGACCATGGACAATAATGTGCCACGGGGACGTCTGTACCCCATGCTATTGTCCATATCAAAATAGTGAGTAAAACCTTCAAATTTGCAACGTTCAGCTCTTCAAGTTTGTACATTTGCACACAAGATGAAGAGGGGAAAATATTGGGGTTGTTTTAGGGCTTGCCTTAGTCAAACCCCTATTTTGGTGTTTCCACCTCCACGAACAGCTAGATAGATAAAGATAGACAAAAAAATATGAAATGTAAAGACATTTGATAGAAACAAACCCCATTGTGGAGGAGAGCCCCTATCACGAATTTAACAGATGAGACAAATAGATGATAGTAAATTGATGAGACAAATAGACAAGACAGTGTTACCAATAGCTCTCATGGCTCCCCTCTTGGCTTGATAGATGTGATATGCTAGCTTGCAATAGAGCCTTGACTATTGTTGTGATGGAAATTTTCCAGAGCTTCACTAGAGAGGATGAGAAAGAATGAGAAGAATAAAGTAGATTGAGAGATCAAATGAGAGAGAGTGAAAATGAGAGTGAAAAGAGGAGTTTTATGAGGTTGCAAAGGTAGGAAGAGTCGTTACATCCATGTTTATGCCATGATGACATGTGTCATAGGAAAGGGACTTGAAATATTCTCATTTGAATCTCAAAAAATTTAGGGACGCTAGCACGTCATAGGGACGTTCATGCATCGCTCAAGTGTCCTACTCAAAACTTTGCAAGAATAAGGCATGTCTAGGCTTTTAGTGCTTCATCGTTGTCACCTATGAAGTCAAAATCATGAAATTTTGACTTATAGGTGTGAACCCTCAATCTATGTACCTGCAAAACAAAGAGATTAAACACCTTAAGTTAGATATTGCAAGTATAAACAAAGATTCCCCATGGAATCCATTTACAATTCAAACTAGGAATGAAAATATGCAAGAACACAATACAAGAGATAAAACAAAGATGAAATCCTAATTTAAATAGCAAACACTTGATCCCATGGGGGAATTGGTGCCAATTTGATGTGGAAATTTGGCCCTTTCCCAATTCCTATGATTGCAAGCTTTGATATGTAGACTTGATGAAGAGATTTGATCCACTTTTGATGATGAATGATGAGGACTCCAAGCCAAATCTGCAAAAGAACCTAGCTAAGAACTTAATGGTGTGAAACTTGATAGATATTTGAGCATGGTAACTTTACTCAAATTGTGGATGATAAAATGAGGAGAGGAGCTCTTCATTTATAGGATTTCAAGATGGATGAAAGTCCAAATTTGAGCAATGTGGGACTAACTTTCATCCAATGATATGGTGCCACTTGTCAAGCTATGAATGGATGATGGTTGTGCAAGATTTGGGGTTTGTGCCAATAAATGTCAATATTTGAAATTCAAATTTGTTGAAATGACATGTAAGAGGGAAGGGAAAATGCAATAAATGCCACTTGGCTCAAGGCAAAGGATATGTAAGAGATCTTAAATGCCTTGTTGGATGTACATGTTGACTTGGAATTTTTGAATTCAAATTGAGAGAATATTCCAAAAGATGCCATGTGAGGAAAATAGGGATTTAATAAATCAATTAAATCTATTTTCATGTGCAACTTGCATTATCTAGAGGATGTGACATGAGATTAGATTAAATTAATCAAGGGTTAATTAATTTAATAGGAGATTAGATGATGTGACTTATTTGACTTGATTTATGGATTTATTTAAATCAGATAAGAGAGGAATATGATAAGAGGTTAATTAAATAAAGATTTTGATTTATTTAATTAAAAGGGATGGTGTTAGATTAAATCAAATAAGGTTTTAATTTATTTAATTTAATAGATAGACTTTAGAGATTTAATCAAATAAATTAATTATTTAATTAAATAGGGATAATTAGATCAGATGGATTGATTTAATTAACAAAGGAAAGTGACTTAATTAGACAAAATAATTTATTTAATTAAGAGACGAATATTGATGAATTTAATCAGATAAGGGAATTTGATTAAACGGTTAGACCGAGGGATGATTTAGGAAGAAACGATGTTAGTAAGTCAGGATCATATGCACAATGTCAATCAGTATATTTTTGATGTCTACAATAGGTTTTCGTCATTAATATGGTGGATTCTCATAAATGCAACAGGCTAGATGCGCAAGTGTGAAATTTCTATGAGGTGCAATTTTATGACACTACATTTTCCCCCACTTTAGTGAGTTAAATTTTGCGGAAAAATTAGCTACACTAAAGTAGTTAAGAAGACATAAATACTAAAACTAAAATTTTGAAAATTTTGTACAGATTTATGTGAAAAAGGATATTGTAGATGTCATAGAGGTTGAGCAGACGAATGTTGATGATTCCTGTAGTGTTCAAGCTCAATGAGAAACTGTAGTGCCTAATGTGAAGTTTCATTCTGCAAAATTCACAATCGGGTCAATTTCAAAAATTAGAAGAAGCTACCATAGTGAGAAGCATACCAAAAGGTAAAATTCAAAAATATACCTTATGACACTGTGATAGTCCTATGGCAATATGCCGAAAACACCATGATGGATGCAAATAATTTGATAATATATACAGGCAATAAAAAAACATGTACAACAAACTAAAATCAAACTAGGATTATGCACTTAAGAAAAAATCGATGATTCGAAAGAAAAATATGATAAAGAGGTTAATAGATCCCCCCTCCTATTTTTTCCCCTAGCTAGGTGGGGTGAAAATAGGAAGGATGGAAGGAGCACTTTCACTACAAAAAATGGGAAAAAATGAGCCTATATATGTCACGTGGGCCCATGGAAGGGTCATTTTTAGTATTCACAATAAGGACTTTGTTGACTTTTAGAGAAAGTTTTAACAAAATGCCTCACAGATGCGACTTTGTACCTTTGTAGATCGACCAGCTATGCACCACTATGGCAAGGGGCAACCCACCTGACGAGGTACACAAAAAATTTCCACCCAACTAGTCATTTTAGTCCTTTTTTTTAGCTTTTTAGTTTTCCTGAGCAATGCAGGAATCCAACTGACGCACCAACATCATTCAACTGTTGTTCAGATTTGGACGCCATCATGTCATGTAGATGTTTGTGGGGCATGTTGTAGTCTCAGAGGCACATTTAGGAACTTTAGAGAATTTTTGATGATGTAGAGTTAGAATGTAGATTTTTTTGACATGAGATTTGCATGCTTTTTCAAGAGTGGCTTGAGATGAGGGAGCATAGTGGTGGGACCATTCTGTCATTGTTGCACAATGATATTAGCGCTAATAACTATGGCCTACTATAGCACTGTTGAACACCCAAAATACTGAGAGCAGGGTGAATCAGTATTCCTAAAAACCATTTAATCACTAAGCATCCAAATAACATAGCATAAACAACCCATAGCACATACAACACATGAAAACCAAAATTTTATGTGTAAAACCCAAAGTGGGAAAACCATGGTGAGGATTATCTCACAATATATTATCACCAGTCATAAAATATTGTAGAAGGGCTCACTACCAGGTGGACTCACTGTCCAAGTGAACTCACCGTTCATAGAGAAAAGTAAGATAGAGAAAATGTCTACACAACCAAGATTTGAATTGATACAAAATGCATATGTCATATGTTGAATTCAGTTCCTTTGAAGCTCAAGATCCTGACCCAAAACACTTCACCTGATACAAAATACAAATCTCTACTTAGTATTACATTCGCACAACCTTTTCTCAATCCTCTGCAATTTTTTTCATTTTTGCTTGTATTTGGATCACATCTCTATCATAATCATGTTATCACAAGCTCAAAATGATCTTCTATATATATCACCATCGTTGCAAACATTAATTAGGTTAGCCTAATTAGATGTCTCCTAAGGTAATGCAAAACATGCCTTGTTGGCACCCAATTCAAATTAAATTACCTTTGTGCCACAACACATGTGATATAGGTCATCATGGACCTATAATAGCTCCCTCTTACATTCACATGACATCATTAAACTGGGTGATCCCACAATACTGGTTTACAATTTTCGGGAGATCCTATTTTTTGTTGAAATCACATATTTTTAGAAAATCTAATAATTTAAGCCTTGAAAAGTTCCATTTAAAGGATTCCAATTGAAGAGGGTTTGATCGAACCACCTTAGATCAAACCCCCTTGGATAGAACCTCACTAGTTTTAAACCATACCTATAACGGAGTCTCCTTTACACCTATCAAAATGTTGATAAAAAACCACTTTTGATTTACCTTTTGGGGGATCAAATGAATTCATTTAAAATTTATTTTTGTAAGTATGTAGTCCTTATTATAAGCTTCCCAAAAAGTATAATTTTAAATAAATTTAATTTTATTATTATATTTACTTTTTATTTCTTATGAATATAGGTTTTTCACCAAAAATCAAACTCTTTGTTCTGCACGTGTAGAAATAGAAAATTATCAAAAAAAAATATTGAAAAATATGAGTGCACCAAATATTGAAGTCCTTGATCCAGTAAAAAAAATTGAATTTTGATACATACAAAAAAAGTTACGTGTTATACAGTCCGCCTATGTCTGAATTGTAATTGGTTTGACTTTGAAACTTGATTAAGGAAAAAGTATTCAATAAAACACTATGAAACCAATTGGAAGCACTAGATATTGTAGTTACTAATCTAAATTCGAAAAAATTAGAATTTTATTCTTCATGGGAAAAAAGTTATGTGTTATACGGTGAGTGTCACTCCTTAAAAATGTTGTTTACTGAAAAAAAATAGTTTTCGAAGGAGATGGAAAAAGAAGTGCAATTTGATTTCAAAAAAAATGAAAAAAATATATTTAGAATCTACAGAAAAATGTCACAAATCACTAGTTTGCATCATCTTCAAATTCCTCACGGTTTAGCTGCTATAGGTGCCCAAAAATGAAGATTTAGTTAGAAAAAATTATTTCAGTGTCCAGTTTGGCCAAAAATTGTAAACCAGTATTGTGGGATCACCCAACTCTACAAACCTTTACATGTTTTTGGTCGGCTAGGCATAGGACTTAAAAATAATAATTCAACTAATCGCCAATCATAGGACACGTGGATCTCAAAATATCATGCCATCTAGAAATCTCAATGCACAGACACCTGTAAACATTTTCCCAAAACCGCAAGTGCTAACACAAATTTGCAGAGGAGCATGGACAAAATAGGTCATACTCATTACACAAAAAACTGATGAAACCTTATATACTGAACTTTTGTCACTTGCAACTTTTGAACCATTTGACTAGACCAATTGAAATTCTGAATTTTGATGCTACTAACATCCACAAACAACATATTGGAATCGCAGAAGTAGATCTGTACATGCAATGGAATGCAAACCAATCTGTGGAGGGCACAAAGAGAAAAAACTATTGGTGTAGATACATAGTAGAAGTGCTAAACTGTGAATAAATTCCTCTATGCAGAATATTCTCCATACCATTCTAACATCCACCATGTAGTGTTGACATCAATGAAAACAAGCAACTTCTCCATTCTTTCAACAAGAATGCTAGGCTCTAGTGAGTTTATACCATGTCAAAGATTTGCTTCCACACCCCTATGCTAATGTCACTCATGTAGAGGTGGGGATGTTAATACTTCTACATTTCATCTCCCGACTGAGGAGATGAAAGTGACATTGGAGGATGTATACCAGATCCTTCAGCTACCCATCCACGGAGATTAGGAGGCATATGATGAGGGTAGGATGGCCCAAGATGCTCAAGCTGCATAGTACTACCTCAGTTGCATAGTATCGAAGGACACAACCAGACATATCTACATGTGATAGCTAGAGCAAGGGCGTGTGGTGATGCCACTGGTGTGGTAGGTGATGATTGTGATCATCGCGTCATGGGTTGTGATGGATGGGAAAGGCTTGCACCTGCACAGGGGCCTCATCCATTGCATCTATTCCATGGAGTAGAGTATAGTATACAATTGGGGTCAGAGCATGTTTGCACATCTCTATCATGACCTTGGGTGATATTTCCATTATGAGTACCACAATCTTACAATCTACATGCTACTTCAGGTGTGAACGTTTGAGTACATCTGGTGAACAAGGCTAATCAGGTATCCCCTGGGCTTGTTCTTGGGAAAATTTGTATCAACCTTGCAATTACATAAGGTACTATTGATACATCAGCGACCGGGGTTGTGGGGGGCTTTCCCCCCTACGAGGAGTTTGAGGGCAACGTACCCTGACAAGGGCTTGTGGGCAGCGCCCTTGAAAGGAGAATTTTGATTATATTTTATTATTGTAAGTCTAGACCATTCATCATTAGGTATTATATTTGACAGATGAAATTTTATTAGCTTTACTTTCCCTAGAAGGCAACCCTATTTTATGAGGGTGTTGTATTACGATTGTGTATTATGATGTGTTCTAAGAGTTCCATAGCAGTTGTGTTGCCTCTAGATCTCTAGTTGGTGATACTCCTATGAGAAACTTGTTCTACAATTATATTGTAATCTTTGTGATTTATGTAATATATGGGTGGCTTTTGGAGTGTCGAGTTTTTCTCCCGAAAGGGTTTTCCCCACATAAATCATTGTGTTGTGATATGCATGTTATTTATGTTTGTTTTTGTTTAAGTTTTTGTAACTATTAAATATTTGTAAAGTTTTGCATTATCCTCCTCTCAATATTAGTGTAGGAAGTTGCTTCGATACCTTAGCTTCCTTACACCTATCGCACAAGACTCCTCAAGTTCACATGTAGCCCCCGGTACGCAATTAATGGTATGGTGATTTGCAGTTTTGGCGACAACACATATATGCATTAGTGGCACAGGATATTGGATGACACCTTTATAGGTGGATGGGGACCTAGTCATCTAACATAAGGTAGCTACATAGGATGCAGTGTGATCAACTCCTGGCTAGGTGGTCAAACCATATTATTGTCCCATACTACTAGCATCAAGTTGCCTATCAGTTCAAGTAGGTGCAAGCAACCCTCTAGTGGCTCCTATGTATCTACAGTCACACAAGAGCACAAAATGAGCAAGATACTAACCCAATCCAACAATCATTGATGACACACTCAACAATGACTATGGATTGGATGATGACCATTCAAAGGCCTTCGCAACCAATGGCGTTGACATTACAGTTGGCTTTGCTAACTAGTGGCTGATAATAGGTTTGACCCCAATTTTCCTAGCAGGCACCTCCATAGGATATGATGGTCTTAGGGGTCAAGAGGTGAGGGTCCCGATAGAGGGAGGCAATAATCCAAGGTAGGGGCAATGAGTGGCATCACCGATACATGCTCCATTCATCTCAATGACACTATTGACCACCTAGGCGGTTGTGCCCCCTACAATAGGGTTGATCGTAGCTCCACACCTAGATCCACATTAGTGGGTTAGGGACCCATCTACAAGTATGATACATGCTTTTTTTTGTTTTAGTTATTTCATTTCACATTTTCTCATATATATGTGTGTGTGTGTGTATACTTTGATGATATGGTATTGATATTGACTATTGTCTTTGTGGTTGCAATGCTCACATAGGAATTTTTTGATTTCATCAGGTGGTGTATCTCACAGGAAGCCCAAGCCATCCAGATCTAGGGGTCAGTCCTCAATGCCTACAAGCCTCCCTCAGCAGGGCACCATTCCCACCTATTTGAGCTTGTAGCACGTCTAAGTATGGCCTATAAGGAGACACAGGTAGAGGTAGTTTAGTGAACCATTGAGCTTACCACAATGACCAAGAAGTGGGACCAGTGGGCTACAAAGCTCCTTATTGTGTTATCCGAGAAAGATCAGGTCATGACATGGGTAAAGAGTTTCAAGGCAGAATGTAATGCCCTAGAAAGCCAATTCAATGACCTCAAGAGGTAGGTAGAGGCAATGAGGATATCACCCCCTGGTCCTCAAGATCCTCGGGTGTAGCAAATTAAAGATGAGTTGTGGAAGGCCCAGGAGTGAGAGGCTTCTCTATAGGAGTGTATCATGCAACTATAGAAGGATGTGATAGGCCTTTGAGGAGAGATCTAAGGACTACAGTCACAGAGCATGTCTATGTCATGGTCTCATTGATCACACTCATATGCATCGATCCAACACCCTCCTCCATTACTGCCACTACCAGAGGGATTAGGGAGCCATGCACCCAAGGGCTAAGAGCCATATTTTGTATACCATATCATTTTTTATATATAGATTCATATACAAATATACAAACACCACATTTTGTCACAGTGGTGTGATACATTTACAAGATATTTTTGATATATATATAATATTTTTGGATCAACGTCATAGTTTTCTTTATGTGTACTTTTTCATGTACCATTATATGATGGATATATGCCTATGGATGTATGTTTACATTAGAAGCTATCATGATTTAGTAAACACACATTAGATGTACGTTTAATTAAATACAATGATGATATAACTGCCTAACCAAAAGAGCTATTCAAACATAATGCATGGATACATAGCATAATAAATAAAACACATGTATACTAATTCCTAATTAAATAAATTAATTATATACACATGCTTATATCATAACACAAACTAAGAAAATAATGTGTTATTGAAGAAATTTCATAGCACAAGGGGTTGTGATCCTTGGAGAGGAACGAGTGTCATTTGCATGCCACATAGACCTTATGCATAGTCTCGACAGAGATGCATTGCATTGACCGGTTCTTTTAGAGGCATACCATCCATAGACAATAGTCCATATGCACCAGAACTATACACAAAGATCATTATGTAAGGACCTAATCAATTAGGGTTGAACTTCCCCTTTTGATTAGGTGGCTCATTCACATTTCTCTAATTCTCATAGAGAAGAAGATCACCTACCTTGAATGTGTGAGAAAGAACACCTTGATTGTAATGTTTAGAAATGGATCTTTGATAAGCTTGGAGATGTTTGAGGGTCTACAATCAGCACTCATTGAGCAACTCAAGCTAGTTTAAGCATTTGGCATAGTAAGTGTCATCATCAATTAATCCTTTAAGGGAAACTCGCAAATATAGAATTTCCAACTCTAAATGCATGATAGCCTCGACACCATACACAAGGTTGTATGAGGTTGTACCAGTAGCCATACAGACACTTGTGCAATAGACCCACAAGGCATAAGTCAACTAAGTATTCTAGTATTTATCGTGTTTATTTATTATTTTTCAAAGAATTGACTCAAGAGTTTTATTAGAAACTTCAACTTGGCCATTAGATTGAGGATAATGAGTTGTATAAAATCAATGTTGGATATGAATTTTTTCTAATAATTTCTTTACCTCTTTGTTCTTAAATGAAGTATCATTTTCAAAAACAAGGGTAGAAGGAAATCCAAAGCGAGCAATGATATTGTTTAGAAGAAAACTACAAATTGCTTCTGCATTAGTGGATCGAAGTGGAATAGCTTCAACCCATTTTGTAAAGTAATCAATATCTATAATGATGAAGGTATGTCCTTTAGAAGAAGGAGGTGATATTTTTCCAATAATATCCAACCCCCATTTTGTGAATGGTCTAGGAGAGGTATAATTTTGAAGTTCTTGTGTAGGAGCTCAAATGATATTACTATGTTGTTGACATTGAAGAAACTTCTTGAAAAAGGAAAAGGCGTCTTGCTCCATTGTTTTCCTATAATATACCATATCAAGAAGTTTACACACTAAGGATTTACCACCAAAATGTTCGCCCCTAGAGCCTGAATGAGCTTCTTGAAGGGCAAGGGGTACTTAAACCTTAGTTAGACATTGAATAAGAATACCATCATAGGATTTTTAATAAATAACATCAGATAAGATAATATATCTAGTTGAAAGCTTTTGTATCTAAGTATGAGTGTTTTTAGTCACATCATCAGGAAAATCTCTAGTTCTTAGATAATTATAAATGTGAGAACACCATTCCCCTGAATCTACATGAGCACACATGAGACTATCAGGTTTAGGTTGATCTGAGACAGTAGGAGAGATGATAATTTGAACCATAAAGTGGTACTCTTCTACACCATCATCTTAGGGTACAAGGGAGGTTACACTCGCCATTACATCAATGTGGCGATTTTCTCTCCTAGGAACATTGTCTATCATAAAAGAAGAGAATCAATCAAGTATAAATCCAAATCCCAATATTAAGATAGCTTACTTTGCTTAGCCTGATACATTCCCATGATTCGGTTCACAAAAAGTTTGGAATCACCATGAATGTGAATATGTTTAATGCTTAATGTCATCACAACATGTAAGCTAGCAATAAGGTTTTTCATACTCAGTGATGTTATTAGTATAATGGAATTCTAATTGAAAGGATAGAGGAATCAGCTTTCTTTTGGGTGAGATTAAAACCACACCTGCCTCAAAACTGGTTTGACATCTCAATCCATCAAAATACATTTCCCACATGGGTTCATGGTCTAGTGTAAAGATTTTTTCATCTAGAAATAAATCCAAATTAGGGGGGAATGGGATGGGCAAGATTCCACCAACTGATCGGCAACCACTTGTCCTTTAATTTTCCTTTTGAGTTATTAACTTGGTATCAAACTCAAAGAGAAACATTACCCATTTCACCAATATTCTCGAGAGATCAATTCTAGTAAATAATTATTTAAGCATATCACATTTTACAATTACATGGGCTTCTACATGGAAAAGATAGTGTCATAACCTCTGCATTGCAAAAAAAAGAGTGATACATTGTTTCTCTATGGCAGAATATTGAGTTTCATAATCAACTAGGATATGACTAATGTAGTAGACCACTCTTTATTTACCACCATCATCATGTTGAGCCAATAAAGTTGCTAAACCATGAGGCGACACAGAGATATAAATTAGAAAGGGTCTATCTTGCATGGCTGAAATCAAAATAGGAGGATTGGCCAAATAACTTTTGATTGACTCAAAAGCTTTGTTACACTCATCATCCCATCAAAAATAGACATCTTTCTTCGACAAAGATAGCTTTCATATTTTTGTACAGTGAGACAACTTTTTTCCATTTAGATCACTGAGATGATAAATGTCATTGTTTTTCTTGCTTTGTTATGCAATTAGTTCACCAGTGCTAGATTCCCTGATTTCACAACCTTTAGCACTAAAAGATAGCTTGTAGCTTGTCACACATCTAACTGACACACTTAACAAATTGTGCTTTAAACCTTCAAGATACAAAACATCATATGTCTTTGTTCTACCACCATCAAGAATTAAAGTAACCTTACCAGAGATTTTAGCAATTGAATTATATCCAAGGTCACTGAACCACCTTCAAATTTCTTGAAATTCATGAACTTACACTTATCTCTAGTCATATGGCTAGAGAAACCAGTGTCTATGATCCATAGGTTCTTCTCCTTTTGAGCATGTAGCGTAGTTTGAGCAATCATTGATTTTTCAGACTTCTTCTCTTCAAGAACCTTCTTCCAGGCCTTTCCCGATTCATGACTTCTACTCTTTGATTGTTTTCTCCCACTTTATGGCAAAGGATAACTCACAAAATTGCTTTTACAGTTCCTTGCAATGTGTGAAAAAATTGTTACTCTTGAAACAAATGATATAAAAATTATACAGAGGGGCAAATGCATTATTGCTAACAAAATTATTTCTTCTTATCGGAGCACTTCTACATTCAACAGCCTCATGCCCAAAATTATTGCAATTAAAACAATAACCAGAGAAAGGAAAATTTGACCTAATATTATATCCCTATCTTCTGGATCTTCTTCCTTTTTTTTCACTTGAGTAGATCCATCATTGCATCTCATGCTTTCATCAGTACTTGTCATGGTTCTTTCAGATCTTGAACTTCCAAAGCCTATCACTTCTGGACTTACCTTAGTATTGAGTTCAAGGGATCTCTTTCTGACTTGATCCCTAGGAGGATTTTTAGGAGGCTCATATCCTTCGACAATTGACATCCATATATCTATTATTGGGTGATCCCACAATACTGGTTTACAATTTTTGGCCAAACTGGACACTAAACTGATTTTTTCTAACTAAATCTTCACTTTCAGGAACCTATAGCGGGTAAACCATGAGGAATTTGAAGATGATACAAACAAGTGATTTGTGGCATTTTTTCTGTAGATTCTAAATATATTTTTTTCAAATTTTTTGGAATCATATTGCACTTCTTTTTTCATCTCCTTTGAAAACTAGTTTTTTTTAGTAAACATTTTTAAGGAGTGAGGCTCGCTGTATAACACATAAGTTTTTTTCCATGAAGGATAAAATTTTAATTTTTTTGAATATAGATTTGTAACTACAATATCTAGTGCTTCCAATTAGTTTCATAGTGTTTTATTGAATATTTTTTCCTTAATCAAGTTTCAAAGTCAAACCAATTACAACTCAGACATAGGTGGACCGTATAACACATAATTTTTTTTGTATGTATCAAAATTCAATTTTTTTTGTTGGATCAAGAGCTTCAATATCTAGTGCACTCATATTTTTCAAAAAAAAAAAATTGATAATCTTCTATTTTTCCACATGCAAAACAGAGAGCTTGATTTTCAATGAAAAACCTACATTCACAAGAAATAAAAAATAAATATAATAATCAAATTAAATTTATTTAAAATTATACTATTTGGGAAGCTTATAATAAGGACTACACACTTACAAAAAATAAATTTTAAATGAATTCATTTGATCCCCCAAAAGGTAAATCAAAAGTGGTTTTCTATCAGCATTTTGATAGGTGTAAAGGAGACTCTGCTATAGGTATGGTTTAAAACTAGCGGGGTTCTATCCAAGGGGGTTTGATCTAAGGCACTTTGATCAAACCCTCTTCAATTGGAATGCTTTAAATGGAATTTTTTAAGGATTAAATCATTATATTTTCTTAAAATATGTGATTTCAACAAAAATCAAAATCTCTTAGAAATTGTAAACCAACTTTGTGGGATCACCCTCTTAAATCCATTAAATAGGACTCCATCCTAACTTTCCAAAATGCAAAATTGGATCCATCAAAGATTGGTACTTTTTTTCTAGAAGAACTTTTTTGTGCCATCCTGAATCTACCTTAAGCTATTAAACTTCTACAAAGGAACTTAGCTCTAATACAAATTGAAGGGCACACAATCTACTAAGAGGGGGGTGAATCAGTAGATCTACTTAATTCAAAATTCTCAACTTCAACACTACTTATTGGATCATGCAACTTGAAGTTTTGCTACTGTTATATAGTTTTTCAACATGAAGAGCACATAATCACTTAAGCAATTAATCATAACACAACACAAGATAACACTAAATATAAGTGGAAACCCAAGATGGAAAAAACCATGGTGAGAATAGTTGCTTAGATCTACTACCCAAATTCAGCCTCATATTGTAGAAATATAATAAGTGATATTACAATATGAAGTAGGTATCAACCTACCAGAGACACCAATACCCTATTGAATCTATAGGCATCAACCTACTAGAGACAACAATCCCCACTAAAGAGAGACATCAATTGCTATCAAAACAATACAACAGGTAGAACACTAGTCTTACCGAAATATAGAGATAAAGCTAGAAAATCTAAAATTTAACTCTGATCATAGCTGACACTCTTCCATATTGAGAATGATCTTCTAATGCTGGTTCTTCCTCTTTTCTTCATAGTTATGTACTCAAAATTACCTTACTTGATCACTACCAATACAACTGATAAATTATGCAACCCACACACACATAATGCATCTAAACATTTGAAATATATACATGACATTACATTAACACTTTTCCATGTTGGCCAAGGATCCACAAATAGCCAAGACAACATAAGGTGGACCTAAATTTAATTTGCATGAATGTGTAATACAACAGTCCAAACACAAATTTCTTGCCACCAAAAGAACTTGATGCCTTGCGCCACCACAGGAACCTTAAGCAGGTCCTATCCTCACTTCACACACACAATTTGAATTTTGCACACTACTAGCCATTATCACACATGCCTTGAAATTTGAATAGCTTGACAAACCTTCTGACACTCCAAACTTATTGCACATTGAACATATTCTCTGGAAACTCAAGAAGCTAATAAAACAAGTTTAGGCATACTCTCCTTCCAAAACATAAAGTAATACTACATTTCTGCCTATCATATTTATAAATCTCTCTGCCCAAAAGATATCCTTGCATAGACTTCTAGATCACCACAAACATACTGATTGCATACCTAGCATGGCATAATAAACACACCAATTATTTGACGGAAGTCACATCTCAACAAAAATTAATGCAAGTTACTTGATATAGGATCTAATTGATAAGACAACTTCTTCATGATTATTAATTCCAAATAAATAACACTTTAAGTCAATGGGAATATAATGATAATTCAAGTACTCCAAAAATCTCTTTCATCTTTGACAACCTTCATATTTTATAGCCTTAACACCCTTTAACAACAATTCAAAACAACCTTTGATAATACTTTGACATCAATGACAACCTATGTTCAACACTTTCATGTGTATCTCATTTAAAGTATTGAGATTTTGTAGTCTTTGTGCTTCTGATATACCCATCCCTAATTGTACTGTTGTTCTAAGAGTCTTGTACTCAAACTTAATTGGAAGCATTTCCTTCTTTCCATACACCAATTCATATGGTGTGAAGCATTTTGTTGTTTTCCAAGTTGTCATATAAGCCCAAACCACTTTAGGTAATCTTGTTTCCTAGAATTTTTTGTGGAGTTGTACTCTTTTTGTAAGAATGTTCTCTATTTCTCTGTTAGTAACCTCCACTTATCCATTAGCATGAGGGTGGTAAGGAGTAGATTTCCTATTTTTGATCTCATATTCTTGTACCAATTTATTGACCAGATCTAATATAAATTGAGGCCCTTGATCTATCACTATTTCCCTAGGAACAACATATCTTATGAAGATATCTTCATAGAAAAACTTAGCAATATTTCCATTTCTGTAAATTATAAAGCTTTGACCTCTACCCACTTTGTAAGGTAATCTATACAGACCAAGATATACTCTTTGTTTTTTTTATGTAGGTGTTATAGGACCAATCAAATCTAGCCCCCACTTGTCAAATGGTGCTTTGACAAGTTGTGGATAAAGTGTCATTTCATCTGTTTTAGTTGGTCTTCCCATTATTTGACACTTGTCACACCTTCTTGTATACTTGAATACATCCTTGTGAAGTGTTGGCTAATAATAGTGAACTTTCAATATCTTTAGTGTTATCCTTTTTAATACAAAATGTCATCCACAAGTTTCATCATGGCATGCTTTTAGGATGTCATACACTTCATATTCTTTGATGCACCTCCTCACTATATTATCTATCCCTATATAGAATAAATATCTAGCTACCCATGAATAAGGGAAACTTCTCTCAACTAAATGTTTATTTTCCCTTGGTGAGAGATGTGATGTTTTCCCTATGACTAGATAATTAGCTATGTTTGCATACCAAGTTGTATATAGAGAGAGGGAAAATAAGTGTTCATTAGGAAATGAATCATTTACAATATCTTCTTCTGATTTTGTTAGTAGTCTTGAGAGAAATTTTGCTACTACATTAACCTTTCCTGGTTTTTCCATAATTGTAATATCAAACTCCTAAAGTAGCAATAACCATTTGGCAAGTCTACCCCCAACCACTAGTTTATTCATCAAGTACCTAATTGTTGTATAGTTTGTATCACTACAAAAAATCCTTGTGATTATCTCCCTTTTTTGCTCTATTTTTTTGCTTCCACCCACTGTTTTAATGTATTTTTCTCCAATTTTTTGAAAAAGTTGGCGCTATTTATCGAGATGGTGCTATTTTTGGCATTTTTTGCGTTGATCAGAACAAGTAGGCACTAAATTAGCACCTAAATTAGCACCCAAATTAGCGCCCAGATTAGCACCTAAATTAGCACCTACATGAGCACCTAATTTAACGCCTAATTTAGCGCCTACTTTAGAACTTGCCTTAGCGCCTAATTTAACACCTAATTGTTCTAATCTAGCAAGGATTAAGGGTTAAAGGATTAGGGGTTAGGGTTTAAGGGATTAAGGGACAAATGATAAGGGATTTGGGGGTTAGGGGTTAGGTAGTTTAATGGTTAATTTCATAAGGATTATGGTTGATATTATGTAATCTCTATATAAACTTTGATAAAAAATAATAAAGGTATGAGTGGAAGGGTGTACCAAAACTCTGCTAGTGTAACTTGTTGGAGCAAAAATTTCTTCCTCAGTATCCACTAGCCATCATCTACCATCCACTTTCCATCTACATCAAAATGCCAACTGTCTCTATTTTCACTTTATGTTTGGCATGAAATGCAACAATTTGTGTGACAAGATCCATACTATCACTAATTTTCCCTTTGTATATGCCCACTTATTCCTTTAGGTAATCATAAACAGAGCAAATTTTTCCTCTATTATAGTACTGCAACATCAAGATAAAGGCAACGCAGGTTGGCGGATTCCAAGTCTTGAAATAAGCCTTTTACCACCACACCGCCAGGAGATTGTATATAACATATGCGATAATGTGGTACTCACCGCCACCCCACAGAGAGAATTATAATTCAATGCAATAACACAGTACCCACCACTATCCCGCAGAAGGAGATTCAAAGGGGTGTGGTATGGCAGTAAGTAATAAAGAAATAAAGTATACACCATTGTACCGCCATGTGGGTGAGCAACATATGTGATAGAGCGGTATACACTGCAACCCCACAACAAGAGCTTTTAAGCAAGGCAGTAGTGTAGTAAACAACAAAAAAGAAGGGTAGACATTGTCATGTCGCAAATGGTATAATTAGTAAAGATAGTGGTACATGGAGTAGTTGTGGCATCATTACAAACTACGGTAATAAATGCAGAGAATCACGTTAGCCACCCCAATGCACGAATCCAATGGTGTAAGATTAAATGTGAGGATTTGAGCCTATTGTGAAATTATTTGACAAAGATTTGGCATTAAAATTTGTTAGAATTGGCTATGGCTGCCAAGATCTTGAGACCAAATGGAAAGCACAAAAGAGAGAGAGAGAGAATATGACAAGAATAGACTGTATTCAATGTCAATGATATGATTGTTGTTTACAATGAGAGAGACCCCTTGGTTATATAGCCAAGGTGAGAACATAGAAGGGCATAAGATTATGACAAGTGTCATAATCTTATGACATGAGATAACTATGAAAAGCTATCACTCCACCTAAGGTGGAGAGATAATCACATGATGTGTCCACAAAAGGTGGAAGTGATAAAGTAATGACATGTCAAGTCCACCAAAAGTGGAAATTCTCCAACTACCTCCTATGTGGTCCCTAAGTAAACTTAACTAAGGTGTAATTATGACCTAGGACAAGGTACAACACTTTTAATTACACCAACACCCCCCCTTAAGTGCAACTTAGGGAGTGGAAAATTATTATGCAAATGACACAAAGATGCAAAGATGGTTCCCGACTACTAGGCCATGTTAGGTACCCATGTACATATGCAATGCAAATGAAATGCAATCTCTCACAAACAGAGAAAAGGAGAAAACCCAGTGGGACAAAACTCCTCCCCAAAAGAGAGATGAAATACAAAAAATAAATGCAATACTCTCAATGATGCATGAGAAGGTAAAAACCCCATGTGAGGAAAAAGACCCCCCCATAAGAGAGACAAGGCTACCCCCCCTCAATGTTGAGTCTCCTGCAATGATGGTAGAAGCTCAACATTGAATGGTGAAGATGATCCAATCTCACCGAACAACGTTCCTCCCCTTAGGAAGAAACAAAACCATGGATGTATGCAGGATTTCAGAATAAGAATGATGGATGATGATGTCTCTGAGCATGCTCAAATGTCTCCATGTTGATCTCGAAAGTTGACACACTCCAAATAGGCATTCTAGGCCACACTACTGAAGAGGAAAATCCAACATCAAGTAGAGATGAATGCAGAACATGATCGAAAGACAAAGATATCCCCTCTAAAGATAAAGAAGCCTCCTCCAAATGTTGTCCAAAAGAATCCACACTCATGCCAATCTGTGAAGAATGATTATGTAGAGAATGAACAAGAGGGTCAAGGTGTTCCCTCACAACAACTGAAGAAGGTTCACCTTCATCAAAGAGAAGATGAATGGTATCGATGGTCTCTCCCAAATCTGCAAGATGAGACTCCACAAACAAGTCTGAAATACCTGTCAAGAAGCCATGCAAAGTAGCCATATCTAGAAGACCATGTATATCCTGCTACACTGAATCACAAGGAGCCAAAACTATTGAATCACAAGTATCATCAACTGCAACAGTAGGTGGAGGAGATGAAATGCATGGCTCAAGTATTGGATCTAATGTGAGTATGCCCAAGTTCAAAAAGCCAAATGTCTCCTTTGAATCATGGGTCATGTGATCAATAGCCAAAGGAACATTGTCACCATCAGAAGCAAACTATGCAAAGGTATACAACTGAGATGAATGATCAACCACCCCAATAGCAATGATCTCTCTAGTCTCCAAGTCTCGAATGATAACCGAATTAGGATTGAACTCCACAGTTCTCCCATCTCCACCATGTGTAATCTGATAAATGGAAAGAAGATTGTTCATCAAATGAGGAACACACAAGACATCCTGAAAAGTGTTGTCCCCAATGCTAATAGATCCCTTCCCTGTTACACTCATGTATGTATTGTTTCCCATCAAGATAGGAGACATAGTACAAGGTTGAAATGAAGAGAAGATAGTCTGTGAAGATGCCATATGATGTGATGCTCTTGAATCTAGAATCTATCTCCCTGATCTTGGACTTGAAAGAGCACAAAGAGCTTGTCCTTTATATCCTGATGTAGATGTTTGACCTTTGTCCTTTTTAGACTGTTTTGAAGTAGAAAGAGAAGAATATTCAAACATTCTAGAAGGAAAATCAATGTGATTCTTTTTGAGAAGATGTTTCAACTCATCAATATCCTTCTTATAACAATAGTGTTCTTCATGTCCATCCTTGTTGCAATATGCACAACAAGGTCTCTCCTCTTGAAGATGAGGATTCTGATTCTTTATGTGGCTTGTTCTTTTTCTTCTTTTGCTTCTTATCAAGATTCCCTGATTCTTTCTGTACCTTAGACTCATTTGCCACCAATGCTTGTGGCTTGTAAGACTTGATTAGACCCATGTTCATTAACTTAGCTTCCTCTTGGATTAGGAGATTTACAAAGTCATCAGACTTAGGATCAACATATGATGCTCCCATAGAAAGTCGATGGGTATAAAAGCTAGAAACAAACACTGAATACTCAGGACCAAGCTTGGATAACACATTCAGAATCAATTGTAAATCCTCTTTTTCAATACTGCATTCTTTCAATTGTGTTCTTAGTTGCTTGATTTTGGAGATGTAGTCTTGGATGTGGTCAAAACATTTAGGATCAAGATTCATCAAATCATTATCAATCTGATAACCTCTAATCTTATCTATTTTACCATACAATTTTTCAAAAGTCCCCCATGCTTCTTTAGGTGTATTACATGATTCAATATGAAATTGCAAATCAAATGAGACTAATGAACATATGCATCCAAGTGTTTTCTCACGATCAATCTCCCACCTTGCCAATTCTTTAGCATCAGTAGGTTTTTGAATTGTGTCCTTTAGATGACCTATTAGACCTTTCATAATGAGATAGTTCCATACTGATTTTCTCCATGTAGCATAATTATGTGGATTTAGGGGTTCAATTTGAGATTTCCCCATTGCAAGAACACAAACCAAGCAAAAGAATGAAAGCAATCACTGCAAGATTACCCCCCCAAATCACTCAATCAAGAAACCCCCCCAAGCAATATCTGATTTGGAACTTTATATTTAGTGCATTTACAATTGCTAGATGCCAAAAACAACAAGCTAGACTTGATCTTGGTACATGCAAATGCCAAAATAGGCCACATAATCAAGTACAATTTTTGGTAAAAAATGAGATCAATTTGATCATACCACTGAGAAGTACACAAAAAATCATGCACTTTCAAAAAAAATTGCACTCAAAATGTTACTGTAGGAGCAAGATATGAGCTCTCAAAGTTTCCAAAATGAGGACGAAGCAGCAACACCTATGAGAATCTGCAATTTCTGGAAAAACAAGACACCAAAACCAAAAATTTATTGCACCACTATGTAGAGCACGAAAAATTATCCCAAATCAAAAAAAATTGCTCAAAAAAAGGAGTCAAAATGATTGAGATATGAGCCTTCAAAGTTCGCCTATCAAAATGAAAATGCAAACGGAGAGGGAGGCAAAATTCTTTTTAAAATGTTGACGTATGCTGACGTCATCAAACCGCTCGATTAAATTTTACATCTTTGGGCCCGTCAAAAAAAATATACTTTGGCTGCAGGAATATTCGCTAAACTTTGAGCTTCAAATTGACAGGTATATGACCGTCAGAGGATTTGAGGAGCTTGAATTTGACAGTCCTGTGCCCGTCACCGCCGCGTCGCTCTTTGCTGGAATATTCTTCACGTACCGTCGATTCCATCGGTTTTCCTCGCCAATTGCTAGATTTCATAGTCACTGACTGTCGGACTATAAAAGACTTGACCGCTGATTGAAAATGTCTGCCGGTGTTGTGATGTTGCCGAAATCTTTATAGGGTCGGTCGGAGAACTTTTTCCAGCTCGCAGATTTTTGATTGTCGCCGCTTTAAATCCTAGCCACCTTGAAATGCTGCCGGTTGAGGAAATAAGGGGACCGTAGGATGATGTGAGTGGAGGGCCCGCTGCTGGCGAATGGCTTTAGGCCATGTGGCGGATGGTGGTTGGCTCAGGTACCAGCGTACCTGCTCTGTGCAGAGTACTATCCGCAGAAATTTTTTGTATTCTTTTTTATTTTTCTAAGCCAAAAATTTAAAATGAAATTTGCAATTGGCCGAAATTTATTTTTCAAAAAATTTCAAAAACATTTCCGAAAATAAAAATGCCGATAGAAAATATATTTTTTTTTTCATACCGACTGTACAATGATGGCGACCTGGGGGTCGTACGACTCTTTGAGCAAAAAAAATTTGCCTCACCGAACAACTACTCCGATTTGGACGAATTGACAGTCGATCTTAGGGTTTTTGGCCCTTCTAGACGTGATGGCAGGGTCCGATTTGACCCAAAATGCTCCAAAATTATAGCTACCTTTTGGATCTGGCAACCACTCTTTAGCTTCAAACCCTCATAGATTTGGCCTCATATGTCCGATTTGGATGAAACAAAAGGAAAAATTGACTTTCTCGAACCTTTCGGACGCAGTGGTGAGCTTAGATTTGCACTATCAAGCTCTGATATGAACTTACAACAAAGAGCCAAAAATGGAACTCCCCCAAATCTAATATCTCTCTTCAGAAAAAGACTCTCCAATGGCACCCAATCTACTCTAATACCATGTTAGAATTGGCTATGGCTACCAAGATCTTGAGACCAAATGGAAAGCACAAAAGAGAGAGAGAGAGAATATGACAAGAATAGACTGTATTCAATGTCAATGATATGATTGTTGTTTACAATGAGAGAGACCCCTTGGTTATATAGCCAAGGTGAGAACATAGAAGGGCATAAGATTATGACAAGTGTCGTAATCTTATGACATGAGACAACCATGAAAAGCTATCACTCCACCTAAGGTGGAGAGATAATCACATGATGTGTCCACAAAAGGTGGAAGTGATAAAGTAATGACATGTCAAGTCCACCAAAAGTGGAAATTCTCCAACTACCTCCTATGTGGTCCCTAAGTAAACTTAACTAAGGTGTAATTATGACCTAGGACAAGGTAAAACACTTTTAATTACACCAACAAAATTGATATGACTAAATACCGCGCCATTTAAAGACAAGTAAGTTTTCCCAATATCACACTCAATTGCAGTGCATTGGTGTGGAGGGAGCTAAGGACACGAGAAGAAGAAGTCCTGCAAGCATCAAATACTCAGGTAAGTACACGAAAAACTCTCTGAAAGAGCTCAATTAATGTAAAAATCTTTCAACATTCTATCATTTGAAGCCAAAGTAGAGAAAATTGAAATATGCCTCCTAAAAGAAAACAATCAGAAGTAAAAGAAGGTCGGGCCAAAATTAAAGATGAATAACCTAAGGTAAAGAAGAGACTACTCCATCAATCCATATTAGATATACTTCCAGGGTCAACTAAAGAGGTTAATAAGAAATTTCTCATTGACACCGCACAGGGTTGTAGGGTTGTAGGGTTGTAGGGTTGTAGGGATGGGACCTGTTTTGGTATTTTTATAGTAAGAGGAATGAGAAGATTCCAGTGTCAAACCCTTGGATGTTGGATTTAGCAAGGTTGATTGTCCCAAATGTGTTTTTTGATGTAGATTTTATCAAACTACTAGCCAAACACTATCACTCTGCTACCAAAACAGTGAGGTTCTCAAATGGCTCAATATTGGTAGAAGTAACCAAAGCAGCTATCATTGAGTGTTTTGACTTAAACAAGCGAGCTCTGACCAAGATAAACCTACAGAAAAGTGAGGAAGATTATGCCAAATTAAGGACTTATAGAAGTGATGAGCTACCCTTATATATGAAAAGGGACATTGGTAATAGAACAATCCCCATTTCTACTTCCACTACTGAACCATTTACTATGACAGTTTTTCAATATTACTTTATGAATACATATTTTTCTCTTTGCCAAGTGTTGGGGATGATGCCCAAGATAAAATTTTGATAGGCCTAATGATGATGGCCATGAAAATTCAAAACCCTGATACTAATATTGAATATGACTTTCCTTCATACCTCGAGAGGGCGTTGGATGATGAATTCTCACAAGTCATAGAAGATAGAGCTTCTATTACTTTTAGGCATTATTCTCTCTTATTCCACTTGATATTATATCAAAATAGGGACCATTGGACTAAATAAATGGACTTGGCTAGAGTGGATGAGTAGGAGAATCCTGCACCTATTCAAAAGTGGTGTTATATTTGGGATAGTTAGTGTAAGAATTCAAGCTTTGTTGTATTCTATGAAGATTTTCTACATAGGATTTTTGGATTCATTGGCTATTCAATACCTAGATTTCCAACCAAAATGTTATAGCTATTGAGACCTTTGGCTTTAATACCAGAACAAGGTCATACACATAATTTTGGAGATTGGTTTTTCTTTCCAGAAGTTACAAAAACAAGAGTTTATGGATGTCCTGCTACTCCACACATACTATCAAAATTTGTGCCCCTCAGATTAGCATTTCTTGAATTTATGTGGCAAATGATGTGGATGGAGAAGGATGCAATGCACAAGCAAAAGAAAGTAACCTTCCAAACCAAACCAAGTGTGAAGATTGGATGGCAGGCTCAGACACACTGGAGGAGTTACAGTATTATTTGAAGACAAGATATGCATTGAATTCTGGAAAAGGGAGAGCATTTGACCCTAAAAATGATATGAAAAACATAAGGCATAATCTTCTTACCAAAATGACAGTGGTACACCAAGTAGATTATGAAGAAGATGTCATAAGAAACTGCATTACTTAAAATCATGTGTTCAGTAGAAGGAAAAAATGGGAATATATGAGGAAGCTTGAAGAAAGGAAGAGGGAAACGTGCGCAGATTTCTTAGGATACTTTATTGAAGAAAAAGACCCTATCAAAAGAATAGATCTGATAATGGGTAAATTTGAAGAGTTATATAATAAAAGAGAAGCATATCTCCAAGAACAAGGTAGCGGTGCAACTGCAGAGCATGCCACAGGTGAAACCTCTGAACCTCCCATGGAGCAGTTGCCTCCTAAAAGACAGAAGATAGAAAGCAATGAACAATTAGTACCTTATGAGGAGAGTGAAGAGGTGGATGATACTAAAGAAGTGGCTACAATGTTATAATCATTGAAAGGTGATGTTTAGGTTGATCATCCCATCCATGAGATTAATTCCCATAGACGTGAGGAAAGGATGGGTGATGTAGGAAAAACAAGTATAGAGATACATGAAGATGAAAGGGAAATTGCAGCCAAGAGATTCATAGAAGATGATGAATTCATTAAGACTCCTGAGTTTGGGGATTTTTGCACAAATATGGAGGTAAAATAAATTTGAAGAGAGGATGGAATCATATGAAGTAGGAATTGAAGAGTTAGAGAAGAATCAAATGGTGGCACAAACTTTCCAGGAATTAAGAGTTGACAACATTGACATTATCCCCCAAAGGGCTAGAGAAATGGTCTTGAAGAGCAATATGCTCATTTTCCCTGGCTTAGAATTGAAGTAAATGTTTTTTCTTGATCAAGTTAAGGCTTAGGAAGATCCAATGCTAGTTGTAGAATTTCATTCTAATGAAGGAGTGAGTGGAACTGGGTATAACCCAAAGATTGAAACCCTGGCCATATGGATCAAACAAAAAACTACATAGAAGCCAAAATTATTGGATGTAATTCAAGGGATGAAAGTGGTAGCAATGGTAAGGACAATACAAGATACCACCCCTTTGGAGGTGGCCACAATGACCATGCATTCATCCATGTTCACTCAAGAAATTGTCAAGGGATTGGAGGATAGATTGAAGTAGTATGAAAAGGAACAAAGGTTCCTAAATGATGACGTTAATAAGTTGTTTATGGAGAGTTTCAAATTAAAAGAACAATTAAAAGGATCAAGAAATTCACAAGGCAAGGAAAAGGTGTTATATAAGCCTCTTATTACTCCGATGGATATTGTGAGGAATATTTATGTTGAACAGGTGAATACTCTAGAAAAGCAAGTAGATGAAGTAAAAAGGAAAGTTTGTGAAGTTATGGAAAAGATTCTTGAGAACAGGATAAAGTCAGTTATGGATAAACTAGAGAATGTGCATGATAGTTATAAATCACTTCAACAAGCAATTGATCAAATAAAAGCACACAAGCTTGAATTAGATTCCTTGTTCAAAAGATGGTAGCCTATTCACCACACTTTGGCTAAGTTATGCAAAATTATACAGAGGAATCCTGATGCTCCCACAACATTAAAACCAACTAAGCAAACTATGAAAATGATTGTTGATGAATTTCAGTATATACAAGGGGAAGATAAAAGGATTGTAGCAAAGATGGATTTATTCCATGCCTTAAAATAGTAGTATTTACCTAAAATTGTGAAAGATGATGACAGTTGAAAGACTTGGATGAGTGTAATAAGGAGTTCAATCAAGTTATTCATAGGTGTTTAACTCATATACAGGAGGATGGTGGTACCAACCTTCATAGGCTAAATCTGATGATAGATGGATTAATTGTTCTTGATGTTGGATACCTAAAGTTTTTCAATGATACAAAGGCACTACTAGATAGTCGATGACAAGCTCATATTGCAAACATGCCCAAGATCCAATAATATAAGTGGCCATCTAATTTCACGGTGTATTAGTGGGAGGAAAAGTATTTGGTTTCAAAGGAATAGGACACTAAGGCGAGATCATTTGGATGTTCATCATGGAGAAGAAGGCTTTTCCAGATCAATAATCACAAGTCTTCTACATTGAATAATGGAGACATACGTCAAAATGTCCTAAGCCTTGTTATCTCTTTAATTATGCTAATTAAATATTTGTTAGTAAAGGTAGTAGTTATGAAAGGTCATCTCTTTTTGTAAAAGGCCTATAGCTTGTTACTTCCTATATAAATAGGAAACCAAGGCCTATTTTTTAACATCATCATATATTATTCCATCGCCATCAGTAGTGGTAGATTATTAAGTATAGGCATATTCCATCCATCTATTTTCATATTTCAAAACTTCTGCAACTAATGTATATCATTTGAAGCAATATAATGGAGAAGACTGATTATATCTGGTGATCTATTTTAGTGTTTAGTTGTTGTGTTGATATTCATTTATATATGTTGTTGTGTTGTCTCCAGAGTGGTTCTCTTGAATTATTCAAATCTATATGATTTGTTTGGACACATTTGCTATTTTTGTGTGACTATTTGACTAGGTTCTAGCGAGAGAGAATTAAAATCCTTTTAGTTAATTCATTTTGATTGGTTCCTTCAGGGATTAAAATCATTTTAAAGTAATTAATCTGATTGGTTTCCCTTAAACTAAGAATTAAATTCCTTTCACATCATCACAGTAATTTGAGGGAATATCACTGGGATTATTAAAGAAAAGTATAGTAGCTTACAGACCTGCATGTTTGTACAAGGTTCAAACATTTAAAGTGCCCAACAATTAGAGTTAAGTTGAGTAATAGATCTGCCTATCATACAACTCTATCTCCATATTCATTATCTATCCATTAACTCCATTCACCCAATAGATTAGGCATTGGTCAAGTTAATACAAATCTCATACAAACCCTATTTACACACTCTATTTTCAAAGCATACAGTAGGAATTAGTCATCAAGCCTTGCATCTACTTCACTCCCATGTGCCATTGTGAGTAGATTTCCTAAGTTAGATATCATCTTCCAAACTTTCAAAACTACCTTATCACTCAGGTACACCCACCTTGGTTTAGCAAAGCCTAAAGAGTAGGAGGTGATCTATCATATTGCCTCGTTCATTGGCCAAAAGTGTACTAAGAGTCTAGCACCCTCTTAAGGCTCAAAACTTGCACTTTTGAGACCTAACATAACTTTTGAGCTTATGAATGAAATAGAATATCTTATTATCAAAGATTCTCCATGACTGTGTTATCATTTTGTATTTTTCTTATGTTTTCCATACTTATTTCTTCTTATATTTGAATGAATATCAATTATTGAGCCTCAATATTATGCTTATGTGAATGAATATGTTGATACAATAAAGCATTTACTATGGATGTTTTTAGTTACGTGTTCAAAATTATGTTCAACATAAAAATGGAAACTATTTAAAAATAATAAAGTTAACAAAGTTGCTTATTTAAATAATTGTGAGTTACATGCATTAATATTTTATTAACTTTTGTGTCTTCAAGAACATATGTTGATACAAAATGAATGGAAGAAGCATCCAAGTAATCCTATGTTTTTCTACCAGCAATTCATACCAAAGATTGAACAATTTAAGGATATTGCAATAGGTAATTTGTATTGACACAAATAATATTACTGAAGCATTTCAAAGTTTAGGCCATAAGAATCATCCTTTTTTAAACATGGATTGCAAATAATTCTAAAAATTTAGAAGTCTTGGTCATTAACATTATTGTCAGCTACAATGTCATCCAGTGTATCATTGTCAATGTTCATATATTCTTTCAAGTATTTAATATTATCATCATCCTCATCTTGACCTACATCATCTTCATCATCATTGAAATTTGACTATAGAACATCTATATTGTTACTAGATGTATTTGGATCATCATTTTCTATACCATCCATATTGTTGTCTTTCATAACATCATCTAACTTTGGATTGTTGTCTTCTTGTACCTAAACATAACCATATTTAACATCATCATGGATGTCAATTTCTTCGATGTTCTCTAATCCCTCTCTCCCATTTTTTTGGCCATCATTATTTTGCTCAGTATCCACTAATGCATCGTCAAATACATGCCTTAATCTTGGATCATAATGTATGAAAAATATCCATTTTGGGTCCAAAATATCTTCATAGAAAAATACCTACACATGAACAACATACATATATTAGACGTATGTTATAACAATTTTATTGATTAATAAACACATGTATATATTCACAATAAACTATGAATTAATAGATTAATGATCACTACCGCTTCTTGTTTGAGTTAAAGAAATACTTGGTCACAATGAATTGGTAGAACATAAGGCTGCTTATCCTCCTGTAGGAACCATGAGGAATCTATAGAAAACAATCCACTATGGGTATCATGTCTTCATGTCCTCTCAAATGCTTCATACCATCTACACTTAAAAATACAACATTTAAAAGAGCGATAATCCAACTCAATAATTTCTTGTATTGTCCCAACATATTGTAGATTCCCTTCAATTATATTCTTATCTTTTGAGCTTGATTGACTGGATTGCTTGAAGTCAACCATGATGCCACAATCAAAGGATTGTCTCTTTACATCTACACTTTCTACATGATAATGTCGACCATATGCCCACATTGTTGGATATTTCCTTGCCTATGAAATACTATTTATTTCAGTGAAAACAAATATAATGACGAATATTAAAATAGTTGATAGTGTCAAAACTATAAGGAAACAACATTTTGTAAAATTCCAAATGTACCTTTCTTTCACATCCTCTAGACATGTTGATTTCATCTTCTTTTATGTTTGAATCTATACCTGTATCTTCTATTTGATTTTGAATTTGTTTAGTAACCCATTATAGTGTGTAATATTTTCCCCATTCCCCAAGAAAATCAATGGGAAGTGGAGTATTCCTTGGGTTCGATCTCTTAAATTGTCTCCTTGCTTCTAACACTTCTCTCTTTTTATCATACAGATCAATCCATTTGTTCATAAAGTGCATGTGGTATAGAATGAACTTGTCAAGTATAGCACTTTCGTCTATACCTATTACATGTCAACATGTTTATTTCAAACTCCAAATGTCATGTTAATTTGAAAAATAAATTATAGAGTAAATTAATTATTGCAAGAAAAACAACCAAACCGATCATGAATTCACTTACTAATTTCTACTTGAACACCATTAGATTGTGGTTTTTCTCCATCGATAATATTTGATGCTTGTTCTTAATCCCAGAAGTGTGGCCCATCTTCAAAATCCTTACCAAGGAATTCACACAGGAAGAAAAATGCTTCATTCAATACATAACCTTCAGTCATGCAACCCTCTGGATGTGCCTTTTGTTAGACATATCTTTTTAGAGTTTTCATATACCTCTCAAAGAAAAACATCCACCTCATTGATATGATACCTTCCAAGTCAATGTCATCGACTAGGTGTATAAGTAAATGGACTTGTTGGTCCATGAAACTTGTAGGGAGCTCCTTCTCAAATAAACATACAATTTTTGTAATTTCCTTCTTCCATTTTGACACTTCACATTCGTGGATCTCCTTGGAGGTCACCCACCTAATATAAGAATAGTAAATTAATATGAACCTTTAGTCAAAAATTAAAATGCAATATAATATCTCTATGTCTTTCACACATGAACATTTCATATAACCACATACCTTGTAAATGTTGACAATCGACTTATGGCATTCCTTAAGTCAACTGTAAGACAGTAATCCCCCCTAATTGCCAATGACATGATATGCCATCAGATAGATTTATGAAAAGGTCATTAGTAATTTTTTCTCACACATCAAAATATCAAAATTTATTTAGTACTTAATCAATGTTACAAGTAAATGTTAAATGATGATATATAATACCTTCATAAAATTATGAAAATCATGAGTTTTAAATCTTGTGATATGTCCATCAATTGTAAAAGCTTTAGCCAATGATGACCCATAGCCAGTAGGTGTCCTTATTTGGATGACATTTTTTAGTTGGTCTAGCTCTTTTTTTTTCAAAATCCATGGAGCTTCTGCATATGTTTCATTTTCCCTATTTGGCCACAAATGTTTTCTATCAATTTTGGTATGCGAAAGAGCAATATCTCTCCTCGAGGACAAGGCATCCTCTTTGCCTGATATATGTCGAAATATAGAATCTAGGACATTTTTGAAGATGTGCATAGGATCTAATAGGTGAGATATTAATAGATCCTTCTAGTAAGGGAGCTCATAAATATGGATTTCCTTTTCATTCCTTCTAGCATATCAACTACAACTTGTTTTGGTTCTTCAATTGAATCACCCCGATCAAAAAAATCCTCCAAAGCTTTCAATTCAACATCTTCATACTTCTTAAGCCAATCACCTAGACCCATAATCATGGGAGGGCCTCTATTTTCAACTTTTCCATCAAATTGATTCTTTGGGAAATTTCTAAACTTATGATCTAGTGGTAGAAAAACCTTGTTGTTTCTGTAAATAAATTTATGTAGATCTTTAGAATATCGCCCTTGAAATTGTTCTACACATCTTGGACATGAAAATATCCCCTTTGTTTGAAGCCCTACAATTCAATAAGTAATGTTAATAACATCAAAAAAATAGTATAAAACTAAGTATGAAAGTTGGGATGAAAATAAATTATGAGTGTAAATACGTAAATATTTTATCTTACTAGAACAAACACCAAGTCCTAGGAAATCATGAATAGTCCAACATAGCACACCATACAACATGAAGGACCTATTTGATGGAGGACGTGATATGTCATACGTTCTTATGCCTTTCCATAGTAGTTGCATCTCATCAATAAAAGATGCAAGATAAACATCCATGTTTTTAACTCGATGCTTTCTTGGAACAATGAGAGTCAACATAAGGTGCTCCTTTCTAACACTCATCCATGGGGGAATATTGTATACTATCAATCTGACTGGCCAAACACTATAATTTCAGCTCAGGAAAGAGAATGGGCACACTCCATCAATTGCAAGACCAAACCTAATACTGCGAGGTTCATCTTTGAATTTTCTTAGTCATTTTTCCTCTATGTGTTTTATTGCTTTGGAGTCAGCCGAAATTCACATGAATCCATCCTTACTCTTGTTCTTTGAATGCCAGTCCATCAATTGTGCAAGTAACTTACAATGAAACATTTGTTGAAGTCTAGGTATAATTGGCATATGATGTAAAACCTTCTTTGGAACTGTAGGACCTTGTACATCTGTACGATATCTCTTCTCTTTCCATATAGGGCATTCTACCTTGTTTTGATATTCATCTCTGTATAAAATGCAATAATTTTTACATGAATGAATTTGCTTATATTCAATCCCCAACTCAACCAACAACAGACACACCTCTCTGCAAGTTGATGGTAACACATTCTCTTTAGGGAATATTTTAGTTTTTAGTGCCCTGTAAGATTGCCAGAGATTAAATCAATTGAATGTTTGACTTATGATGAACATTTTTGATATGTCAATCTATACTAGGACTGTTTATATACAATATATGGTTTTAAAATCCCCTTAAATAAATATAAACGAAGTTGATGAATGTTTACAAATTATGTACACCAATTGACAATGCAAAGTAAGAAATAGATTTCAACTAACTTTAGTAGGGTAGTGAATCCTTTGTCTGACCAACCAAATAGTGACTTGATTTCTAATAAATATTAATGTGCATGCCAGTTTTGAGTTTCTACTTGCACCCAATTTGAACACGGGTGTCTTTGTTGCTTGCTTGATGGAGTCTTTCAGGTTGTTATAATCAACATTACGTTGGTGGTAATTACCTTTGCTATCATCATTACTATCAACCATATGATCATTATGGTCATCATTGTTTCCATCCCCAAAAAAACCTGTAAGCATTTCATTCCATCCTTCTTCATGCACTACATTTTCATTATCATCATCATCATCATTAAGGCTAGGTGGCATGTCATCAGTGTATGCGGATCTCATTAGCTCTTCAAATTTCTCAGCTGGTAGTATTCTCTTCAATGTTGCTCTTTTCACCATGGTATTGTTTAAAGGATGGTTTGGATCATCTTGTCCAAATCTTAATAACCTAGTTGGATCTTGGGTATTAGTATGTGTTTCATCAACATCTTCTACCTATCAACAAACACAATCATTATTTAATGTTTGGAAACAATTGGATAAATCATAAATGTATCAATTTCAAAGAACTATAATCAAATATGGCTTCAAAAATATAAATATAAATTGTATAAACATATATACGTCAATTGAATAATGGAACATTATTTTATAGACTACCTTTTTTATACAATAATTTAAATAAAACACAATTTTGACAACATAGTTTATAAAACATCAGTCCACACTCATTTATTATTCTTTGGTTTTCTACCCTTAAGAACATCCTTAGGGAGACCGTGTTCTTCCCTTTTATTTCATGCAAGAGTGCATTTTAAGAAGGGGTAATCAATCAATAACTCATCCCCAATGGTAAGGTCCATAATAGCCTCAACCATTATCAATCTATCAACCTCTCTTTCTACATCTCCATCTTTATCATTTATAACCTCAACAAATTGACAATTCAATCTTACAGTAGGGTCCCTTCCCTTACTACTATTTATAAATCTTGCGATATTTTTGTGTGTGTATGCACATCCATCTATATACATAAGATGACTGAAATTCATTTATTTTCCACTTTCCAATTGGAGACGATGTGTATACATGTTCAAATTTAGACCATATGCTAACATGCTAGGCTTATATTCTGCTAGCCTTCTCCATTCACCACTGTAATATGATGGACCATAATATGGCATTAATCTCCTAGTGGTTTGTTCTAATTTTTTTCTATGTTTAGATCCCACATGTACATTTTGGACAATAAAGAGGCCTAGATTTGCTCCATGAATATTGGAGGGTCATATCATGTAGTTGTATCCCCAAAATTGAAACACCTCTTACACTATAGGTAGTTGTTGATCACTAAGCCAAGTGCAATATAGTCGATGATCAAATGTCTCTTTGTAAATTGATCTCAAACTCAAGGGAAATTCATCATCTCCATCACATTCATTCTCATAGGGTATGTAGTCCACCTTCCCCTTGTCTTTAAGCAAATTATACATCTTTAAACCAATTCTTGTTTGGTTACTTGTTTTCATCAATTCCTCATCTTTCAAGCTGGTATATTGCAACATATTTTTGTTATATGTATCATTTGATAAATGATCATTTCCCTCTAGGTTGGAAGTCGATGATCCAAGAAACTTTAAACCAAGAACTTTATCCTACAAACTTATCCATTAAGAAAAAAAATAGTTATTTAAATAATATAAAACAATGTTTAAACAAAGTATACATGTTATTTATATCAAGTTGGAAAATTCCTTACCACAATTCCTATTGGATTTGAATCAATTATAGGAGGAATACTATCGACTAGAATCTCATCATATATGTAATTTCTTTGTACAATCGCTTGTTTGAATTGTTTCTTTCCACGACATACAAAACATCCACACACAACAATTTTCTCAAAGTATTCATCCCATGTATATAGTCCTGACCAACCTCTTGTTCAGTGTAATCATTTATTGTGTTTGCAGGATCCATTGTCATATCCTCTTCCACCCTCTATCCTCTACGTGATTTAATAGTTTAAGGTCTAAGTCCACGTACATATCTTGTTCTTTTGCTAGTTGAATGCCCAAGTTCTACATTTGCTCCAATCTCCATCTAAAATAATCAACATGCATTAATTTATGTCAAGATTAGATAATACATTATGAATTTCAATAATACTGTGAAAAAAGATGGACATATCACAAAATTCCATCAAATATTTTTTTCCTAAGTTAAGTCAAAATTTGAGTACCTAATGCCCCGCTTCATCCATTGTGTCCTCATTTGATATGACATGATCTATTGCCATGGCCTTGTCTGGACCCTATAATACACAACATAGTGAATAATGTTTAGTACGCCAATTATATCATTTCAATGAATATGCTATCCAACACAAAACCTCACTTTAGTCATATATTTGGCATAGTGATATCATGTTTTGACCATCCTAATTTTCAAAATTTTCCCTTGATCATAGAATCACATTTAATCACCATTCCTGTGCATTTTCAACCAATAAGTTTGACCTCAGAGGTCTCATGGACAAAAAAAAGACTTTATCTCCTCTATGTTGTAGTATTTGTGAATTCATAAACACCTTCCTTCTTTGGTTGAGGTTGCTTTCTCTTCTTACCTCTATTGTATCTATAGATTTCGTTGTCATATCTATTTCCACCCACTTTCCTCTTTGTGATTTAGTAGTTCTACGTTGTCCACATCCTCTCTCCATGGCCTCCTCTGGATCTTGTAATACACAAAAATGGCAATAGTCACATAACAACTATGCACCAAGAGAATATTGTTGAAATTATCTTATTAATACACTCGCTTTTCACTAAGATGCACTATAAAAACAAAATAGGACATTGCAACATTTTTCTCTTCACATAAATTTTACACGCGGAATCTTGACAACTAGAGCTCAAATCTTATGATTACAAGATGACTACAAATTCAAATAAAAAAGACATTTATTTACAAGCTTACTAAAAATTGAACATATTACTAATAATTTTAGCTGAACATCCCCTCCATGGTCCCTTGTTATCCTAGATGAAAAAAAACCTATTACTAATCATTTTAGTTGGTTCTCTACCTTACACTTCTTCCACAAATTCATTAAAACCGTAGATATTTTCTCTTTGAAAACTAGAGATTGGATTCCTTATTCTTGATTAAAACCTACTTTACATTAGATAGTGTGAGAATATTTATCTTAGATAAGATCCAAAACTTTAATTCTTGGTTTTTTATTTTTCATGATTGGTGTTTATCCTCCATAGAGGATGTGGTGAAAGTAGTTGGCTTGGTTATGTAGAAATCCCTCATCAAATAAAAGCCAACAAATATTTACAAATGGCTCAACCCATATAAGACTTAACAATTTACTACAACTTTAATGAAATATTGATACATAACATGAACTACTTTATGCTATTATGAAATCATATTTGTAGCCTAATATGTTATGTTTTCATTATTAGTATTGCATGGAAGTCTAGCCAATAGCTAAAACCTATGACATCTTGATTGATTTAGCTATCATGTATATCTTCATTAACCAAGAGAAGGAATGAGATCTGAATTTATTTGTCTGATAGGTAAAAGAGTTTGGTTTTCAAGTTACTAAAACACAATACAACTTTTTTTAAGTTCCATCAAATTATGTTTTTATTATGTAAATTTTCTAGGATGTATCCATTTTTTTTCAAGCTAGTTGGTGGTATGTTGTTGTCACACTAGATTCCAATGTTATAAAACCCTTACTACTTAAACATGTTTGCATGAGGAACATTTTGGTTTGGCACAACTAGGCGCTAAATTAGGTGCACTTTGTGTTGCCTTTGGTGCCCCAAAAAGATATTACATTTAGGGTTGAAAGTTGGCGTTAACTACAACGAGTATAGCATTGACTAATGAATCAAAAACAAAAAAATTAAAAATTCCCACCTGCGTTAAAACATACCACACAACAAAACTTTCATACCACAAACTTGACGAAAATAATTTGTCATAGGTCGCTCTCATTTTTTGTTTCAATTGTTTTTCGTTTGTTAGGTTGGTCTTGTTGTTGATCTTTTAGTTTTCATTTTTCTTGTGTGTTTACATTATTTGGTTGCTTGGTTTTATTTTTTTGCTAGATACAAAGCATAGGATAGATGGTGTTTATAGTGTTTGGTCGCCCAATTTAATTTTTTTGTGAGATAGAGAGTAGAGGATAGATGGATAGAAATCAAACCCCTGATTTCACTTTAAACGTGAAAACTAGGTATGTTTTTCCTTTTGATTCAATTTGAATCCATATAAAGATATTTAGATAGAATTTTTACTAAAATATTTGTACAAAAGGGATGCCACCTAGTAGATAATGGTTGGGCTTCAATTGATTTGGGTTATTTGGTGGTCTTATTTTTGCATTATTCATTCCATCATAGGGTTTGAACTCTCAAGAGATATCTCATAGGCATTTAAATCTAGAAAGAGAGTCATTCAAGGTAAAGCTTGATCATTAATCATTTGTTTCTTTTAAATCACCCATTTCTTTTAATTTATTTTATTGGTGGCTTGCTTTCATACCACAAAACATAACTTTCATACCACAAACTAGACGAAAAATTTCATACCTGGTAGTGTGTACTTCATTTTCCTCCACATACTAGATGAAAATAATTTGCTCTAGGTCACCTCAAAATGTCAAGCAATAGAGGGAAGGGAGAAAAGGGAGCAGACTCTGGCCACAATGAGGTACTTCATTGTCAGTTTATAGATTTGTAAATGTTTCCATTATTTCTTTGATTTATAGTTTTTAGTTTTTTATTTCTAAATTTTAAAAGAGAAGAAATTCACATATATATATATATAGGGACATGAGGACTAACAAAGATAAAGAGGAATTGCTTCCTATTGTGGGTAGAGGAAATGAACAAATTTGATGGTGTGGACTTGACAATGCTTTCCAAATACCTAGAAAAATGATCTAGTAAAGCCCCTGAAGCATTGCAACCAAATCAACCGTGTCAAAGGGAACCAATTGATTCCCCAACTAGTCCTAGATCAAGCAAAAGATCTAGGAGGAAATGAATAACAATAAACTCTAAGAATGTGGAATAGGGAATAGGGACTTCCAATGTCCCAGCCACTCCTAGGACACAGACTTCTTCCACCATGCCATGTTTTGCATCTTGCATTGGTAGCTACGATACCAAGATAGAATATGATGTGGTTTCAGGGGAAGTTTGAATGACAGATGCTGCAAAAATGTTTGTGAATAGGTTGAAGGAATCATGCCTTCAACAGTTCAAAGAACATCTATATTTTCCATTCTCAAAGATACCCATGCACTTGCAAAAAGTAGTTATCCAGGACATGGAGACTGAATTTGGCATAGGTTGGTCTGTAAAGAAGATAAAGTTATGAATGTCTCAAAACTACAATAGATTTTGGTGTAACTAAAAAAAGAAGATAAAAAAACTCCCTCTTGAGCTAAGGCTCAAAAAAGGCCAATTGATGTAAGTGTGAAAGTATGGAAAGAGCTTGCAAAATCATATGAGAAGTTTGATGCACAGAGGAAGTCCAGTGAAGAGAGTACATAGGTATTTGAATTTTCTCATAAGATTATATCAAATTTATTAAACGATTTTTAAATTTTATTTGTGCATAGTTAAATTGAATTAGTATATGTTTTAGGACAAGGCCTCTAAGGATAGCCTTGAAAAACTTTGTGCCACGCATCATAGTGGCTAGAAAGGCTTCTTTAAGCCTTGGATTTTGTACATTTTAAGAATATTTTAATATGTTAAATGATATTTTTTATTTCCTAGAAAAATTAAAATGATCGGTGATATTAATTAGTTTAAATAGTCCATGTGCCATGTTTTGATAGGAGGAGAAATGTGGCTGACATCCAACATAATTTGAAAAGGAAATGTTACAAAGCAAAAAGTGGACTGATTTTATAATTTGGATGGAGAATGAGGTATCAATAGTTGAATTTCAATAACTTAGTTTGATATTGTTGTGTTAAAATGTCAATTTTCATTTCTTGTGTTGAGTTGTTTCTTGGATAATGTAAGGGATGAGTTCCCAAAGTGCTTCTCCTCGCTGGCCCTAGATCCCACTCACACTTTCCCCATTATTTCATGTTGAGGAAAAAAATATTGTTTTCCTTAAAGGGTAGTGGGTGACATTCATGCCTTATTTTCATCGCATCTTTTAATTAATGACCATGGTCTTTTAATATCTCTTAAGTGTCCTCATTTAAGTTATGAGTTGTATCATTTGAGTAACTTAGTCCCATGTTGATTTGATTGATCTTCTTTTCTCTCAAACATGGTATCTCAAGGAGTGCTTCCTTGAATTCATGTTGCCATTCTACTAAGTGATCCACATGCATCTTTTCCATCCTTCCTCATGATGCTACCATTCTTTTAGCATGTAAGAATGTTTTGATGCATCTTGGTAGGCATCCTATAGATATAACACATTCTTGTAGAACTCCTTTTGCACCAAGTTCAAGTCATCATGGATTTCTAATGCACATTCCATGAAATCACCTATGTCATACCTTGCAGCCTTGTAGTATTCCACTTGATGTTTCAAGTGCTCAATTTACTTCTTATGCCCTTCCATTTCTCATGTCATTTTAAGGATGTTTGATTCATTTGGTTGTGTTGTGGTGACCCTAGTCGTAGCCCTAGCCACTAGATCCATATCATCTACATCCATTACCATTTCTTCCATGGCTTCATTAAATCTCAAGAGTTATAGTATGACATGCAACTTCTTGATCAACAACATGTTAGGTACATGCTTGGGAAAAGTATGGGGTGCCTTTGCGGTGCCATAGATCTTCCTATATGTTAACAACTCATATAAGGAGTAATCTTTTAGGCTCTCCAATATTTTGATCATGTCTTCAGACAACCTAGGGAAACTTTTTTCAAATAATAGCTCATGCAAGGGAGCAAAGAATCAGTCACAAATGTGCTCATATTTGGATGAATATTTGTGCTCCCATTGGTCCTAGCAATAAAAATGGACAAAACAACATGGGATGCTCCATGTCCAATTCATCCCCAAAGAATTTATTAGCTGCACAAATAATATAACACAAGTAAGAGGTTGTATAGAATTTTGTCTTTGTGCCCATTGGAGGAGACTCGACTGTCGTTATTTCATTGCACAAAGTGAGTGACAAAACAACTACCTAGTTTAAAATTGGCCCTTCTTTAAGCAACATATGTAGCAATGAGACTTAGGATTCTTGAAAATGAGAAGCATCCTTCTCCCCATACAACTTGCTAACTAGGGCCACTATGTTTTTTACTAAACCCTTGAGGCTGATTGAAGGGTACCATTTAGTGTTCCTAGAAGTTAATTGTCTAACTCCTCCTCTTGAGGTTTAGGCTATGTTTCAAGGTTGAAAACTAGGCACTTTTGTTGTAACATCCACTTCTAGGACCCATGGGTGATGTGGCACAGGGCCTTGAACCACCACATAGGTCTTATAGAGAGTGTTTGGTGTAAAATCCAAACCTAAGTCCTATAGAGAGAGAGGGTGGCGCTAGACTCCAAGCACCAAAAAACCATAAAATAGTCCTCTCATGCATGAACATATGTGACCAAATGCTAGATCAACCCAACACCTGTGGAAGATGAAGGGACACTCCACATAGAAAAGTAATAAAGTATCTCATGTGGGTCAAGTAGACCAAATAATCCATGCACGAACCAATAAACAACCTCCATGATGCCTCAACATGTGTGCAAGGGTGCTATGTCATCTCTATCATGCCTCAACATATGTGCTAATGCCAAATCAAGTCCCATTTGTGGTGATGAGAAGGTTGATTTATGTCAAAAAGTGATGAATGAACATGTGTGAGCCAATGGAGACCAAGTGCTCGATGAACTAATCCATATAACTTGTAGTAGAAACTTATACATAATATTTCAATGTCTTAAGAAAATAGGCATCACAATATATCACCATGGATCTTGTAATGATTTTATCATTCATAAAAATAGTAAATCACATTCACTATATACATCAACATTTAGAACAGAATATAGCAACTGGGAGCACAAACATGAGAGGGAATGAACTGACACTGAAAACTCCAGGAATTCATTGAGATAAAAACATAGGCCTTTCAACACCTTTGTATTAAATTATATATAGCTATCAAATACACCTTCTAAATAACAAAGTCCAAGTGTAACAAAATAGTCTGGAACCCCTTGTCTTTGAATTTACATAGTTTATATAGATAATTACAAACTTTGAGCCATTATTAGCTCATGAAACTAACTTTATGCTCTAATTAAAATCAAACATAAATATTTAAAACTGTTGTAAAGATTTTGGTTTGTTTGTTGGAATTGCTACAAGATATTTGGATCATTGCTTAGAAATTGGCAGATAGTTGCATGAAATAAGGCCTTCTACTTATCTTCCAGAAGGTAGGCGAATCTTCATTCCATATTTAATAATGTTGGCCCATCAAGAAGCACTTGGGAAATTATAAGCTATTATTTCACTAGTTGAAAACTCCAAGTCATTATAGTGAGCATATGAAAATGGAAGCAAGTAGTGCACTAATAATTTGAACTTAGTTAAGAGATCAAATTCATCTTTCAACTTATCTACTATAGACTACCCCTTTAGTGATTTGCTGATATATTCAAATTTGGAGTCTTCACTTATGCATTTGGCCAGTAATTCCAAATATTGATTTTGAGGAATCAAATATTGACAATCATCCAAAATGATGGCAAACCTTTCTTAAACAGATTAGTGGATCAAACCTTGAAACCTACCACTTTCTTTAGAATTTCATCTACCTTATTTTGCACACTTTCCATTATCTGATGCTTTCCAATAAGTCTCCTGGCATCCAATATAATAATTGACCTATCATTTATCCTCAATGCTTGCAAACCTTCCCTAGAAGTAGCATTCATAGTATTGATAATTTTATTTACAAGGTCTTTTGGCATATGGATGAGCTCTTCTCTTAAATATATAAACCTCTGATTACTAGACACTTCTTGTTGGTCTGAAGAAGTAGCCTAGGCTTCTTGCAATTAAATTCTTCACGTCTATGTCACATCTAGAATCATGGCATTGTTTGGATTTGAAGTCTCATGTAGGGAACCCAAGGCTTCAAAAATGGTATCTTTTGTTGGCTCAAAAGAATCTAGTTTTTTTGAAAACAATCTAAGCTCTTTAATATTAGCAATCTATAGAAGGACCTTATTGTGCTCGAGGCATTCCATTTTTAGAACTAATATTGATCACTGTTGTTTAGTATCTTGTATGTACATGAAATCTAGATTTTCTACAAGAGACTAGATTTGTGCCCATAATTATCATTCTTAATGGTGTTGGAGATGCCATTCTACTTCCATACTCATATTCATTCAAAATTAGGTCATAGATATGCCCTTGACAGTCCTCAGGTTGATTCTGTTCTGGCAGGTATATGCTATTGAAAATACCACAAACTCTTTTACTTTTTCTCATGCATGCTTAGTAAGACACCATAACATAGGGATTTATTCCAAAGAAATCACACTAGCCACCAAATATCAATCATCTATAAAAGGCATTAAGGAGCTAAGGTGTGATGAACCCTAGCTCCAAAAGCTAAAAAATTCCCTACATTTTGTGCACTAACAAGCTCCAAATTCTGGCCTCCAAATATATTTCCAAGTCACTATAAGTAAGGGTTGATTTAGGTATAGAAATAAAGGTTTGCTTCAACCTTAATTGGTTTTCCCATTCCATCATAATATCAAACTATTGATTGCTGGTATGTGTGAGTCTTTGGCACTATATAGTCTGCTCCAACCCTAGATCACGTTGTTCTCCTGAATATATTGTCACTTTGGATGACTTCATGTTGGAAATAGAGCTCCAATGAGGTTAAGAAATTAGGGAAAAGTGACTTTATTAAAATAAAAGGAAAAAAAGGGCCAAAAATGGCAAGGGAAATATAAAAAGGGGAAAAAGAAGAGTTCTCTCCTCATTCTACACTAATCACTTTTTGAAAATTACTTGGAGAGCTCTTGATCTTGGAGAGGCTAAGGTTTGGAAGAAACCCTTGTATTATTCACTGGTTTCAGTGGTGTAAGATCCACCCTAGCTAGTCAGTAGTGGAAGATCATTTAGATTTTTCCATTGGATTCAATAATTTTAGGACAATAGACTGCTAGTTGATATTAGAGGAAGTTGTGAAGACTGGAGGGAGATTTCTTGAGCAGTGGAGGGCACCTCTCTAATCTATGTTATCTTGTGGACAAGCTAGGTGCTATTCCCTTCACCGTGGGCATGAGAATTTCTATATTGGAAGTGTGGGAACCATATCTATTTTGTTGGGTTAGTTCCCTTTAAACATGGGAACATTTCCTTCATTATCTAAGTACATGGGAACTTATTCTTCTTGGTTGGGCACATTTCATTCCATTTGGAGTAGAAAAGGGCCATAGCAGCTCTCGATCTTAGTGTTGTGCAACTTTAATCCTCAAGTAATAGAGTGTGGGCCTACACTACTTAAATCTACATGCTTTTTATCCATAGAACATTTTTTTGTTATTGTTTGCTAGTGCGTGAGACTTATATTACCATTACTAGGTGCATTTGGAAGCATTTACCTTGGGTGTTTTCCACATCACAAGAGATTACTTTTTGTTGGGTATGAAATTGATGCTTAGGGACAGTGTGGGGGCAGTTATCTTAGTGTTGGTTGTTGCTTGATTTGTTTGGAGGGGTTGTGAAGCTCTTGGGCACTAAACATAGTCAAATAACAATCAAGAAGGGAGTTGAATATTTCATCTAGGTGCAAGGAAAGGAGAGCCAACTCTAATAGAATCCCAGGTTTCATTCTTCTTGTTTCTTATGTGTATTAAAATCTATTATAAATAATAAGGTATTTTTTGAATATATAAAGTTATATTATTGCTACCCCTTATTTTTATTTGCATGACAAAGCGAATTAGATAATAGTCCTATGATTTATTTATTTTGTGAAGTTCATAATTTTATTGTTGAAAAAGGAAAATGTACATAGATTACAAAACTGGACCCTTTTGGTCGGGCTGGCACAAAAAAGAGTCAAAGCAAAGACTAGTTAGGGAGGCCTGTATATGAAATTTGGGATTCTCTGCTTGACACAACCAAAAAAATATGGTTCAGTTTTAAACCATTTCCCTTCACAGGGGTACATGATTCTGAGAATGAATGCAAGACATGAAATATAAGATTCTAAAACAAAAAAGACTAAAAAACCTTGACAGAGAAAAACTAGACTATTGGCTTATAGCTAGAAAATCCTAGAGGAACCAAGGCTGAATTGCTCCCAAATTTAGGCAAAGGCTCAAAGGTAATGATGCAACCATGCTCCTCCTTGTGCTCCAATTCTGATTACATGCTCTTCCCCTGCGTCCACTCCTAATTTGGCTCACTACTCTAAGTGGGAGGATGAAGGTGCTCTTTCCCCTTGGCCTGAATGGTGTCAGACATGAGTGGGAGTCTGCCAGTGAAGCCAGTGGTGGAATGGGGTGGTGAGCGCCCAATCTATCTGCCAAGGTGTCCAGGTGCACCCTAGCCTGCTCAAGAGAAAAATGGAGATCGTGGGCTGAAGAAGTAGCCTAGGCTTCTTGTTGTTGCTAAGCTAAGGGGGTTCATCCCAAAATGTTTTTGAGTGCCCAATATGGGTTGACCACCCTGGGGGGATCTACATATTCATGTTGCATTTCCAAATAAGGAGCCTCACAGTTGTCAATCTCCTCACGAATGTGCATGGGGATGCTTGGGTCATAATCCCTACATAATTCCCAAGACTGATAATTGTTGCCTCTACTTCCTCGCCCCATGCTACCATGAACCACTCTTTGTTGCAAGCAAGGTGCCATGACAAGCTCTAGAATGCCACAAACTATAACCTACATTGAATTGGCAACTCCCATTGCTAGCTCCACTCGAATCCAGAAGAGTATCCGCTATCCCCATGTTGAGCCTCAATCCATTGAAAAGGTGAGGCCCAAATCCAATGCAAAAGTCGTCAAAGCACATTTACTCACCATCGCCACTAGTGCTGGAGGGGGGAAACAACAACCCATGTAGAAGTGAGGGGAAATAGAAATTAGAGTTAGATGGACTGGTGGGCCAAGTGCCCATGTACTTTGGCCTGCTGCCATGCTATGTGCCAGCTATCTCAAGATTGTGGTCACCGGTTGCTGTGAGGAGGGGAGGATCAATTTCTGACACAATTTTTTGATGAACACCCACATCTGGGGATAATATTCCTATGATTTTGTTCAATTCTTCGGTGAATTAACACCTCAAAAGACATTTTTTAAGACTTTAAACTCAGACCAGCACCTATAGCCAACTAAAATCAGCAAACATAGATGGCATGTGAAATGTTTGACAATAGTCTTCACTCAGAAATGTGGTATTAAAATGGGTGGAAAAATTAAGATCAGTGGTAGTGGTATTAAATAATAGTAAAAGTTTTTTTTTCTGCAGTAATTTAATAAATATAATTGAGTATAACTAATATCCCTTTCTTCACTATTATAGGCCAAGCATGAGAGCAAAATCATGGTTTTGAAGGAGAAGCTTCAGAGGATTCAAATGTTTGCTGGTGAAGACGTTGCCTCTTACCTTACAAAGGTTAAATTTGTTCATTATGCTTTAGAGGATATTTCCTAAGATGGGTGGTATCTAGACAGTGGTGCCACATTCAATATGACAATGGAGTGTGATCTATTTCAGCCATCTAGCTCAATAGCTACTAGATGCTTGGTGAGGTGTGGGATCCACACAAAAGGAGTAGTTGGTAGAAGAGAGGGCTCAATTGTATTTGAGTTAGAGTCAGGATGGACTATAGCCTTTCATCATGTTCAATATGTTCCTCATTTGAGAATGAATGTGCTCTTAGTTTTAGCCTTGGAGGGTCAAGGCTATATAGTTGAGTTCACATGAAACTCGGTACAATTATGGCTAGAGGTAGCTCTATATGCTAAGGATTGCATCATACTCGAGATCAATGAGTGACAATTTATCGAGTATGGGGTTGACCTCTTCATCGAGAGGGACATAGAGCTAGTTATGAAGCATTTTTTAGGTGGCAGGAGGACCGCCTTAGCAGACCAACTTGGTGGGAATGGACCCAGTTGGAAGAGATGGGATACTCAGATGACTTCAACAGAGCTTTAGTAGGTAGCCACAACATAGATGAGGTTGAGTTTCGAGATTCAAAGGAAGCAGGTTGCTCTAGTTCAAAGGGAGTAGTAGTAGCTGCAGACATAGATCATGGAGGAGGTAGCTCCAGCCAAAGTAACTCCCTGCTAAGAGGGACTGTTAGTTTTCTATGTAGCGAGGTATGTAGTGAGGTCGTTACTTTCACATTGGGTGTAGCAATGTAAAAAGTACCTTTATGTATCTCATCCATGGCCAATTTGTTTCTTCATTCAATAGGTATGGAATCTCTATAAATGCAATTTCAAGGCATATCATTATACCTAGCACTAGGCCTGTTATTATATACCTGAGTGTCTAGTATGATTACCCTATTGATTTACTTATCTCATGCAAATATAAACACTAATATTTGAGTATCATTCCACAAATTTGAGGATTTATATACATCCCTATATGTTCAACTAGAAAGAACATATCTTAAACGATCAATATTCATGATATAATCTCTAGTTAAAAACATAATAAAATTTGACTTTCAATATTGACTCTAAAATACGGGGACATATAGACTAGTTAATTCTCAAAGAACCTTTGAAGCATATTACAATGTCAAAATTTCCTAGAAAAATATCCATTTTTGAAATATAGGAGAAGAAGATATATAGACAGGTTAACTCTCAAAGGATCTTTGAGGCAAACATAATCATATATAGCACAAAATGCAGAGGGTTGGCACTTATGGTTATGTAATAAAATTTACAGTTGATAGTTAAATTGTATAAAAAAAAAACTATGATCTTTACTAACATTTATTAGAATTGTTGCATGTTTTACATAATTGGAATGACATATTAGTTGTAACTTTTTTGAAATTTTATTATGGTATGTGCACTTTGATATGATGTAATATTATTATGGTTTCATTTCATATGTTGTAATATTAGATATATAACAGAAAAATAAATTATTGCATGAAATAAGAAATAATTTTTCATTTTAAATGTTTTTTTTGTAGAACATAGGTCTTCCAAAAGATCAAGATGATCCTCATGATATAGATCCAGAATATGTTGGTTCTAGTACATATCACATGGCGGAGGATGATTATGACACAGATACAGAAGACACTGAGGCTGATGATGATGACGACGACGACGATGATGATGCAGTGGTTGGTAGTAGCTAGTGACATTCATGATCATATAGACTGCATCATGGATCATTGTTGATATATTGTTATGATGCATCTTGTCATGGTTAATATCATATGTATCATTTTCATGGCTTGCAGTACCATACTATTGAGTTGTATCCTTTTGACATGTATCATTTTGACTTATAACATTTGGACATGTATCATCTTGACTTGTATCATTTTGAGTTACATAATTTATTATTTTTACTTATATCATTTGTACATGTATCATTTTGACTTATGTCAACTATTGGACATGTATCATTTTGACATGTTATTGATATATTGGCATATTTGACTTGCACTTGTTTTAGTTATATATGATGATGATGTTATCAGCATTGACTTGTCAATTTATGTATATTGAAAGTGGTCAATGATTTTTGGATGGATATTTATTATGTATGATGATTTTAATTTACTCCTTAGGATGGATGTTGTCAAATTCATAAATTATAGATAATTAACTCACTTGTTTTAATTATAGATGATGATCATGCTATAATAATTATCTTGTTATTTTATATATACTGGATATTGTTGTAGATTTTATTTTGATGGAGATTTAATAAGTATAATGATGTTAATTTGAATAGATGTCCATTTCCCTAAAAATTCTTTATAAATATTATCCTATAAAATATTTCAAATGCTTCAGGGGTCTTCAAGTGGATGGAGCACATATCAGTGAGTTAGAGAGTATTCTATCAAATAGGTTTGTGATCTTGTCTCGCAAAGAGGATAGAATAAGATGGAGCTGCTAAAAAATTGGGGAGTATCAGGTTAAGCTAGGCTATAAGGTGAAAGATGGGGGGGTTAGAAAGCAAGATTGGCCCACTCACATTATTTGGAACAAAAATGCCTCCCTAAGGCTGGAGTTTTCACATGGTTGAATTTGCAAAGGAAGATCCTTATAGAGGATAGGTTGAAATTGGTAGGGGTTCAAGGACCTGGTAGATGCCCTCTTTGTAAAGACAATGAAAAATTAGTTGATCATCTCCTCCTGTATTGCTCCTATATAGATTTTTGTTGGAAATTATTTGAGTAAATTGAACTGGAACTCCCCTCTACTAGCAAATTTAAGGAGTTATTTCAAATGCAATATGACTTACTCTATAATCATGAGTTATTTAAGAGGCATCATATATTTAACTAATTAAATTGAAATAAAATATATTAAATTAATAAATGGAAGTAAAACAAGAAGTATTTTTAGAAGCAAAAAGGAAGCAACAATGGAAGCCAAACTAGAAGCAATCTTGGAAGCAAAACTTGGCATTATCTAGGAAGCAAAAACATAAGCAATTTAGGTAACAAACAAAGAAGTAATAATGGAAGCAATTTTAGAAGCAACAAAATATGCAATAATAGAAACCATATTAGAAGTAACAAAAGACATAAAAATGGAAGAAAATCTAGATGCAACAAGTGACGTTATATCGGAAGCAAAATTAGAAGAAAAATTGAAAGAAAAACTAGAAGCAAAATTGGAAGCAAAAATGGAAGCAAAATTGGAAGCAAAACTGAAAGCAAAATTGGAAGAAAAACTAGAAGCAAACTTGAAAGCAACACAAGAAGCAAAATCGGAAGCCAAAATGGAAGCAACAAAGGAAGTCATAATGGAAGCAAAACTGGAAGCAACAAAGGACGTCATAATGGAAGCAAAACTGGAAGCAAAAAAGGACGTCATAATGGAAGCAAAACTTGGCATCAATTAGGAAGCCAAAAAAGAAGTTATTTTCAACGCCATACCAGAAGCAAAATAGGAAGCACGATTAGGAGCAAAACTAGAAGCATAAATGGGAGCAAACATAGAAGCAAAAGTGGAAGCCAAATTGGGTGTTATTTCTGACATTAAATTGGTTGTACCTCCCGATGTTATTCCAGGCATTAAAGGAGGCACTATTGCTTGTGCTACTTTTTCGATGCAAAATTCGATGTTAAATCCAACACAGAATATGACGCAAAAAATGACGCTGAAGAGAACATGCAGTTTGGCGCCAACAGAAGTGTCAAATTCATGAACTCAAATGCACTAAATTCTGGTGCTATTTTAGGTGCTAATTGGCTTTAAATTTTCCTTTCTTTTCTCAATCCTATTGGGTACGTTGGTTCTCCTTGAGGACTAGATCACCCACTTGGAACTAACGAGGACAAACCTTCTTGTTGTAGCTCCTCCTAAGTCGATGTTGATAAGCCTGAAGATGATTGTAGGCCTTAAGTCACTCCTCATCCAAGAGCTCTAGCTAACTCAATTGTGCAACATGAGCATCTTCATCACTAATCAAATTCTTTAGAGAGATATAGAGTGATGTGATCTCAAGTTCAATCGAAAAGATGGCGTCTATGCCATAGATAAGGGAATATCGGGTCGCACTAGTAGGGGTGGAGATGGAAGTGCGATATGCCTAAAGGGCGGGATTAAGGTGGAGATTCCAATCAAAAACAATATTATTAATGACCTTCTTAAGGATTTTGATGATAGTTTTGTTGGTAGCCTCGGCTTGACAATTATCTTGAGGGTAATAGGGAGTTTACCAACGATGTTGGATGTTGTAGGTTTCACAAAGGTGTCACATGTAATGGTTCTTGAAAGGCTTTCCGTTTTTGGTAATGATGGTGGAGGGTATACCATATCTGAATAGAATATGATAGAGGATGAATTTAGATATCTGAATGCCAATGATTTGGGAAAGTGTAATTGCTTCCACCCACCTAGTGAATTATTAAGTGGTACTTATTATGAAGGTATGACCATCAGATGAGGGGGGATATATCTTGTCATTTAAATTGAGACCCCATTATGAGAAAGGCCATGGTGCAATGATAGGTTGCAGATCTTGTGCAGGAGCATGAATTAGATCTGCATGTTGCTAACATGGTACACATTTCTTGACAAGTTCACAAGTGTCATGCTCCATAGTTGGCCAATAATACCCTGCTCAGAGAAGCTTCTTCGCTAAGGCCATCCCATTAGTATGATCCCTACAAACATCACTATGCACTTCATTTGATGCAACATGAGATTTTGATTCACTTAGACATTGAAGGTGAGTACCATCATACCCTCTACAATAAAGTGTATCCCCTATGATGGTGTAACAAGAAGTGCGTTGAATGGAAGATTTGTGTTGGTTAAAATTCAAATTAGGTGGGATGATGTTGTCATGTAGGTAGGCATAAATATCATGGTACCAAGGTGATTGGGGACCTACGATTTTGCACACCATTTCATTGTCTAGAATATCATACGCTAGGATTAATAATTGTTCCACCAGGAACTCGCAATCCATTCGGTCTTTAGGAATTTCAATAAGGGAACCGATTGTAGCCATTGCATCAACAACTTTGTTTTGTAATCTAGGGGTTTTCCCAAACTGGATATGACTGGAGTATTTCTTAAAATTTTCAACCATGCACTTATAAGGGAGAAGCTTATCATCCTTAGTATGAAACTCATCATTGACATGTTTGATTATGAGTTGTGAATTGTGATAAACATGAAGATGGGTTATATTCCATTGAACTGTGATTCTAAGGCCTGTGATCAAAGCGTCATATTCCACAATGTTGTTTATGCACAGGAATGCCAACCTAAATGATTTCGAGATATAGTCACCTTGAGGGGTGACAAAAAGGATACCCACACTAACTTCATTGTGAGTGTATGACCCATCAAAATATAGTGTCCAGGTATCTAATTATGAGACTATGAAGACTGATTCATCAGGGAATTCAACCACTAATGGATAAGCATCTACAAGAGGAGCATTAACCAACTGATCTGTAATAACCTACCCTTTGATTGCCTTGTGGTCCACATATTTAATATCAAACTCACTAAGGAGCATGACCCACTTATCCATGCGACCAATTAATGAAGTTCTTGATAACAAATATTTAAGTGGGTCAACTTTGGATATCAATTTGATTGGATGGCTGATGATCCGATGGATATTTTTAGTGAAAAATGAAGTGTCTCCAAATCTCTAGATTTCAATACCATCAGAAAGATCTCGACGTCCTGATTCCAGCGCAACTTGAACGGAGTGAAAAGGAGTCTATTTGTGCAAGTTATGGCCAGTCAAACCTTGGGTCAAATTAGTATCAGAGGGCGTCTAGAAGGCAAAAAAATGATTGTCTCAAAAATCTATGGAACTAGTGTCATCACAAAGAGCTCGTCGAGATGATTCCGACGGCATTTGTTTCGTCAAAATCCGACATTGTATGCTCAACTTATCAGTAGTCAAAGTTTGTGCAAGGAGTGTTGACTTTTGACCATACAGAATGTTGACGTCATCATTCCGTACTGTACGGACAGTGAAGTGGACCAGTCAGAATTTGACACATTTCATCCATGTTAGCATTGTATGGACCCAAACACAGAGCGACATGTGGCATCCGGACGTACAGTCATCGACACAATTAGCATACACGTCGACGTCCCAGTCAGCACACGTCATCGCACAGTTGGCATCTTAGTCTGCATACACGTCAGCGTCATCAGCTAATCAGGCTTCACCACGTGGCACCTCCCTGGCATGCCACGTGGCCTATCTCTCATCCTCCAGTGACTTGTGAGTTCATTTGTTTGTTAAAAAAAGAGTTGTTAAGCGGGCTCGAACCCGCAACGTCCTCCCTAACTGTCGGTTGGCTCACCGTTGCACCAAACCGTGCATGCTTAACTATATATGGCAGGCGGTTCTTTTTGTTGAAGAAAACTTAGTAAATGGCTAATAAAAGCCAGCGGCGAGGGTTGAACCCCCAACCGCTAGCCTAACAAAAACTCAAACCGCTAGTAAGCCATCAAATGGCTTTAATAAATATAGTGGCATCTATTGGTTTTGTTAAGTGGTTAACCCTGAATGCCTTAAAATATAAACAAACCCTCCAATATTCAAAACAATAATCCTTTAATAGGGTTAGTTCAAAACTAATAAAACAATAAAAGCCCGATGGGAATAAAATGAAGGGCTTAAATTTATTTTATAAAGTGGGGGTTATTTTTAAAGATTTCTTTGTAAATTTGGGAGATTAAATTGTTTTTAGGAGATATGGGGAAATATTTGTAAATCATTGGGTTATGAGCCAAATTGAGTAATATTTTTGTATAAAAAGGGTTGTATGGGTGAGAGTTGAGTTAAGTGATTTTGATGTGAAATTCAGATTTTTTCAAGTTGAGAGAAATAGGTGTCGGGTGATATGAAGAAAGGAAATCTTTGAGCCATTCTTGTACGTTGGAGTTTTGTTATGCTACCGAAGTGCTCGAAGGAATGGTCTTGGTGCATTTGTAACTGAATTTCGGAGATTAATCGGATCGGTCGTTCTCTATTGGAGTTGACCCGGAGACGTAGTCACGTTTGTGGCGAACTCCGTAATCAAACTCTGTTTGCATATCTCTCTTTCTTTCTCTCACTTTCTTTCATTTTTTTGTTATCACCTTGTCATTTTAATTATTGTAATTATTTCCATGAGTTAATTTTGTCCTAATTAACTTAGATAAATCTTTGTAAAAGTTAAGCATTTCAATTATGCAAATAGTCTAGATCCTATGCAGATCAGCTGAGCATGTAATGACCTAGTTTTTGTGAACTAAAAACAACAGACATGAAAGCTTTCTCAATGGGAGAATGGTTGAACTCATATCATACAAGTGTACGACTGATGTAGTAGATGGCACATTCTTTGGAAAACTCATCATGTTGGGCCAATAATTCCCCCAGTGCAACAAAAGTGGTCAAAATATATAGCAATAATGGTTTGCCAGGAATGAGAGGCATTAAGATTGGTGGGTTGGAAAGATACTCCTTGATCTTATCAAAGCCTTGCTAACGTTTTGGATCCCATTTGAAAGTTATATCCTTGTACAAGAGGTGAGTAAAGGACTAAAATTTATCGGTAAGTTGGGCAATGAAATGCCTGATAGATTGAAATTTCCCTTATAGGCTTCTTAATTGTTTGAGATTTCTACGTGGGGGCATTTCCATTATAGCCTTAACTTTTGTTTGATCCACTTTGATACCCCTTCTAAACATAATGAATCCTAGTATTTTGTCAGATGTGACACCAAAAACACACTTCTTAGGATTTAAGTTGGGCTTATACTGTTCCAAATGCTCAAAGATCTACCTCAAGACTCTCAGATGATCTTCTCTAGTTTTTTACTCTCCTAGTAGATCATCAACATAGTCTTCCATTATAATGTAGATGAGGTCATGGAAGATAACTTTCATTACACATTGATATGTTTCCCCCACGTTCTTAAGGCCAAAGGGCATGCCATTGTAGCATAATGTACCCTAGGTAGTAGTGAAAGCAGTTTTGTGCTAGTCTTCAAGCGCAATTTTAATCTGGTTATACCCTGAGAAGCCATCCATGAGGGATAGCATGGAATTCCTTATTGTGAGATCCACCAACATGTCAATATTGGGAAGTGGAAAGTCATCTTTCGAACAGGATTTGCTTAGATCCCTGAATTTTGTGCAAATTCTAATGCCCACAACGGGCTTGGCCAAAATTACTATATTTGATATCCAATTTGAGTAATCAATTGGCCTAAGAAACCCAACTATGAACATGTTTTCTAGTTCCATCTTAACAAGAAAGGCCACTTGTGGATGCATTTTTTTGAGTTTTTGTTTGACTAGCTTCGCATCTGGATGCACATCAAGATGATGGACGACCAAAGTGGGATCCAATCTTGGCATATTAGAATAAGACCATGCAAAGTTGATGATGCCTTCTTTCAATAGATTGACAATGGCAAGATACTCCTCTTCGGACAATGATTTTTCCATGTAGATGATTTTAGGTTCTTCTATGCCTAAATTAACTTCTTGTGTCCCTTCAATTAGGATCGAAGACCATTCTAAAAAGTGAGTTTCAATAATGCGAAGATGAAGAACCCCATCCTCTAGCGCCTCATCAAGGTTTTCACTAGTGGATACACCCTTTGTTTTTACTTTTGTTTAGTCAAGAAGGGCCTCAGAAAGGTTTTCAATAGGTGACCCTTTTTGTTTTGTTTCTTTTTATTTTTGCAATTAGGGTGTTCATCTTCCCCCAATCTCATAAGGTGTACATATTCTTCCTCTAAAGGAAATATATCAATTGGTGCACTCCCTCATAGGTCCCAATCAATGAGGTCAGGGTAACAGAGTGAAAGGATAATGGAGAAAATGGATGTTGAATCAAAGAGAGAAAGAAGATCCACATCATTGTAAGAAAGTATGATAGCCTCTTCTTCAGGTATGTCTTCAAGAAAATTAGTTTCTGAGTTAATGTTATTCGAAGTTCTAGTAGATCCTGCAGATCCCTTTTGTTTCTTATTGTAGCCAAGACTAGGGTGTTTAGGATGTGTAGGTGTTTCAATGGGTTGTCTCCTTCCATGCTCATCAACACCAAGTCCTCCTCCTTAATAATTATACTTTTCTGCTAGCTTGGAAGCATGAGGATAAATTTCTTGGAAGTACTCAATAAGGGGAGGCAAAGGTTCAAGTTCCTCTCTATAAACCCGTTGGCTAATATCTTCATTTGCTTGATCTTGCAATGTTCCTGGAGAATAAAATGTTGTGGAATCCACATTCTTGGAACCAATGGTTTTGGTATTTGATTCTTCCTTTTGTATAAATTGAGACAATTGGCCATAAGTGTGAGGAGATGGAGGCATTGTTGCTATGTTAAGTGCAATACGCATCGCATACTCCCCATAACCCTTATCAATGATCTGGACATTGGTGATGGTGGACTCGAATATGGAGGATGTATTGGATGATGGATTAGAAGATGAAGTGGAGGGTGATTCTTGAGTAGCTACCACTTCTACTCCCAAACAATATCGTGAGTGTGGGAAAGAGGCCTCAAGAGCACGAAAATACTAGAAGGTTGGGGTCAACATGGATAGTGACTTCAACCCCATTATATGGAAATTTCATGCACTAATGTTATGTGGAGGGGATGGCTTGCATGGCGTGAATCCATGGTCAACCAAGGAGGAGGTTATATGGTAAATTCAGATCAAGGACATGGAAAGTAGTATATAGCACAATCGGCCAACCTAAATGGGAAGGAAAATTATACCCTCTGAGTCTCTTTTTGCATTTTCATATGCCTTGATTGTGATGGTTTGATTGTCTAATTTAAAGTGAGTGTACCCCACCTATTTTATAAATTTTAAAGTGCATAGATTTAGGGAAAAACCATTATCTACCAAGATCCTCTTTACCTTATGTCGGGTGATAAGGAATTCAATATGTAAGGCACAATTATAAGATGGATCAATTTGTGGCATATCATTTTGGATAAAACCTAAATGATAGGTAGATGACAAGTGTCCTACTAGAGTCTGGAATTGAGTAGGATCAATGTCATTTGGTATGTGTGCATCCTATAAATATTTTGTGAGAATTTCTTGATAGACTGGGGAAGACCTTAGCAAATATAGGATGGATATTTGTGTGGGGGTCTTTCCAATATGATCAAGTATGTTATATTGTGAGCTCACAGGGGTTGGATGGGATGAACTAGAAGGCCTAGGAATTGATATGTGAGTGTGATGAGTGGTAACAATGCATTGGGGATCTTTTTCTTTGACACAAATCATGGATACACGTGGGTCCACTTGGGTAATGCACGTAACAATATTATCATAATTATATGGCATCTTGTTATAACTAATATCGTTTGTGTTGTTATTTTGGTTTTTATTGTCAGACCTAAAGTTTGCATTTGAAGTGCTAGGACCTTGGTTATGCTCGGGAAAGGCATTTTGATATATTTGCAACTGAGCATTAGACGAGGTAGATTGGTTCACATCCACTACAATGTCTCCTTGATCAATGAGATCTTGGATGTAACTTTTAAGCCATTGACATTTGTTGGTGGAGTGGCCCTTAATCTTATGGTAGTCACAATATTCATTTTCCCTATACCATGCAGGTTTTGGCTTCGACTCATCAAAAGTTTTGGTAACGGGATATGTAACCACATAATTATCTTGGAGTAATCTCTTGAAGACTATATCTAGGGACTCTCCTAAAGGAGTGAACATTCATTTTGTATACCCTTGATTGATTTGGTTGGACTGCAAAGGAGGGCGGGGTACACCTGGTGGTACGGATATGACATTGGTAATTGATGGTGGATGAGAGACATTTTGTGATCTCTAAGATATGATACCTACCCATATATGCTTAGTGTCATTGACATCATCATTAACAACATTTTTATTTCTATTCCAATAGCGTGATTTTTCTCCAAATTGTTTGTCTTAATCCTCTTTCAAAATTTTGATGAGCCCTTTAGCAATGAGGGCCTTTTCAATAGTGGAACCCTTCTCAATGACCTTCACAAAGGTGGTGACACAATGGAGATGCAAGTTATGATCCAACTTAGGATGGGAGTTCATGTCAAGGATGCCAACTAACTCCTTTTCAGGAAGAGTGCACTTAAGATGGCTAGCTAAGGTTCACCACCTTTGTAGGTAGCTAGCAAATGTTTCTCCATCACGTTGTTTATCTTTTAGGAGATCTAAGGTGTTTATGTCTTTCTCAAGATTGAAAGAGAATGGGTGACAAAATTCTCTAAAAAATCAACGAAGGTAGAGATCGAACCTCGTGGAAGACCCATGAACCACTCTAGAGCTTGTCTTGTTAAGCTTCTAGGGAGTAACCGAAGAAGGTAGTTATCATTATGTAAGACCTCCTAAAAATTCATGTAGAACTCTTGTAAGTGGTTTTTTGGATCACCCTCCCCTTGTACTTTTTGAATTTCGGGATTTCAAAATGTTTCGGGAAGGGGATTAAGGAGATGGATGGATCAAAAGGGTATGGGAAAATGTCCTCAAACTTGAAGGATTTCTTTGATGTACCTGCTTGCAAGTCCTTCAAGGAAACTTTCATGTCCTCTCATTCTTTATTGACTGGTGTTGATGGGGAAGGACCTGTTGGATTGGATTGATCATAGGGAGGATATTGTTGATACGCTGGCAATTGAGGCTGAATAGATTGATCATATGACGACGAAGGGTATGAAGGGATTTGTTGATGTTGGTCGGCATATGTGGGTTACAGATTGGTATAAACCTGCTAGTGTGATGGGGGGGCTTGATAATATGAAGAGGCACCCTATTGATAGGATGATGGTTGTTGATAGTAAGATGGATTAAATTGGTAATCATACATAGGTTGTTGCTAGGAGATGTACAGAGGTTGTTGTCAGTTATATTGTTGATAGTAGGTGTTTTGTGGTGGTTGTTGTGCATTAACGTAAGGTGGTTGTTGTTGGGATGGTGGCTCCTAATTGTAGTAAGAATAATTAGGATTGGTGTTGGACACAGTAGGTTGAGGTCTAGGTGTGTTTGGTGGAGGAGGTGGTTGATAATAAGTGTTTTGCGAAGGAAATTGATGATAATGAGGTGAGAAATAGTGAGGTTGAGGCTACGAATGATACTGGTATTGTACTATAGGGTTACCTTGAGGTTGTTAAGGGGAGTTGTTGTGGTTGTGGAGTGATTTGTTGCTAATGTGGTGGTTGAGACATGGGTTGTTGGTAAGGTGGTTGTTGATAAGGTGGTTGTTGGTAAGGTTGTTATTGTTGATGTGGAATGATTTGTGGTTGATGAGGTTGTGATGGATTACCCTAAGGTTGATGTGGAGGTTGAGACGGTGGTTGTTGTAAGATGGAATGGCCAGGATTGGGAAAAATATTTTGTTGTGGTAATAGTTGTGTTTGGATGAGAGGAATGTGAAGAGGCATAGAAGCAAAAGGATTGGACGTAGTGCCCCTAGTATTTCCCGATGGCTGACTTGATTGGTTCGGTGGATGAGGTGGTGAAAATGGTGTGGGGGTAGGACCTTGCGAATTAATAGGACCAGGACCTTGAGGATTGCTAGGACCCTATAGATTGGCAACTCCAGGTGCCACACCCATTATTGAAATTCAAACAAGAGAAGTTGGGATTTGATAATGAATATCATTACCAAATTCAGGTAGATACCAGGTATGCTGTGGGATAACCTGAGGAATCTTTGGGACTGACAAGCCTAGATTAACCTGAGAAATTTGTGGATCCTATGTTGGAGGAGGGGGTATGATGTTAACATATTGTGATAAATCAAACCCTAGTGGTGGATTGGTACTCCTCATAAGCAATGTGGCAAGGATTTTGTCCCCAAGCTCACCAAGAAGATGGTCACTTATTTGCACATTGGTAGGATCACTAAGATATTCATCAACAGTCAGCTCAGGTTGGTCAACCATGCCTTCCTCAAGAGAATGGTGAGGGTGAACTTTTGTGTTGGATTGCGAAGAGCCACTATTAGTGGGTGGATTCAGAGGATGTTAAGGCTAACCACTATGGGATTGTTGTACCTCCATGAGTTTCTTTTCCTGTGATCGGGTAATGGGCATGAAAATGCAAATGACTAGAAGACTAAGATGACACTAAGCCCTAAGATGCACCTAGGTGATGATAACCTAGAGGATGATTTAGAAGATTGCTAGGATGATGGATTGGATAATCAATAGGATGATTATGGATTGTTGATTGGATACATTTGGATTAGATTGATGGATTGGTTGGATTAGACAATGTGATTATCTTTGAACTAGATTAAGGAGTTCAACTAGATGATGCAGGATGGTGAGGATTGGATCAGAGGATAAAAGAATGATTATGACACAAATCCACCTCTAGATGGAAGTAGATTGATGAGGCCAAAATGAATTACTGACTTAGGATGGATGACGGTCTTAAGTAAGCAAGGATGATAGTGATTAGGGATAATAACCTAGCCCAATTGGATAAAATGTCCCTAAAACGATGTCTAAGGGATTCAAATTGACAAATCGATGATGGATATGCTATCTAAGGATGTCCTAAGATGAACCTATGTGATTAGATCGATGATTGGATGACATTTGAAAAATGCAGATGGACAAAAATGTTTATTATAGATAGGTGGGTGATGATAAAAAAAATTGATTGTAGGAATGGACTTGAAACGAAGCAATATTTCAGTGGTCAAGAGGATTCACTCTCTAGTTTTTGTATGGCAAGTTGATTCACCTATGTGTGTAGCAAATTTTCCTGTTCAGGTCATGAGTTCTCCTATCCAAGACTCTGCGGGTTCACCCCTATGTATAGTAGGTTCGCCTATATTTTGTACTATACAGTTGCGATTTTGTAGGATAGCCAAAACAAATAGTAAGTTCACCTAAACAGGAATACGTATAGATGGGTGACTGCAAGATCGCCTCTCAAGAAAACAAATTTTCCTATTACTTCAAATCTACGAACCAAACACAGAAATGCCTATCGAGGAAGCAAGATCGCTTATTTCTTCAAACATACGAACAAGGATAGTATGGACTCAAGAACGGATTTACCTTTGTGGATAGTAGATTCGCTTATTCTAGGGGATGTGTGGATGGAGGACTGGAAGACTCAACTTGGATTTGCCTCTGTGGTAGATAGGTTTTCCTATTCAGAGAATGTGTGGATCTAGATTCGCCTAGCCAAGGGACCAGACCAATGGGTTCGCCTCTGAAAGAATCAGGTTCACATATCTAGGATGATTGGACTTGACTAGATTGAGACAAAGATTCACCCTTTGAAGTGCAGGATCGCCTGTCCACAAAGCAAATTCACCTTTGTAGGAAGCAAATTTGCCTTTGAGGACAGCGATAGACTATGGAAAAGGGTTGAAAAACAACAAACAAGTAGTGGGCAAGGACTAACTCAGATTGAAGACACAAACTGGTATATCACAAGAAGACATGCCAAACAACACTATCCTAAAATTAGTGATAAGGGTTTATAAACTCAATGTAGGCCCACCACCTTGGGGGTTACCCAAGGTTAATACTCCATGATAATCAAGTGGGAACACCCTTTCTCGCGAAGGCAGATAGTTAGAGATCCAATGACACAAGGTCATCAACAAATGCCACAGACTCACCTTCTCTCTCTCTTGAGAACTATCATAGTTCACTACGAGGATTTATATCTCGACCTAAGGGATTACATGGTGAGTAACTTTGGAGTGTCATTCGTAATCCCTGCACTACACCAAGCCACAGCTAAAACGCGGGTCTTATCTAGGCTATATAGGCTATCTTGTGAGTCCTTGATACACCAAGAGGGTGCATGAGGTACAACCGTGAACACCAGCCCATCATAAGCGTGGGTCGGGAGCCCCAACGAGGTATTGGAAACTCAGACCACCCTGCACGTCTTAACTAGGAATTACCCTAGTATCAACACTTCGCTAAACACAATATGACTGGATTGGGGTATAGCTTTAGCTTTCCCCCCTTTATATACCCCACCAGTAACATTTGGTTGAGATCATCCCCAGTGATGAAATCCCAAGAAGGTCTCACTAAAGGGAAGGATATATTAGACATTTATGGTCCCCAAGATCACATGTAGCACAAGGGGACAACATACGTATACTAGTACTCTTGGGTGGGCTCTACTGGACTTGAGTAGGCTACAATTTTTTGTCCCCAGGTTCAGTGTATGGTGCAAGGGGAGAGCACATGTCAACAACTTCCTCCAAACACGACAAACAAGATTAATTGACCCTTTTATAAAATGAAATGTTCCTAGATTAGTATAAAAAAAGACACACACAAACTAATCTAGGGGTATTTGACCAATTGTCTTGCAACCAACACGTCAATAGATTCACCTCCCGTCTTCATCAAATGTGAGACAAGCTATGCAAATCATTAGTGAAATCTCACAATCACAGACAAACAAGTTAGTTGATTAGTACCCAAATCGACAATCGAACAAAAGTGTAAACTAGAAAATTTAGCATTCTAGATGACCTCCAGTTTTCCCCTATGTAGGGTGTATTTACCTTTCTAAGGATGCAGGATCACCCTTCTAGTTGAGAGGTGAACACACAATCGCTCTTCGAGTGGAGAGGTGTCTGCAAAATCGCCTCTATAATTTGAGCAGGATTGCCTGTTTCCTTCTCAAGTTCGCCTATTTGTACAGGTTAAGGCGAGTCTACCTCTGAAATGTTTGATCTTGGTCATCGGGTGTAGGTTCACCTTTTCTCAGGAATGGCATGTATGTAGTTTCCTAACCCGGAGTGGGATCACTCCTGCAGTTAGGCGGATTCGCCTCTATAGCTTTAAAAATTGAAACCTGCAAGCATAAAACAAAAAACTTCAAAGGACTTGTGACGTGGGTCCCATCAGGCATGCCAGAAATGTGTACAAGTGTTTTCCTTAATCTAAAAAGGAAAAACAAGATGAAATGCACAAATGAAAGAACAAAAAAAACCACTCAAGATTAGCCTAGTTTAACTCCAACAAAATAAATAATGGACAAATATTACCTTGTTAGAGTTGTCTCTTTTGGTTGGCTCTTTTGTGATGATTTTGAATGCTCCTTGTATGACAAAATGACCTAAAATGAAGCTTAAACTGATGTTCATGTGATGGTGGATGCAATGGAAGCCATGGAGGAGTGATCGGATGCAATATGAGGCTTGAAAAGGTTGCAACAATGGTGGTTTCAAAGCTTGGGGTATGAGAGATAAAGTTGGTTAAGTGTGTGATTTTTTTGAATGAAGCCCAAATTCACCATATATAGGGAAAATGCCTCTAAAGAAATGGATGGCCAAGATTGCATCTAGGAGAAGATCAATGACTAGGATACTTTGAGACCTCACAAGCCATCTCATGAGGACATGTGGAAGGTGAGGTGGACAAGGGAGGATGATGTGGAGGCCAAGTGGAAAAAGGTAAGTCTTATCTCATCTACCCAAATCATGGGAGGATGTGACAATAGAAGAATTTTAAATTCTTCTAAAATATCCCTTGGTTTTGGAGATTTGACTTTGGGATTGGGAAGGGAATTTTAAATTAGGTTTTTATTCCTCCAAGAGTGTTGGAGAAATAAAGTGGAATTAAAAATTCCACATAGGATGTATGGGAGAAATGAAAAGGAATTTTAAATTCCTTGGGGTGGAGATAGCTTCTCCAAAAGGAGAAAGCCTTTATGAGGGTTGGTCATAGTACCCTTGCCATAATTGGAAAGAGGACAAGATTAGGTGTTAACTAACCTTTGATTAAAGGTTGTGCAAATGATTAGGGGGATTAATGATGGATTAAGGAAAAGTTGCAAGATATGGAGGATGTGACCCTAATTATGATTAGGAATGTGCACATCCTAACTGGGGATTAAGTAGACTAATCAAGATTAGGGAAAATGTAGGAGGATGGGACAATGAGAGATAAAGTAAATGAATTAAAAATTGATTTTAATTCCTTTGGGAAAAGTGACTAAAATAAATAAATTAGGCTATTTATTTAATTTAGAGAGGAATAAGAGTAAGGTATTTAATTGGTTAATCAAACACCTTAGGGGACATTAGGAATAGGATAAATATTAACCAAATAATGAACTATTTAATTAATATGGTTTAGGGACATGGGATGGAAGAATGTAAGGGTGAATTTGACCATATGGGGGTGGTCAAATTTAGGTGTCTATAGTATCATAGCATGATTTTGGCACCATAACGACAAGGCACGTTTTTACAATTTTGGAACTCATTTTGTGAAACACATCTCTTAGATTTTGGTGAATTCTTTTATGATTTTTAAAGGGTTTTTGAAGAGAATATTAAAACAACTATTGTCCTGAATTTCAAAGTAATTGGAGCATCATTAAGGGATTTATTATAGAATTATTTTTTCCAACAAGTTCAGTCTTAAGGCTGCAAAACACCTAATTTTTTGAGAGCAATCTAAGCCTTGGTAAGTTACAAAAAAAAAAATATTTTGACCCCATTTATGTGATTTATTACAAAATTATCTTTCTAGAACTTCTTCACAACAAAGAGAAGCCACAAAAAAGAAGAAAATAAAAAGAACAAGTAGAACAAGAAAAAGGGAAAGAGAAAGAACAAGTGAGAAAAGAAACAAGAGAAAGAGAAATAGAAAGAACAAAAACAAGAGCAAGAAAAGAGTAGAAAAAAGAAGAAAAACAAGTAGTCATAGAAGAAGAAGTAAAAAAGGAGATGAAAAAGAAAGAAAAAGTTAGCATTGAGGACAATGATTTTGTAAAGAGGAGGGCAATGTTATGCTCTTACCTCTATAGTGTGGATAACATTATGAGTAGTCAGCTTGTGGCTACCTTAACTCTTAATTAAGTCATATTATCATTATTATATTGTTATTTAGTTATTTAGGTTAGTCAAGGTGATATTTGATGTATAAGTATGATATGTATATGAGGTATATGTAAGTTATTATCAACATGTTGAATATTGTGTTCTTATTAAAGACTATTAGAGGTATCCCCCTCGAAGTGGATTAGGAGGTGAAGTGGCATATCATTATAAAGCATTTGTAACAATCCTTATTATATCTTCCATTGTGCAAGTTATTTCATTACAAGTAAAAGAGCAAGAGAAAGAGAAAGAAGAACATGGTAAAGAGAGAGAAATAGAAAGAGAACAAACAAGAGCAAGAACAAGAGCAAAAATAAAAAAGAACAAGAAGCAACAATAGAAGTAGGAGGAGGAAAAGGAGATGAAGAAGAAGAAAAAATTTAGCATTGAGGACAATACTTTTATAATGAGGAGGGCAATGTTATATCCCTGCCCCTATATTGTGTATAATGTTATGAGTAGCCGACTTGTGGTTACCTTAACTCTTAATAAATTCATATTATTATTGTATTGTTATTTAGTTATTCATGTTGGCCTAAGGCTTATATAGGGTTATCTAAGTTGGCCTAGGTGATATCCTAGGCATAAGTATGGTATATATAGGAGGTATATGTAGCTTATTATGATCATGTTGAGTTTTGAGTTCATATGAAGACTATTGGAGGCATCCCCCTCAAAGTGGATTAGGAGGTTTCCCCCTTGAAGTGGTATATTACTATCAAGTATTTGCAACATGTTTCCTATTATATATTTTATTGTGCAAGTTTTTCATAACACCCTCTCTAACTCCTTATAAAAATTGTTGAAATGAGAAACCCTCATATTAGCAAGCTCCTCAAAAGATATATCAAATGATTCATTCACTTTAGGCATCCCTTAGATTGTGTTAATGTTCTTTCTATGCTTAACATTGCTATGAACAATATTGTCTTTAAACCATTGACCTCCAACTAGCTAACCTCACTTTTCAATCTCTAAACAACTTTGTGACCCAAAATAATATCATTTTTCTTTTCCTTTGAGATAATTTTTTGTTTAAAATGCTTCATTGAACTCTCCCTCAACCAAAATATCATAAATTTGGATATCTCTCCCTCAATTTTTTTAAGCATAAGATCTTGTTGTCTATATTTTTCATAAGCTCACTTAGTGACAATAGACTTGATCTTCACAAGATTTTTAGTAAATTGAAAACATGCATGTATATTGTGTAAGTGTATGTGTAATTGTGTGTGTATATATCTATATATGTACATAACTATATATTTTATATGTACACACACAATACACATATAGTATGTACATACATGAATATATGTGTGTCACATATATGCATACAAGAGAAAATCACATGAATATATGCATGTACACACATACATATAGGTAAACATGCACAAAAACAATGTGTTATATATAATAGAGGAAATTACATGCCTTGATTTTTTTCTCTTCACTTTGGACTCACTTTAACTAGTTTATTTGGCTTGCAATGATTGGCATACAAATGACAAGACATTGTTTTCAATACCTTGAACATTACCTCAAAACTCTCAAAGAGTTCACTAAATTACTATTCACTAAACTTGTAAAAAAGGTCACCAAATTTGAATGGAACACATATTGTCAAAAGATGTTTGATATATATATATATATATATATATATATATATATATATATATATATATATATATATATATATTAAAATTACATGCCTTGAGTTTTCTCTTTATTTGTTACTCACTTTGACTAGCATATCCCAAGTGTAGTGACTAGCATGCAAATGATATATTTATGTGTTCAATAATCTAAAAATTACCTAACAATTCCCAATAACTCAAAATCAAATTACCATTCAATACTTTTAAATAAGTTCACCAAATTTGAAAAGAACTCATTGTTAAAAGGCATTTGATGACATGAACCAATATTTGATAAATATATTGATACTTGTACCTTTTTTCATGAAAGATCTTTGCTACCATATATATCACCACTATTCTATTGTTAGAGATCTCCTGGTATAAAACAAAAAAATAGCAAACAATGTGTAATCTATTACATTAATTGCACCTCCCTAGATTATGAGACATGGTATACATGTAAGTAAAATTATGCTTAGCTATGGTGTTTTGCTCACAAAAACTAAAAGGTTATATAATTCATATAAAAAAGATCCTCTAAAGTACATGTTTTCTAAAGCCAATCTTCTAAGTCATTCTAAATAGGTGGCATTACTATTAAATTTTAATGTTAAGTTTGTTTCCCAAAAATAAATATCAAAGAACATCTAATTGTAAACTAATTAGTCATATAATGGGTTATGCTCATACAACTATTGATACATATTTCATAATGAACATATTGTATATTGATTGTATGTTCAATCATGTTTTTCGATGGATCGAAATGTATTATTAGTTCCTAGGGAAGAGTGATATTGATTACCTCCCTCAATAGAATTGATCCCCCTCTTTTCAACTATATCTTCCTTGCAGTAACAACTTTTGGAATATGAGGTATTAGTTATGAGTTATGTGCAACCATCTCTCTAAAATTTAAATTATGATATCCATGGCAATTTACAACTATAGCTACATAATTAATTGGCAACAATATGAGAAAAAAAAATAAAAATTGACATAGTAGCATAAGTTGGCATTACAATTTCTTGATTCCTTTGACTCATTCACCACAATGTGATCCCACAAAATGACAATCAACGATTGTTTTGACTACCCATTTTATTTTGCAAGAGATGAAAGCCTTTTTTTAAGTCGACATTGCTTTTGGCCCTAAAATGAACCAAACTATGTTTTCTATGCTACAACTAAACAAAAGTAGACATCAAATAATTAGATTTTGATATTATTCTAACTAGTTTTCTATTTCTATACATATCTGGAAACAACTATCACTTATCCACTTGCATTTGTAATATGTTTGTGAATAGAAGCATGGATTCACAAGTATGGTTGGTAGAAAAAATATACTTTTAATGCTAAATTGTTTATTGGTTGCTAAAATAATGTGTCATGTAGTGGCAAGTACTTACCTTTTATTTTTGTGTTTTTAAAATAATTGGGTAGTTATTGATGACCAAGTGATTCTTCAATAGAGTGTCTTTGTAGATTGATTATTGTTTACTATTATAAATGAGAATTGTAATAATGACTAAACTAAATTAGTTATCAACAACCAAGTGATTCCTCAATGGAGTGCCTTTGTAAATTAATTGGGTGATTTTTGAATGGTTGAAAGTATAGTTGTTGACAAACTATTTAAAAACTAGCAAATATTAATTATTGTAGTCACCTTACCATGATTAGGAATTGAAAAACTCATCTTAATACTTCTTGATACCCCGCACATTTCTTGGAAAATAAATAGTTTTTATCATTACATGCATGCCATTCACAATTAGATAGTTCCCTCACTTGTTGGATCTATTCTTTTGTAATCTACAATTAACTTTTCTAAAAAATGAAATATTCATCCACCATTAGTTAATGAGGGCTACACAAAGATCATTGCCACCACTATATGTAACTACCTTCAAGAATGGAAGAATACCAAATTGTACAAGAACAAATTGTTGGGAGAATCTCGATGTCACATGTTGTATATGCTACATTTATCTCGTAGACCTTCACCATAGAGAAACAAATCTTGCCCTACTACTTATTACCCATTTTGTTATAACACTTATACTCTAAAACATTCAATTGTAAAAATGCCAATGTATCTCATGCCATGACAATCATGCACCAAGACTACCCACAAATAAAGGGCATTAATATATAAAACAAAAGCCAGTGGAAAAGGCATTCTCAAAAATGTCTCTAATGACCAGATTGTATATTGAGTATAATACATTATAATTAAATTTATACTTGACAAACTTTTATGGTTAGCTTAAACCTTGTCTATTTCTACCATATTTTTTGACAAGACAAAAGAAAAATGACAATCTTATGGATTTGCTTTATGTTTTGTCTTTGTTAATTGATCATAGGGTCGGTAATTATAGCTATAGATCCTTACAGTTGGTTAGCTAATGAACGTGTGTGTCTACCAAAAGCTCTTCAACCACTATAAAAAAACTATTACTCTCAAATATTTATGGACAACAAATTTCTTCTATTCTTGAATGGATAAATATCAATACAATTTATTTATTGAGTTGCATGACAATCAACCACGAGGATTAGTAGTCTCGTTGTATGTATTGTCTTGGTAATTATGTGTTTTAAATCCCATCAATGGTCAACTCCATTTAATGTTTGACGATAAGACATGTCCCAGGACACCATAGACTATCAAAAGCTATATAGGAACAAGCAATTGCCAATGAAAAAGGCAAGGGTGCATCAATGTTTTACCTTAGTTTATTTACCATTTCACTATATGTATTGTCTTCGTAATTATGTGTCTTAGGTCCTATCAATGGTCAACTCCATTCAATGTTTGACCATAAGGCATGTCCTAAGACACCATAGACTATCAAAAGCTACAATGGAACAAGCAATCACCAATGAAAAAGGCAAGGGTGCATCAATGCTTTACCTTAGTTTATTTACCATTTCACTGTTTATTTACCATTTCACTAACATTAGAATCTCCTTTTACAACAACATTCATCCTTGTCCCCATTATATCTCGTAATTTTTTTTATGAATTTTAGATTTAAGACATGAAAGAAAAGATAACATAACACCTATCAATAATCATCTTCCATGACTTCATATAACATAATCATTTTAAAATGTAAATGCTATTTAAAAAAGACTTTGAATTATTTGCACTAAATTTGTCAAGTACTTAGTTTGAAATGGAATTTATCATGGGCAAGAGTAATTTTTTTGGTACAAGTAACTCTTGAACATATGCTTTGTTAATAATTGCTTTGTTATTAAATGATTATTCTCTTAAATTTATTGATTTATTGATTGATGTGAAGGCTGCTATTGACATTTTATACTAAAAAGAGTATATGCATACACTTAAATTGAAAAATGATTATATGCATACACTAAAGTAAATAAATGTATACTTTAATATTCATTAGATTGAAAAAATTGTAATATATAATTACTTTACGAGTATAAAGACTAATAACTAATTAACAAACTCTTACTTGTGAAGCAATGACCAAATATTTAACAAGTTAAACAATTAATAATTAATTAACTCATTGGAACTTTGTAAACCATAATTAATAATTAATTAACTCATTGGAGCTTTGTAAACCATAAATTATCTACTCAATCTGATTCATCACAATACCATGATCCTTGGTGTAATAGATATCACCACCCATAAGTCCAAATTATCCAGTGCCTTTCTTAATCAAAATCTCAAATTTTAAATTATAAATAAACATTAAACATCAAATCTCAAACCTGACCAAGACTTCATAAATTAAATACCAAACATTAACCGATAATAAATTCGATAATAAATAAGCAACACAAAATTGATGCCAAGACATTAGTGTTAACCTATAAATGATGAAAGCATTTTATTTATATACCGCAGTGCATAATGATGAAAGCATTATCTATTAGTAAACATTTTATTTATATACCGCAGTACATAGTTGCTCTATAAGGAGGGGGTGAAGAACTTGTAGAATTCGCATCCATAATGCTTAGATGACAAGATTTTACAAAATTTATGGGTTTAATTGTAATTTTATGGATTTGCATGCAATCTATGCAACAGGCGTGAATTCGGACATCTAAATTTTATAATAATACAGTTACACGTGATTTTATTTTCATTCTTTTTAAAATCATTAATATAATATCTTTGAATTTTGATATCCAAGTAGCATTAATAACAAGTGAATGAATATAAAAAATATGTTTGAATAATGCCCAAATTCATATCCTTAAAGATAATATCCTCAACTATAACTAGACACTTTGTACAAACCATTCTTACCAGATGTTCATACGAAAATATGCTTGAATAATGCCCAAGTTCATATCCTAAAAGATAATATCCTCAACTACAAGTAGCACTTTAAACAAACCATTCTTACCATATTTTCTTCTCTAAACTCCCCAGCAGATGACGGAAAAAGCAAATAGTTAATAAAATTGAATGGAGAAACAAACCTCAATTTGAACTTCAAAAGATTAAAAAATGACTCAGAATAAAAGACTATAGTGGAAAACCAAAATACATCATAACCTAATACACATCATTGGGTGTCCTCTGGAACTTTCTTCAAAGCCATTAGGAAAGGTCATGCTTTAGAATTACTCATGATATCTTGCAAAAGCAAGAAAGAGAAAAAAATGCAATGCAATGCCATGAGATGCTTCTAAAACTACAAGGTTCTTTGAAATCTGTTCTTATTAGAATCTTATCAAGTTTACTAGACTGGAAAACCCGTCAACTCAGATAGTATATCAATCGATCCAATCCTCTCCTTCGAAAAAGGGGCTACAGACATAACCCCAAACTGGTCATAGAGAGTTAAATCTAAACAAGTTAATACTAGGGCAGACCTTGCATTTCCCTTCACATGTGTTAAAGCTGACTTCATAATTATAGTAACAGCAATGCTGGAACTAAAGATGGGGAATGCAGCTGCAAGCATCGCCAAAAACAGGGCCATTCACTCCAGTGGTTCAGCATGCACAAGCATACATACTCTAGAATAGAGCAACAAATTTGACAACAAACCAAGATGTATGCAATCCAATGCAATAGCTAGTCCAATTTTCTTCAAAAGATAAAGGTGCCTGTAACAATATTCTTTCAGGTTCAAGGAACCTCCAAAATACGACAGTGCAAGGCTCAACCCACCATGCGGCCAATCCAATACAGAAGATGCACCAATTTTCTTCAAAGGTAAAGTAACCTGCAAAATATGATTAGCATGATGAGGGTGTTAGGCTCGCTTTGACAGTGTCCAAACAAAAGCCTCCTTTCACAAAACCATTCAAAGCACAATTCGAATGAAGTATTCAAATTCTTGAAGAGAAACGAACTTTTCAAAAGGAATATCACATAGAATCAGACATTCATTTTGTATGGATATTTCAACAATTTTTTTCTCAATGATCAATAGATCTCAGTAAGTTAGCAGAGACACACCTACCTCAAACATGATGCAGTAGGAAACTACAGGGAACTTCAAACCCCATCCAAACAATCTGAACTTCAAAGAAATTTATCACATTTTGAAATCATTCAAGTGAGAATTTGTGCATAATTTTTTCTTTATTAAATTTTGCGCATAAGTTTTAGTGATTCTTATGCTTACTAGAAGTAGCAATGGCTGATCGCTGCTGGGTGGGATTCAGTTCATGCACCAGATAATAAGCGCTACAGAAGTGTAGGGCGTACACTTTTGTTCCATTAAATTAACTAATCAAATTAGATGTCAAGGAATACCGTGGTTAAAGAAGAACACATCATACACTAGATATATTTACAAATTTAATACTTCAGAATATTTTAAGGTCTGCCAAAAATCTCTATATACATGTGATACAGTGATACAGTCTTCCAAAAGAAATTATTGTATTTTGGGGAAAAAATGCATAAATACAACAGTTTAGCCAACATATATCTATATACAAATATACTTTGGCATGTGTATCCATGCACATGCATTCACGTATGACACATAGGACACACACGTGCATGTACCACAATCACACCAACATGTATTTACACCCCTGTGCATCAGCTATGCATGGGCTTTAATTTGAGAAGCATATGGCTGTGTATTATTTTTTAAAACAAATAATGAATATGTATTTAGTCTTTAATGCTGCTTCTTTACCCACAAACTCTCTTTATAATATTATATATACATATACGTGTAAATGTATAGATATATATGTACACATATACACCTGAGTCGCATCAATTACCAGGCATATAAGATGTAAATTCCATCTAGACAACTTGGGGTATATGTATAGATATATATGCACACATATACACCTGTGTTGCACCAATTACCAGCCAATATAAGATGTAAATTCGTTCTAGATAGCTTGGAGCGCATAAACACCTTCTAGACAGCTTTTTCTGAGATATTGTAGAGAGAATTTGTAACTATATATACATATACATATAAACCCTAAACAAGACAAGAAGAAGCTCAGAGGCCGCGCTCACAAATGCATGCAGTACAACTGCAGCTTTGTTATATATGTATACATACATACATACATATACATATATACATACATACATACATATACATATACAAATGCATATACATACATATACATATATGTATATATGTACATATGTATATATATATATATGTACATGTACATATACATATATATGTTTATGTGATTAATTTTTCATGGCAGTAAATTGATGGTGGTGAATTTTCCTTGCGATGAATTGTTGGTGGTGAATTACTAGCGATGAATTTCCCTGAAGCCTTATTTTTTTTTTATATATATATATATATCCACAAACTCTTTCCCTCATACAATCGTATCATTGCAAGATAAGATTAACAGACGAATGCTGACAGACATTAGGTGTGTACCATTTGGAGTGCCATCACCTGTCCCATCTGTTGATGTTTATGGCAGCGTCATGGTCTTCTTCCAGCAATCTTCCTTTTACTTGTGATAAATTAAATATAGCCAAGGGGCTATTTAATTTATAAAGAAAATGATTTATTGAAGAGACATGAATTTCTAAAGATGGCCGACCTTCCTTGTAATCAATATTCATTATTTGTAATTATTTTCTTTTGGTGGCCGACCTCCTTCTTGAAGAGGTGCGACCTCTCTTGTAACAATATATATATAGGTGGTCATTTTCTCATACTTAGGCATCAAGTAAGTTCGATCTCCTTTTTCATTCAAGCGCACCTCTCTTGTAACAATATATATATAGGTGAAAAAATATATAGGTGGTCATTTTCTCATATTTAGGCATCAAGTAAGTCCAATCTCCTTCTTCATTCAAGTGCCAACTCTTCAAGAGAAAAGTGCGAATTCTTCTAAGTGCAGATTGTGAAGTTAAGTGCAGATTGGAGATCAAGTAAGAGCAGTTTACTTGATTGTTCTACAGCCATTGCTGGTGCTGAATATTGGCCTTGTGTGTGGCCTCATTGTAAAGAGACTTGTTGCCATTACTTAAATATATAAGAGATATATTTGTTGCTGGGTTTTTCTCCCTCAAGAGGAGGGTTTTCCCAGGGTATCTGCTGTGTTATTGTATCTGATTTTGAATTAATTTTCTGTGCATTACATCTGATCTTAAAACTAACACCATCGCCAGGTAAACATGGCAACACCAACATTTTGAAAATCTTAATTTGGAAAGCACAAAAAGCCCAAAACATCGCCATTTTTTACATTCACATTTTCTCCTGACAAAACGTCATGTCTTAGACATGATAAGATAACACCTCATCCCCCATATGATCGTATCATTGAGAAATAAAACTGACGGACAGATGCTCACAGAAACATGCCATTTTGTCGGGGGATTAGTTGCATCCCACTACGCTGTCCCATCATGTTAAGTATGTTTTTATCTATGTTTTTATGTGTTTTTCTATGTTATCATGCCTATGACATGCCATTTTATCGGGAGATTAGCTGCATCCCAGGACGCTGTACACGCACTCAAGTTCTTTCAAATGAATCTGCACTATACATGTTTTGACTTTTGAGCCACTTTAGTGACAATTTAGTTTTATACCCATTTTGAGGGAATGTTTTAATTAGCCGAGAGGCTATATTTTGTGGCACCGTTCCCCCCGGAAAGTTGTCTCAACCGGAAAAAACAACTTCCAGACAGTTGAAACATTACTAGCCTTGAAAACAAATTTTAACTCGCAACCGATATTTTCCTTTAAAAGGCTACAAAAATCTTGTATCAAGCTCAAGAATCTAGTAGCTCTAAACCCAGATATTTTTAAATCTACTTTTCGTTTATTGTGAATAGATTGAAACAGCAGCTGTAGAGAGACTGACTTTGATTCGTCTCATTTTTTCTTAAATTCTGCTTTGGTATGATTTCGTAATATTTTTCCTGCAAACTCTGCCTATTTTTCTCATCGGCATTGTTGACAATTTGTGCAAAATCTTACTTGCCATGATTTCAGTGTTTTTTTTGGGGAATCTGTGCACGGCCAGATCACTTTTTGTTGTGTTTTATTTCATTCTAAAACAGTTCTGTTGTTATCTGGTAAATGAAGGCATTAGTTTTGTGGTTTTATCTGGTAAATGAAGGCATTAGTTTTGTGGTTTTATCTGTGGCTGTTTTCTTATATATATTATTATTATTGTAATACTTAGTGTTAGATGGAAACAGCTTGAAATCTTCAAAAAGTTCTGTGTTTGTGAGATATTAAAATGGCAAAATTCAAAAACCCTCTAACACAAAATTGGTAAGGAGAGTGGCCACTCTACTTCAGGCCTGCAACTCCCTTTCGGGCTCCAGCAACCTCCTAAATGTGAATGTCGAAAATGGCTACGTTTTGGGCTTTTCGTCCATTCCAAATCAGAATTTTTAAAACCTGTTGGCGCTGCCAGATTTTTCTGGCATCGGAACAGGTGTCAACACTCCAAACAGGTGATGGCACTCCAAACGCATGCGTCTAAACATCCGTCTGATAGTCTTATCTTGCAATTATACTGGTGTGGGGGGGGGACAGCAGGCTTGGAATTTTATGGTCTATTTGACCGTTTTTTCAATTTTAGACTGTATATTACAACTTTAAAATTTATTAAACTGTATAGTTGGACTTGCTATATTTCTATTAAACCGTAAAAACTAAAAATTTATTATAGGAAAAATATAATAGTATTTTAATTTATAATATATACCATTTTATAATAAACATTATAAGAAGAAAAATTAATTTAGAATCAGAATATAATTTTTTTAATATTTTCCAATATGAATTTAGAAACTTTTCACATTTCTACTATCATTGTTTTATATTAATATATATGATTTATAATATTTATTATAAAAATATGTATTAATTTAGAATCTTTTCAATTTAGAATATAATTGTTTTTAAATTTTAGAATATTTTTAACAAGATTTGTTTTTAATATGAACTTAGAAACTTTTGTTAATTGTTAATTATAACAACAAATTTAAAAATTTTATATATTTATTATTCAAGGGGTAAATGCTTTTGACCGGAGCTATGAACCGGATACAACCATTCAACAATACCACCCCAACGGGGTTTGAACCTTGGTGGCAAGAACAACAATGCCACCAATAAACCATCACACCATGCCAATACCGGCTTTATATATTTATTATTAATAATTATTATTGTTTTCTATTTTTCAAGATATTGCATTTATAAAAGATTTTATATAAAAATTCATAAATTATTTTTTTTTTGACAATTTATATTTTTCTTAAAATAACAAATGAAAGGCATTTAAATGACCACACTGTCATAAAATTTTCATGACAGGTAGGGGTGATAGTCAAATTCCAGGCCTGGGGACGGGGTCATGTTATCGTGCCATAGAGAGGTGCATTTTGTCTGGAGATTTGCTTCTCCCATGTTATAATGTTACATACAAAGGTGTGTTTTGTCCGGAGATTAGCTTCTCCCCATAGAATTCAATCCTCATTTATCCTCATTTCAGTGATGAGATGTATTGAGAATATATATAATGATACACACAGCATGAATGATGAATGGAACAGTAGATGAATTTGTTTAGATACTGACAAGCTACATAGCCTAAGCAAGGATTCATAAAAATCCTTACCTGTCACTCATGTTCACTGTCCCAGTCATGCTTTATCATGCCACAGAGAGGTGCATTTTGTCTGGAGATTAGCTTCTCCCATGTTATAATGTTATATACATAGGTGCATTTTGTCCGGAAATTAGCTTCTCCCCATAGAATTCAATCCTCATTTCAGTGATAAGATGTATTGAGAATATATATAATGATACACAGAGCATGAATGATGAATGGAATAGTAGATGAATTTGTTTAGATACTGACAAGCTACATAGCCTAAGCAAGGATTCATAAAAATCCTTACCTGTCACTCATGTTCATTGTCCCAGTCATGCTTAATCAGAGTTTCTGCCCTTTGCAGTATCACCATAGCGTTAACACCGAAAAATGTTGCAACTGTGGCCCTTTCTATGATGGGTTCTGTTAAAATTTAAAAAATAAAATAAAATAAAAATTATACACAAATTTTGTTTTCGTTTTAAGGAGAGAAATTCACAAAATTGAAAAAGAGAAAACAATGGTGAGACAAAATAATCTAACGTCTCTGCTATATACATTTTACTTCAGAAAAATTACAAATAGTGGGCCTATAAGAAAATACCTTGGAAAGTGACATTTACTTCAACTGCAAAATTTCTCCAACGCCAGTGGTAAAGGGAATGAAGGTTTAACAGCCATTGCCTTAAAATGAAAGGGTTTGCATTGCAAAAGGTAGCGCACGGTGAAGCTGCTTGAAACTGCTAGGATTAATTGGTTGCAGGTTAGCCCCTTCTTAGTTAAAAGAAATAACCCGACGTCACCGGTAAGAGCAATAAAGGGTTAGCAGCAATTGAGTAATAATGAAAGGGTTTAAATTAAAATAGCGAATGAAGCATAAAAATAGAAATTAACTTCAAAAATAGAAATTAACTTCACCCTTCTGATGTTTCCTTGCTCTCCTCCTGTCATAAACGCCATTGCCATTTCATTCAAAAGAAGGCCGCTTGAAAAGGCAATGGAAAGTCGAGGCAAAATTAATACAGTAATGGGGTTAATTATGAGGCTACGGACACAAGAATGTAGTACTGGTTGCTTTAAGGTTTCACCCAGTTAAGCGGGTGTTCCATCCGTTGGGAGTTACAATAGGTTGCCCGAAATAGGGTGACACGTAGAATAAAGGGAAGAGCAGCGTAGCATATTTATAAAAAGACGTGTCACAAAGCTGTTGGCATATCTCTCATCGTATTTTTGTGTTTGAAATGGACTGAAGAGTTGAAGATTAGGGGAGAGGGGCCTATAGTGGAGCGCCCTAACTTCGTGTTTTATAAAATCCTATGTGAAAATTTCAAATCAATCCCAATTTTGTACAGCAGTTTAGGGGAGAGGGCCCAGTAGTCATGCAGGGTCCAATAGGCGTGCACTCACTCATAATTATAATACCCAATAGTTGTTTATATAATGTCCAATAGTTGTGATTTGACTACCCACTAATTGAAACAAAAATGATGCTGATGTGGCATCATTTTGATGTGGCCCTAAAACCTTAGTTATAAGCAGAGAACTTGCCAAGTAAGCTGCTGTAAAAAATTGGGAATGATTTGAAATTTCGATGTAGGATAATTAGAAGCGCGAAGTTAGGGTGCACGACTACTAGGCCCTCTCCCCTATTTGGCAACTCATGTGCTTCTATATTTTGTTTTAGGGTCACATCATCAAATATGATGCCACATCAGCATGCTTTTTGTTGAGGTATCCAAAAAGGACCACAAAAAAAGTGAGACCGATAGTGGTGCACTAAGTCATGTTTTATTGGTGCACTGATGTGGCATCACATGATTTGTCAGTTTGTGTATTTTATGGATAAAAAGTATTTTACAATTAGATATTAAGATGTTCTACTGTGGGGCCCACTCTAGACTACTTCTATCCCCACTATTAGACCTTGCTCCACTATAGGCCCCTCTCCCCTACCTACTACGCAAATATTATGTGGTTCATTTTCACAGTTTATTTAAAATTGATACAAAAATTATTGTTATGGTAGGTTATAAACTTTATGATGTAGGTAATGTTATTTTATTTTTATTATCCACTTGTTGTAAAATAGACGTTGAAAACAAATTTTATTGTTATCGTAGGTTATGTAGTTTTATTATATTTTCATCATCTACTTTATTTTATTTTCATGATCTACTTCATGTAAAACTAAGTAGCCAGTTGAGTTGATTCGCGGGTTAGGTTCGCTTGATTCGGCCAAAATTTTTTAAGGGGAATTAGGTTCGTTAGTACAAATTACAAAAAAATGTAAAAAAATATATATATATATATATATGCAGCCTAGAAGCATGAATTAGGATTAGAATATCACATAACATCATATAAACAACAAAACCACCATAAACTTGAATGTCATTTAAAACATGCATGATAAATATTCATTGTTCAAACTTCAAGTTCAATATTACAACACTTTTAAAGTTTTAATCATCATATGGATTCTCTAAATCATCCATATCAATGTCAATAAGAACTCAGCCTCTTGGAATGAAAATGCATGTTTGCAAAACAAATGAATGAAAATGAGGTAGTTTAGGTGTTTAATTTGTTTTAGAAGTCACTTTTAGGGTTCCCTTGGGCATGGGTCAAAGTCAAACTGAAGGAATTATTAAAAAAATACAAAAAAAACACTTTTTGGTCGCTCAGACGTGCGGGTTCTCCTTGGGTTCTCCCAGGTTCTGCTCAAGTTCGCCCGGGTTCTTCACC
>VDFB02271358.1:317235971-317353662 GCA_007258455.2 Sequoia sempervirens | reverse complement strand
TGTATATCCTGCTACACTGAATCACAAGGAGCCAAAACTATTGAATCACAAGTATCATCAACTGCAACAGTAGGTGGAGGAGATGAAATGCATGGCTCAAGTATTGGATCTAATGTGAGTATGCCCAAGTTCAAAAAGCCAAATGTCTCCTTTGAATCATGGGTCATGTGATCAATAGCCAAAGGAACATTGTCACCATCAGAAGCAAACTATGCAAAGGTATACAACTGAGATGAATGATCAACCACCCCAATAGCAATGATCTCTCTAGTCTCCAAGTCTCGAATGATAACCGAATTAGGATTGAACTCCACAGTTCTCCCATCTCCACCATGTGTAATCTGATAAATGGAAAGAAGATTGTTCATCAAATGAGGAACACACAAGACATCCTGAAAAGTGTTGTCCCCAATGCTAATAGATCCCTTCCCTGTTACACTCATGTATGTATTGTTTCCCATCAAGATAGGAGACATAGTACAAGGTTGAAATGAAGAGAAGATAGTCTGTGAAGATGCCATATGATGTGATGCTCTTGAATCTAGAATCTATCTCCCTGATCTTGGACTTGAAAGAGCACAAAGAGCTTGTCCTTTATATCCTGATGTAGATGTTTGACCTTTGTCCTTTTTAGACTGTTTTGAAGTAGAAAGAGAAGAATATTCAAACATTCTAGAAGGAAAATCAATGTGATTCTTTTTGAGAAGATGTTTCAACTCATCAATATCCTTCTTATAACAATAGTGTTCTTCATGTCCATCCTTGTTGCAATATGCACAACAAGGTCTCTCCTCTTGAAGATGAGGATTCTGATTCTTTATGTGGCTTGTTCTTTTTCTTCTTTTGCTTCTTATCAAGATTCCCTGATTCTTTCTGTACCTTAGACTCATTTGCCACCAATGCTTGTGGCTTGTAAGACTTGATTAGACCCATGTTCATTAACTTAGCTTCCTCTTGGATTAGGAGATTTACAAAGTCATCAGACTTAGGATCAACATATGATGCTCCCATAGAAAGTCGATGGGTATAAAAGCTAGAAACAAACACTGAATACTCAGGACCAAGCTTGGATAACACATTCAGAATCAATTGTAAATCCTCTTTTTCAATACTGCATTCTTTCAATTGTGTTCTTAGTTGCTTGATTTTGGAGATGTAGTCTTGGATGTGGTCAAAACATTTAGGATCAAGATTCATCAAATCATTATCAATCTGATAACCTCTAATCTTATCTATTTTACCATACAATTTTTCAAAAGTCCCCCATGCTTCTTTAGGTGTATTACATGATTCAATATGAAATTGCAAATCAAATGAGACTAATGAACATATGCATCCAAGTGTTTTCTCACGATCAATCTCCCACCTTGCCAATTCTTTAGCATCAGTAGGTTTTTGAATTGTGTCCTTTAGATGACCTATTAGACCTTTCATAATGAGATAGTTCCATACTGATTTTCTCCATGTAGCATAATTATGTGGATTTAGGGGTTCAATTTGAGATTTCCCCATTGCAAGAACACAAACCAAGCAAAAGAATGAAAGCAATCACTGCAAGATTACCCCCCCAAATCACTCAATCAAGAAACCCCCCCAAGCAATATCTGATTTGGAACTTTATATTTAGTGCATTTACAATTGCTAGATGCCAAAAACAACAAGCTAGACTTGATCTTGGTACATGCAAATGCCAAAATAGGCCACATAATCAAGTACAATTTTTGGTAAAAAATGAGATCAATTTGATCATACCACTGAGAAGTACACAAAAAATCATGCACTTTCAAAAAAAATTGCACTCAAAATGTTACTGTAGGAGCAAGATATGAGCTCTCAAAGTTTCCAAAATGAGGACGAAGCAGCAACACCTATGAGAATCTGCAATTTCTGGAAAAACAAGACACCAAAACCAAAAATTTATTGCACCACTATGTAGAGCACGAAAAATTATCCCAAATCAAAAAAAATTGCTCAAAAAAAGGAGTCAAAATGATTGAGATATGAGCCTTCAAAGTTCGCCTATCAAAATGAAAATGCAAACGGAGAGGGAGGCAAAATTCTTTTTAAAATGTTGACGTATGCTGACGTCATCAAACCGCTCGATTAAATTTTACATCTTTGGGCCCGTCAAAAAAAATATACTTTGGCTGCAGGAATATTCGCTAAACTTTGAGCTTCAAATTGACAGGTATATGACCGTCAGAGGATTTGAGGAGCTTGAATTTGACAGTCCTGTGCCCGTCACCGCCGCGTCGCTCTTTGCTGGAATATTCTTCACGTACCGTCGATTCCATCGGTTTTCCTCGCCAATTGCTAGATTTCATAGTCACTGACTGTCGGACTATAAAAGACTTGACCGCTGATTGAAAATGTCTGCCGGTGTTGTGATGTTGCCGAAATCTTTATAGGGTCGGTCGGAGAACTTTTTCCAGCTCGCAGATTTTTGATTGTCGCCGCTTTAAATCCTAGCCACCTTGAAATGCTGCCGGTTGAGGAAATAAGGGGACCGTAGGATGATGTGAGTGGAGGGCCCGCTGCTGGCGAATGGCTTTAGGCCATGTGGCGGATGGTGGTTGGCTCAGGTACCAGCGTACCTGCTCTGTGCAGAGTACTATCCGCAGAAATTTTTTGTATTCTTTTTTATTTTTCTAAGCCAAAAATTTAAAATGAAATTTGCAATTGGCCGAAATTTATTTTTCAAAAAATTTCAAAAACATTTCCGAAAATAAAAATGCCGATAGAAAATATATTTTTTTTTTCATACCGACTGTACAATGATGGCGACCTGGGGGTCGTACGACTCTTTGAGCAAAAAAAATTTGCCTCACCGAACAACTACTCCGATTTGGACGAATTGACAGTCGATCTTAGGGTTTTTGGCCCTTCTAGACGTGATGGCAGGGTCCGATTTGACCCAAAATGCTCCAAAATTATAGCTACCTTTTGGATCTGGCAACCACTCTTTAGCTTCAAACCCTCATAGATTTGGCCTCATATGTCCGATTTGGATGAAACAAAAGGAAAAATTGACTTTCTCGAACCTTTCGGACGCAGTGGTGAGCTTAGATTTGCACTATCAAGCTCTGATATGAACTTACAACAAAGAGCCAAAAATGGAACTCCCCCAAATCTAATATCTCTCTTCAGAAAAAGACTCTCCAATGGCACCCAATCTACTCTAATACCATGTTAGAATTGGCTATGGCTACCAAGATCTTGAGACCAAATGGAAAGCACAAAAGAGAGAGAGAGAGAATATGACAAGAATAGACTGTATTCAATGTCAATGATATGATTGTTGTTTACAATGAGAGAGACCCCTTGGTTATATAGCCAAGGTGAGAACATAGAAGGGCATAAGATTATGACAAGTGTCGTAATCTTATGACATGAGACAACCATGAAAAGCTATCACTCCACCTAAGGTGGAGAGATAATCACATGATGTGTCCACAAAAGGTGGAAGTGATAAAGTAATGACATGTCAAGTCCACCAAAAGTGGAAATTCTCCAACTACCTCCTATGTGGTCCCTAAGTAAACTTAACTAAGGTGTAATTATGACCTAGGACAAGGTAAAACACTTTTAATTACACCAACAAAATTGATATGACTAAATACCGCGCCATTTAAAGACAAGTAAGTTTTCCCAATATCACACTCAATTGCAGTGCATTGGTGTGGAGGGAGCTAAGGACACGAGAAGAAGAAGTCCTGCAAGCATCAAATACTCAGGTAAGTACACGAAAAACTCTCTGAAAGAGCTCAATTAATGTAAAAATCTTTCAACATTCTATCATTTGAAGCCAAAGTAGAGAAAATTGAAATATGCCTCCTAAAAGAAAACAATCAGAAGTAAAAGAAGGTCGGGCCAAAATTAAAGATGAATAACCTAAGGTAAAGAAGAGACTACTCCATCAATCCATATTAGATATACTTCCAGGGTCAACTAAAGAGGTTAATAAGAAATTTCTCATTGACACCGCACAGGGTTGTAGGGTTGTAGGGTTGTAGGGTTGTAGGGATGGGACCTGTTTTGGTATTTTTATAGTAAGAGGAATGAGAAGATTCCAGTGTCAAACCCTTGGATGTTGGATTTAGCAAGGTTGATTGTCCCAAATGTGTTTTTTGATGTAGATTTTATCAAACTACTAGCCAAACACTATCACTCTGCTACCAAAACAGTGAGGTTCTCAAATGGCTCAATATTGGTAGAAGTAACCAAAGCAGCTATCATTGAGTGTTTTGACTTAAACAAGCGAGCTCTGACCAAGATAAACCTACAGAAAAGTGAGGAAGATTATGCCAAATTAAGGACTTATAGAAGTGATGAGCTACCCTTATATATGAAAAGGGACATTGGTAATAGAACAATCCCCATTTCTACTTCCACTACTGAACCATTTACTATGACAGTTTTTCAATATTACTTTATGAATACATATTTTTCTCTTTGCCAAGTGTTGGGGATGATGCCCAAGATAAAATTTTGATAGGCCTAATGATGATGGCCATGAAAATTCAAAACCCTGATACTAATATTGAATATGACTTTCCTTCATACCTCGAGAGGGCGTTGGATGATGAATTCTCACAAGTCATAGAAGATAGAGCTTCTATTACTTTTAGGCATTATTCTCTCTTATTCCACTTGATATTATATCAAAATAGGGACCATTGGACTAAATAAATGGACTTGGCTAGAGTGGATGAGTAGGAGAATCCTGCACCTATTCAAAAGTGGTGTTATATTTGGGATAGTTAGTGTAAGAATTCAAGCTTTGTTGTATTCTATGAAGATTTTCTACATAGGATTTTTGGATTCATTGGCTATTCAATACCTAGATTTCCAACCAAAATGTTATAGCTATTGAGACCTTTGGCTTTAATACCAGAACAAGGTCATACACATAATTTTGGAGATTGGTTTTTCTTTCCAGAAGTTACAAAAACAAGAGTTTATGGATGTCCTGCTACTCCACACATACTATCAAAATTTGTGCCCCTCAGATTAGCATTTCTTGAATTTATGTGGCAAATGATGTGGATGGAGAAGGATGCAATGCACAAGCAAAAGAAAGTAACCTTCCAAACCAAACCAAGTGTGAAGATTGGATGGCAGGCTCAGACACACTGGAGGAGTTACAGTATTATTTGAAGACAAGATATGCATTGAATTCTGGAAAAGGGAGAGCATTTGACCCTAAAAATGATATGAAAAACATAAGGCATAATCTTCTTACCAAAATGACAGTGGTACACCAAGTAGATTATGAAGAAGATGTCATAAGAAACTGCATTACTTAAAATCATGTGTTCAGTAGAAGGAAAAAATGGGAATATATGAGGAAGCTTGAAGAAAGGAAGAGGGAAACGTGCGCAGATTTCTTAGGATACTTTATTGAAGAAAAAGACCCTATCAAAAGAATAGATCTGATAATGGGTAAATTTGAAGAGTTATATAATAAAAGAGAAGCATATCTCCAAGAACAAGGTAGCGGTGCAACTGCAGAGCATGCCACAGGTGAAACCTCTGAACCTCCCATGGAGCAGTTGCCTCCTAAAAGACAGAAGATAGAAAGCAATGAACAATTAGTACCTTATGAGGAGAGTGAAGAGGTGGATGATACTAAAGAAGTGGCTACAATGTTATAATCATTGAAAGGTGATGTTTAGGTTGATCATCCCATCCATGAGATTAATTCCCATAGACGTGAGGAAAGGATGGGTGATGTAGGAAAAACAAGTATAGAGATACATGAAGATGAAAGGGAAATTGCAGCCAAGAGATTCATAGAAGATGATGAATTCATTAAGACTCCTGAGTTTGGGGATTTTTGCACAAATATGGAGGTAAAATAAATTTGAAGAGAGGATGGAATCATATGAAGTAGGAATTGAAGAGTTAGAGAAGAATCAAATGGTGGCACAAACTTTCCAGGAATTAAGAGTTGACAACATTGACATTATCCCCCAAAGGGCTAGAGAAATGGTCTTGAAGAGCAATATGCTCATTTTCCCTGGCTTAGAATTGAAGTAAATGTTTTTTCTTGATCAAGTTAAGGCTTAGGAAGATCCAATGCTAGTTGTAGAATTTCATTCTAATGAAGGAGTGAGTGGAACTGGGTATAACCCAAAGATTGAAACCCTGGCCATATGGATCAAACAAAAAACTACATAGAAGCCAAAATTATTGGATGTAATTCAAGGGATGAAAGTGGTAGCAATGGTAAGGACAATACAAGATACCACCCCTTTGGAGGTGGCCACAATGACCATGCATTCATCCATGTTCACTCAAGAAATTGTCAAGGGATTGGAGGATAGATTGAAGTAGTATGAAAAGGAACAAAGGTTCCTAAATGATGACGTTAATAAGTTGTTTATGGAGAGTTTCAAATTAAAAGAACAATTAAAAGGATCAAGAAATTCACAAGGCAAGGAAAAGGTGTTATATAAGCCTCTTATTACTCCGATGGATATTGTGAGGAATATTTATGTTGAACAGGTGAATACTCTAGAAAAGCAAGTAGATGAAGTAAAAAGGAAAGTTTGTGAAGTTATGGAAAAGATTCTTGAGAACAGGATAAAGTCAGTTATGGATAAACTAGAGAATGTGCATGATAGTTATAAATCACTTCAACAAGCAATTGATCAAATAAAAGCACACAAGCTTGAATTAGATTCCTTGTTCAAAAGATGGTAGCCTATTCACCACACTTTGGCTAAGTTATGCAAAATTATACAGAGGAATCCTGATGCTCCCACAACATTAAAACCAACTAAGCAAACTATGAAAATGATTGTTGATGAATTTCAGTATATACAAGGGGAAGATAAAAGGATTGTAGCAAAGATGGATTTATTCCATGCCTTAAAATAGTAGTATTTACCTAAAATTGTGAAAGATGATGACAGTTGAAAGACTTGGATGAGTGTAATAAGGAGTTCAATCAAGTTATTCATAGGTGTTTAACTCATATACAGGAGGATGGTGGTACCAACCTTCATAGGCTAAATCTGATGATAGATGGATTAATTGTTCTTGATGTTGGATACCTAAAGTTTTTCAATGATACAAAGGCACTACTAGATAGTCGATGACAAGCTCATATTGCAAACATGCCCAAGATCCAATAATATAAGTGGCCATCTAATTTCACGGTGTATTAGTGGGAGGAAAAGTATTTGGTTTCAAAGGAATAGGACACTAAGGCGAGATCATTTGGATGTTCATCATGGAGAAGAAGGCTTTTCCAGATCAATAATCACAAGTCTTCTACATTGAATAATGGAGACATACGTCAAAATGTCCTAAGCCTTGTTATCTCTTTAATTATGCTAATTAAATATTTGTTAGTAAAGGTAGTAGTTATGAAAGGTCATCTCTTTTTGTAAAAGGCCTATAGCTTGTTACTTCCTATATAAATAGGAAACCAAGGCCTATTTTTTAACATCATCATATATTATTCCATCGCCATCAGTAGTGGTAGATTATTAAGTATAGGCATATTCCATCCATCTATTTTCATATTTCAAAACTTCTGCAACTAATGTATATCATTTGAAGCAATATAATGGAGAAGACTGATTATATCTGGTGATCTATTTTAGTGTTTAGTTGTTGTGTTGATATTCATTTATATATGTTGTTGTGTTGTCTCCAGAGTGGTTCTCTTGAATTATTCAAATCTATATGATTTGTTTGGACACATTTGCTATTTTTGTGTGACTATTTGACTAGGTTCTAGCGAGAGAGAATTAAAATCCTTTTAGTTAATTCATTTTGATTGGTTCCTTCAGGGATTAAAATCATTTTAAAGTAATTAATCTGATTGGTTTCCCTTAAACTAAGAATTAAATTCCTTTCACATCATCACAGTAATTTGAGGGAATATCACTGGGATTATTAAAGAAAAGTATAGTAGCTTACAGACCTGCATGTTTGTACAAGGTTCAAACATTTAAAGTGCCCAACAATTAGAGTTAAGTTGAGTAATAGATCTGCCTATCATACAACTCTATCTCCATATTCATTATCTATCCATTAACTCCATTCACCCAATAGATTAGGCATTGGTCAAGTTAATACAAATCTCATACAAACCCTATTTACACACTCTATTTTCAAAGCATACAGTAGGAATTAGTCATCAAGCCTTGCATCTACTTCACTCCCATGTGCCATTGTGAGTAGATTTCCTAAGTTAGATATCATCTTCCAAACTTTCAAAACTACCTTATCACTCAGGTACACCCACCTTGGTTTAGCAAAGCCTAAAGAGTAGGAGGTGATCTATCATATTGCCTCGTTCATTGGCCAAAAGTGTACTAAGAGTCTAGCACCCTCTTAAGGCTCAAAACTTGCACTTTTGAGACCTAACATAACTTTTGAGCTTATGAATGAAATAGAATATCTTATTATCAAAGATTCTCCATGACTGTGTTATCATTTTGTATTTTTCTTATGTTTTCCATACTTATTTCTTCTTATATTTGAATGAATATCAATTATTGAGCCTCAATATTATGCTTATGTGAATGAATATGTTGATACAATAAAGCATTTACTATGGATGTTTTTAGTTACGTGTTCAAAATTATGTTCAACATAAAAATGGAAACTATTTAAAAATAATAAAGTTAACAAAGTTGCTTATTTAAATAATTGTGAGTTACATGCATTAATATTTTATTAACTTTTGTGTCTTCAAGAACATATGTTGATACAAAATGAATGGAAGAAGCATCCAAGTAATCCTATGTTTTTCTACCAGCAATTCATACCAAAGATTGAACAATTTAAGGATATTGCAATAGGTAATTTGTATTGACACAAATAATATTACTGAAGCATTTCAAAGTTTAGGCCATAAGAATCATCCTTTTTTAAACATGGATTGCAAATAATTCTAAAAATTTAGAAGTCTTGGTCATTAACATTATTGTCAGCTACAATGTCATCCAGTGTATCATTGTCAATGTTCATATATTCTTTCAAGTATTTAATATTATCATCATCCTCATCTTGACCTACATCATCTTCATCATCATTGAAATTTGACTATAGAACATCTATATTGTTACTAGATGTATTTGGATCATCATTTTCTATACCATCCATATTGTTGTCTTTCATAACATCATCTAACTTTGGATTGTTGTCTTCTTGTACCTAAACATAACCATATTTAACATCATCATGGATGTCAATTTCTTCGATGTTCTCTAATCCCTCTCTCCCATTTTTTTGGCCATCATTATTTTGCTCAGTATCCACTAATGCATCGTCAAATACATGCCTTAATCTTGGATCATAATGTATGAAAAATATCCATTTTGGGTCCAAAATATCTTCATAGAAAAATACCTACACATGAACAACATACATATATTAGACGTATGTTATAACAATTTTATTGATTAATAAACACATGTATATATTCACAATAAACTATGAATTAATAGATTAATGATCACTACCGCTTCTTGTTTGAGTTAAAGAAATACTTGGTCACAATGAATTGGTAGAACATAAGGCTGCTTATCCTCCTGTAGGAACCATGAGGAATCTATAGAAAACAATCCACTATGGGTATCATGTCTTCATGTCCTCTCAAATGCTTCATACCATCTACACTTAAAAATACAACATTTAAAAGAGCGATAATCCAACTCAATAATTTCTTGTATTGTCCCAACATATTGTAGATTCCCTTCAATTATATTCTTATCTTTTGAGCTTGATTGACTGGATTGCTTGAAGTCAACCATGATGCCACAATCAAAGGATTGTCTCTTTACATCTACACTTTCTACATGATAATGTCGACCATATGCCCACATTGTTGGATATTTCCTTGCCTATGAAATACTATTTATTTCAGTGAAAACAAATATAATGACGAATATTAAAATAGTTGATAGTGTCAAAACTATAAGGAAACAACATTTTGTAAAATTCCAAATGTACCTTTCTTTCACATCCTCTAGACATGTTGATTTCATCTTCTTTTATGTTTGAATCTATACCTGTATCTTCTATTTGATTTTGAATTTGTTTAGTAACCCATTATAGTGTGTAATATTTTCCCCATTCCCCAAGAAAATCAATGGGAAGTGGAGTATTCCTTGGGTTCGATCTCTTAAATTGTCTCCTTGCTTCTAACACTTCTCTCTTTTTATCATACAGATCAATCCATTTGTTCATAAAGTGCATGTGGTATAGAATGAACTTGTCAAGTATAGCACTTTCGTCTATACCTATTACATGTCAACATGTTTATTTCAAACTCCAAATGTCATGTTAATTTGAAAAATAAATTATAGAGTAAATTAATTATTGCAAGAAAAACAACCAAACCGATCATGAATTCACTTACTAATTTCTACTTGAACACCATTAGATTGTGGTTTTTCTCCATCGATAATATTTGATGCTTGTTCTTAATCCCAGAAGTGTGGCCCATCTTCAAAATCCTTACCAAGGAATTCACACAGGAAGAAAAATGCTTCATTCAATACATAACCTTCAGTCATGCAACCCTCTGGATGTGCCTTTTGTTAGACATATCTTTTTAGAGTTTTCATATACCTCTCAAAGAAAAACATCCACCTCATTGATATGATACCTTCCAAGTCAATGTCATCGACTAGGTGTATAAGTAAATGGACTTGTTGGTCCATGAAACTTGTAGGGAGCTCCTTCTCAAATAAACATACAATTTTTGTAATTTCCTTCTTCCATTTTGACACTTCACATTCGTGGATCTCCTTGGAGGTCACCCACCTAATATAAGAATAGTAAATTAATATGAACCTTTAGTCAAAAATTAAAATGCAATATAATATCTCTATGTCTTTCACACATGAACATTTCATATAACCACATACCTTGTAAATGTTGACAATCGACTTATGGCATTCCTTAAGTCAACTGTAAGACAGTAATCCCCCCTAATTGCCAATGACATGATATGCCATCAGATAGATTTATGAAAAGGTCATTAGTAATTTTTTCTCACACATCAAAATATCAAAATTTATTTAGTACTTAATCAATGTTACAAGTAAATGTTAAATGATGATATATAATACCTTCATAAAATTATGAAAATCATGAGTTTTAAATCTTGTGATATGTCCATCAATTGTAAAAGCTTTAGCCAATGATGACCCATAGCCAGTAGGTGTCCTTATTTGGATGACATTTTTTAGTTGGTCTAGCTCTTTTTTTTTCAAAATCCATGGAGCTTCTGCATATGTTTCATTTTCCCTATTTGGCCACAAATGTTTTCTATCAATTTTGGTATGCGAAAGAGCAATATCTCTCCTCGAGGACAAGGCATCCTCTTTGCCTGATATATGTCGAAATATAGAATCTAGGACATTTTTGAAGATGTGCATAGGATCTAATAGGTGAGATATTAATAGATCCTTCTAGTAAGGGAGCTCATAAATATGGATTTCCTTTTCATTCCTTCTAGCATATCAACTACAACTTGTTTTGGTTCTTCAATTGAATCACCCCGATCAAAAAAATCCTCCAAAGCTTTCAATTCAACATCTTCATACTTCTTAAGCCAATCACCTAGACCCATAATCATGGGAGGGCCTCTATTTTCAACTTTTCCATCAAATTGATTCTTTGGGAAATTTCTAAACTTATGATCTAGTGGTAGAAAAACCTTGTTGTTTCTGTAAATAAATTTATGTAGATCTTTAGAATATCGCCCTTGAAATTGTTCTACACATCTTGGACATGAAAATATCCCCTTTGTTTGAAGCCCTACAATTCAATAAGTAATGTTAATAACATCAAAAAAATAGTATAAAACTAAGTATGAAAGTTGGGATGAAAATAAATTATGAGTGTAAATACGTAAATATTTTATCTTACTAGAACAAACACCAAGTCCTAGGAAATCATGAATAGTCCAACATAGCACACCATACAACATGAAGGACCTATTTGATGGAGGACGTGATATGTCATACGTTCTTATGCCTTTCCATAGTAGTTGCATCTCATCAATAAAAGATGCAAGATAAACATCCATGTTTTTAACTCGATGCTTTCTTGGAACAATGAGAGTCAACATAAGGTGCTCCTTTCTAACACTCATCCATGGGGGAATATTGTATACTATCAATCTGACTGGCCAAACACTATAATTTCAGCTCAGGAAAGAGAATGGGCACACTCCATCAATTGCAAGACCAAACCTAATACTGCGAGGTTCATCTTTGAATTTTCTTAGTCATTTTTCCTCTATGTGTTTTATTGCTTTGGAGTCAGCCGAAATTCACATGAATCCATCCTTACTCTTGTTCTTTGAATGCCAGTCCATCAATTGTGCAAGTAACTTACAATGAAACATTTGTTGAAGTCTAGGTATAATTGGCATATGATGTAAAACCTTCTTTGGAACTGTAGGACCTTGTACATCTGTACGATATCTCTTCTCTTTCCATATAGGGCATTCTACCTTGTTTTGATATTCATCTCTGTATAAAATGCAATAATTTTTACATGAATGAATTTGCTTATATTCAATCCCCAACTCAACCAACAACAGACACACCTCTCTGCAAGTTGATGGTAACACATTCTCTTTAGGGAATATTTTAGTTTTTAGTGCCCTGTAAGATTGCCAGAGATTAAATCAATTGAATGTTTGACTTATGATGAACATTTTTGATATGTCAATCTATACTAGGACTGTTTATATACAATATATGGTTTTAAAATCCCCTTAAATAAATATAAACGAAGTTGATGAATGTTTACAAATTATGTACACCAATTGACAATGCAAAGTAAGAAATAGATTTCAACTAACTTTAGTAGGGTAGTGAATCCTTTGTCTGACCAACCAAATAGTGACTTGATTTCTAATAAATATTAATGTGCATGCCAGTTTTGAGTTTCTACTTGCACCCAATTTGAACACGGGTGTCTTTGTTGCTTGCTTGATGGAGTCTTTCAGGTTGTTATAATCAACATTACGTTGGTGGTAATTACCTTTGCTATCATCATTACTATCAACCATATGATCATTATGGTCATCATTGTTTCCATCCCCAAAAAAACCTGTAAGCATTTCATTCCATCCTTCTTCATGCACTACATTTTCATTATCATCATCATCATCATTAAGGCTAGGTGGCATGTCATCAGTGTATGCGGATCTCATTAGCTCTTCAAATTTCTCAGCTGGTAGTATTCTCTTCAATGTTGCTCTTTTCACCATGGTATTGTTTAAAGGATGGTTTGGATCATCTTGTCCAAATCTTAATAACCTAGTTGGATCTTGGGTATTAGTATGTGTTTCATCAACATCTTCTACCTATCAACAAACACAATCATTATTTAATGTTTGGAAACAATTGGATAAATCATAAATGTATCAATTTCAAAGAACTATAATCAAATATGGCTTCAAAAATATAAATATAAATTGTATAAACATATATACGTCAATTGAATAATGGAACATTATTTTATAGACTACCTTTTTTATACAATAATTTAAATAAAACACAATTTTGACAACATAGTTTATAAAACATCAGTCCACACTCATTTATTATTCTTTGGTTTTCTACCCTTAAGAACATCCTTAGGGAGACCGTGTTCTTCCCTTTTATTTCATGCAAGAGTGCATTTTAAGAAGGGGTAATCAATCAATAACTCATCCCCAATGGTAAGGTCCATAATAGCCTCAACCATTATCAATCTATCAACCTCTCTTTCTACATCTCCATCTTTATCATTTATAACCTCAACAAATTGACAATTCAATCTTACAGTAGGGTCCCTTCCCTTACTACTATTTATAAATCTTGCGATATTTTTGTGTGTGTATGCACATCCATCTATATACATAAGATGACTGAAATTCATTTATTTTCCACTTTCCAATTGGAGACGATGTGTATACATGTTCAAATTTAGACCATATGCTAACATGCTAGGCTTATATTCTGCTAGCCTTCTCCATTCACCACTGTAATATGATGGACCATAATATGGCATTAATCTCCTAGTGGTTTGTTCTAATTTTTTTCTATGTTTAGATCCCACATGTACATTTTGGACAATAAAGAGGCCTAGATTTGCTCCATGAATATTGGAGGGTCATATCATGTAGTTGTATCCCCAAAATTGAAACACCTCTTACACTATAGGTAGTTGTTGATCACTAAGCCAAGTGCAATATAGTCGATGATCAAATGTCTCTTTGTAAATTGATCTCAAACTCAAGGGAAATTCATCATCTCCATCACATTCATTCTCATAGGGTATGTAGTCCACCTTCCCCTTGTCTTTAAGCAAATTATACATCTTTAAACCAATTCTTGTTTGGTTACTTGTTTTCATCAATTCCTCATCTTTCAAGCTGGTATATTGCAACATATTTTTGTTATATGTATCATTTGATAAATGATCATTTCCCTCTAGGTTGGAAGTCGATGATCCAAGAAACTTTAAACCAAGAACTTTATCCTACAAACTTATCCATTAAGAAAAAAAATAGTTATTTAAATAATATAAAACAATGTTTAAACAAAGTATACATGTTATTTATATCAAGTTGGAAAATTCCTTACCACAATTCCTATTGGATTTGAATCAATTATAGGAGGAATACTATCGACTAGAATCTCATCATATATGTAATTTCTTTGTACAATCGCTTGTTTGAATTGTTTCTTTCCACGACATACAAAACATCCACACACAACAATTTTCTCAAAGTATTCATCCCATGTATATAGTCCTGACCAACCTCTTGTTCAGTGTAATCATTTATTGTGTTTGCAGGATCCATTGTCATATCCTCTTCCACCCTCTATCCTCTACGTGATTTAATAGTTTAAGGTCTAAGTCCACGTACATATCTTGTTCTTTTGCTAGTTGAATGCCCAAGTTCTACATTTGCTCCAATCTCCATCTAAAATAATCAACATGCATTAATTTATGTCAAGATTAGATAATACATTATGAATTTCAATAATACTGTGAAAAAAGATGGACATATCACAAAATTCCATCAAATATTTTTTTCCTAAGTTAAGTCAAAATTTGAGTACCTAATGCCCCGCTTCATCCATTGTGTCCTCATTTGATATGACATGATCTATTGCCATGGCCTTGTCTGGACCCTATAATACACAACATAGTGAATAATGTTTAGTACGCCAATTATATCATTTCAATGAATATGCTATCCAACACAAAACCTCACTTTAGTCATATATTTGGCATAGTGATATCATGTTTTGACCATCCTAATTTTCAAAATTTTCCCTTGATCATAGAATCACATTTAATCACCATTCCTGTGCATTTTCAACCAATAAGTTTGACCTCAGAGGTCTCATGGACAAAAAAAAGACTTTATCTCCTCTATGTTGTAGTATTTGTGAATTCATAAACACCTTCCTTCTTTGGTTGAGGTTGCTTTCTCTTCTTACCTCTATTGTATCTATAGATTTCGTTGTCATATCTATTTCCACCCACTTTCCTCTTTGTGATTTAGTAGTTCTACGTTGTCCACATCCTCTCTCCATGGCCTCCTCTGGATCTTGTAATACACAAAAATGGCAATAGTCACATAACAACTATGCACCAAGAGAATATTGTTGAAATTATCTTATTAATACACTCGCTTTTCACTAAGATGCACTATAAAAACAAAATAGGACATTGCAACATTTTTCTCTTCACATAAATTTTACACGCGGAATCTTGACAACTAGAGCTCAAATCTTATGATTACAAGATGACTACAAATTCAAATAAAAAAGACATTTATTTACAAGCTTACTAAAAATTGAACATATTACTAATAATTTTAGCTGAACATCCCCTCCATGGTCCCTTGTTATCCTAGATGAAAAAAAACCTATTACTAATCATTTTAGTTGGTTCTCTACCTTACACTTCTTCCACAAATTCATTAAAACCGTAGATATTTTCTCTTTGAAAACTAGAGATTGGATTCCTTATTCTTGATTAAAACCTACTTTACATTAGATAGTGTGAGAATATTTATCTTAGATAAGATCCAAAACTTTAATTCTTGGTTTTTTATTTTTCATGATTGGTGTTTATCCTCCATAGAGGATGTGGTGAAAGTAGTTGGCTTGGTTATGTAGAAATCCCTCATCAAATAAAAGCCAACAAATATTTACAAATGGCTCAACCCATATAAGACTTAACAATTTACTACAACTTTAATGAAATATTGATACATAACATGAACTACTTTATGCTATTATGAAATCATATTTGTAGCCTAATATGTTATGTTTTCATTATTAGTATTGCATGGAAGTCTAGCCAATAGCTAAAACCTATGACATCTTGATTGATTTAGCTATCATGTATATCTTCATTAACCAAGAGAAGGAATGAGATCTGAATTTATTTGTCTGATAGGTAAAAGAGTTTGGTTTTCAAGTTACTAAAACACAATACAACTTTTTTTAAGTTCCATCAAATTATGTTTTTATTATGTAAATTTTCTAGGATGTATCCATTTTTTTTCAAGCTAGTTGGTGGTATGTTGTTGTCACACTAGATTCCAATGTTATAAAACCCTTACTACTTAAACATGTTTGCATGAGGAACATTTTGGTTTGGCACAACTAGGCGCTAAATTAGGTGCACTTTGTGTTGCCTTTGGTGCCCCAAAAAGATATTACATTTAGGGTTGAAAGTTGGCGTTAACTACAACGAGTATAGCATTGACTAATGAATCAAAAACAAAAAAATTAAAAATTCCCACCTGCGTTAAAACATACCACACAACAAAACTTTCATACCACAAACTTGACGAAAATAATTTGTCATAGGTCGCTCTCATTTTTTGTTTCAATTGTTTTTCGTTTGTTAGGTTGGTCTTGTTGTTGATCTTTTAGTTTTCATTTTTCTTGTGTGTTTACATTATTTGGTTGCTTGGTTTTATTTTTTTGCTAGATACAAAGCATAGGATAGATGGTGTTTATAGTGTTTGGTCGCCCAATTTAATTTTTTTGTGAGATAGAGAGTAGAGGATAGATGGATAGAAATCAAACCCCTGATTTCACTTTAAACGTGAAAACTAGGTATGTTTTTCCTTTTGATTCAATTTGAATCCATATAAAGATATTTAGATAGAATTTTTACTAAAATATTTGTACAAAAGGGATGCCACCTAGTAGATAATGGTTGGGCTTCAATTGATTTGGGTTATTTGGTGGTCTTATTTTTGCATTATTCATTCCATCATAGGGTTTGAACTCTCAAGAGATATCTCATAGGCATTTAAATCTAGAAAGAGAGTCATTCAAGGTAAAGCTTGATCATTAATCATTTGTTTCTTTTAAATCACCCATTTCTTTTAATTTATTTTATTGGTGGCTTGCTTTCATACCACAAAACATAACTTTCATACCACAAACTAGACGAAAAATTTCATACCTGGTAGTGTGTACTTCATTTTCCTCCACATACTAGATGAAAATAATTTGCTCTAGGTCACCTCAAAATGTCAAGCAATAGAGGGAAGGGAGAAAAGGGAGCAGACTCTGGCCACAATGAGGTACTTCATTGTCAGTTTATAGATTTGTAAATGTTTCCATTATTTCTTTGATTTATAGTTTTTAGTTTTTTATTTCTAAATTTAAAAGAAGAAATTTATTTTATATATATAGGGACATGAGACTGACAAAGATAAAGAGGCATTGGCTTCCATATTGGGGGTAGAGGCAGTGAACAAATTGGATGGTGTGGACTTGACAATGCTTGTCAGATACATAGAAAAACAATCTAGTAAAGCCCCTGAAACATTGCAACCAAATCATTTGTGTCAAAGGGAATCAATTGATTCCCCAACCAATCCTGGATTGAGCAAAAGATCCAAGAGGAAATCAATAACAATAAACTCTAAGAATGTGGAATAGGGATTAGAGACTTCCAATGTCCCAACCACTCCTAGGACACAGACTTCTTCCACCATGCCATGTTTTGCATCTTGCATTGGTAGCTATGATCTACCAAGATAGAATACAATGTGGTTTCAGAGGAAGTCTGAATGACAGATGCTGGGAAAATGTTTGTGAATAGGTTGAAGGAATCATTCCTTCAACAGTTCAAAGACCATCTACATTTTCCATTCTCAAAGATACCCATGCACCTGCAAAAAGCAGTTATCCATGACATGGAAATTGAATTTGGCACAAGTTGGTCTGTAAAGAAGATAAAGCTACGAATGTCTCAAAACTGCAAGAGATTTCGGTGCAACCAAACAAAGAAGATAAAAAACTCCCTCTTGAGATAAGGCTCAAAAAAAGGCCAATTGATGTAAGTGTGAAAGTATGGAAAGAGCTTGTAAAAGCATATGAGAAATTTGATGCATAGAGGAAGTCTGGTGAGGAGAGTATGCAGGTATTTGAATTTGCTCATAATAATATATCACATTTATTAAATGATTTTTAAATTTTATTTGTGCATAGTTAAATTGAATTAGTATATGTTTCAGGACAAGGCCTCCAAGGCTAGGCTTGACAAACTTCGTGCCACGCATCACAATGGCTAGAAAGGTTTACAGGCCTTGATCTATACATTTGCAAGTATATTTAAATGCTAAATGATATTTTTTTTATTTCCTAGAAAAAATTAAATGATTACATATTAATTAGTTTAACTAGTCCATGTGTCATGTTTTGATAGGAGGAGAAATATGGCCGACATCCAATGCAATTTGAAAAGGAAATGTTACAAAGAAAAAAGTGGACCGATTTTGTAATCTGGATGGAGAATGAGGTATCAATAGTTGACTTTCAATAACTTAGTTGGATATTGTTGTGTTAATATGTCAATTTGTGTTTCTTCTATTGAGTTATTTATTGATGCATAGGATGAGTTCTAAAGTGCTTCTTTATTGGCCCTAGATCCCACTTAATTGTCCCATTATTTCATGTTGAGGAAAAAAATATTGTTTTCCTTAAAGGGCAGTGGGTGACATTCATGCCATATTTTCATCGCATCTTATTATTAATGACCATGGTCTTTTAATATCTCTTAAGTGTCCTAATTTAAGTTTTGAGTTGTATCATTTGAGTAACTTAGTCCCATGTTGATTTGATTTATCTTCTTTTCTCTCAAACATGTTATCTCAAGGAATGCTTCCTTGAATTCATGTTTCCATTCTACTAAGTGATCCACATGCATCTTTGCCATCCTTCCTCATGATGTTACCATTCTTTTAACATGTAAGAATGTTTTGATGCATCTTGGTAGGAATCCTACAGATCTAACACATCCTTGTAGAACTCATTTTGCACCAAGGTCAAGTCATCATGGATTTCTAATGCATATTCCATGAAATCACCTGTCATACCTTGCAACCTTGTAGTATTCCACTTGATGTTTCAAGTGCTCAATTTCCTTCTTATTCCCTTTCAATTCTCATTTCATTTTAAGGATGTTTGATTCATTTGCTTGTGTTGTGGTGACCCTAGTCGTAGCCCTAGCCACTAGATCCATATCATCTACATCCATTACCATTGCTTCCATGGCTTCATTAAATCTCAAGAGTATAGTATGACATGCAACTTCTTGATCAACAACATGTTAGGTACATGCTTGGGAAAAGTATGGGATGCCTTTGTGGTGCCATAGATCTTCCTATATGTTAACAACTCATATAGGGAGTAATCTTTTAGGTTCTCCAAGATTTTGATCATGTCTTCAGACAACCTAGGGAACCTTTTCTCAAATAATAGCTCATGCAAGGGAGCAAAGAATCGGTCACAGATGTGCTCATATTTGGATGAATATTTGTGCTCACATCGGTCCTAGCAATAAACATGGACAAAATGACATAGGATGCTCCATGTCCAATTCATCCCCAAAGAATTTATTAGTTGCACAAATAATAACACAAGTAAGAGGTTGTATGGAGTTTTGGCTTTGTTCCCACTGGAGGAAACTCAACTCTCATTATTTCATTGCACAAAGTGAGTGAAAAAACAACTACCTAGTTTAAAATTGGCCCTTCTTTAAGCAACATATGTAGCAAAGAGACTTAGGATTCTTGAAAATGAGAAGCATCCTTCTCCCTATACAACCTGCTAACTAGGGCCATTATGTTTTTTACTGAACCCTTGAGTCTGATGGAAGGGTACCATTTAGTGTTCCTAGAAGTTAATTATATAAATCCTCCTCTTGAGGCTTAGGCTATATTTCAGGGTTGAAAACTAGGAGCTTTTGTTGTAACATCCACTTCTAGGACCCATGGGTGATGTGGCACAAGGCCTTGAACCACCACATAGGTCTTATAGAGAGAGTGTTTGGTGTAAAATCCAAATCTAAGTCCTATAGAGAGAGGGGGGGGCACTAGACTCCAAGCATCAAAAAACCATAAAATAGTCCTCTCATGCATGAACATGTGTGCCCAAATGCTAGATCAAACCCACACCTATGGAATATGAAGGGACACTCCACAAAAAAGTAATAAAGTATCTCGTGTGGGTCAAGTAGACCAAATAATCCATGCATGAACCAATAAACAACCTCCATGATGCCTCAACATGTGTGCAAGGGTGCTATGTCATCTCTATCATGCCTCAACATATGTTCCAATGCCAAATCAAGTCCCATGTGTGGTGATGAGAAGGTCGATCTATGTCAAAAAGTGATGAACGAACATGTGTGAGCCAATGGAGACCAAGTGCTCCATGAACTAATCTCATATAATTTTGAGTAGAAACTTATACATAATATGTAAATGTCTTAAGAAAATAGGCATCACAATATATCACCATGGATCTTGTAATTATTCTATCATTCATAAAAATAGTAAATCGCATTCACTGTATACATCAACATTTAGAGCATAATATAGCAACTGGAAGCACAAACATGAGAGGGAACGAAATGATACTGAAAACTCCAGGAATTCATTGAGATAAAAACATAGGCCTTTCAACACTTATGTATTAAAGTATATATAGCTATCAAATACACCTTCTAAATAATAGAGTCTGAGTGTAACAAAATAGTCTGGAACCCCTTGTCTTTGAATTTACATTGCTTATATAGATAATTACAAACTTTGAGCCATTATTAGCTCATCAAACTAGCTTTATGCTCTAATTAAAATCAAATAGAAATATTTAAAACTGCTACAAAGATTATGGTTTGTTTGTTGGAACTACTACAAGATATTTGGATTGTTGCTCAAAAATTGGTGGACAGTTGCATGGAATAAGGCCTGCTGCTTATCTTCCAGAAGGTAGGAGAATCTTCGTTCCATATTTAATAATGTTGGCCCATCAAGAAACACTTGGGAAATTATAAGCTATCATCTCACTAGTTGAAAACTACAGGTCATTATATTGAGCATATGAAAATGGAGGCAAGTAGTGCACTAATAATTTGAACTCAATTAAGAGATCAAAGTCATCTTTCAACTTATCTACTATAGACTGCCCCTTCAGTGATTTGTTGAGATCTTCAAATTTGGAGTCTTCACTTATGCCTTTGGCTAGTAATTCCAAATATTGATTTTGAGGAATCAAATACTGATGATCATCCCAAAATGATGGAAAACCTTTCTTAAATAGATTAGTGAACCAAGCCTTGAAACCTACCACTTTCTTTAGAAGTTCATCTGCCTTATTTTGCACACTTTCCATTATCTGATGCTTTCCAATAAGTCTCTGGGCATCCAATATAATAATTGACCTGCCATTTATCCCCAATGCTTGCAAACCTTCCCTGGAAGTAGCATTCATAGTATTGATAATTTTATTTGCAAGGAATTTTGGCATATGGATGAGCTCTTCTCTTAAATCTCTACACCTCTTATTACTAGACACTTCTTGTTGGGCCGAAGAAGTAGCCCAAGCTTCTTACAATTAAATTCTTCACATCTATGTCACATCTATAATCATGGCATTGTTTGGATTTGAAGTCTCATGTAGGGAACCCAAGGCTTCAAAAATGGTATCTTTCGTTGGCTCAAAAGCATCTAGTTTTTTTGCAAACAATCTAAGCTCTTTAATATTAACAATTTGTAGAAGGACCTTATTGTGCCCAAGGCATTCCATTTTTAGAACTAATATTGATAATGGTTGCTTAGTATCTTGGATGCACATGAAATCTATATTTTCTACAGGAGACTAGATTTGCACCCATAATTCTCATTCTTAATGGTGTTGGAGATTACATTCTACTTCCTTACTCAGATTCATTCAAAATTAGGTCATAGATATGCCCTTGACAGTCCTCAAGTTGATTCTATTATGGTTGGTATATGTTGCTAAAAATACCACAAACTCTTTTAGTTTTTCTCATGCATGCTTAGTAAGACACCATAACAGAGGGATTTATTCCAAAGAAACCACACCAACCACCAAATCTCAATCATTTATAAAAGGAATTAAGGAGCTAAGGTGTGATGAACCCTAGCTTCAAAAGTTCAAAAATTCCCTACATTTTGTGCACTAACAAGCTCCAAAGTCTGGCCTCCAAATATATTGCCAAGTCACTATAAGTAAGGGTTGATTTAGGTATAGAAAGAAAAGTTTGCTTCAACCTTAATGGGTTTTCCCATCCATCATAATATCAAACTATTGATTGCTAGTATGTGTGAGTCTTGGGAACTATATAATCCGTTCCAACCCTAGATCACACTATTGTCCTAAATATATTGTCACTTTGGATGGCTTCATGTTGGAAATAGAGCTCCAATGAGGTTAAGAACTTAGGGAAAAGTGAGTTTATATTAAAATAAAAGGAAAAAAGGGCCAAAAGTGGTGAGGGAAATATAAAAAGGGGACAAAGATTTCTCTCCTCATTCTACACTAATCACTTTTTGAAAATTACTTGGAGAGCTCTTGATCTTGGAGAGGCTAAGGTTTGGAAGAAACCCTTGCATTATTCACTGGTTTTAGTGGTACAAAATCCACCCTAGCTGGTCAGTAGTGGAAGATCATTCATTACTTTCCATTAGATTCAATGTTTTCAAGACAATAGACTATTGGTTGATATTAGAGGAAGTTGTGAAGACTGGAGGGATATTTCTTGAGCAATAGAGGGTGCCTCTCTCATCTTTGTTATCTTGTGGACAAGCTAGGCGCTATTCCCTTCACCGTGGGTATGAAAATTTCTATTTTGGAAGTGTGGGAACCATATCTATTTTGCTAGATGAGTTCCCTTTAAACCTGAGTGCATTTCCTTCATTAAATAAGTATGTGGGAACTTACTATCCTTGGCTAGGCACATTTTATTCCATTTGGAGCAGCAAAGGGCCATAGCAGCTCTCAATCCTAGTTTTGGATGACTTTTATACTCAAGTAATAGAGTGTGGGCCTACACTACTTAAATCTAGGCACTTTTTATCCATAGAAATATTGGTTGTCATTGTTTGCTGGTGCATGGGACTTATATTGCCATTGTTGGGTACATTTGGAAGCATTTACCTTGGGAATTTTCCATATCACAAGAGATTACTCCTTGCTAGGTGTGAAATTGATGCTTAGGGACAACGTGGGGGTAGTTATCTTAGTGTTGGGTGTTGCTTGATCTGTCTAGAGGGGTCGTGAAGCTCTTGGGCACTAAGCACAATCAAATAACAGTCAAGAATGGAACTGAATATTTCATCTAGGCACAAGGAAAGGAGAGCCAGCTCTAATCGAATCCCTAATAACAAGGGATTTTTTGAATATATAAAGTTATATTGTTGTCGCCCCTTATTGTTATTTGCATGACAGCGAATTAGATAATAGTCCTATTATTTTTTTTATGAAGTTCATACTTCTATTGCTGAAAAAGGAAATATGTACATAGATTACAAAATTGGACCCTTTTGGCCAGGCTAGCACAAAAAAGAGTCGAATCAAAGACTAGTTAGGGAGGCCTGTATATGAAATTCAGGATTCTCCACTTGACACAACCAAAAAAAGAAGGTTCGGTTTTAAACTGCTTCCCTTCATAGGGAAACCAGCATACATGATTCTGAGAATGACTACAAGACATGAAATATAAGATTTTGAAACAAAAAAGACTAAAAATCCATGACAGAGAAAAACTAGACTGTTGGCTTATAGTTGGGAAATCTCAGAGGAACCAGGGTTGGATCGCTCCCAAATTCAAGCAGCAGCTTGAAGGTGATGATGCATCCATGCTCCTCCTTGCGCTCCAATTCCGACTCCATGCTCTTCCCCTACATCTACTCCTCATTTGGCTCACTACTCTAAGCAGCAGGATGAACGTGCTCTTTCCCCTTGTCTTGAACTAGTGTCGAAGATAGGTGGGAGTCTAGTGATGAAGCCTATGGTGGAATGGGGTGGTGAGCGCCCAATCCGTCTGCCAAGGTGTCTAGGTGCACCCTGGCCTGCTCAAGAGAAAAATGGAGATTGTGGGCCGAAGAAGTAGCCCAGGCTTCTTGTTGCTGCTGAGCCAAGAGGGTCCATCCTAGAATGTTTTTGAGTGCCCACTATGGGATGAACACCCTCGGGGATCTATAGATTCCTATTGTATTGTCAAATAAGTAACCTCATAGTTTTCAATATCCTCACAAATTTGCATGGGGATGCTTGGGTCCTAATCCCAATAGAATTCCCAAGACTGATAAATGTTGCCTCTACCTCCTCACCCCATGCTACTATGAACCACTCTTTGTTGCAGACGAGGTGCCATGATAGGCTCTAGAATGCCACAAACTGTAACCTGCACCAAATTGGAAACTCTCATCGCCAACTCCACTCAAATATAGAAGAGTATCCGCCGCCCCCATGTTGAGTCTCGATCCATTGAAAAGGGGAGGCCCAAATCCAATGTAGAAGCCATCAAAGTGTGTTTTTTGAAGGCACATTTACTTGCCATCATTGCCAGTGCTAGCAAGGGGAAACAATAGCCCATGTAGAAGTGAAGGGCATTAAAAATTGGAGTTAGAGGGACTAGTGGGACAAGTTCTCGTGTACCTTGGCCTGCTACCATGCTGCATGCTAGCTATCTTGGGATTGTGGTCGTCGGTTGTCGTGAGGAGGGGAGGGTTAGTTTCTAACACAATTTTTTGACAAACACTTACATCTAGGGATAATAGTCCTATGATTGTGGTGAATGCTTGGGTGAATTAACACCTCAAAAGACATTGTTTAAGACTTTAAACTCATACCAACACCTATATCCAACTAAAATCAGTAAATAGATGACATGTGAAATGTTTGACAATAGTCCTCACTTAGAAATGTGGTAGTAAAAGGGGTGGAAAATTAAGACCAGTGGGAGTGGTATTAAACAGCAGTAAAAGTTTGTTTTTGTAGTAATTTAATAAGTATAATTAAGTATAGCTAATATCCCTTGTTTCACTATTCCAGGCCAAGCATGAGAGCAGAATCATGGTTCTAAAGGAGAAGCTTCAGAGGATTCAGATGCTTGCTGGTGAAAACATTGTCTCTTACCTTACAAAGGTTAAATTTGGTCATTATGCTTCAGAGGAGATTTCTTGAGATGGGTGGTATCTAGACAGTGGTGCCACATGCAATATAACAGGGGAGTGTGATCTATTTCAACCACCTAGCTCAATAGCTACTAGATGCTTGGTGAGGTGTGGGATCCACATAGAAGGAGCAGTTGGTAGAAGAGAGGGTTCATTTGTATTTGAGTTAGAGTCAAGATGGACTCTATCCTTTCATCATTTTTAATATGTTCCTCATCTAAGAATGAATGCGCTCTTAGTTTCAGCCTTGGAGGATCAAGGCTATACAGTTGAGTTCACAAGACACTCAATACAGTTATGGCCAGAGGAAGCTATGTATGCTGAGGACTCCATTATATTGGGGATCAAAGAGCGATGATTGTATCGAGTATGTGGTCGACCTCTTCGTTGAGAGGGACATAGAGCTAGTTATGAAGCATTTTTTAGGTGGAAGGAGGACCGCCTTAGCAGACCCACTTGGTGGGAATGGACCCAATTGGAAGAGAAGGGATACTCAGATGACTTCAACATAGCTTTAGCAATGAGGTCGAGTTTCCAAATTTAGAGGAAGCAGGTTTCTCCAGTTCAAAGGGAGTAGTAGCAGCTACAGACATAGATCATGGAGGAGGCAGCTCTAGCCAAAGTAACTCCCTGCTAAGAGGGGTTGTTAGTTTTCTATGTAGCGAGGTTGTTACTTTCACATTGGGTGTGTCTAGCAATGTGAAAAGTACCTTTATGTATCTCATCCATGGCCAATGGATTTCTTCATTCAATAGGTATGGAATCTCTACAAATGTAATTTCAAGGCATATCATTGTACCTACCACTAGGCCTATTATTATATACTCGAGTGTCTAGTATGATTACCCCATTGATTTACTTATCTCATGCAAATAGAAACACTAATATTTGAGTATCATTGCACAAATGTAAGGATTTATATACATCCCTGTATGTTCAACTAGAAAGAACATATAGATTAAAAGCTCAATATCCTTGATCTAATCTCTAGTTAAAATCATAATAAAATTTGACTTTCAATATTGACTCTAAAATATGGGGACATATAGGCTAGTTAATTCTCAAAGAACCTTTGAAGCATATTCCAGTGCCAAAATGTCCTAGAAAAATATCCATTTCTGAAATATAAGAGAAGAAGATCTATAGACCAGTGAACTCTCAAAGGATCTTCGAGGCAAACATAATCATATATAGCACAAAATGCAAAGGGTTGGCACTTAAGGTTATGTAATAGAATTTACATTTGATAGTTAAATTGTATAAAAAAAAAAATTATGATATTTACTAACGTTTATTAGAATTGTTGCATGTTTTACATCATTGGAATGACATATTAGCTATAATTTTTTTGAAATTTTATTATGGTATGTGCACTTTGATATGATGTACTATGATTATGGTTTCATTTCATATGTTGTGATATTAGATATATAACAAAAAAGTAAATTATTGCATGAAATAAATAACTTTTCATTTTAAATGTTTTTTTTGTAGAACACTGGTCTTCTAGAAGATCAAGATGATCCTCATGATATAGATCCATAATATGTTGGTTCTGGTACAAATCACATGGCAGAGGATGATGATGACATAGATACAAAAGACACTGAGGTTGATGACGATGATGATGACGACGATGATGATCATGATGATGATGATCACGATGGTAATGATGATGATGAGGCAATTGTTGGTAGTAGCCAATGACATTCATGATCATATAGATTGCATCATGGATCATTGTTGATATATCATTATGATGCCTCTTTTCATGGTTACTATCATATGTATCATTTTCACGGCCTGCAGTACCATATTATTGAGTTGTATCATTTTGGCATGTATCATTTTGACTTATATCATTTGGACATGTATCATCTTGGCTTGTATTATTTTGAGTTACATAATTTTTCATTTTTTACTTATATCATTTGTACATGTATCATTTTGACTTATGTCGACTATTGGACATGTATCATTTTGACATGTTATTGATCTATTGGCATATTTGACTTTCAATTGTTTTAGTTATATATGATGATGATCTTATCAGTATTGATTTGTCAATTTATATATATTGAAAGTGGTTGATGATTTTTGGATGGATATTTATTAAGTATGATGATTTTAATTTACTAATTAGGATGGATGTTGTCAAATTCAATTAAATTATAGATATTTGACTCACTTGTTTTAATTATAGATGATGATCATGTTATAATAATTATCTTGTTATTTTATATATATTGGATATTGTTGTAGAATTTTATTTTCATGGAGATTTAATAAGTATAATGATATTGTTAATTTGTATGGATGTCCATTTCCCTAAAAATTCTTTATAAATGTTATCCTATAAAATATTCCAAATGCTTCAGGGGTCTTCAGGTGGATGGAGTGCAGATTAATGAGTTAGAGAGTATTTTTTCAAATAGGTATGTGAGCTTGTCTCACAAAGAGGATAAAATAAGATGGAGCTGCTCAAAAAATGGGGAGTATTAGGTTAAGCTAGGCTATAAGGTGAAAGATGGGGTGGTTAGAAAGCAAGATTGGCCCACTCACCTTTTTTGGAACAAATCTTGCCTCCCTAAGGCTAGAGTTTTCACATGGTTGGCTTTGCAAAGGAAGATCCTTATAGAGGATAGGCTGAAATTAGTAGGGGTTCAAGGTCCCGGTAGATGCCCTCTTTGTAAAGACAGTGAAGAATCAACTGATCATCTCCTCCTTTCTTGCTCCTATATAGATTTTTTTTGGAAATTATTTATGAGTAAATTGAACTAGAACTCCCCTTTTCTAGTAGATTTAAGGAGTTATTTCAAATGCAATATGAATTACTCTATAATCATGAGTTATTTAAGAGGCATGATATATTCAACTAATTAAATTAAAATAAAACATATTAAATTAATAAATGGAAGCAAAACAAGAACCATTTTTAGAAGCAAAAAAGCAAGCAACAATGGAAGCCAAACTAGAAGCAAACCAGAAGCAATTCAAGTAGCAAACAAAGAAGTAATAATGGAAGCAATTTTAGAAGCAACAAAAGATGCAATAATAGAATCCATATTAGAAGCAAAAAAAGATGCAAAAATGGAAGCAAAGCTAGATGCAACAAGTGACGTTATATCATAAGCAAAATTAGAAGCAAAACTGGAAGTAAAACCGGAAGCAAAATTGGAAGCAAAATTGGAAGCAAAAATGGAAGCAAAATTGGAAGCAAAATCGGAAGCAAACTTGGAAGAAAAACTGGAAGAACACCTGGAAGCAACAAAAGAAGCAAAATCGGAATCCAAACTAGAAGCAACAAAGGATGTCATAATGGAAGCAAAACTAGAAGCAACAAAGCATGTCATAATGGAAGAAAAACTTGGAGTCAATTAGGAAGCCAAAAAAGAAGCTATTTTCAATGCCATACTAGAAGCAAAACACGAACCATGACTGGGAGCAAAACTAGAAGCAAAAATGGGAGCAGACATGGAAGCAAAACTAGAAGCCAAATTGGGCACTAATTTAGGCACTATTTCCAACATTATATTGGTCGCGCTTCTCGACACTACTCTCGACACTATTCCAAGCGCTAAAGGAGGCACTATTGCTTGTGCTACTTTTCTGGCACAAAATCTGATGTTAAATCTGGTGCAAAATCCAACACAAAAAACGGTGTCGAAGAGAACATGCACTTTGACGTCGAGTTTTGCATCGGTAGAAGTGTCCAATTCATGAACTCAAATGCACTAAATTTTGGCACTATTTTAGGCACTAATTGCCTATTTTGTTGTAGTGTATATGAATGAATAAATAGTAGCCTGTGAAGTAGTGCCTAAATTTATTGATTACATAGACCACTGCCAATATCTCCTTTTTAGTAACTATGTAATTGAGCTCTGCACCTTGAAGATTTTTTCTGATATAGTAGATAGCATATTCTAAGTTTCCTTCTTTATGTCCTAAGACAACTCCTATCGCAAAATTAGATGCATTAGTATGAATATGAAAAGGTATGGTCCAGTTTAGTCGTCTCAAGACTGGAGCCTTAGTAAGTACTACTTTAAGGGATTCAAACACATGTTGACAAGAAGTTGTCCAATCAAATTCTACATCTTTAGATAATAGGACAAATAATGGTGATGCAATCTTGTTGAAGTCTTGTATAAATATGTTATAGTAGCCAACATGACCAAGAAAGCTTCTGACATCTTTTTACTTATGAGGAATAGGTAGTGTGGATATTACCTCAATTTTGTTTGGGTCTACTTGTATCCACTTGTTGGACACAAAGTGTTCCAAGACTACTCCTCCAGTCATCATCATGAGACATTTCTCATGACGTAAGGATAGGAGGTGATCTTGACATCTCTGTAGTACTTTTTCCAAGATAACAAGTGCTTCCTCATAAGTTTTCCCATAGGTTGTAAAGTCATCCATGTAAACTTCCATAGAATCATGAGAAAAATCTAAGAATATACTCAATACTACCCTTTGGAATGTGATTGGTGCATTGAATAGTCCAAATGGAAAGATAGAGTAGGCATATGTATTGCAAGGCAATGTAAGGTTGTCTTGTCTTGGTCTTCTGGAGCTGTTTTGATTTGGTTATAACCATTGAACCATCCAAGAAGGAGAAATATTATTTTCCTTCTAATAAATCCAACACTTGATCTATGAATGGAAGGGGGAAGTGGTATCTTATGGTTGTTGTATTTAACTCTTAGTAATCAACAAATACTCTCTATTTCCCTCCCTTCTTAGGTACAATTACTAATGGGGACACCCACTGAGTGTCATAGATTGGATATATGAACCCTACATCTAGTAAATTTTATAATTTTTCCTTAACTATGTCACACATAGTTGGGTTCATTCTTCTTTGAGGTTGCCTCACCGATTTTTATGCATCATTAATGTAAATTTTATGTATTCAAATGTTAGGGTGTATTCCCTTCATATCTATGAATGGTGATCTACAACTAGCTAACAATAGAGAAAACAAATAAGATTAGTCATGTTAGAAAGCACAAACAACCATTCCCTATGAGATTCTTGATCAAACAAAGATGGAAACATGAAACAAAAGCATAAAATAAAGCAAATGAAAGCATGTTAACAAACTAAATAGATCAAACCTCCATCCCATATGGGGATTGGTGTCACTTTTATGTGGAAAGTGGCCCTTTCCCAATCCCTTTGATAATCTCCAAGATCTTCTTGATGTGTAGATGATGAAAATGATGCAAAAGCATAGTAACCAAGCTAAAATGACATGAAAATGAGTGATTGCTAAGGATGAATATGCCTATAGTAAGATTGCATGAGATTGTGGATCAAATGGGTGTGATAAATATCAATTTCCCTCAAAGATAGTGATATTAATTGGATGATTGATGGATGAAATGAGTCTAATGACTTTGCATGAGATGATCCATCCATATTTAATAGAGAAGGCCTCTACTTATAGGAGTGAAGGGTTGAAGAATGGATGAAATTGGGTAATGTGGGACTAAGATGAGATTTAATAGCATTGTGACACTTGTCACAAGGCTAATTAAGGCCATGGAGATATGTTCTCACACATGTGTGAGCACATCTTGGGAGAAGGGATGTGTAAGAGGAGTAAATGCTTAGGTGGCTTGTGCAAGATGGGTGTAAGAGGCTATTTAAGGAATGTGGGTGAGAATGTAAGAGGGACAAGATGACATGTAAGAGGCCATTTAAGGCCTTGTGTAAGAGAAAGGTGGCTAATAAAGACCTTGTAAGATGCTTTAATATTTAGGCAAGTCAAATAAGTGGATTTATTGAAGGAATATTCTCAAAGAATATGCCTTTGTGAGGAAAATGGGCTAATTAGTTAATTAAAAGAAATGATTTTCATGTGCAACTTAGTTAGTTGACCATGGGTTTGTTCAACCTCAGTGAGGTTAAAAGCTAGATAAATGAGTAATGAGGATCAAGAGTTAATTAATTCAAAATTAATCAACTTGAGTGGATTAGGGGATTTATGACATTTGTTAAATAATTAGATTTATTTAATCAAATGAGAGGACATTGGGACCTTAATTAAATAAATTGATTTATTTAATTAAATGTGATGAGCATTAGTCAAGAGAGCGTGAATTAATCTAATAAAGTTAACTATTTGATTAATAGTAAAAGTTGATGAATTTAAATAAATAATAAATATTATTTAATTAATTGGTTAGTGCAAAAGTGATTTAGGAGGAAGTGATGTTAATTAATTAGAATCAGATGCATAATATCAATCGGGATTATTTAAGTATCTACATTTTTCCCCTCTTTGAAGAAATGTACCCATTCTATTGATTCAAAGACTGGCGCTGCCAAGATCAAAATTCAAAAAAAATCTTTCTTTTTTTATGCCCCATTGTTGCCCCAATGGAAGGAATTACACTATTACATTGCCCCCTCGAGATATTGGGAAAAAAATTCAATTTTTTGGGTCGAGCTCGCAAAAAAGTAATGGGAGTGGTTCTACTAATCAGAGGACAAAAGATAATTCTTTAGAAAGATCAAATATTTGATGTAGAAAATTTTGATGATTTATAAACAATCATTGGCCATGGGTAGCCTCATGTATATCGCATAGATTTGATACTTCGATAGAAATATTAGTAAAGATAGAAGAATAAGAAGAATAAGATGGATGGATTAACCATTGATTCCAAGAAGATGCAGAAGTCCAACAAATCTATGATTCTTTAAGACTTTATTAGATATAGTGATGAGTGATGATTTTCTTATGTAGGGATTGGGACACGAACGACACAATATTCCTAATGTTTGATAAAACACATAGATACGATGCATCAAGGTATGGACAACCAAGATGGCGTGGTATCTAGTGAGATGAACTTTGACTTAGCAAACAAATAGGAGCATCCTTGTTCACACCTGACATATGGAAACCTTGTTGGGATGTATTTCAAAAATTTAAAACATCTCAGACCAAAACACGGAAAGGAATAACCTAACAATGCAATAGTCAACAAGTTGTCCAAAACACCTTCCATACATACCTAACAAAGCAAGTATTCACCAAGGTTATATTACAAGAATATCCAACAAGCACAAAAGACAAAAGATAATAATCAATGCCCCAGTCCTTTCTCTCTAAATCTTTTTGATAGAAATTATTGAGAGGTTATAGGAATGAGTGCAATAAGATAAATCGTAAGAAAAGATTAAGTGAACAAACAAGTCAATGTTCTTCATACCTCTAGCCAAAGGGATGTGTTTTGTTTAGGATAAGTGTCCAAAGCAATTGCCAAAGATAATGCCCATTGTAGGAAGGATGCATCCTAGGAAATGTTAGTGGATGGTGGCAAGTTGATAGGTTGTTTGAAATGCCATTGATATAAGGACCGATTGAAACATTTGAGAATGATCTAGAGTTTGATTTTTTACGTTTAAAGGTTTCCCTTTTGCTAATTGTTGTACTTGTTTTTTGTTTGTGTTACCAAAGGGTGAGTGAGATGATTAGTTTATTATGGATGAGATTATAACAAGTGAAAGTGAAATAGGATGGGTGATTTTTTCAAATATTTGGAACTTTTTTAATGTTTTTGCAAAGTTTTGAGGCTATTTTTGGATTTTGGGTTGTTTTACAAATGTTTTGATTTTCAAATTTTCAAATGTTTTTGGGTTTTCTGATATTTATGAATGTTTTTGTGTCTCGAGGGCTCATCAATGACGTCCTTTCCTAAATTTAAGCTTGGAGATTATGTAGTTCGGCAATCATGTTTTTGACTTTTTCTGTTTTTGACCTATTTTGGGATTTTGTTATGATTTGAATGTTTTTTTTTAGATTTTTCTGAACATGTTTTGAATTTTTTTTATGTTTTGCATGATTTTGAAAATTTGGATATGGATATGTGTAATGATATCAGTGATCTAATTTGATATTTTTTTGAAAACCAAGCTAGGGTTGATTGATCTGATTGATGGATTGATGATGATAACATTGTTGAGGATACACAACAATGAAAGGATAGTATTAACAAACACAAGGATTGGGAAGGATATCTCGAGATGATGATGGATTGATTGGATAAGATTGATCAAGATTTTGAAGCTCGATTGGGAAGAAAATCTATTTGAATGATTTGATGTGACGTTTGAAGTGTAAATTAGATGCAACTGATATTTGATTGTTTGGATTGATGTTCGATGAAAGATAAAGCTTGATAAGGAACATCTTCTCATTAAAGTTAAAATTAAAGTTAGGTGCACTTTTCAATTAATAGAATACTTTCCTCTAATGTGTGATGAAGTGCAAAATAGCTCATTGAAATCCTACTTAATATTTAGGAATTCTTAAATTCTTTTCCTTATCAATTTGTTCATATTTAATGTTACAACAAAATCATAAATAATTTGTTGAAAGTAATACATCAAAGCCTCAAGGAGGTGACAGTACCAATCCAAATTGATCCATTCAAGGGTCTTTGTAAATATTCTAGCCACAACTCCATCCCAAGGGAGTAGTTTCCTAACTACTATCATGGACACTTTAATGTGTGAGTTTGGGTCTCCCTCCCCTTTAGATTTTGGTAGATCTAGGAGGGGATGGGGTAGTAACATGCTACAAATGTTGAATTCCAAGGATTAGTTTAAGTATTCAAAATAAGTACCTAAGAAGGTACTTTGTGTAGTAGGAATTGATCTTGTGAACATGATTCCCATAGGTGGGACTTATGAACTAGGTTGATCTTGAAAGTAAGCATTGGTTTGGTATCCAAGTATGACTAGATAAGTTTTTTGTGTGCTTATTGTCAACCTCCTACAATTATTAAACAACTAAGCCCTTACAGCTGTGATTCAAAGATTGGACATATAAACTGAATATCCATTTCAATCATCATGAAGGTGCATTTAACTTGTCAACCTAGGGACATGAACTTGAAGTGGGTCAGCACTGTATGTGCACTAAGGATTCAAATGAGCCATATTCATTCTACAACTAAGAAAAATATAATGTTGAAGGTAAATTGCTTAGAAAGAAATAACATAAGTGTTGAACATCAACCAACAACTATGCTAAGCTAAAATGCATGACAGAAATGAAAATCTAAGCAAACAAATAGGAAACTACTCTGTCTGCTTTGGCTACAGGAACAATCACATAATAGAATTCTAGTGGCTGTAGGAATAGTTAGTGCTAGATTCTTAACTAATTACTGAACAAAAAGTAATAACTAAACTAAAGGACGGAATGCTCACCAAGTGGGCCCCCTTGGATGAGTATCCTCTAAAACTAATGTAAACTCGGATGCACAGACTTATAACTTCATCTTATTCATTGGAAAATATGAGTACAATAGAGCAATGCAACTATATTACTAAAAACTAAGAATGCAAGTACATCATCAGATCATGCAACCTTCTGAGAAGGAGCATCTGACTCTTATTTATAGGAAAAGAAGCTACTAACTAAGCAAGGCGATCAACTCCACGAATTGGGAGGATGTCATTTTAGGGAAAGCAGAGAAAGTGGAGAGGTGGTTATGCATGCATGGAATCTGTTCAGACGTGCATGCCTCAACGCAGATTTAGCACAACAATAACGCCTATATTTTCTCAACAATAATAAAGACCATTTACAAGGCGGTTACAACTAAATTTGCATGAGGAATCTCCCGCCATCAATAGTCTTCTCTTTGTTGACCTTTTCATGACCACTTTGTTAACCATTATGGTGAATGACTAGCTAGTGGAATCTTCTCAATTTAGTGGCCTTGAATCATGTCTGCATGACAATATTAGTACGCACAATAATCACATATTTGTAACTATCTTAAAGAAAATTCATTAATCCACATGTAGAATTAACACAGATAGTCTATATAACATGTCAATGTCATTAAAGATTTGCAGAGATAAAATTAGGCCCAATGTTTATGGTTTTGAGGAAATATCAACATTCAAACATCAAGGTTCATGACAACTTCAACAAATAGATCATAAATTGTACCAAAATTAAACCATAAACTAGACTCATCATTCCCCCCAACCTAAGGTTTTGTTGGTCCTCTAGCAGGGGAAGGGTTGTTCTTCTACTTAGTCAAAGCCCTGAAATTCGCAACCGCCAACTATCCTACATTAGTGTTTGTTGTGCGTGAGTCAGGATCCTAATAGAACCCTTGTTGTTTGTCCAATTTGTTCCATATATGTCTCTCTACAACAATATCATAGTGGTAAAACCTTTAATTTGGCATAGGCCACATTAGGATGGGTGGCTAAAAAGTCAGTGGAAGCCAAAATTGCCCTTTTTTCCTTCAAATCTATATATATTTGTCAATTATTTTAAGTGTTGCAACATAGTTCTATATAGAGTGGGACTCAGATTTCTTTAGCTCATCAGTTAGGTTGTTCCATCTTTGTGACAAGTATCTTTTCATAGTTTTCTCTTTTTCTTTTGCCTTCACCTCATATTCACTGTAAACTACTTCTATCCAAGGCATAATCCTATTACCATAGCTAGGTCTGAGAAGCATTATGTGCCAATCCCTGTAAATTTCCCTTTGGTTTCTTGATTCAACCCTAATGGGCAGAGGGATGTTGGGTTTCATTTGCTTATAAGCCCTGTATCGTTGTTCCCAACTGATCTCATTTTGTACCCAAGACATAAATGCCCTTAATTGGACATCCTCAACATATAACAGTGGATTCCAATCATGTTCTTGAGTCATAACATAATTATGTAAATAGATTTCACACAGCAAATTCTTCATCTCAGGGGAAGCAATCTAATAAGCATTGAAAAATTCAATAGGAGTCTCAATGGAAGGATTCAAACCTAAGACAATCCTTGCCAGCTTAAAAGAAATATATTTCTCCTTCAAATTCAAAGCATAGACCCTTGGAGGGGCCCTACATTCTACTAAATGGGGTACCAAGGTTGTCATATCATCCACCTTCTTCTTTAAAGTATCAATTTCTACATCCTTGTCTTCAATCTCCTCATTTCTCTTTTGAATTTCCTTCTTCAACATGTATTTTTCCTCCTTCCATTCTTCTTTCCTTCTTTGCATCTCTTTCCATAAATGCATGGCTACCATGTGCATTGAAAAAATAGGGGGGTTATGTATTCCTACCAGCACTTTTCCTGGCACTGATGCTTGCTCTTCATATGGTACTAGCTATAGGGATTTAGGTTGTTCAATCGATTTCGGTTGTAGGGGTACTGATTATTCTCCCAATTCTAGTTGTAGAGCCTCTTGCTCCTGTTCTTGCTCATGTTGTAGGAACTCTTGTTGCAGGAAATCTTGATTTTCCTCATACCCTTGATTCTCAACTTGTTCTACAATATCGGCAAGAAAAGCCAGTGTTATGTTTGCTACTTTCTCAAATATGTACTCTTCCTCGACATTCACCTACCCCATTGGAGCTTTTGTGTCCCCCCATGATGTCTCTATAGACTTAGGAATTCCTTGCGGAGGCATATCAAAGGTTGGTTCGGCTGGTCTTGATTTCCTAGGAGGGCTTTCACATTTTTCTTTGGCTACAGGATGAATAGTGCCAACCTTTCGTTTCCTAGAGCTTGGTACTTCTTTTTCTACCGGTTGATTTTTAGCTTTTCCTTTTCTTATTTCTACTTCTCTCTTATGTGCCCTAGTTTCCATTAGGATGCCAAGAAGAATGTATCATCATTAGAATTTGGAGAGGAACTTTCTTTTTTTGAGTGCTTTGTCTTAGAAGAACTAATCTCTATGGTTTGTTCTGCTACAAGAGGTTTTACACTAGGGCCTATGCCAGAGGTTGAAGCACCAGGAGTGGCTTCCACTATGCTCAATCTCTTGTTACACCTACGAGGTTGAGGTAAAACCCTAGGTTACAAATGCTCTGGTCTAATTTGATCAATATTTACAAATTCTTGCCAAGTCATCTCAGATACATCATGCAGAGACTTCTCAACTAACAATTTAATCAAACAATGGTGGGAAATGGAATTGTCCCTACCTTTTTAAGTCTCAACTACCATGATTGAAAGAAGGTGGCATAGCATGTTTGACACATTCATCCTCCTCCCGTGTAGATTCGATTGGCATCCTACACAGGGGATATATTTTATAACATGAACAGCTACTTGCTCCCATGGCTCGAGCAGAGAGGTTCTTTTTGCACCTTGTTTGTCCACGCTCAATGAAGGGTTTCCAGGTTTTGTAAATTCAACCCTAGCTAACATGGCGTCTCTAGAAGTAGGGTAATTTTCACCGTTGACAGGAAACCCTGTAACCTCTGCAATTATTTCTTCAATAGCCAATACTTCTAGCCCTTTTACCGTGGCTTTTCCTTCAGACAATGTCTAGGAAAATTCTAATGCAATGTCTTCATTAAAACCATTCAGCTTCATGAAGTAGTCTAACTAGCTGCATTTTCTGAATTCGGCTTGTGAAGGTGCATCCTATAGTAATACGTCATGAACCATGGGTTCATTTGTGATTAACCCACATCCCATTGTCTGCAATCAACAATCACTCTGCAATGTTTTCCTTCCTGCAACACTACCAAATTTCCAATCGCTAATGTTGTCTGAATTTTCCCTTTTTGTTTTACCTTTTCTTTCTTTCTATTTTACCTTTTGGCAACTTAAGATTATGACATGATCAATAATGGCAATAAATGAGTAATCAAGGAAGGTTATGATGGAGAAAAATGGTGGCGGCGATTAGTGTCACCTCACACATATGAGTTGTCATCTCACTTAGAATTCAAATTGGCTTGATTTAAACTTTGCTAACGTAGATTGGCATGGACTGATACGTGGGAAAAATACTCATGTCTTCCCCCCCCCAACCTAAATTTGAGCATGTGTCCTCACATGCTAGGTGGTAAGTATGATTTAATAGGGACAGGGAATAATGACATGCTATGGTGAACGTCCATATTAATTCACAACAATTAAATGAATGCACTAAAGACAATTAAGAGATAGCAATTAATGCGCACATACTTGGATTTGTGGAAGATTCATTGCAAAGATTGTGGAGAAAGTATCGGTCACCTGTTAAGAAACAAGTTGAGCAATTAATGAAAATGAGGTGGAATGAGGTGAAGTGATGGAAGAGATAGAAAGGTGGAGATGGATGGGAAAATAGGTGAATGGGTGAAGAAGTGGACTCCCACAAGAGTTGAAGTCTTTATTATGACAAGTACATACCTTAATTAGCTAGAAGGAGGGACACTAGGTCCACTTCCCTCGGCTACAGGAAGCTCGGGTGTGTAAGGAAAATTAGATGCAGAAAAAAATTCTCCTAACGTCAATACCTCGGGAAAGAATGCAGATACACTTTAAAATTTACAATTACAGTCCAATTAAGATGCACTATGAAATAGATAACAAAAAAAAAGTATTTGACAATCACACATGAACACCAAATATACGTGGGAAAACCCTTACGGGAGAAAAACCCACCACGCCAAGAGAAATCACTTTGTATTAGTAATGAAGATTACATACAAAATTCCAGACTTATCTTTTTGGTGTCATTATACAGCACCAATCACCATGAACATTCTTCGAACAGAAACTTTCAAGTTACAGCCTTTACAGATTAGAATACATTCACTGATCAACAACAATTTGTCGAATCAACCAACGAACCAATCGATAATCCAACCTCATCACAAACTGCAATTCCTAAGTATATCCATGGCATTCCCTGTCTATCAAACTTCCTCATAGAACCGTCACAACCGATTGTCTTCCAACAGTTCAGATTCAGCTTCTCCTATTGGTCCACGAGACTCCACATAGGACGGTCAAACGGTCAACAGAATTCGCACTGTGTTGGCATCTCGATGAGATACTAATAGTGTCTCGCCAATGCCACATAACCTTCATATCGATATTGCCAAGAGTTACCGTAGTCGCCAAGATGTTCCATCGAGCTTCATGTGTTACGCTGAAACACTAAGCAGTCGCCCAGACCTATCACTTTCGCTAGGAGATCATAGCGAGCCACCAAAGGTTATACCGAAGTCATAAGACATACCGAGCTCCAAAGAATAGTCGGCAAGACTTAACACCTTAGCCGAGAGGTTTCTTCGAGATCTCAAAGTTACATGGAGACCACCATTTGCTAAGAGATACATCGAAGAACCCTCATCATCGGCAAGACATACAACATTCACCGGGACTTCTTCCCGAACCATTTGGGTTACCCCGATAGCCATCGGCTATCAGCAAGACTTAACAGTCTCACCAAGACCTTTCCCCGACCGCTTTGAGTTACTCTAATAGCTAACACTTGAGCCTTCGTCGGTGAGACATTTGCATATCGCCCAGACTTCATAATGAAACCTTAGTGTTACAACAATGACTCTCGAGTGTGTCCCCGTCGGCATGACTTTCATCTATCACTAATACATCACACCGGGACCCTTATGTTATGGTGAAGACATCAAATGTATTCTTGTTGGCAAGACATTCACTGTTTGCTGGGACTTCTCACTGAACAACATAGGTTATCCTGAAGCCTGTGGTTGCCAAGAGTCTCCTCGACGCCCAATTGAATGGCCTGTAGGCCAGAGGTCTCCCGAGCGCTAAGAGGTCATAGCGAATACACTATGTCACAGCGATAGACCAAAGTGAACCTTTCAGCAAGACAGAAGCTAGGTCACAGTGACCTGTTCAAAACATAATGAATCAAACTGCTAGTCGGCCAAACAATGAAGATGTCACACCGACTTGGCTCTAATGGAGGTTTCAGCCTGTATTGTTTGAGGCACATATTTCCAACAATCTCCCACTTGACGAAGATCATACAGGCACCTCCAGAGCACAACATATTTACTGAAAATCATGGGCACTAAGGCCCATTGAACTGGCACACCACCTGAACTTTTATGTGCTCACTGGCTTCGTCAATGCATCTACAACATTCTCCAAAGTATCAACCTTTTCCAAACTGACCTTTCCATCCTCCACCATATCTCATACAAAGTGGTACTGTACATCAATATTTTTTGTCCTGGCATGGAAAGTAGGGTTCTTTGCCAAACAAATTGCACTCTGACTGTCACAGAAAATTGTTATTTCCCCTGCATCAAAACCAATGTTAGAACACAAACGTTTCAACCATATAGATTTTTTACAAGCATGAGTAGCTGCCATGTATTCATCCTCCGTAGTGGACAAAGCGACTACAGCTTGCCGCTTACTCATCCAACTCACTGCACCACCATTCATCATGAAAATGTATCCACTGGTGGATCTCTTGTTGTCAATGTCCCCTGCCCAATCAGAATCTACATATCCAAGAATGCTGAGATCCCTCTGTGATTCAACCGAATTCCCATGGTAACACAATGCAAAATCTGAAGTGCCCTTCAAATATCTAAATACTCTCTTCACAGCATCCCAATGTATTCTTCCTGGATTAGCCATAAATTGACTAAGTACTCCCACTGCTTGGGCAATGTCTAGCCTTGTATAGACCATTGCATACATAATACTGCCTACAGCACTAGCAGAGGGCACACTGGTCATGTCCTCCATCTCAGTAGGAGATTTTGGATAGTCCTCAATAGATAGCTTCGTTCCCTGCATGACTGGAACAACTAACTACTTGCAATCATTCATACAAAATCTCTCAAGAGCAGTCCTGATATACTTACTCTGACTGAGCCAAAGATTTCTATTCTTCCTGTCCCTGGTTATCTCCATCCCTAGAATATACCTTGCTACACCAAGATCCTTCATTTCGAACTTAGCAGACAACTGAGACTTAAGATCAGAAATCATTAGCTTGCTATTTCCTATGAACATCATATCATCCACATAAAGAGCAATAACAAGCACTTGATCACTTTCAGCTTTATAATATACACAGTGATCAGATTTTGATCTCACAAAGCCTAAAGATAATACATAAGTATCAAATTTCTGGTACCACATTCTAGGTGACTACTTTAATCCATACAGAGACTTTTTAATTTGCATACCAGTTTTTCTTTACCTTTTTCAACAAAGTGCTTAGGCTGGGACATATAGATTTCTTCTTCAAGATCACCATGAAGAAATGTTGTCTTCACATCCATTTGTTCAACCTCTAAGTCATACGCTGCTACAAGTGACAATAGAAATCTGATAGATGTGAGCTTAGCTACAGGAGAAAATATTTCCCCATAATCAATTCCCTCTACCTGGGAATAACCCTTTGCAACCAGTCTTGCCTTGTACTTTTCTACACTGCCATCTAGACCAATCTTTTTCTTAAATACCCATTTACAGCCCACAGGTTTTCTACCTTTAGGCAAGGGCACCAGACTCTAGGTTTCATTTTTATCTAATGATGCCATTTCTTCATTCGTGGCTTCCAGCCAAGAATCTGAATTAGACATTTTAATTGCCTCCTTTATAGTCCTAGGCTCATCAGTGCTAGAAATCAAGGCATAGGCACAAGTAGAATCAATTAATGAGAACCCATACCTATCTGGTTGTTTCCTTTCTTGGGTTGACCTCCTCAGTTGTTGAGGATGAGGCTGAGGTTCTTCATCTTCTTCAAAAATTTCAGAACTGCTTGAGCTCTCCTCAGTTTCAGGTACATTTTGAATTCTCAATTCCTCTTTCTCTAGTGTAGGAGGAATTGCTGCTACATCCTTACTATTTTCTGACTTTGTCCCTGACTGCAGATCCAAAGTGGAAGGTTTCAGCTCACAAAAGATTACACTTCTATTGTATACAACCTTCTCTGTATCAGGATTCCAAAGCTTGTATCCTTTTATGACAGCGCTATAGCCTATAAAAATACATTTGACAGCCTTGTTCTCCAATTTAGATCTTTTCACATCCGGCACATGAGCATATGCCTCACAGCCAAAAACACGAACATTTCTAAGTGAGGGCTTCTTACCAGACCACGCTTCCAAAGGTGTTTTCTCAACAAGAGCAGAATTTGGAGAACGATTAATTAGATAACATGCAGTAGATACAGCCTCAGCCCAGAATTTCTCCTCCAAGCCAGCACTACTGAGCATACTTCGTGCTCTCTCCATCACTGTCCTATTGAACCTTTTTGCAACTCCTGTCTGCTATGGAGTATAAGGTGTAGTCTTGTGTCTTTTAATTCCATGGTCTTTGCAATATCTTTCAAATTCATCAGAACATAATTCACCGCCATTATCAGTCTTTAAGCATTTTATTTTTCTACCAATCTGATTTTCAACAAGGTTCTTAAATTCCTTAAATCGACTAAACACTTCTGATTTACTTTCCGAAAAAAAAAAATGCTCTTCTTGAATAATCATCAATGAACAACACATAGTATCATGACTTAGACAAAGAAGGAACATCCACTGGACCAAACACATCCGAATGAATATAGTCTAACAACCAGAAGATTTATGAGGACTAGAATAAAACGAAACATGGTGCTGCTTTCCATATATACAATGTTCACAGAATTCAAATTCAAGATTACAATCTTCAAGCCCCTCAACCAGGTTTTTATTCTTCAAGGTTTTTAAACCTTTTTCTCCTATGTGGCCTAACCTATGATGCCAAAGAATAGTCTTCTCTGCAGGAAGTTTTACTTCGATAGAGTTTACATAATTAGGGATATTTCCCTCTTTACCTCCACGAGCAGCTTTTAGTGACTTTCCAGAGACACTGTTACATTGAACAGCCTGTGCATCCAACTTGTATAGGGTACCAATTCGAGCACCTCTAGCCAGCACCATTGAACCTCTAGTCATCTTGCAGCCATTTCCAAAGAACGTAACTTGTACACCAATATCATTTAGCATACTTACAGACAATAGATTTCAAGCCAGACTTGATATGTGCATAACATTATTGATTCCCTTCACTCTTCCATTGGGGAATTGTATTCTGACTCTTCCACGACCAACTATCTCTAAAGTTGAATCACTTGCTAAATACACCTTTCCACCATCGTATTCTTCATACTTCGTGAACCATTCTCTGTGAGATGTCATGTGGAAAGATGCTCCAGAATCAATCAGCTAGACATCATCTGATGCCTGAGTAGCCAAGGCTGCAATGAAGGTGTCACCATCACTATGAGAAGAACCATTATCAGAAGAGCCCTTCTTCTTCTTTTTCTCCTCTTTACAATCCTTTTGGACATGACCAGGTTGCCCACAGTTCTAGCACTTCACCTTGGACTTTTTGCTAGGAGACTTTGATCTCCCCTCTGATTTTGATTTGGAATTCTTGTCCTTCTTCTTGCCTTTCTCCTTTGACCTTCCTCTGACAGCAAGAGCCTCCTTCGCCATCTCAGAAGACTTCCTTCTCATTTCTTCTGACAACAAAGAACCAACAATATCTTCCATTTTAAAATTGGATGTTGTACTCCCAATAGCCATCACTAGATGATCCTATGAGTCTAGCAAATAACACAATAGTAGCATACAGCGATCCTCTTCTTCAGTCTTCACACCAATAGATGTCAATTGAGCAAGCAGCATGTTAAATGCATTCAAATGATTAGCTACAGACCCTCCTTCCTGCATTCTCAAAGAGTATAATTTCTTCCTCAGGAATAGTTTATTCACCAAGGACTTCCCCTGATAAATAGACACCAGTCTCTTCCACAAGGTAGATGAAGATTTCTCCTCATGCACATTCAGAAGCACTGAGTCTGCCAAACAGAGCCTTATCAGCCCCTTAGACTTCCTATCTACAAGGTCCCAATCTTCTTGCTTCATGCTTGTAGGTTTCACTCCAGCCACAACAATCCAAAGATCACGGTCAACAAGAAGATCCTCCATCTTGAGTTTCCACAACTCAAAGTTACTGCCATTGAATTTCTCTATTTCAATCTTACCAGATGTACTAGCCATCTTAATCTGTAATTAGAAATAACAAACTCTACAAGACTCCCACTGAACAGAATTGACACAAAAAACCCAACGTACCCACAAGGATAACACAACTAGCCAGGCTTTGATACCACTTGTAAGGAAAATTAGATGTGGAAAACAATTTTCCTAACGTCAATACCTCAGGAAAGAATGCAAATACACTTTAAAATTTACAATTACAGTCCAATTAAGATGCACTATGAAATAGATAACAGAAATAGAGTATTTGACAATCACACATGAACACCAGATATACGTGGGAAAACCCTTATGGGAGAAAAACCCACCACACCAAGAGAAATCACTTTGTATTATAGTAATGAAGATTACATACAAAATTCCAGAATTATCTTTTTGGTGTCATTATATAGCACCAATTACCATGAACATTCTTCTAACAGAAACTTTCAAGTTACAGCCTTTGCAGATTAGAATACATTCACTGATCAACAATAATTTGTCAAATCAACCAACGAACCAATCGATAATCCAACCTCATCACAAACTGCAATTCCTAAGTATATCCATTGCATTCCCTGTCTGTCGAACTTCCTCATAGAACCATCACAACCGATTGTCTTCCAACAGTTTAGATTCGGCTTGTCCTATTGGTCCACGAGACTCCACATAGGACGGTCAAATGGTCAACAAAATTCGCACTGTGTTGGCATCTCGGTGAGACACTAACAGTGTCTCGCCGATGCCACATAACCTTCATATCGATATCGCCAAGAGTTATTGTAGTCGCCAAGATGTTCCATCGAGCTTCATGTGTTACGCTAAAACACCAAGCAGTTGCCCAAACCTATCACTTTCGCCAAGAGATCATAGTGAGCCACCAAAGGTTATACTGAAGTCACAAGACATACCGAGCTCCAAAGAATAGTCGGCAAGACTTAACACCTTCGCCGAGAGGTTTCTCCGAGATCTCAAAGTTACATCGAGACCACCATTCGCCAAGAGATACACTAAAGAACCCTCATCATCGGCGAGACATACAGCGTTCGCCGAGACTTCTTCCCAAACCATTTGGGTTACCTCGATAGCCATCGGCTATCGGCAAGACTTAACAGTCTCGCCAAGACCTTTCCCCAACCACTTTGAGTTACTCCGATAGCTAACACTTGAGCCTCCGTCAATGAGACATTTTCATATCGCCCATACTTCATAATGAAACCTTAGTGTTACAACGATGACTCCCGAGTGTGTCCCCGTCGGCATGACTTTCATCTATCGCTAAGACGTCACATCGGGACCCTTATGTTATGGTGAAGACATCAAATGTATTCCTGTCGGCAAGACATTCACTGTTCGTTGGGACTTCCCACCGAACAACATAGGTTATCCTGAAGCCCGTGGTTGCCAAGAGTCTCCTCGATGCCCAATTGAATGGCTTGTTGGCCAGAGGTCTCCCGAGCACTAAGAGGTCATAGCGAATACACTATGTCACAGCGATAGACCAAAGTGAACCTTTCGGCAAGACAAAAGCTAGGTCACAACGACCTGTTCAAAATAGAATGAATCAAACTGCTAGTCGGCCAGATAATGAAGATATCACACCGACTTGGCTCTAATGGAGGTTTCAGCCTGTATTGTTTGAGGCACATATTTCCAACAGGGTGTTGCATGTTGAGTGAATTGCTACAGGAACTCCTCTTTGGAAGTTGGCTTGTGATACAATTTGAGGTGATGACCATTGACAAGCAACTTAAATTTGATTGGGTCAATAATAGTGAGTTGAACAACACCATTGGGGTATACTTCAACAACCTAGCCACCTTTTCTGCAATTTTCTTGCATTATCCTGATACCTTGAGTCATAGAGCAAGGCCCAATCTCCTGGTTGGAATTTCTTCTCCTTGATGAATTTATCATGCCACTTGATTCTCTAATTTTGTACTACCTCTATGTGATACAAGGCTACTCTCCTCATCTCATCCAAAGCATTCAACTACATGATTCTTTATCTTTGTGCCTCAGAGATATCCATCCCCAAATCTACTACAATCCTAAGAGTCTTATGTTCAAATTCAACGGGCATCATAACTATCTTACCATACAATAACTCAAAAGGAGTGAAGCCTGTAGTTGTCTTCCAGGTGGTCCTATAGCCTAGATAGCTTCTGGCAGCCTGTTTTCCCAATCCTTTTTATGAACAACCACTGTTTTGGTCAGAATGGCTTCAATCTCCCAGTTGGTCACCTCAACTTGGCCATTGGCCTAGGGGTGATAAGGAGTAGACTTCATGTGTCTTATGTTGTACTCATTAACCAATGTTGCAACAAGGGTTGATGTGAATTGATCCCCCTTGATCAATCATTATCTCTCTTGGAACTCCATACCTTGTGAAAATATCCTCATAAAGAAATTCAACAACCTTATTGTCTCTTGCATGCTTCATGGCCTTAACTTCTACCCACTTAGATACATAATCAGTGCAAACTAAGATATAAGACTTACCATTTGATGGAAGGTCAATGGGTCCTACAAAATCTAGTCCCCATTTGTCAAATGGAGTGATTACCACCTGAGGGAAAAGTGGCATCTCATCTAATTTGGTTGGTCTGCCCATCCTCTAGCATTAATCACATTTTCTTGTATAGCTTCATGCATCCTTGGGGAGTGTTGGCCAGTAATATCCTATGTTCATAATCTTCATTGTTGTCCTCTTGGCTACAAAATGTCCTCCACATGGTTCATTGTGACATGCATGCATAATATCATAGGTCTCATCTTCCCTCACACATCTCCTCATGACATGGTCTGGTCCAATATAAAACAAACATTCAACTATCCATGGAAAAGGAAAATATTTTTCAATGAGCACCCTTCTCTCTTTTGGAGAGAAGTGAGGAGGAACTCTCCCTGTGACCAGATAATTAGCTATGTCAACATACCAAGGTGCTTGCACACTGATGGAAAATAGATGCTCATCAAGAAAGGAGTCATTTATGCCTTGATTGTCTTCTGATGTAGTCATCCTTGAAAGAAAAACTGCAACAACATTGGCCTTCCCTAGTTTATCCACAATGGTTATGTCAAACTCCTATATCAACAATAACCATCTTGCCAACCTACCGGTGATCAGGGGTTTATTCATGAGATATCTAATGGTTGCATGATAAGTGTGCACAAAGATTTGATAGCCAGTTATGTAGTGCCTGAATTTGTTCAGGGCATAGATTACTGCCAACATTTCTTTTTTTGTCACTATATAGTTGAATTCAACTCCTTGTAAGTTTTTGTTGACAAAATAAATGGCATTTTCAATAGCTCCTTCTTTATGCCCTAAGATTTCTCCTATAGCATAGTTTGATGCATCTGTATAGATGTGAAAAGGAAGCTCCCAATTAGGTCCTTTGAGTATAGGAGCATGAGTCAAAGTTGTCTTCAAATAAATAAAAAAATTGTCATAGTCTTCTGTCCATTGAAATTTAGCATCTTTGGTGAGAAGAGTATACAATGGTGCTACTATTTTGCTAAAATCCTTGATGAAATTCCTATAATAGCCTGCATGTCCCAAGAAACTCCTAAAATCTTTTTGTTTTGCAGCTGTGGGCAGATTTGTGATCACCTCAATCTTTGCAGGATCTACTTGAATTTCTTTGTGAGATATGTAGTGGCCAAGGACTACACCTTCCTGCATCATCATGAAGCACTTTTCACTGTTTTAAGACAGATTTTTGTCTTCACATCTCTGTAGGAATATCCTGAGATTTTCCAATGCCTGATTGAAATCAACACCATAGGTGGTAAAGTCATCCATGTAAATTTCCATGCAATCAAGAGAGATGTCTGAAAATATGCTAATGACTGCCCTATAAAAAGTTGCAGGTGCATTGCATAAGCCAATTGGAAGTACCGAGTAGGCATAGGTTCCCCATGGACAAGTAAAGGTGGTCTTCTCATGATCCTTAGGTGCAATTTGGATTTGGTTGTGGCCATTAAAGCCATCTAGAAAAGAAAAGTATTGTTTTCCTGCAAGTGAGTCCAAAACTTTATCTATGAAAGGTAAGGGAAAATGTTCATTTTTGGTGGCAGCATTAAGTTCCCTGTAATCAACACAAACTCACCACTTCCCTCCTTTCTTGGGCACAATCACCAATAGAGACACCCACTGGCTATCTGAAATGAGGTAGATAATTCCTACATCTAGCAATTTTTGTAGCTCTCCTTTTACAATTTCTCTTAGTGCGGGGTTAATTCTTCTTTATGGCTGTCTAACTGGGGTGCAATCATCTCTGATGTAAATTCTATGAGTGTAAAGCTTAGGGTCCAATCCCTTCATATCATGATAGTCCCACGCAAATGCATGTTGGTGGGTCCTTAGTAAGTTTTCCAATAACAATTGTTGTTCTTCATTCAATTTGTTGTTAATATTCAAATATTTTCCTTCTGACACCTATACTTGTGTAGTTAACTCTATCATAGTTGCTTCATTAATACATGGTACCTTGAGTTCATAAGGAAGCAATGTATGGGACATAATTTTTGTTGCAGGAAGTCTGGCTGCAGGAAGAGTGGTTGCAGGAAGAGCAGGTAGAAGTGTCCTGATTGGAGCAGTAGAATAAGAAGATGATGTTCCTCCACTTCACAATGATTCTGAATGATGTTAGCCAATACTTCATCTTCATCTTGAAGCTGCATGAAAGAGCTTCTACCTAACATCATAAGTTGTGCCACAAAATTAACTTCCTCAGCCTCTTCACCAATATGTGGCCATACAGGATTATCCTCATCATGAGATGGTTGAGTAGGAGGATAAAGAACAAACTTTTTGGTGCTCTTCCCATAAAAAATGGTCATGTATCCTATCCTACATCTAATATTTGTATCTGTTGTTGCTAACCATGGCCTTCCAAGAATAATGGGATACCTTCCTAGTGTAGCTTTAGGAGAAAGAATCATGAAATATGTTGGATACTCATAGGAGTCTCGAATTACCACAAGATCCTCTACTATACCATCAGTCTTAATAGTAGAACTATCAGCAAGTTGTAGGACAATAGGAGTAGATATCATGCTTGCAACGTTTAGTTGTTGCACGATGTCCTTAGTCATTACATTTATTGTTGCTCCCAAGTCAATCAGAGTATTCTTTATTTGGATCTCATTTATAACAACTCTTACCACAGGACTCCCTGGATCATTATATTTGGGAAGTCACTTTCCCAAGCATGGTGTCAGCTAGTTGTCCCACCACATGAACCATAGTGGGGTCTTTATTTTTCCTTCCTAGCTTCTTGAGGTATGCTTCATTGATTGCCTTGCCATAGATTGGAACATCTTTTATGGCCTGAAATAGGGGCATCTGGACACATATGTGCTTCAGCTAATCTATAATGTCAAAATTTGTGTCCTCCTTTTCTTCCTTTTCCTGCATAGTTTCCAACCTTTGAGGAAATGGGGGTGTTTGTGTAGTCTACTTGATTGGAACTGGTTCAAGATTCTTAGGTGCACTGGGTTGAATGGGGGTATTCAGAGGCTCCTCTTCTTCCATAGGAAGCTCAGTGATAATGGGCGTGGAAGGGTTTGGTAAAGTAGTTCTGAATGCAAGTGGATGTCACTTATACTCATAGCATATGTAGGGAATTGATTTGAATCAGTAGAGTATACCGGTTGTTGTTGTGGTTTGTTATTTGGATTGGGTGTGGGTTGAGCTGGTAGCTAAGTAGGTTTAGATGGATTTGAGCTTGATCTAGTAGGAGGAGGCATTATAGCAGGTTGTTGGGGTTGAGAAGGTGGCTACATCTAGCTTTTTGTCTAGTTTGGCTATTGTTGTCCTTCCCTCCATTGATTTGTTTGCTGCCAATTTCTTGGGGGTGGGTGCCAATTTCCTGGGGGTGGTTGCCAATTTCCTTGAAACTGCTTCCAATTCACCTAAGGTTGTTTCCATAGGGGTGGAGAGTTTTGATGATTAGGCTAGGTATTTAGAGGGTTACTCCAAGGTTGTGGTGGATATCCTCCATAGTTGGATGGATATGGGGGTTGCCATTGGTTACCAGGTGAATAAGAATTGAAATATGGCCCAACAAAAGAGAGTGGATCTGGTGGCATACCTTGTCTTGGAGCCCAAGGCCTCCTTTGTGCAACATAGTAGACCTGATCTTCTTCAATCTTAATTGGTTTGAACTTGGGTGTAATCTACTTGTTGCCAATATTAGCTATCATCTTGCATTTGTAGTCCTTCTTCTTTTGTCTGCAATGGGAGCAATATTCTGCCAATGTTACCTTTTCCTCCTCTTGTTTCTTCTTGGCTTGAAGTGTATCCAACTGAGTAGCTATATTTTTTATGATGTCTTGCTTGAATTCTGCAAGCAAATGGGTAATCTCCATTCTTGAAACTCCACTGGTAGATGACTTACCCATAGAATATTGGTAAGCTCTCCCTTTCTTTGAAGCTTCCCTAGAGTAGTTATGGCATATCTTCTTGATATCCTCCTAAGGAACTTGGGGGATATCTCCTCCTCCCATCAGGTCAAAGGCATCAATGCAACTATCATTAATTCCTCTCAGGAAAAGAAACTTTTGTGAGTCTTCATTGAGTGTATGGTGTGGATATTTTTGTAGGAAAAATAGAAACCTTGCATTGTAATCCTCCAAGCTCTCATCTTTCTTTTGTTGCATCCTAAAAATGTCATCTCCTCTCATGTCACTGCCCCTACAATACTCCTTGTATTTCTCAAGGAATTTTGTCTTCATGTCATCCCATGTCTCCATAGTATCTTTTCCTAGGCTCATGAACCATCTTAATGCAACTTCTTTCAGAGTGGTAGGAAATAGCTTAAGCCTATGGGAATCAGTGGTATAGTCATAACTCCTGCAGAGTATGTCAAATTTGAACAAGAAGGTATCGGGATCTTCTATGACAAGTCCATAGAACTTAGGAAGGACTAAAGCAGGGATATTTTTGAGGTTTTCTACTATATTCTGATGAGCAATGGGGCAAGGAAAAGACAGTTGGTTAGGTTTATTTCTATTTGCATCACCCATGTCTGATTGATGTAGTTCCAAAGTAAAGGGATTCTCAAGCTGATTTTTGTCTTCAAAGGAAACTTCAAAGCTAGTCAGATGAGGAAATGGATCAGCAAAGGGGAATGGATCTTCTTCTTCTTCTCTTGGAAAGTTTTGATATTCAACTAGCTGGAATGGATCAGGATTGTTAGGAAGGAATCTCCCATAAGCATCTTTTATCCTTCCTCTATGCATGTGGTATCAACTCACTATCATCCAGCTCACACAAAGAATTGGTAAAAAATAAGGGGGGTCATTACTTCCTAAATGAGGGGTATACTAAGAACAACTCTCAGAAATACTACAGCAAGAAAGCTATCAATGACTCCAAAGAACTCCCTAGTTTGACACCATCCTCGACAACGGCGCCAAAAATGTCGGCCTCCTACAATGATTAAAAAACTAAGCCCTTGCAGTTGTGATTCAGAGATTGGACATCTAAATTGAATAGCCATTTCAATCATCATGAAGGTGCATTTAACTTTTCAACCTAGGGATGTGAACTTGAAATGGGTTAGCACTGTATGTGAACTAAGGATTCAAAGTAGCCATATTCATTCTACAACTAAGAAAAACATAATGTTGAAGGTAAATTGCTTAGAAAGAAATAACATAAGTGTTGAACATCAGCCAACAACTATGTTAAGCTGAAATGCATGATAAAAATGAAAATCTGAGCAAACAAATAGGAAACTACTTTATTTGCTTTGGTTGCAGGAACAGTCACAAAATGGAATTCTAGTGGCTGCAGGAATAGTTAGTGACAAATTCTTAACTAATTACTAAACAGAAAGTAATAACTAAACTAAAGGAAAAAATGCTCACCAAGTGGGCCCCCTTGGATGAGTATCCTCTAAAACTAATGTAAACTCAGATGCATGGACTTATAACTTCATCTTATTAATTGGAAAATATGAGTACAATAGAGCAGTGTAACTGTATTACTAAAAACGAAGAATGCAAGTACATCATCAGATTGTGCAACCTTCTAAGAAGGAGCATCCGACTCTTATTTATAGGAAAAGAAGCTACTAACTAAGGCGATCAACTCCATGAACTAGGAGAACGTCATTTTAGGGAAAGTAGAGAAAGTGGAGAGGCGGTTACGCATGCATGGAATCTGGTTAGACGTGCATGCCTCAATGCAAATTTAGCACAACAATAATGCCTATATTCGCTCAACATCAATAAAGACCATTTACAAGGCGGTTACAACTCGATTTGCATGAGGAATCTCCCACCGTTGATAGTCTTCTCTTCGTTGACCTTTGCATGACCACTTTGTTAACCATTATGGTGAATGACCAGCTGGTGGAATCTTCTCAATTTAGTGGCCTTGAATCATGTCTGCATGGAAATATTACTACCCACAATAATCGCATATCTGTAACTATCTTAAAGAACATTCATTAATTTGAATGTAGAATTAACACAGATAGTCCATATAACATGTCAATGTCATTAAAGATTTGCAGAGATAAAATTAGGCCCAATGTCTATGGTTTTGAGGAAATATCAACATTCAAACATCAAGGTTCATGTCAACTTCAACAAATAGATCATAAATTCTACCAAAATTAAACCATAAACTAGACTCATCACTTATTGGTTGAGATCTTAGTGGTGCCACATAATTTTGAATTGTTGGATTCCCACTATGTTATATGTTGTAAATTTGTTATTATAGTGCAAGCATGAATGCCTCATTTGTTGTGTTTCAAGAATATAAATTTACATAGGGGGGAAAATATGTTACTCATGGATTTGATCAACTTTAGTGGCTACAAAAGGATTAGTATGTATTTGTTGCCTCAAAATTTCAAGCCTTTCTTTTACTTTATTTTGAAGAGATTATTCAACACCTCTAGCTTGAAGCATCCTAATCCATTGGGCCAAGTTGGCTACTAGGTAAATGAGAGTTACAACCTTTTTTATTTGTTATTGCATTACCACCTTAGAGTGGGTTTTCTTGCAATGGGGGTTGAGTGACCTCATTTTTTCATTCTTGTAGAATTTTGTTGAGAACACTTGTTGTGTTGTAGATCATTTATCTTAGTAGGCAACATGAAGGGATTCTCGAGCCTCACAAGTCTCTTATAAATTTATTTCCAAGTATCCCATCTTATTGTCTACCTAGGTGGTTGTGTCTTTATAACTTGTGATAGAACAACATTATTGGTGTATTTTAGATCAAACAAACCCTCTGTGTGCTCTACCTTGATTTTGATTCAACTAGAGAATAGTATCTCTACTCCAAGATATGTTGTTAAAGTTCACAAATTTTGGTGGTTCCTAACTTCAAAATTTTGAATCAATAACATTGAAATCATAACAACTAAAGATTGGTGTCATAGGGTCTAGAAATATCAAATGTGGGGACTAGAGGCTCTTTAGAGGGGACTTGGCCCTGAACCATATTTGATTCAAACATATTGTGGGGTACCAAAAGTACCAAAAAATAATAGAATGGACATAAGAGAAATAAATAAAGGCATAAGAGAGAATAAAAAATGAACTAGCTCACCCAAAAGGGTTTTCAATTCATGTCAAATTCACCAAAATATGTGATGGTCAAAATTGACCCAAGAAACACATGAATGGGAGACTTTAGACAACACATGCACTAGATCCTTGCTATGAGGCACCTACCAAGTCACTCGTGCTCTCATGAAAAAATCTCATCAAGTGGGAGTTGGATCAAGGGGTTGTTCGCTTCACATAGAAGTAAGATGTCACAAACGATAGCAATGTTGTTGTTGTGGTCTATTGATTTTTCAAGATGGGTTTAAATGGGATTATAATGGATGATTTAGTTATAGTTTACAATACATATTTGATGTAAATGAGCATTCAACTCTTGTAAAAAGTTAATATGAGAATTTTAAATTTCTAAAATGTTGTTTATTTTATGTTTATCTTCCATGTGGAAATGGTTTATGAGTTGGCCTTGCACTTAAAATATCCTAGTTGTGTTCATTTGGATCCTGTTTTCCCATTTTCTTATTGAATTAGCCTTAATATTTTAATATGATCTTGATTTTATCCTTAAGTCAGTGTTAGTTGGATAGGAGAATTTTCCATAATTTTAATTAGGATCACTTCTATCTGTGTAAGAGGTAATTATGGATCGACATTAGTATCAATGAAATCAATCAAATGAAATCAAAACAAAAGGATAAAACCCAACGTACTCATGAAATGCAATTTCCATAGCTATGAATTCAAAAAACAAGGTTAACACAATCAAATGGAAACACACATGAATTCAAACTACACAATCTTACCATCCCATATCAGAGTGTATTCATGTTGATCTTGATATGTTGGATTGCTCTTCAACACAAAGCCTGCATGGTTTGCAAAAGCTTGATAATGATTATGATGATCTAAAATGCGAGGGTGTTTGCTTAATTTGCTCAAGAATCACATTGACATGAACTTTCTACAAATTCTTTAGATCTTTTATGAGAGGGATGAGGGTTGTTTTATAGATTTGCGAGTTTCAAATGAACGATCGGGATTCAAAGATGAAAAATCAAGATCAATGACTGAGGTCCATTGAGAGGAAATAGATTGATTAGTTAACTGGCCTAATTAATCCAATTAAGGGAATTGATTGGATAATCAGTGGGATTAAATTGAATAATTAGTGGGATTGGAGTAATCAGTGGAATTAATAAATTAGATTGAGAAATCAGTGGAATTAACAAATTAGATTGAGAAATCAGTGGATGTGATTTGTTCAATCAAAATGTGTGAGGATGATTAATTAATTCAATAAATAAGTAATCTTGAAAGGAACATGCAAGATGTATTTTATTTAATTAATAAAAGTTTATTTATTAATAGACCTTGTTGAGTGAATTTTGGGAAATTGAATAATTGATTTAATTATGCAATTTGGAAGAGGGAAAGCATAATAATTAAATAATTAATTATAACTATTTAATTAAATTAGAAGAATAAGTAATGTTAGAGACATAATTAAATAATTAATGTTTATTTAATTAATCAAGAGGAATAAGGTTAAATTAGTGATGTCATAGTGAAATTAATTAAACAATTCAAGATTATTTAATTAAGAGAGGAAAATAGGGTTAATGATGCAAATGACAGTGAATTAATTAAACAAATAAAGATTATTTAATTAATAGAGGAAAATAGGGTTCATGATGCAAATGATGTTAAATGCAATAATGATAATGAAAGTGGTGTCGATAATACTAAAATGTAGTTTAGGATGTGTGATATGCGTTAAGCCATTTTTACATGTCTACATTTTTTCCCTCTTTGACATAATGTACCTGAAGCATTGTTTCAAAGAATTTGATATTTAGATCAAGAAAGAAAAAAATTTAATGATGCCCCACTATGCCCCAATGGTCAACGGAAGGATGATAAGATGTTGGGCTGCCCCCTCGAGAGGTCAGCTAGAAAAATTGTTTTTTGGGTCAGACTTACGACAAGGTTTAGGAGTAGTTCCAATGTGTAGAGGATGATAAATTAGGCCCTAGGGGTCACGTTTAAGGTTTAGGATGATCCAAGGTGCTTAAAATTTAACCTAGGAGGGTTCCTAGGGGTAAAAATTAGGGTTTGGGGGGTTAAAATAGGAAATTAGGGTTCATTTAGCCTTATTTGCACTCTCAACCTTTCTGAATTCTAGCTCTCTTGTGATTCGGTGTTACGACTATCAATTCTTGATGGCTCACATTCCAAGTGCCCCACATAGAGCAGATGTAGTTTGTCAATTCCAACGGCTAGGTAGTGTAGGAATTGTAGTACATATGCTTTTCATTTTTGCTTTCGACTTTTTATGCTTTCGTAATTAATGCTCAAACCTTAAGTAGGATGATAGCAATAATTTAGGGAAAATGTTGCTATTAACACAATATGAATGTTATAGTACTAGGTTAGATTATTACAGTTATTAAAACTCCATGCTATCGTGAAAAAAATTGCTATAGTAAAATGTTATCACTATTGTTTGACCATAGTCATTGAAAATGACTGTGCGGTTAAACAAGTTAGAAGATGAGCGCTATTGTAAAAACAAACTGCTATCATTGTAGAACAAGCCCGTTATCATAAAAGAGAGTTGCTATCATAGTAAAATAGGGCCGCTATTGTCCTAAAAAATCTCGCTATTGTTAAAAAAGCATTGTTTAAGCTATTTTGTTTACAAAATTTGGTTTGTGATTTGATTTTGTAGCAAAATTTTAACATTGTGGGTTGAATGTTTGTAGATGGTTCTTAAACTATTATATTTTAGAGAGCAACAACAACTACACCTACTAGATTTCATTGCTAGATTTTAAGAGCTAGAGAGGGACTTCCTAGATGTTGTGGGTTTATGATATATTTGTTACATGCTAGAGATCTAGGAGCATAGGGCCATGATGATAGTGTTAGTGGAGAGATTGAGATCTAAGACCTTGCCCACTAGAGAGTGTACCATCACTCTCGAGGGTGTGTGGAGGATCCTATGGATCTTGATTCATGGGGAGTTGGTCACATATGATGTTTGGAGGGGTACCCAGGCCATGCAAAGACTTTTGGGTGTGCAACAGCTACAAGTGGTAGATTCAGAGATCGAATTGCCTCCTTTTGTTGACAATACCAACCATATGGCCATGGTATTAGCAGGTTTGATCATCGGGCCACTGATGCTTGATAGGAGGGCTAGAGAATTTCCCATTGGATGGGGAATCTACAACAAGCATATTATGGAGCACGTGACAATATATGCTTGGGGATCGTGTGTGCTAACACATATTTACAAATACATGCATGAGGTAGTTTATCAAGGAAACAGTTCTATTTCAGCCAAGGTGAGTCTCCTCCATGTGTGGGTGTGGGAGTATATTGTAGTGACACGTCCTGATTGCATAGTTTGATGGGATCCTGATTATCCCTTTTCATATAGATACTCAGATTACTTGCACTATACATAGCCAGACAAACTATCATACTAGTTTTTTTATGATGTTATCGAGTTTATTTGGAGACCTTTTATAGCACGCAAGGCATGGGCCAATGACCATGAACAATTGACATTGTAGGAAGACTTGGTAGTTGATAGGCTCAGTTGATATCATCTTAGAGAGATACCTCTCAAAGAGGGTTTTGAGATAGTTTGGTGAGAGACAAACTCGCCCAACAAATGGTTATCATGCTTGTTTTGGATGCACAACCCAAGAGGTCAATGCATGGGGGCCCTAAGGAGATTCAGGTGCAACGATGATAGAGTTTTGAGCACTGGAACCTGTTGGATGGGTAGTTGATCCCCCATATCCAATGATTTCCAGGGATTACGTGCAGTGGTGGGCCCTCTATCGTCCATTGAGGTTTACAACTCTCGTTGGTGTTGGTTTTATCATTGGTTAGGTCAAGAGGATGAAAAGTATATCAAGGAGGAGAGGAGACTGACATAGGCTCCGTATAGCACATGAGTAGCTTCAAAGGGCTCAGGATGAGCAGGGTGATGGTGATCAGTAGCATGATGGGTAGCAAGATGACAGACAACAATAGGATGGCCAGGATCAGGGACAAGGACATCAACAACAACAATAGGCTGCAGGACATGCTCGACAGGCTCCTCCCCCTCAAGGAGATCTATTTGTACCGGTTGCTCAGTTGACAGCCAAGAGAGATCAGACTATATAGGATCAAGATTCTAGAGCCAGTGAGAGAGATACAGAGGCATCTCAATGATAGGAATTAGAGGTGTTGTTAGCCACTGTTACAGTTGAGATAGACTAGGCCTGGGTAAAGCACGACAATCTAAGACAAGAGATGGATTTAGAGAGACAATAGCATCAGTGAGAGAGGGATGCCTTGATCAAGGAGAGGACATACTACTAAACCTTATATGAGGCATAGGTTCTAAGAGGTCAGAGACGTCCTCACTTTGGAGTGTCGAGAAATGTCACAAATGCAAATTCCTTAGGGAAATAGTTAGTGGACAAACCTTTTAGACAACCACATCAGTCTCCCCTTCAGCCACACCAGTCTCCTACATACAACCATAAAGACCAACATGATGGGGAGCAACATAGATCTCCACCCTAGGACAGACAGCAAGGTTGAAATTGATACTTCATGATCTTTGTGGTTTTGTTAGTGTATCATAGACTTTGATGTAGACATATCTTTTTGTATATACATTCATTGGCCCATCTGAAGCCTCGTATATATATGTATATTTTTGGTTTACTTGATGTTGTTTCACACATGACATTGATGATGTACTTGAAATTATCCATTTTTTATGATATATGAGATACCATTTTTTGATGTGGCTTATGATGTGTATGGATGCTTATGACATGCTTATATATGTTTATGCTCATGTTGATGGATGTATGATGAGTTATGCTCATGTTTTTGGTATTTTCAAATGCTTTTATATGATATGCATGTATGGATGATATGGATGGTGTTACGATGTTTGATCTCTCATGATTTGATATGATGACCATGATATGCTAATGATTTTTTGGATGCAAGATGCATGCAGTACTAATGACTTTGTGATGCAGGATGCAAATGTTAGTTAGAAGACATGTTACTATGATTAGAGATAGATATAAGTGTTATATGATTGATCTCATTTATGAAAATCCATGGATTATGATATGTGATAATATGCATTGATGAGTTTTCTTTTTCTTTCATGGAGAACTAAGTAGTTTATAGCAATCCTTATTAATGTAGCAAATAGACACGATACACTAGGGTATTAATGACCGAGGTGGCTTTGCATCTATTGTATGGACTGACTCCGCAAACAAGAAGTATTCTTGCTCATACCAGACATACGAAAACCCTGTTAGAGTGTATGGATGAGAAGTTTCAAAAAAATTTGTAGTTACACAAAAAGGTATGAAGTACCTAATATGCAACCGCTACACAAATTATCCCAAAATTACTTCCACACACAAAACAAAGCAAGTATTTAGTATTGCAAAAACATCCAATAAATAGAGCAGATAGAAAACCAATGATCAATACCCCATTCCTTCCTCTCTAAATCCTTATGGACATCTTTGAGAGATCTTGGGAATGTGACAATAAGATAAATCAAAAAGATAAGATCATAAAAGATAAACAATGTTGTTGTATCACTTGCCATAGATATTTTGATGTTTCATGATGTAACCCATTGATGATGCCTATTATAGGAACGATTTATCTGTTAAGACACACGTTAGGATGTTGATGATTTTCAAAAGGCGGGTAGTTAATACTTAGGCATTTTTTTAGTCTGATGATGATCCAGTCGTTTTGTTTCTTTGCTTGGAAGATTTGGATTTCGATGTCTACTTTGCTTGTTGATTGTGTTGTTAAAGGTTGAAGGTGATGATTTTTTACTATGGATGGAAAGTTTATTGTGAATAGGTGATAATGGAGATAGGATTTTTGAGAATTTTTTTTTTGTGCTTTTGAGGTTATTTGATGTTGTTTTTTACATTTTCAAGATATTCAATTTTTTTGGTGTTTTCAAGAGATTTAGAGACTAAGAGAGGGACCTAAGGGGACTGACCTAGCACCTTGGGGGCTCATCAATGATGGCCTTCCCTATGTATGCTCAAAGATGACGTAGTTCAACTAACCATGGTTGAAACTATTTTTTTGGATGTTTTATGAATGTTTTTGGATTTTGATAAGATATTTGAATGTTTTTGGATTTTTGACCATGTTTAAAGGCCAAGAGGGACACCTAAAGGGGCTAACCTAGTGCATCAGGGGCTCATTGATGATGAAATTTCCTATGTTCTACACGCAGAGACAACATAGTCAAATTTATTTTGACTCAATGCTGCTCATCTGGAGACGGGATACAATGTTTTTGGGATTTTTGATGTTTTACAACTTTGTTTTTGAATTTTGATGGTTTTCTGGATGTTTTTTATTTTAATAGATATCTGGATGTTTTTTATTTTGTTTTGATAGTTTTCTACAAGTGATGGGATGAACAAGGATCCAATCCACTACCAGTTTTAGGAGGTCCCCCCTAGTTTGGGATAGGGTTATGTTTATTAGGGATAGGTGGATAAACACAAATGGTGGATAGAGATGGTGCAACAAGGTTAGGTTCAACACTTCATCAGTTATCGAGCCATGGTTGGGTGCATGTTTTATTATACGATGGATGGAGTGGATGTGATAGTAGATGGATAGTGTTGATAGATGCTCGAATGTGGGACTTATTCAAATGTAGTTCCTATTTACTAGGTTTTCACTACGGTACCAGTCTTAGAAGTTCCAAAAAGTGGTTTTCATTGAAAGTACATTTTATTTCTCTTTACTATTTTCTTTATTTTATTTTTTTTGCTTATTTTTTTGCTTTTTTGATTGGGATATTTTGATATGCTAGTTGTAGAACTTCTTGAGTTGACTATTGTTAAGAGGTTTAACTAGAGGTTCTCCTTCCAAAGTAGCCAACTTACATGCTCCAGAACTGTAACTTGTTGTAATGATGTAGGGACCTAGCTAGTTTGGCTCAAATTTACCTTTCTTGTATTGATTCAACTAGATCTTTTGATTTTCCTTTAGGACCAAGTCACCAACCTAAAAGTTCTTGTTTTTTGTTCTCTTATTGTAGCTTCACTTGAACTGATTTTGATAGGATCGTAGATGGTTCAATGCACTCAAGTGTCTTTCATCTAGGAGTTCAAGCTCATTGAGTCTGGATACCCGGTACTCTTCATTACTAACAAGATCCTTTAATGATACTCTCATGGATGGGATTTCAACCTCTATAGGAAATATTGCTTCGAATCCATAGACCAAGGAAAAGGGAGTCACACATGTAGGTGTGTGGATGGTGGTTCTATAAGCCCATAGGGTTGGGTTTAACTGTAGGTTCCAGTCACAATCAACATCATTAACAATCTCCTTTAGGATTTTCAAGATGGTCTTATTAGATGCTTCAGCCTCGCCATTTCCTTGGGGATAATATGGGACTGAAAAATGGTGTTGGATATAGAATCTCGATTAAAGCTCGTAGACATCTTGGTTCTTAAATGAAGTTTTGTTATCTATTATGATAGTTTGTGGGATTGTATATCAACAAATCAAATAGTTAAGAATGAACTTAGCTATTTTTTTCCTTGTGATATAAGTTAAAGGAATAGCTTCTACCCACTTCTTGAAATACTCTGTGGTAGTTATGATAAATTTGTGTTTGTTGGATGAGGTTGGTGATATCTTTCCTATTAATTCAAGTCCCCACTGAGAGAAGGGCCATGGTGTAGTGATAGGATGCAACTCTTGCGTAGGTGCATATACAAGATCTCCATGTTGTTGGCATTAACGACACTTCTTGGAAAAATGAATTGCTTCTTACTCTAGTGATGGTCAGTAGTACCCTATTCGTAGCAACTTCTAGACTAAGTTAGGCCCGTTAGCATGGGACCCACAAACACTTTCATGTACCTCTTGCAAGGAAATTTATGCTTATTCCACATTAAGACATCAGAGTAACGTACCATCAAAACTTCGGCAATATAAGGTATCTCCAAGGATGGTAAACTATAAAGTTCGACGGATAAAGGTTTTCTTTTGATTGGTTGTTAGGTAAGGTGGTATGATTTTGTGCTAGATGTAGGCGAATGTGTCTTCATACCAAGGCAAGTTAGGACCAACAACATCACATACGAGTTTGGATTCTAGGATATCGAACACTGGTATAAGCAACTCTTCCACTAGGAATTTGTATCTAGGAACATTCTTAGGTATGTCAAGGAGTGAAAAAATAGTGGCCATAGTATCAGATGCTTTATTGTTGACCCTTGGGATCTGTTCAAAGATGATGACCAAAAAGTATTGCTTGAAGTTGTCTACCATTCTCTTATATGACATGATCTTGTTGTCTTTAGTATGGTATTCATCATTGACCTACCTTATGACCAACTAGGAGTCACCATAGATTTTTAGTTCTTTGATCTTCCATTCCATGATCATTTTCAGCTTGGTTATCCATGCTTCATATTCAACTATATTATTTGTACAAGGAAAGGAAATCTTGTATGCTTTGGATATATTATCTCCTTGTGGTGTAAGAAATAGGATACTGGCCCATGAGTTGTGCTGAGTATGGGATCCATCAAAGTATAAGGTCCAACGGGTTGACTAAGTTGTTAGCAAGATGCTCTCGTATAGAAATTCTGCTATGAGTGGTTGATGATCTTCAATAGGTGCTTTTGCTAACTGGTATGCTATCACTTGTCCCTTGATGGCTTTCTTGTCAACATATTCTATGTCCAATTTGCTAAGTATCATGACCCACTTAGCGATTCTTCCTATGAGAGCTACATTTTCCAAGAGATATTTCAAGGGATCTACTTTAGATATCAACTTGATTTATTTTTTAACATGTAATGCCTAAGCTTTTGTTTTGTGAAGACAACTAATAGACATGCTCGTTCAATGGGTGTATAATTTAACTCATAGCCAACCAAGGTATGGATGATGTAGTAAACTGTCCTTTCTTTCTTTTTTCATCAAGTTGTGCCAATAGAGCTCCCAAAGTTGTTGTTGTTGTGGATACATATAAAATCATTGCTTTATCCTGCATCAAAGGCATCAATATAGGGGGAGTGAGCAAGTAGTATTTTACTTGTTGAAAAGCTTGATCACACCTTCCATCCCATTTGAATGCTACATCTTTGTGGAGCAAGTGTGTGAATGGATGAAATTTATCTGCTAATTGTGCAATAAACCTTCAGATAGATTGAAGCTTTCCTTGTAAACTATGCAGTTGTTTCAATGTTCTTGAGGGAGGCATTTCCAGGATAGCCTTGACCTTAGTGGGATCCACATCGATACCTCTTTTAGATACAATGTAGCCCAATAGTTTCCTATATGTTACGTCGAACACACATTTCTTTGGATTTAGACACAAGTTATACTCCTCTAAGTTGTCAAATATCCTAGCTAAATTAGCTAGGTGTCCATGTCTTTTGATTGATTTAGAAAACAGATCATCTACATAGTCCTCAATGGTGATGTGCAACATGCCATGGAATATAGTAGTCATTTCTCTTTGGCATATAGCTCTTGTGATCTTTAAGCCGAATGGCATGACGTTCTAGCAAAAAGTTCCCCACGCATAGGTAAAAGGAATTTTGTGTTGATCCTCAGGGGCTATCTTTATTTGGTTGTACCTAAGAAATTCATCCATTAGTGAAATCATTTCATGACCAACAGTTAGATCGACTATTATGTCAATATTGGGAAGGGGGGAGTCATCCTTGAGGCATGCCTTGTTAAGATCTATGAAGTCTATACCTATCTGTATGTCCCTAGTGGGTTTCGACACCAGTACAAGGTTGGATACCCACTCAGGATAATCAAAGGTTTTGATGAATTCAACATCCAACAGTTTCTGAAGCTCTACCTTGACTAATAGTGCTATTTGCGGAGCTTTTGTTTAATTGATCTTGTTGCGGTAAATATTGTTAGATGATGTACCATTAAAGTTGTATCTAGCCCAAGCATATCTGCATATGTCTAGGAAAAGTTGATCTTACGTTAATGGATGAATTTCAAGAAGTTGACTTTTTCCTCAAGATCTAAGGAAGTTGCATGATATGTTACTTTAGGTACCTCTGTTGTTCCAACATTGATAGGTTCAAAACCTTCAACCGAGACTATTGATTGTTCCTGATACTCTATGATGGGGAGATTGAATCCTCCATCCTCAGGTGCCTCAGAGAGATTTTCACCCTTAGCTGCATCCTTTGTTTTTCCTTTTTCATGATCCAATGGAGCCACATTGTGGTTTTCCCTAGGGGATCTCATTTGGATTTTTAGATTTTTCATTTCAATTTTGTGACTGGAGGACACAATCTCCCCTCCAAAGTAGGCTCCTTTCTCAAGTTCTATGACAAAACCAACCTCGTAATCTCCTTGTGGTATACCATGTTGAGTTACCATGAACTCATTAATAACTTCGTTGTTTTGGAATAGGTCCACAACATGTGTGTGATGTTGTTGATCCCAATCGATCAACTACGGGTGAAGGGTAGGTTATCATCGCTATTGGAAAAGCTTATGGAGGATGTGGAAAGGGTAAGGATAGAAAAGTTATCAAGGTGCTAGAGGGTATCTAGGTCATATTCACTAGAGGCGTAAGAATCCCATTCCCATTCGTTGGAATCCATTTTAGTATGGTAGTTATTTGATGTCTTAATGACGACATAAGGAGTTATTTCCTAACAAGAGGTAGTTCCAATGCTTGGGGTAACCATGTCTATTGAACCATAACCTAGTCCCAAATTCTTCTTATGTTGTTCTATTATGATGGGTTCTCTCATACCTTGTTCATGTGGACAAAGTCCACCTTCTCTAGTTTATACCATATTTCTTGCCAGTTGATAACCTTTATTGTTAGGATCCACATGAATAGGATGTAGTTGTTTTTGTTCCTCTTGTTGTTCTTCTTTGTAGAGCCATGATGTGAGGTCCTCTTTGAACACCACTTCTTCCTTCATGTCTCCCCACTTGGTGAAAATAGTAGGTTTGACTTCATAGGTGACAACTTGAATATGCTTGATTTCCTTTGGTCACTCATAGGATTTTGGTGATAGGGGGAAGCTCCCTAATGCAGAAAGATTGTTTAAAATGGTATTCTACATAGCCCTTGTGAAGTACCTAGATCTTAAGGTCATATTTTAGTGGATTGGTTGATGTATATGGAGTTGAGGATGAAGCAAGCAATGTTGGATCGACATAGGAAAATGAGTGGAAGGATATGTCATTACTAGGTATTTGAAGAAGCATCTTGTATTTCTCCTCCAAGTTTGTGCAGTAATGGAAAGTTTCAGGATCGACGTATATTGTGAATTCCTTATCATTGTAAGGAAATTTTAAGCATTGATGGAAGGTTGAAGGGACCGCTTGCATCACATGGATCCAAGGTGTCCCAAGAGAGGGTTATAGGGTAACTCAAGATCCAGTATCTGACAATTCATTTCTTCTATTGTTGGCCCCACTTGAATTGGAAGTCTGATTGTGCCCTTAGAGTTTCTTTCAATATCATCATAGGCCCTTATGGTGATATTTTTGTTTTTTTAGATCACGTCATCAAAATATCCCAACTTCTTTACCATTTTAAAAGTACATATGTTTAAACCCGCACCACCATCTATCAAGACTCATTTGATATTATGTTTATGGATGCAAACCTCGAGATATAGGGCTTGATTATGAAAGGGTCTTTAGGGAAGATCTTTTTTAGAAAAGACCAAGTGATGGGTGGAAGTGATGGTACCAACCATAGCTTGAAATTGATCGGTTTTAATATCATTAGGCACTAAAGATTCAATGAGAGCTTTCTCCAGGATCTCTTTATGTGTGGGTGACAGTTATAGGAGCTCAAGGATAGAGATTAGTGCTAGAGTTTTCTTTAATTGGTCAATAATACTATAGTCATTTGAAGGCTTAATAGTGGCTTTCTCTTGATAGAGTTTTCTTCCTCTATGTTGTATGAGAAGTGGTTAATAAATTTGTCTGATAACTCATCAAAGGTTTTGATACTAGGCAATAGATGAGAGAACCACTCAATAGCTACACTATCGAAACTTCATGGGAAAAGCCTCATTAAGTAGGAGTCATTCTATTGTACATACATGCAAGCTACTGAGAATTCTCGTATGTGTTCTATTGGATCTCCTCTTCCCTGTTATTTGTCAAATCTGGGTATTTCAAAGTTCTTAGGGAAGGGTATCATGGATATGGAATGATCAAAGGGATATGTACATATATCTTGTAGAGCATAGCTCTTCTTCAATTTTCCAAGTTGAATGTCTGATATCCTTTGGTTTAGATTTTGAATTTGTAAGGTTAAATTATCACTTAGTGTGTTCGTTTGATGAGGAGGGATATAATAACCTTGTTGCCTCACAATGTTTTGTGTGTTATATTGTGGGGTTTGTATATATGAGGGCCCTTGGGTCATGTTATGAGTGTAAGATGATGGATTGGGTCTTTGAGGACTAACGTGAGTGGGTTGTGGATTGATGGTATGATGTTGTTGTGAGGTGTAAGGTTGAGGTTGTTGTTGGGTTGTGATGTGTTTTTGTTGAGGTGTTATGTGTTTTTGTTGATGTGGGACAATGGTGGGCCCACCACTACAAATAATCCTTGGTAGTCCTTGGATCTATGGGACCAACTATCCATCCCCATCCAATAGGTTCCAGTGCTCGAAACTCTGTCACTATTATGCCTGAATCTGCTCAGGGCCCCCATGTATTGGCCTATGGGGCTATGCGTCCTAAATGAGCATGATAACCATCTATTGGGCGAGTTTATCTCTGGCCAAACTATCTCAAAACCCTCTTTGGGAGGTATCTCTCTAAGATGATATCAACATGGCCTATCAACCACCAAGTCTTCCTACAATATGTCAACTGCTCATGGTCATTGTCCTAGGCCTCACATGCTATAAAAGGTCTCCAGATAAACTTAGAAACATCATAAAAAATGGCTCACTAGTATGATAGTCTTCTTGGATGTGTATAGTGCAAGTAATCTGAGTATATGTATGAAAAGGGATCATCATGATCTTGGCGAACTATGCCATCAGGACGTGTCACTGCAATATGCTCCCACACCCACACATGGAGAAGACTCATCCCAAACGAAATAGAATTTTTGCCCCAATAAACTACCTCATGTATGTCTGTAAATATGTGCTAGCACACACGTGCCCCAAGCATCTACTATCGTGTGCCAAAATGTGTAAGAGAGAATTATGGATCAAGATTAATATAAATGAAATCAATCAAATGAAATCAAAACAAAAGGATAAAACCCAACCTAATCATGAAATGCAATTGCCATAGCTATGAATTCAACAAATAAGGTTAAAGCATAATTGAATGAATTCAAACTACACAGTCTTACCATCCCATGTCAAAGTGTATTTGTGTTGATCTTGATATGTTGGATTGCTCTTCAACACAAAGCCTCCAATGTTTGCAAAAGATTGATAATGATTATGATGATCTAAAATACAAGGGTGTTTGCTCAATTTGCTCAAGAATCACACTGGCATGACCATTCTACAAATTCTTCAAATCTTTTATGAGAGGGATAAGGGTTGTTTTATAGATTTGTGAGTTTCAGATGAACGATGGAGATTCAAAGATGAAAGATCAAGATCAATGGGCGAGGTCTTTTGAGAGGAAATAGATTAATTAGTTAACTAACCCAATTAATCCAATTAAGGGAATTGATTGGATAATCAGTGGGATCAGATTGAATAATTAGTGGGATTAGAGTAATCGGTGGAATTAGAAAATTAGATTGAGAAATTAGTGGACGTGATTTGTTCAATCAAAATGTGTGAGGATGATTAATTAATTAAATAATTAATTAATCTTGAGAGGAATCTGCAAGATGTATTTTATTTAATAAATAAAATTTTATTTATTAATAGACCATGTTGAGTGAATTTTGGGAAATTGAATAATTGATTTAATTATTTAATTTGGAAGAGGAAAAGTAGATTAATTAAATAATTAATGATAACTATTTATAAATTAGAAGAATAAGTAATGTTAGAGACATAATTAAATAATTAATGTTTATTTAATTAATCAGGAGAAATAAGGTTAAATTAGTGATGTCATAGTGAAATTAATTAAACAATTCAAGATTATTTAATTAATAGAGGAAAATAGGGTTAATTATGCAAATGACAGTGAATTAATTAAACAATTAAAGATTATTTAATTAATAGAGGAAAATAGGGTTAATGATGTAAACGACATAGTGAATTAATTAAACAATTAAAGATTATTTAATTAATAGAGGAAAATAGGATTCATGATGCAAATGATGTTAAATGCAATAATAATAATGAAAGTGATGTCGATAATGGAAAAATGCAGTTTAGGATGTGTGATATGCGTTAAGCCATTTTTACATGTCTACACTATCCAATCCTCTTTTACTTTATGACACATCAATAGCAAGAGTTGAGTGAGGAGGAAGAGAAATTGAAGAGAGACCAAGTTTCTTTTGTTTGCATATTCATTGAGTGCCTCATTGAAGAATCAAAAGCTTTTACTTTTACTTTTTATTTTTTAAGTTTTAATGAGCCTAAATGCTTGCAAAAATAAATTATTTTATCTTTTTTGCTTTTCTTGAAAATAAACTATTATGTTTGTAATTTTTGAAATAAACTAAATGAGCTAATATAATTTTATTTTTTACTCTCATTTTTTAGTTTTGAATTTGAAAACAAAGATTTGTTCAAAGTACCTTGTGTTGTGACTGAGGGCTTAATTTTCCATGTGCCTTTGTTGCGATCAAGGTATTTTGTAAGAAATTTAACAAATCAAATCTACTCTATCTAAAATAAATATATTTGTAGACACCTAATTTTGGACACTTAATTTATCCAAATTTATCCCATTTCATCTAAGCATCCCTTATTTGCATTAATTAAGTAATATCGCTATTATTTAATTAATATCCTTAATTCTGCCAAATCACTAAGGTATTTAATTAATAAATAAATACCTTATCTCTTTAATCCTCCTTTTCATCAAATGAATTAAATAAATATGACATTTATTTAATTCCTCATATGTCACATCCTCCATCATTTTTATCTAATCCTAATCCATCTTCTAATCTCATCATTAGAGATGTGCACATGCCTAATCCTTGATTAGGATGTGTCACATCCTCCAATTTTTGTAAGTTGGTCTCTAATCTCTCTTAGCCACCTAACCCTCCTCTAATACTCCATTAACTAGCCTAATCAATTTCTCAATGAATTTTTAATTATTTTTATCCTTCCAAAGAATATAAAATTCATTTTTCTCTTCCCCATGTGATCTTTGACTTGTCACATCAAACCACATGTGAACTCTCCATAATCTCCCACTTGCCTCTAATTTGTCATTAGTTGGTCTAATCAAGTACTTACACAACCTTAATCACTTAATTAGGTCAACCTAATCCTCATGTCATTTATGGAATATGTCCTAAGTCAACTTTATTAAAAGTTTTCTCCTTTTGGAGAAGGCACCCCATTCCCCATGTCAACATTTAATCCCCTAATGCATTTCAAAGAATTTTAAATTCCTTCTCTCATCCCCATGAGGATATTTGAGGAATTTTTAATTCCTCACATGTCCTCTCACCCACATGGGGACAAGGACCTCCTTTATGAGGAGATTTTGTCTCAATCCCAAGGTACTATGTACTACCTCCATGTCATGTACTCTCCTTCCAACTCCTGTACACATCATTTTTTTCAAGCCACTTCACATGCCACATGTCAAGATGTGAGGGCTTGTGAGTTCTCAACTCACCATGGCCCTACATCTTGGCCTTGTTGGTTTAATCCCAACCATCCATTTATCTAGAGAATTCAAAATTCTTTATAAATACCCCCTTTTTTCTCTTATTTTGAAAGGAGATCATTTATGCTAGCCAAACTCTTGCAAAATTTTCTCTTGAGCCATACTTAGCCAAATTCTCATACTTGCATCCATTTTCACTCATTTTCCATCCTCATCTCATCTCATAGCTTGCATCTCTTGCCATCAAAGGAGCATACAACATCAAAGATCGAAGGGCCAACCAAAAGATCAATTCAAGACAAGGTGAATCCACTCTTTTTGTTGTTGTTATTTTGTTTTGAATCCAACTAGGCTAATCTTGAGGTGTAGGGTGTTTATAGTTGTTATTTGCACTCTTTTGTTTGCTGCTCATTTTCTAACAAGTATTTTCGCCCTATCACAATATTATAATCTACTCCAAATAAAATTAAGATTCTTATTCTAACCAAGAAATGGCAACAAAAAATTACTATTCTCAATCAATTTTAAAATTTCTAATTGCTAAATGAAATCTTAAAAAAAATAAAGAACTTGTAATGTCAAAAAGCTTCAAAAAAAAAATTTGGTGGTGCTAATGGTGGTTCATGCCCTTAGAGAGGAAATTTTTTTTTTGGATCTTCCTTTGTAATAATTGGAACCTCCTCTTGATGATAATGGGGACGGGGAAGCTCTAGATTCGAGATTTGAAGATTACTTGGGAAGATACAGGAATCTTTGAAGCTTCAATGCATAAAGGAAAAGGCTCGTGGATTCCTATGTTGAGCATAATAATATTGTGGGTTTCTACAATGCAAAATGATCAATCCTCTAAGATGATTCATTATACTTATGTTGGGATCAATGGAATAGGGAATGTAGACATTTTAGTAAGAATCTCAAGAAAATTAAAAGAGAAAACTCTCTAAATGTCAAGGAAAAGGGAGTATAAAATAGACTTGAAGCTTATCAATCATGGGGAAGAGATTATGAGAAGACTATAGTGTTTATGGAGATATTATTAAAGATATAGTAAAGGGGAGAAGAGAATCAATCAATGTGAGAGATGACTTAGTTAGGACTGGAATGAAGCTTTAATCATGAGAAAAAATGGTAAGAAATTAGTTAGAACTAAAGTAATTATACATGTGCCAAACACAATAGGGTGACCCCTTTTGGGGGTTAAGGTCACCCCCTTTACCAAGGCAATTTGCCTAGGTGACCATACAATCTCCCAAGAAACCCTTTACTCAAAGGTTTCCAAAAAGTTTATAGTATTGTGCAAGTACCTAGAACTTAGTTTGAAAGCTAAACAAAGTGGATAAGAGGCTAAGAAGGACAAGGACACTATCATCAAGTTATAAAATGCTAAGAGGATGTTTAATCTATTCTACATGGGTCATGAGTTGGACTGTCAAATCATCATCATAATACCATGTTGGTCTAATCAATTTTTAAGCACTTACAAACATGGAGTGTCATTTTTATGTTTAATTATTTACTTTGCATGCATATTTGTGAGTGCTACATAGTTTGAGATACATTATCATTATAGGATTCACACAAACTTCAAAGAAAGAGTAAATTGTAAAGGTGAAATTTTTATGCCTGTACTATTTCTCATTTCATTTTGTGTCCATTTGGGGAATGGCTTAATGCATTTTCATATCAACAAATAGAACAATATTGCATGAAGTCAAGCTTCTTCTCCCATGTCCTTATCTATTTACACACATTCCTACACTTTTATTCCCCATCTTATCCATACACAAACATATTTTGATATATTCACCCATGATATGCATTTATTATGCCTATCCATGCACTCATCCCCATACATTCATTATTCACCTTGATTTTACCATTCTCATGTCCCAAGTCATTTTCACCCATTTGGGATCATTCCCACACCCACAAATCTAGCCCTTGATTTTTAAATTTTAAATTTAAATTTTGGTTGACTCTGACCCCTTCTTCTCTTGCCTACACCCAACTAAACATGTACTTGTGTGATTTATTAATATTTCATTATATTTAAAGGCATTCACATGGCTTCTCATCATCCTCCAATTATTCCAAGCAATTAATTGCATATCATTCTAGGAACACTTCAATTAGAGCACCTAAAAGGTAACAAAATCTACATAATCATCCTAAGACATTTGCATACTTGAAGAGTGTTATTTTCAATCATTGACATGATCGTAAAGTCGATCTTTTACTAGGGTTTACCCAAGATAACTTATCCCCTTGCGATTTGGTAGCCCTTTAAAGGTATTCATAAATATCGCTAGTCTAGATAATAAAGTAGAGAATAATAAATTTGGCAAATTGGGAAGTAGAAGCACATATTTACCTAGATCATTTATGTAAGAAAACATCATATATATGATTGTATTGAAATCTATAAATCAATTATATATCCCTAGGAAAAATATAGGTATAGATGCATCATTAATCCCACACCCACAAATCTAACCCTTGATATTTTAACAAATAAATTCAATTTTTGGTTGACTCTCACCCATTATTTTCTTTCCTAGAGCCAACTAAACATATGTTTATGTGATTAATTACTATGACCTTCTATTTAAAGGTATTCAATTACATCTATTTGACATTTCATCATCATCTAATCATTCCAAGCAATTTTGTATATCTTTATAGGAACAATTCAATTGGAGCACCTAAAAGGAATCAAAATATGCATTTATTGAAGAGTGTCGTCTTAATCTTTGGCATGATCGTAAAGTTGGCCTTTTACGGGTGTTGACCTAGGAGAACTTATCTCCTAGTGATCTTATAACCCTCTAAAGGTATTCATAAGTATTACCAATCTAGGTAGTAACTTAGAGAATAATGAATTTGACAAATCAATAAGCACAAGTACACAATTACCTAGATCATTTATATATAGGCAAATACTAGACCCACAACTACTAAAGTGATCCAAATCGATAAATCGACTATTAATATCTTGAGTCAAAATATAAATATAGATACATAATGTCTAATCCTTAGTCACTCATAGTTTAGAATAACAACAAACATATTGAACATTCATCCTTCTAGAACTAAGTACCCTCATCCACACCATTTAATTTCACAAACATCATTTAATATTCTAATTTCCTATATTCATAATCCATGACTCTATTTTCTAAGTCAATCCATATATTTATTATTTAAATTAATTAATTAATTTAAATATCACATTCAATTTAGAAAAAAACAAATTATTTTCCTTTATAATTATAAAAAATATTATTTTTTATTTCCTAAAACAATAACCTTATCCACAACTATTATCTTTAAAAGACGGGTCTAGATTTACCCATCAACCTAAATCAGTTATTCCCATAACTCCATTTTACTTTTGATAATGACTTTTTTTAATAATTTTGATAATGACTTTTTAATTAGACTTTATAACAATTTGATACAATAATTTCCTTTTAATTTTGATAACGATATTTTAAATAACGACCGATTTCATAAAAAAATCGACATAATAAATTATCACTTTAATTTTTACAACTATCTTTTCAAATAACTATTAACACTTGTACAAGTGTTGAATCCTCTCCCATGATAATACAATGAATAATGATTAATGTTCATAGACTTTTACCAATTCAAATATTCTGGTAGGAAACACATGGTTGGAATGAGTCCACAATATAAGTCATTTAAATAGTTAAGGAAGGCCCACCTAAATTATTTGATTTGTATTTGTGAAGAAGGGGGGAATGAACGAACATCGAATAGAGACGAAAGTAAATTCATTATTATTATGTTAGGATTTCTAGATTTTCTTGCGTGTACACGACAACATCCGTAACACGTAAAGGACAGCGAAGACAAACGGAAGGAATAACGAAACTTCCACACCACCCCAAACTAAGTCAAATCCACAGCCCAAGGAAACCCCGTTGCACCTCCGTTTCCTTTACCATAACGGTGGTAACTGCACCCAACCATTATTTTGAGAATTATATAATTAGTATAAATAAATAAAGAGAGATATTAGTTTAAAATATTTGTCTTATCCCATGATATTATTATATTTGTTCTATCATTTCATTTTTTTATACATGCATAATTCTTGATCTTTATCGTTTTACTTTCACATTTTTCATAAATAGTTAAAAGCATGCGTGACGATTAAATGCATATGGATCTTTGGCACATTAAAATGTATCTGAAATTGTAGTTTTTGGGTCTATATTCATTCAAAGAGATTTAAAATTTTTGTGGCTATTTGATCAAAATAATCAATGGATATGAGATTGAAAGAGTAAAAGCATTGAAAAGCATAGCTTTGAAAGTGTAGAGGAATAACTTAGTCAATATATTGTCATCATAAGCATATTCTAAACATGATGCATTGAAGGCTAGTAAATGAACATTGAGATTGTCTTTATTTTGCTATAATTCAAAGAAAGGTATCACAAAATCCACAAGCATTGGATATGTCACAACCTCCAATGCAAGAGGTGTGTGATGTGCTAGAGTATATGCAATAGCATCTTAGTTACTAGGCATGACATCAACTTTCTTTTGAGTTCTATCTAACTTCAAGAATAGTGCATTGAGGGTGGAGGTTGGATAGTGGTGGTAGAAGTAACACAAGTAAGAGTAGAAAGAGTCTATAAAGAATGTAAAATGAGAGGTAAGCATGTAGCACTATGAAGGTGAAAATAAAAGATATGAGAAAAAGAGGTAGGGTTGGCACAAGAAAGGTGGGAAGTAGAAATGACACTAGTGGGATGAGGGAATGGAAGTAGTGGAAGGAGTGGTTAGGGGACTATTGATGGAAGAAGAGGTATCAATGATATGAGAGGGAATATACTTGCTTGAAGTGGTAACATTGGAAGTGAGCACATTGAGGGATCCACCCAAGGATGAGAAGAAGAGGGATCCTTAGAAAAGGAAAGGTGAGTGGGTAAGGGGGAAGATGCACTATGGAATAAAGTAAATGGGTCCATTAGAGGATTAATACAATGAAGAACCATATTAACAAAGGATGCATCATGTAATGCATTATAGAGAGATGTCGCTAGTTGGGAAGGAGGGGTAACATTAATAGGCTATTTAAGAAGCATTTGTTTAATAGACAAATTTTTTAGATTCACATGTGCTTTATGATCAAAATTAGATTACTTATTATGATTTCTCAATGGGAATTTCCTAATATATGGATTGAGAAGTCATAGGAGAGTTTGCGTGTACACTCATTTGTAAAAGTAAATTAGGGTTGTGACTTTCTCTTGGCATAAATAAACCTTGGAAATATAATGAATGATAAATTAAGGGTAGTTGTGCATATAAAACTTAAAAAATATAATCAATCTCATAGAGTAAAAAATGGCAATAAAAGTTAGAAGACATAACCCTAAGCAAAACCCTAAGGGAGGTGTACAAGTAGAGGGACTCACCAAGATGTGAGGATGAATAAAAGTTGTATTACATAAAGGTTGGGTAATTGAATAAATAACATAAGGATTCAAAATCTACCTTATATTAAATACTTGTGAATGATACATGTACTAAAATAATGTTTTCAAAAAATAAATAATAAAAATAATGATAGCTGGAAATATGATGCAAATATATTGTGACAAATTTATTAAAATGATTTCTTAGTGTTTAGGAAATCTAGTGATGGTTTGAGGAATGCTTTATATTTGTATCACTATGGGCCACTTCAACAATTGCAATATCTATCACAACACACCTACACATACAATCTATACAAATGTATATATGACTTATACAAGTAAATAGGATCCCTCTAAATCCTTGAATATTTACTTTTAGTTTATCCTATATTTTTGTGCTTATCTTCACATAATAAATTGGTTATATGGTTGGGAGTTTTTACATGACAAGGATAATTAGTCCCTTACATCAAACCCCATAAGGATAATGAATTAGTGATAGTGAATTATCAAAAACAAATAGAAAAATATGTAACAAGTGTCTGAGATGATTATGCAGGTAGAAATGTAGTAAAATGATCTAAATTAAATGCTTATAATTGTAATTTTCAAATGTTATTATCAAATTCTTTTTAGGTACTAAAGGTTATTTAAAAGAGATAGGGATGCCCCTTAAAATACAACTCCAAGGGTCATAAATGAAATAGTTCACACATATAGTCAACACACAATAGTCTAGTGGGAAGGGTTAGGTTGGCCCTAAATTAAATTTGAATTCTAATGGTTCAAGGGTGATTTTTGCAATTGTGTATATGAACTAAGGGAATTTATACAATTATAGATCTAGTTGAGGGTGGGAAACAATTGAATCTAAGTATCAAGATAATTCCCTATGAATAAGTGTAGGTGGAAACACTTAAGACTTAGGTTGTATGCTAACTATTGACATAAATCATAACATTTGTACCTTTTTTCATTATATAAGGGGTAACCTAGCCAAAATGGATCCAAAACAAAGGGGGAAGTACAAGGCATGCAATTTGCACCATTATATCTTACCCCCACTTTGAGTTGCATTTAAACTATCATGAGAATGCATGTCAAAGTAAAATCAAGTAGCCAACATGATAGTAAATTTATTCAAACACTTATAAGGATATCCTAGATATGAATATCATTAATTGGAACATGACCCCTTAAAATGAATGGCATGCCTTAAAATATGTAAAAAGATAAATTCAATGAGTAGCATCATATAGGTATTTAAAACAAGAACATGGTGCCTATAATCAAAAGAAAAAGATAAGGAGTATAGGGTTGGTGCCTATAATCAAAAGAAAAAGATAAGGAGTATAGGGTTGAGAGATATTCCACTTGTGGTGAAACAAGGATACCACCCAAGGGAACAAACCAATATATATCACCTTGGGGCAACAAAAGTGATGTGGTACCATTTGAAATGATATTTGATTATTTAGAATTCATTGTACCTATACTCAATAAATGAATGTTAGTGACCCATCATTTCCATTTTCCATTTTTAAATTAAATTAATGGATGCAAAATTGACCTAGATGAAGAGTGGACCAAAATAAAAATAGAACAAATCATATTAGGTTTAGGGATAATAAAGTTAGAACCAATGAATTTCATCATATCAAGGTGACACTTTACCACCAAGTTATATCTTGAAATAGAAGGATATTGTAGAAGGATGAGATCATCCTATTATATTTAGATTTATAATAAAATGATGTAAAAAAGAATAAGGTGAATATACTAAAAGAGAGGGATTTGAACCCTTGGTAAATAGAAGCCTATATAGCAATTCCAATGTTATACCTTGAACCACTCAACCATATTTCTTGCATCATCTCTTCATTTGAATCCGCAAAATGAAATTAGATTAGTTCCTTTTGCATATGTAAACTATTATGAAATCTCAAATAAAGACAAAAGAGTCTTTTACCACACTTATTTTCTTCTTGTTTTAAGAAAAAATCATTTTCTCAATCTAATATGACGATTTTATCTTATTTGGGTGTTTATATTGGCAATCAAATTGTGAAATTGAGCCAAACCTATTGATTCATAATGATTATATATTATGAATAATCCTTCAGTAAGGATTAATGGTACAATTTATACCATAATGTTATATTTTTTATATACTCAATATACATATTATTTTTATAATCACAAATTTGAAACTTGAACTTTTAAAATTCAATTTAGATTAAATCTTGGCAACTACCTCCTACTAGTCATTCTAAGCTAATCTAGAACATATTTATGTTGATTTATGTGCTAAGTTATTGTACTTAAAAACATTCATTCAGTTAAATTCAAGTTTAGATGATACATGCACTAATCCACTTGTACATTATATTAGTAGTAATAAGGAATCCAATTGTACTACTATAGCATGCATCAACATACATCATCTTAGGCCTCCCTACATACTATAGCATCCCTTGCTTGACATGTATTTTTGGATGTTTTCTATGATGTTTCAGTGTTATTATTCCTTGATGTTTTAATGACTTTATAGGTTAATGTTATGCAAGATAATAATTTTTTCACTTTCTATCATGCTATAAATACATCTCGGCTATGAAGATTAACAAAGATCAAGTTAACAAAAAGATATGGCTTAGTTAGAGTAAGTATGTTGAGGCTATTTTGTAGTAATTTACCATGGAATATTGTAAGCTAGTGAGTATTCCTTTACTTTTCAACACTTAGTTATCTTTGGATCACTGTCCTAATTTATATGACAATTTTGAGGATATGTATTATGTTCCTTATGTTAGTGTCATAAGTAGCTTGATGTATATTATGTTTTGTAAAAGACCAAGTATTACCCAAGTAGTGGGAGTTCTTAGCAATTTTAGGTCTAACCCTATTAGAAACATTAGAATTATGTGAAAAGGGTATTTAGATATTTACGAGGGATTTAGGTACTTATTATATTTTTTATCACGTGATTCATGATGTAGGTAAGATGTTGGACATATAGGGCTATATTGATTTGGATTGGGTTGGTGAATTAAAGATTATGAGTTCCATGAGTAATTATGTGTTCACTTTATCTAGAGGCATGTTAGTTGGATGATAATGGGGAAACCCTTGGTTGCATTGTCCACTATATAAATAGAGTACATGGCTACTACACATGCATGTAAGGAGGCGTGTAGTTAAAGAGATTGTGTTAAGATATTGGCTTTGAGTGTAGACAAACTAAGTTCAATTATGACAATTAAAGTGTTATCTATTGATGAATAATTTGGTGAACCATACTTATACTAAGTATATTGATGTTCAATATCACTTTGTTTACAAGTGGTTGAGGATGAAAGAGTCATAATATTGAAGGTTCACACTTTGGATAATGTTGCATATTTTCTCACTAAGCCAATGGGCACAAACAAGTTTTTTTGGTGTAGAGAGGATACAGGCCTTCCCTTTTCTAATACCTTATTCATTTTTTATGTTCTATCATGTCTTTACAATGCAAATTTCAAGTGGAAAAATGTTAGGATTAGGTGTGTCATTCACCTTACATAACCTAAGTCTTAATTAATTATAATATTTCATTTAGATAATAAATGATATATGATCTCCAAACACCATGGAGTTTGAATGAATAAGGCATGACCAAGAGATTCACAAAATAGGTAAGAATACATTAATTCTAGCAAATTAGCAGATTAACAACATGAGCAACAAGCAATCTACAAAATAATTTTTTAAGACATAAAAATAAACCTAACTATAATTCCACACTTGGGACTAGGTATGGATAAAATTTGGTTGTTAGCAATGTCCTTAGGAATTCAACTAATCAATATTCTTCTCCTCCTCCAACTTTTGGAACCTTATCCAATGGTGGAAAATGGAAATACTATAGGACAAACTCAATGATGTAAATATTGGCTTGCAATGGATATGTGCAAGAGGCTAAAAATGAAAGTTTGGAAGCTTGTTGGTTGGTCTCAAATTCACAGGAATATTGGAGCTCTTCAATTATAAACAAATCTAGACCCTTCTAATGATTGAAAAAAAGGTATGTATAGAAAAAAATCAAGACCCTTCTAATGATTGAAAAAGAGGTATGTATAGAAAATTATGTTTAAGTTAGGTTTTGAGATAGAAACAAGGGAATTTTTCTTCTTTTTTTTACTTGAGTTGGGTTTAAACTCAAGTTGAAATGGTTGAAAGTTAGAAAAAATCTCACGCATACAAAAGACTCATGCATTAGAAGTAAAAATAACCATTCACCCCTTTCCTCATGAATTGATTCATAGGGGCAAATGAGAGTTTTCTAGTGTAGATTGAAAATATAGGGGCAAACTCACAATTTAAGGAAAAAAAGAATCTTTTTTAATTACAAAGAGGCTATGAAAGCTTTCTTGGTGACTTGGTTGATTGAAGATGACATATGTAAGAGTATAGGAGGATGACTAAACATTTTCACCATAGATAAACAAGTTGAAAAGTTGAGTTCTATTGCCTTTCATGCTACACAGGGTCATTAGCTACATTATCAAATCATCATCACATTGCCATGTACACTTATTTGTTTTTAGGTACTTCAAGAAGCAACTCTAATCATAAAATAAAACTAATATATAGTGTAAAATATCAGATGATCTTATATACATATCAAATGTCAACAAAATGGATCAATGTAACACTATAGCAAAATCTTGATACAATGGTACAACAAGGGAAACAAAAAGTGAGTCTTACATCATCTAAACTTAGCATATTCATTGTATCAATATCACAATAATCAATATATAATATCTTCATAATATATCAAATTATGACAAGATTCATTGAAATTCAATTGCATAATTTTAAGTCAATCTTCATTAACCCAATACTCATTAAATATAAATAGATCAAAATTGACTCATACCTACATAGTGGAATCCCAATAAATTTAATACATAATTTAATTGATATTATAACTAAAACCATCAAAACTTACTAACATTCTATCCCTTCTTAATATGCACTCACATATAAAGTATATCAAATTGACACTAACTACCGAACTTTATTATACTAATGTGACACTACTGAACATATTCTAATATGCAAGTGGTTATATGACTCTAGGCAAGGACCATTGAATTTTAATGGAAAACACCTAGATTTTGCTTGCATATATTTTAATATATAACACCTAAGTTGGCAAAACCTAAGTCATTTACCCACTTGCACATTTTAATACAAAATTCAATCCAATTCCACATTAGCATAATAAAATCATCTCTAATCATTTATATATAAAGCTAAATTAGGCTTAGTTTATTCAACTCTCCCCCTTTCCTCTCATGATCTCACACAATAACCCATAAACTGGAAGTTAAACAAAATCAAGTTGCACTTTTTCTTAAAATTAGCGCAATGAAGTTGCAGTTTAATCTCTAAATTAGTGAAATCAAGTCAAGTTGGCTAAGGGGGAAGAACCCCCATGCATTGGGTCCTTCCCAAAAAATGAATTTGGAATTAAAATGGAAGGGCGGCATCTATTGGGACGGCGTTTTGTGATAGATGCAATGCATTGCAGAATTCTACTACCGGCTTTAATGAAAAAACGGCCTCGGTCAGACCACCGAAAGACAATGAATGTGTGTATGTGAATGTATCTCAAGCCCCTTATACAATCCACGGCCTCTTCGCTCCATCTCTAAGACTCTTTCTTCTCTCCTTTCGCTGTCCATGGCAGAGCGACTTTCTAGACACAGAAACCACGCATGTACGTTACTATCTGGTACTAAAGTCTACTAAGGAAATTTATGCGGACTGTAATCATTAAAGGGCAGATCGGATTTGTCTTGGACGTTCAGGGATCGAGTCGTGAAGGGGCTGTAGCAGCTTGGATTTATGCTAACTCCTTTCAAGCGTGCCTGTGAGTTTTCTGCTATGTAGCTTTCAATTACCTGTTTTTGTTTCTTTGAAAATTCTTATGCTCTTTGATCTGAGATCCGGACATGCTGCAGCGTGTGTTATTCATTATCTGTTATTTGTTTGCTTGACGGATTTCGCCATTGAAATATCATTTGTTTGGATAAAAGATTAGGGTTGGATGAATTTAATTGACTGGCCACTGTTTGTGACGAATCATGAGGTTGGATGAGAAGAGGTGAGGTTATGGCGTACCTTTCACGCTGTGTGGTGTATGTTTTAAGTTCATGTTAGGGTTAGAGGTATGAATAGTGGATACTGTTGGGGTTAGTGGAGAACTTGTTGCAGGGAAGAAGATTTGAGCCCGTCTCATGCATTTGTGCTGTAAGGTCCTTATAGTGTTATTGGGGGTATATTATTTCTTGGGTTGAGGCTTTATGGCTTAAGCCTTACTTCTAGGTTAAGCGGAGATGTGTACAGGTGTTGGAGGGTTAGGGGATCGAGTGTGGATGAATTGGAACTAAGCCTCGGGTACAAAATTTGCAGAAGGTAAATGGAAATAAATTCCCTGCCAGGCTTCCGAATCATAAAAGAGACTGGCATCTCGGTTGGTGCATTCTAGTAAATAACCTTTTCCTTTATATTGCCATTGTCCCACAAACCTTTAGACGATTTGATAAAAAATATTGAGAGTGCCAAATGTTGTTCTATACTTATTACCTCTTTGAATTCCATAGGGCTTTATTGTAAAGCTGACATGGCCGTATGCAAGGGGTTCTGGATGTTCTCTATCTTGATCTTTAAGGAACCTGTCATAATGAATTTATCAAGTCGCTTGATTTTTGGCATTCTTTTGTATAACAAGTGCCTTGTTTTATAAACCCTGTCAATGTTTTGGGGTTCTTTACATTTCTACCCCACCTGTGGTCTTTCAGATCATTTTTTGTGGTCAGTTTGGTTTTATCTTGGATTAAATATCTTTTATACTTAGGATTCGACTAACAATTGAAGGATTAGTTTAGGCGTTCATACATGGAGACTGCTCTTGGAGATAACAAGATTTCTATGCTTTTCTATTCAATCGCATGGTCTTGTGGTATAGTGATCAGACCTAGTTGGCAGAGCTACATTATAAATTGGAGTGAAGATGCCCACGACTTATTGTGAATGTGGCTTAAGATTTTAGATTTTGGTGGATGGTTTGGGGTATGATTTTCATTTCTAGTGTTTAGCATCTGGCTTAGAAGTTGACCTCTACTCTGTGAAATCTGGCTTAGAATTTTATGAGATTTTTCCCCGATGCTATGTTACCCAGTTCTGCAGGAACCCTGACTGAACCTGAACCTGTTTGAACTAGCTTCTGATCCTGGTCTGGGTCCGACCTGGGTTCACCCAGGGTCCTATGTCGGGCCAAATCCAGAGGCCTGGGGCAGGACCCTAGGTGAACATGAGGTGCACCCAAAAAAAGAATGGCTTTTTTGAAAAAAAAAAAAAAGATTATTTATGACTTCTCTTTATCCATTGTAGATGGCTTAAGCAATTTGTTGCAGTAAATGACATTTAAAATTGTGTAAGCATGCTAAATTTGAATTTCTTAACCTATTTTGTCACATTTGATATTGCTCAAGGATTTTCACAATATAATTGGCATGAATCACTAGCTTGTTAGACTACAATAATTTCTTTGTGGATTTGTGCTATTTAGCTGTTTTCTGTTTCTTATTTTTTCACGAGGAAGATACAAATGGATCAAGTTTTGCATTTCCGACTCCAGATGTCTTTCTTTTTTTTGCTGCCTATGTTTGTAGGGGTTTTCATTTAGTTCTCTGAATTGAATTTCAGGTGATGAAGACTTGTACATCAGAGGCCCAAAAAATTCTAGTACATTGGATTTTTGTGGTTTTCTCCCTGTTGCATCTTGTATGGAGATATCATGCCATCCTCGCAAAAAGTCTCGGCGCAATGCTGTTTTACTGCAAGGAGAGTCAATCTTCAAGAGAGATGCAAAAGATCTCATCAGCATGCTTCCGGATGAATGTCTTCTTGAGATATTTAAATGGCTTCCAGGGCCTCAAGACCGCAGTGTTTGTGCTGGTGTTTCAAAACATTGGCTTATGCTTCAGAGCAGCATGTGTAGGACTGAATTTAAATATAGATCTAAACCATTCCCAAAACCTTTGGGAGAAAGTCTATCAGTCAGTTCAAACAAAATAGCAAAAGCAGGAGCTGCCAATCTAGACGATGAGAGCAATAATGATTGCAGTGGGACTACAGCTGAAGGGGAAGAGATTATAGGTGCTGATATTGAGAGAAAGGGAGGTAGTCAGAAAGGAATGTCTAATAAGCAGTCCCCACAGGCTACCGGGGATCTCACTAGATGCTTGGAGGGGAAGAAGGCTAATGATATCAGACTTGCTGCTATTGCTGTCTGCACGGGTGGTTGTGGAGGTTTGGGAAAATTATTGATTCGTGGAGATATATCATGTCAAGGGGTTACTGATCTGGGCCTTGCTGCTATTGGTCTTGGCTGCCCAGGTCTGAGAGTTTTAAGTCTTTGGAATTGCCCATTCATCAGTGATAAGGGGTTGTCTGCCATAGCAAAAGGTTGCAGTCTTCTGGAGAAACTTGATCTTTTTCAGTGCCCATGGATTGGAGACAACAGTTTGGAGGCTGTTGCTTTAAACTGTCCCAACTTGTTGAACCTTAATATAGAATCATGTCCCTCAGTTGGGAATAAGTCTATGAAAGCTGTTGGACAGAAATGTGTCAAGCTTAAATCTTTGAGCATCAATAACTGTTCTCTTGTTAGTGATGAAGGGATTATCATGATTATTTCAAAAGCCAACAACTTGTTGAAGGCAAAATTTCAGGCTCTAAAATTGACTGACATTAGTCTTGCTGCACTTGGACACTATGGCAAGTCTTTGACTGATCTATTACTTGAAAACCTTAATAATGTTACAGAGAAGGGCTTCTGGTCCCTGGGAAATGCAATGGGTCTGCAGAAACTGAAACATTTTTCAGTAACTGCTTGCCGAGGATTGACTGATGCTAGCATGGATGCTGTTGGACTAGGCTGCTTGAGTTTGAAGCAATTTTCTATCCGTAAATGTGAATCAGTAACTGATAAGGGATTGACAGCATTATCCCTTTCTGCGATGTCACTTGAAAATCTGCGGATAGAGGAGTGCAATTTGATTTCTTCCTTTGGTGTGATGGATGTGCTTTCTAACTGCAGTAGAAAATTGAAAGTGCTATCCCTTATCAAATGTGAAGGAGTTAAAGACCATGTACAATTGACAAGGCCCTTTCCTGTTTGTGAGTCCTTGAAATCCCTCAATATTTGCCATTGTCCGGGTGTTGGAAATGGATTCTTGGCATTGTTGGGGAATGCCTGTCCTCAATTTGAACAGCTTGATCTTAGTGGCCTTTCTGGAATATCAGATGAGGGTCTTCTTGCTCTCTTGCAAAGCAGTAAGAGAAGTTTGGTGAAAGTGAACTTAAGTGGGTGTGTCCAAGTCACAGATTGGGCAGTATATGCTATAGCAAGTCTCTGTGGAGAAAACCTCCAGACATTAAATCTGGAGGGCTGTAGGAAAGTAACGGATCAAAGTCTGAAGGTTATCGCTGATCTCTGCCCAGCTTTAGAAGATCTAGACTTGGCAAAGTGTGGGATTACAGATAATGGTGTTGTTTCTTTAGTATCTGCAAGACAGCAGGCTATACAGATTCTCTCTCTTTCAGGCTGTATGCAGATAACGGATAAATGCTTGCCTTTCATAGAAAAGATGAGCAAGACATTGCTTGGTCTTAACTTGCAGCACTGCAATGGACTGAGTCAGACAGCACTTGATACAGTGGGGGCACACTTATGGCGGTGTGATCTGCTTGTGTCATAGAAAGAAGACATGCTCTATATTCACAGAAGTTTTAAGATTGACTATCACAAATATATCAGCGTTACCAAAAAAATACACAACTGAATTTCAGATGTAGGTTGGAACTAATGCATGAGAGTTTTTGGTTATCTGATGGGTAACCAAACGGTTTTGAGACAGTCGGCTCACTCATGCATTTTTGGGCCCATGATAGTGATGCAGTGGGCTTTTATGGTTTCTTATTTTTCGAGAGCTAGCTCTTTTTGCAGGTGTCGTCTTTGATGACCCTGTTGACGCAGTCTTTGGTGGTCAATTCCTTTACTGTAAACACTGGAGACTGGCAAGCTCTTCTGCATCTTTTTTAGGTTCTGTGCATGCTTTTCACTTTACGGTTTTTTTGAGGTCTTGGTTTACTTCGCTGGAATTTTATCTGGTGTTTAAACCGGGATTAACATTAGCCAAGTAGTGTGTGTACGTTAGGCTGCATGGTCTGTAAACACATTTTATCAGCTTCTGTAGCAAATGGGTTTTGGCTTTGGCATTCTTTACTGTTTGCCTTCCCAACTCTGAGAGTTTTTCCAAGCCTAAGCAGCGACAGGCTGAGAACTGTGTTTAATAGTAAATAGTTTCAAGTTAAATAATTTACTTCTTGTGGAGAATTTGTTCTGTGGATATTGTTAGCACTTCATGATCTTACTTTTTTAATGTTCTTTTTCAAAGCTACCAGCAATAATTAAGGTTAGTCGGTAATGCTCATAGGTACCAGGAGACAGGTACTGATACTGGTAGAGGATGTGCGCTGGTACACCATTTTCAAGAAACGTTGGAGAGGGTATATATCAGACAATTGATATCTTTAAAGAATGATAAATACTAAAATGCTTAAAAATTAAAAAATAAACTAACATTTTAAATTAACTATAACATGATAGGAAAAAATATTTAAAACCATAATCATCTAGAGATGACAGAAACTAGGAGAGGAATCTTATTATTTTTGAAAACATAACATGGAATCAATTGAATAAGCTTCAATGCATTTATACATCAAATCTTGTTATAGTATCGCATCATATTCTTACCTAAGGAAATTTTTTAGTACTAAAAGAATTTGTAAATTTTAATGAAAAAAAAGAAAATTACAAATCTATTAGTACATTTGTTTAGTTCTATTGATTTTTATCAACCATATATCAGCTCTTCAAGTAAATCCAATGTAATTATTGTGATATATCTAAGAAATCTCTATTGGAATTTTCCACATTTTTGAGGGATGTTTGTTGGAGACTAGGAAATGCAGAGAAACTTAATCTAAGTCTATGTTGGATGTTGAATATTGTAGCTTGGATGGTGTTCTTGCTTTGGCATTGACCTCTAGCAAGCAAGGAACACGTATTGATTATCTCCTCTAGAAGTGTCTAGATAAGTGAACACTTAATTAGATTATAACTGTTGATATGAATGGTGGAAGATTTAATCTTCACCATTGATTCTAGATCAGAGATCTATGTGAGGAGCGTATTGCTAGTGGATTAATTACTATTTATTAGTGAGAGGTCGGCGTATGGGAAATTTTGTGTGAGTTTAGAGCAGATTGAGAGTAACTAATAACAGGGGTCTTTGACAGGCCATGTGCAATCCCTGTGTGTGTAATCTTTGTATTTTTGCTGAAACTGAATACAAGATCTCATATTCGACTGGTTTTCCCGTAAGGGTTTCTACCCAAAATAATGGTGTCAAACTGTGTATGCGTTTTTCCTTTATCTCCGATGTGTATTTTCTGTAGTAGTTAATTGCTTAGTATATTTAGTTTAGTATTTTAGATTTCTGTTTATGTTGTTTATGCTTTGGGGTATCAAATACTAGAAACTTAAATTAGGTCTGAGCATAAAGAAAGTTAACATGGTATCAGAGCTATGGTTTTGAAGAAGAGAAATCAAGGGTTTAGTCACACAGGGGACATCAGAGTCAATATTTCTTTAGAGTTCTTTAGTTTATTGAAGGTTATTGTTCAAGGGTTTCCGAGATGGCTTCAGCTGGTTTGAGGGTCAAAGATAGATTAGATGGTGCATCAAACTTTGGTGTCTGGAAGGCAAGAATTCTCTTGTTGTTAGAGGAGAATGGACTGAAGGAGTATGCTATGACAACTGTTGTCATACCGACATATCCTATACAGTTAGCCACATACAATAAAGAAGATGCCAAAGCCAGGCATATAATTCTGGATGGGGTTAAAGATCATATTGTCCCCCATTTTTCAAAGTTGGATACATGCAAGAAGATGTGGGATGCCATCATAGATCTTTTTCAAAGTTCTAATTTGAACAAGAAATGATCCTTAGGGAGAAGCTGCGAAACACCAAGCAAAACAAGGGGGAAAGTGTGGTTTCATACCTTCCTAGAGTCGGACAAGTCAAGGACGAACTAGCAGTTGTCGGAGAGAAGTTGGATGATGAAGAGCTTGTGAGGATCACATTAAATAGGTTCTCTAAGCAATGGGATATCTTTATCAAGGTAGTAGTTGGACGACAAGATCTTCCTAAGTGGGATCGTTTGTGGAGCGACTTTACACAGGAAGAGCTTAGGATGAGCTACATTAGTGGCAATAGTAGTGGCCAAAAGGGTGAGGATGAAGAGAATGTTGCTCTTGCAGGAAAGGGCAAGCCTAAGGTGAAAGATAACAAGAAGACCCCTCAGGGAGAAAAGAAGAAAGATGAGTAAGGTGAAATGTTTTGCTTGTTACCAACCAGGACATTTTGCTAGTCAATGTCCGAACAAGAAGAAAAATGATAAGAAGAAGTCTAAGACAACAACTTCAGCAGACATTAACGAGTTCACTTCCAAGTTCAATGAGGACTTCTCCCTCATTACTTGCCTTTCTAGCTCTAGCACTATAGCCACAAGAGTGTGGTATATTGATAGTGGAGTGTCATATCATATGACGGGAGCTTGTGAACACTTCTCCAGTTTTAGAGAGGAGATAGACTTCGACATAGAAATGGGAAACAAGTCTAAGTGCACTCCAGTTGGGTGAGGGATAGTCACATTTCAAAGGGACTCAGGCAAGACCATTAGCTTCACAGATGTATTGCTCATGCCAGGGATGACAAAGAACCTGATATCTATCTCAGCATTACAAGACAAGGGATATGATGTATCTTTCAGAGGAGAGAAGGTGTATCTGCAGCCTAGGGATTCTCAGCAGGGACAGATGATTGGGGCCAGGTTGAAGATGCTGTACAGATTGCAGTTTCAGTCACCAAAGGCATTGGTGAGCAACAACAAGGATGCAGGGGAGTTATGGCATAGAAGGATGGCTCACCTTCACCATGGAGCACTCAAAGTGCTTAAGGAGATTGTGACAGGCCTTTCGGATATGAGCACTGACCACAGTGACATGTGCAAGGGGTGTGCGATGGGGAAGTATACAAAGACGTCCTTCCCACCTAGCGACAACAGATCCAAAGGCATCCTAGACTTGGTGCATTCAGATGTGTGCAGGCCTATGTCTTCAGGGTCACTGACAGGGTATGAATACTTTGTCACCTTCATAGATGATTTCTCCAAGAAGACCTGGATATATTTCCTGAAAACGAAGGACGAAGTCTTCAGTTGGTTCCAAGAATTTAAAGCTCTTGTGGATAACACAACAGGCATGAAAATTAAAGTACTTCGGTCGGACAATGGGGGTGAGTAAACAGGGAAAGCCTTCAAGGAGTTTTGTGTCAAGGCTGGGATCAAGAAGGAGTTGACGGTTCCCTACAATCCACAACAAAATGGAGTAGCGGAGCGGAAGAATAGAGCCATAGTGGGAGCAGCAAAGGCTATGCTGTATGACTAGGATCATCCCAAGTTTCTATGGGCAGAGGCATGCAGTTACATCCAAAACATGAGTCCTCATAGGGTATTAGGGCGATTAACTCCTGAAGAGGCTTTCACGGGAAAGAATCTTGAAGTAGGACACTTCAGGATATTCAGATGTCTTATCTATTGTCACGTGCCTTCTGATAAGAGGACGAAGTTTGATTCTACTGCAGAGAAGGGAATCTTCGTGGGGTACAGTGAAACCTCCAAGGCATATCGAGTATACATTCCAGCTATTAAGAAAACAGTGGTCAGGAGGGATGTTCGCTTTGAGGAGAAGGCCTTTCATAAATCTTATGATGTGCCAACAGTAGAGGATCAATAGATGATTATTCCAAAGGAGGGAAGTGAGTCTGAGGTACAAGTCAAAGGGACAAGTACAAGTACAGGGACTAGTACTCAGGTGCCTGAACAGGTTGAGCAGGAAGCTCCACCCACTATATCAATACCTCCTACAACAGAAAGGGATAGAAGCCGATTGGTTACTTAGACTATTCAAGATGCTCAAGAGTTCGTGGGTGCTCCAAGGACGAGTGCCAGACAGAGAAGGCCACCACAAAAATATTCAGTATTCAGATTACATGGCATTGATGAGTGATCTTATTGACGTGGAGCCTTCCAGTTTTCAGGAGGCATCGCAGCTGCAAGTGTGGCAGGATGCCATCGTGGAAGAGTATTCTTCCATCATGAAGAATGATGTTTGGGAGGTGGTGCCTAGACTGAAAGATAGGAAGATGGTTGGATCACGTTGGATCTATAAGATCAAGCATGCTATGGATGGCAGTGTCGAGAAGTTTAAAGCTAGCTTTGTGGCAATGGGGTTCTCTCAGAAAGAGGGAGCAGATTACGACGAAACATTTGCCCTCGTACCCATATATACCTCCATTAGGGCCGTGATCTCACTTGCAGCAGAGATGGGATGGTAGATCCCTCAGATGGATGTCAATATGACTTTCCTTAATGGGGTGATAGATGAGGAAGTGTACATTGAACAACCAGAGGGTTTTGAGGCGCATGGGAGATATTCTCATGTGTGTAGGTTGAAGAGAGCACTGTACGGGCTCAAGCAGGCACCCAGGGCGTGGTACAAGCGCATAGACAACTATTTGCAAGGAATGGGCTTCGTAAAGAGTGAAGTTGATTCAAACCTTTATTACATAGTGATTGGGGGAGAGTCACTCATTTTGGTACTATATGTGGACGATCTTTTCTTGATAGGTTCACAAAGGCTCATAGCGGATTGCAAGAGGGATCTTGCTTCGGAGTTTGAGAGTTAAGATTTGGGTCTGATGCATTACTTTCTTGGATTGGAGGTATGGCAACGTAATGGCGAGATTTTCCTTGGTCAAGGGAAATATACAATTGAGATCTTGAAGAAATTCAGGATGCAAGACTGTAAGCCATTGTCTACACCCATGGACGTGAATTGGAAGAAAGTAGACACTTCTAGTCAAGAGGTAGTGGACCCTACCTTGTACAGACAACTTATTGGCTATCTTATGTATATGGTAAACACGAGGCTAGACATTTGCTTTGCAGTTAATACTCTTAGCCAGTTCATGGTTGAGCCGAGAAGAGGACATTGGATGACAACAAAGCACGTTTTGAGATATCTCCGTGGCACAGTCTCATATGGTTTGAGGTATACTTAGGGGAAAGGAGTGAAGTTGATAGGTTACATGGATGCAGACTGGGTAGGCAGTGCGATGGATAGGAAAAGCACTTCAGGGTGTTGTTTTAGCTTGGGATCGGGGGTTATCTCTTGCTTCAGCAAAAAAACAAAAGTCAGTGGCACTGAGTTCCGCGGAAGCAGAATACATGGCAGCAAGCTTGGCAGTGTGTGAGGCCATATGGCTTCGAAAGCTGCTAGTAGCAGTGTTCGGTCAAGAGCTAGATCCGACTATCATCCACTTGATAATCAGAGTTGCATTAAGCTCTCTGAGAATTTAGTTTTCCATGATCAATCAAAACACATTGACATTTGGTATCACTTCATCAGGGATTGTGTGCAAAAGGGAGCAGTCCAGTTACAGTATGTGCCTATAGAAGAGCAAGTAGCCGACATTCTGACGAAGGCCTTAATAAAGGGAAAATTTATCTTCTACAGGGATAAGATGGGTGTTGGAGAAAACACCTTCCTAGCTAAGAGGGAGTGTTGAATATTGTAGCTCAGATGGTGTTCTTGCTTTGGCGTTGACCTCTAGCAAGCAAGGAACACGTATTGATTATCTCCTCTAGAAGTGTCCAGATAAGTGAACGCTTAATTAGATTATAACCGATGATATGAATGGTGGAAGATTTAATCTTCACCATTGATTCTAGGTCAGAGATCTATGTGAGGAGCGTATGGCTAGTGGAGTAATTACTATTCATTAGCGAGAGGTCGAAGTGTGGGAAATTCTGTGTGAGTTCAGAGTAGATTGAGAGTAATTAATAACAGGGGCCTTTGACAGGCCATGTGCAATCCCTCTGTGTGTAATCTCTGTATTTTTGCTGAAACTGAATACAAGAAGATCTCATATTCGACTGGTTTTCCCGTAAGGGTTTTTCTAGGGGTTTCTACCCAAAATAATGGTGTCAAACTATGTATGTGTTTTTCCTTTATCTCCGCTGTGCATTTTCTGTAGTAGTTAATTGCTTAGTATATTTAGTTTCATATTTTAGATTTCTGTTTATGTTGTTTATGCTGTGGGAATATCAAATACTAGAAACTTAAATTAGGTCTGAGCATAAAGAAAGTTAACACTGGAGACATCTTTATATAGGTCTCTGAGATGGGGATGTGTTTCCTCTATGGGAGACGAGTATGAGGGATTAGGGTGAGTCATTCAAGATCCTGATCTCACCACAAATTTTTGACTCTACAATCTTCAAATCCTAGTGTTAGGCGTGCCAAAGTTGGAGACAAGTGCATTTCATGGGAAACAATGTAAAATTCTGGGGGTAGAATTTAAAGCTCCTTAAGTAGATTTTTGTAAGTGAAATGAATGACAGATTTAATGAACACTGATCAGAATTTATCTTCATGCTCTTTTATTATAGGTATGATATAGATGCAAGAATATATAATTAATTAATTCATATAAATAGATGCAATAATATATAATTAGTTAATTCGTTATCCAATTTATAATTTTCTTTTCAGGCTGGGTTCTTAATATATATATTTTTATTTCCTTAACAAGATAATAAAATCTTTGGGCCGTGATAAAAAATGGATATAGAGAATGAAAATTAGATGAAAAAAGAGAATGAAAACTAGTTGAAAAGAGAATAAAAATAAAAATATTGAATTAAAACCATTATTAGAACAAAAAAAGAAATATAGATAAAGCAAAACGCAAGTATATATTAATAAATGTCAAACAACAAATTAGATGCAGTTACGATTATGGGAGAGGAGATCTGATAGAAATGGAGAGGGGAAAGAGAGAGTGGGAGAGAGGTCTGGATAGAGAATAAAAAATAGATGAAAAAAGAGATTCAAAAATAGAGTTAAACTATATAATAAAGAAAGTTGAGAGAGAGGTGGGGGTGAGGGGGGGTGAATACATATAGATATAAATTAAGAAAATGGGGGAAATGGTAAAGAAAAAGAGTGACACAAAAATAGATAAAGATTGATGACGAAACATAGAAACATTTTAAATAGAAATGGAGAGAATAAATACAAAGAGAGAGAAACAAAGGTAAAGTCAGATAGAAAACAAAAGAGATGGATATGGAATGGAATGGGAGGGAAAAGAGAAAATAAATGAAATAAGAAAGAAAAAGAACGCCATTAAAACAAACAAACGATCGCATGGTTAAGCGCAACATAAAAATGCCATGCCAATCCACCAGCACCCAGAACAAGCGCCAACGCACACACAAAAGAGAGGTAATGATTAAAAGAGCCAAAGAAAAAAAGGCAAAAAGGGACAAAAAGAGAGGAATGTGAGAAAAAATAAAGATGATGGGGTAAGGGACAAAAAGAGGAACATCAAACAAAGAAAGAATCTTTAGAAAGAGAACAGATCAAAAAAAGAAAGAGTGACCAATGGAAAGAATACAATTTATATAGTGGAACACAACAGAAAGAAAGAAGGAAAGATCTGGTGGTGAGTGGAACAAAGAGATACACAGAAAGAAAAAGATAATGTGGATAGAGAAAAGAAAAATAAAAAAGGGTTAAAAAGAGGGATAATTATAAAGAGAAAATAAAAATGACAAAGCAAGAGAGGGAGAACAAAATAAGAAAATAATGTCAGAGAGAGAGAGAGTATTAGGTAAAGACGTAGAAATAAATATTGGAAGGTAATTAAAAAGGAATTGATGCTAGAAATAAATAGACATATATAGGCGCTAAAAAGAAAAACATGAGATGGAAAAATATATAAATAGATGGTGAAGGAGATTGACGAAAAAAAAAGAAAAAATGTAATAGAAAGAAAGTAAAGCATGGGAGAAAGAAGAAATAAAGGAAGATCAAAAAGGAGAAAAAAAGAAAAGAAAAATGAAAAATGGGAGAACTAAATTATTAAAAGTAAAAAAACAAAGAAAGCAAATGAAGAAATGAGAGAACGACAAAGGAAGAAAGTGGGGGGGAGAGAGAGAGAGAGAGTAAACGAAAGAAAACGAATAAAATTATTTAATGGGTAATCCCACAATAGTCGTTTACAATTTTTGGCCAAACTGGACACTAAAATGATTATTTTTAACTAAATCTTCACATTTGGGTACCTATAGCGGCTAAGTTGTGAGGAATTTAGTGACGATGTAAACTGAATATTTTGTCTCAGAGATTCTAAAAATATTTTTTCAAAATCTCCTTTGAACCCAAACTCTTTGCCGATTCATAAATGAGCTTTGAATAATATGGTGGCGATAATTGTATAATATTAATCTTTTTTTTCTTATGAAGTATAAATTTAATTTTTCGAATTTAGATTTGTAATCTAATATTTAGTGCTTCCACTTGGTTAGATAGTTTTTATTGAATATTTTTCTTCAATCGTTTTCAAGTCGTCCCAAATACAATTTAGACATAGCGAATTAAGGAACGCAAACTCTTTTGTATATCGAAATTCAATTCTTTTTGCTGGACTGACCTCAAATAACCGCGCATCTCGCCTCAATTTCGATAACATGCCATTCATTACCTGCGCAACTACAGACCCTCATTTCTACGAAACCCGCCTAAACCCAAAACAAACACACAATGTCCACGCACCATATTCGCTGATAGCTTACTTCAAGGACTACCCCGATTCCACTGGTTTGTGAAGTCTCCATTTCATCCTCAACCGAAGCCTGAGCAAAATTCTAGTTTTTGTGCCAAAAAGTAGGAGGTGGGAAAAGGGGGGTTCGAGCGAACCAAGGTTCATTTGAACTCCCTTTCAAAAAGGGGTTTTCATTGTTTTTTTGGTGGGATGGGGTCCACCTTGCATTTAACTGGTTCGCACGAACCAGGGTTCATTCGAACCCTTTTTTGGTTTGCTCGAACCAAAGGGTTCATTCAAACCCCAAAAACCAAATTTTTTGGTATGGGGTCGTTTTTTGTCACTTTTCCTTCCTCACTCAAATTGTAAACCACTTTTGTGGGTTTACCCTAATCAAAGGTGTGTCATACGCTCAAAGAATACAAGGTTTCATGAAAAATCCAAGCACATAGAGATCATCTCGCCTCATTCAAGACAAGACTCACAAGGGACTAGTGAAGCTCTATTACATCTCCACATATCAACACATCATTGATATTCTAACCAAGCACTTAACAAAAAGGAAGTTTGAAGCTTTCATGAAGAAATTTGGATTGAAGCACAATTCCTTCCTTGCTAAGAAGAGGGGGTAGGGGGAGAGCGGGAGAGGCGGCGGGGGGGTGAGGGCATGGCGAAGGGGAAGAGAGGGGGGAGAGGGCGGTGACAACTAGAGGTTTCCTTGTAAATTTTTCAAAAAAATGCAACATTGATTTGAAGGTGTAAATTTTACTTGTATTTGTTTTAAATTCTTTTATAATTTATCATTGCAATTTTGTGTGGTTGTTGCAATGTTTCTAATTTTTTTTTTTTTGGTTAATAATTTGATTTGAGTTAATTAATTAGAGAAACACTAGGACAATAGTCTCTTAGGGTTATCATGGCATTAGAGCTAGAAGAGTGAAGGAAAATCATGAAGCCAATGCTTGTGAAGACCAAGGGCAAATGATAATAAAATTCATATAATGTTTTTAACTAGAATTCATGCCTCCTTTTTTTTACCTTAAAATTACAATGGTTTCATGGTTAAATAACAACTAATAACTAAGGGATTTGTGGATGGATGTTTGCATGATTAAAATTTTTATTTGGCAAGAAATTGCAATAAAAACTAGTCAAGAATTTCATAGGTTGGTTTATTTAGAATAATCCAACTATTTTATTTTTCCTTGGAAAATCCTAAAATACCAAAGCTTTTAAAAGAATTTCAATGCCTAAATTGCACAATTTTCTCTACAATTTTGCAAAGGTTACAATGGAAATTGTCAAATATTTATAGGTCATTTTTGAAGGGTTAAAAATGGCGGCTAGGGTTTATATCAATAGCTATGATTTCATCAAACCACATGGTTAGAGATTTGTAACAAGTATTCTCAATTAGAAAAATTATGTAGTTTGCTTATTTTTTGATTTGGGAGTTTATTTTTTAAAACAAAAATAGTATTTTAATGGCATTAGGTAGCATCAAATTTGAGGATAAATTATGTGGTGCATTAAATTCTTTCCTTAGAAAGTTAAGATCATGTTGCTATTGGACATAAATGATCTTTGGGAAATTGTTAAGCATGTGGTGCGTATACCTATTAACACATTGTAGTTGGTAGGACATGTGAAGAAAACAACCAAGGAGATGTTTGTTAAAGGCAATGTGGATAATCTTGGATGTGGTAAAAGACTTTTTAGTTCCTCATTTAGCAAAAAATAAAGCAACCAAGGAGATGTTTGATACATAAATAGGAAAACGATATTGCAAAACAAACTCAGATCCATGGAGACGACTAAATGAAATATTGTTACCAATTACTCGATGAAGGTTACCCTGCTTGATGAACTTCTTCCAATAGTAAAGGAGAAGGTTAAATATACAAAGCTTATCAATTTTGCATTAAATGGTTCCCATCTTCATGAGAAGCTTTTGTTAAGGGCATTTGCGCCTGAGAGAATCTTCTTTCTTGAAGATTGTGGGATGGTTCTATTCAACAAGAAAATTAAATAGAGTCAAAATCTAGCAAGAAGGGTGATGATGACAATTTGAACCTCTTAAGATAGATGAAGGTAAATAAAGGAAAAATGAACAAGGGTAAGGCAAAGGATGAGGATTCATCATCAAAACCCAAGACTTGAGTAAATTCAAGTGTTTTATTTATCATAAGTTTGGTCATTATGCATCATAATACCCAAACAATAAGATCACCAAGGGAAGCAACAACAAAAGGAAGTTTTAACCTATTAAGAAACTCAAATAAACAAGTTTGTTGCAAAGTTTCATGAGTTCTTATGGAGATCATACTAGTGCCCAATAGTAGGAGTTGGTATGATTCCCTTTCAATTGCAACCAACAATCTCTATAGAGTTTGTAGACAATTGAAATGCGACCTTAACCTAACCAGACTTGACTTCACCTATCTTAATATTTAATTAAATAAATCTTATTATTTATTTAATTAGTTTAACCTTTTCCCTTATCGCCCACCTTTAGTTAAATAAATTTTATATTTATTTAATTAATTCTAGCTTTATCCCAAATCCTCCAACTAAATTAATTAATTAATTTAGACTAATTAATCCCCATTACCTTTTCCTCTAATATTCAATTCCCTTTATTCCTCAATTCTTATCCATTAAATCTTAGCCAGTATATTCATTCACATGGATCACAATCTTAATTTGTCCTCATGTGACAAATATCCCCTTCTCATGTCTAACTCCTTGTCTAAATTTATTGAACTTAGACACCTTGCCAAAAGTCAAACTAACTTTTCATATCATCCCTTCATTTAATATCTCACCTCTTAATCCTAGCCATCCTCATAAGGATGTTGCCCTAATCCCAATCCTAAAATAGCCCTTATCCCTCATGTGACACTTCCACATGACAACTGATTTAATCCAAAACCTAATCCTCAATCAATCTTAGCTATCCACCACTCAATGCATCTTGGCCCTTAATTTCTTTCATGGAATTTCTATAAATGAGAGGCCTTCCTTCCCATTTGCATCATTCAATCCTATGTTACTGTTATTGAATCATCTTGATCACAACATCATGCTATTGGTTTCATGGGCAACGACATCCAAGCTATTAGCACATCAACATACTACACTTGATCTTTCTGAGGTTTACATGTATTTGGTTTGATCTAGGCTAGATTTGATGCATATTTCATTTAATATCATTTGTATGTAAAATAGAGTTTTATGATGTTTTATTTGTTCCTACTCTATATTTTATATACTTGTTGAAGGATTTGATCTATAGGGTCCATCATCTACATTTTATAGGCCAAATTATAAGGACCAAGATGTAAGATGTCAAGCCTAGATAAAGAACAAAAATATTGTTCCTTGCACTCAAATTTAAATATTACACAAAAATGAAAGTAGATTTCATAAATGAGACCTTACTGTATAGGTCTTTCACCCAAAGGAGTTCGAACCCACATATTTTTATGAATGGAACCCAAAAAAAATCAATGCCCCTAGAAGACAACAAATAGCATAATTAAATGGGCACACCTAATGTCATCACCCGATCCATAGAGAACTCAGGACAGTAAGAAGCATTGAAGGCGATAATAGCTGTGTGCATAAATACATATTTTCACTTCTAGATGAAATTACATAGTAGTAATGTCAATATGCAACGTACCCGATAGGAGGATAGTAGTCTTGTTGCTATGCAGATGAACACAAACTAGGAGTGTCTGTGGTGATATGAACCATTCATGCCCAGACACGTCATTGATCAAAGAGATTGATCAAAGAGAACCAACCAACATACTAATTGCAATGTATTTAGAATAGACCTCCTCACTAATGGAGCGATTATAATCTTCAAGCACCCAATAGAAGATGTTATATGCGCCCTTGTAGTGGCGCATTCCTCATAATGAGTCCCTGGCGATTCCTCAAGTCCTATATGCTTCTTTAGATTGTGAATGGTGCAATGTCTAAGTCCCCTATTGTTGATTCCAATGTCGCCTCCACCTGTGGATATAACAATTAATTAGGACATTAATGACATAAGATTTCAAAGAAGAAACACACAGCTTCAAGGCGAGGGGGTTCATCCCACCTTGAAGTGATCCATGAAGATTTTCATCTCCTATAGACTCACTAGCATATGCGTCCAACTTCAATGATACTAACTTCAACAAAACTAATAACATTTATATGGATACTTTGGCACCCACCCAACTGGGTTAGCCATAGTTCTAAAATATTATTATTTGATAATTTAAATTTATTTTGTTATTATTATTTAAAAATTATTACTATTATTAATTTAATATGATTTTAAATATTTATTAAATTCAAATTAGTGTTTAAAAACATTTTTTCCTCCAATTTGAAATTAGCTCTTAATTGGGGACAATGACATGACAGTCCTCCTCGCCTAGATGTTGCTTGTCCTCAAGCAACTTCAGTTTTAGATGCATGAAGACCTCTACTCCTCCCCATGACCTCTCCATCTTCTTGGTTGAAACTTCCTTAGGGCTAGCCTTGGAGAGACCTTGAAGGATGACCTATTTCCCATTAGATTTGAACTTCAGCTCCCTGGTTTGGTGGTTGGTTGTGTACTCCCCAAGCGAGTGCAACCATTGCACTCCCAAAACCAAATCAGTCTCATTGATGTCTACCACGTAGAAGTCATCTTGCACCCGATGTCCCCCTAGGATCAACTTCAATCCTTAGACCACTAGCTCCTCGTCAATGAACTTATGGGTGGCTCCACTATTTATTAATATTGTTACCTTTTGTCCTTGTAAGTCCCCTCTAATACAAAGAGAGTGCCCCCCGAACGTCCTCCCTCCAATGTCTCCACATGCAGATCCTCATTAGTAACGTCCTTGAGATCACTTTCTCCTTCCTCAGTGTAACTTTTTCCTTCAGAGCTCATTCTTAGACACGTCCATCCCATTAGACCTTGGTGGTAGATCCGTTGATTGAGGAGTGATCTTGTGTGGTGGCTTCTTTTGCTACCTTGTTGATACACTCTTGAGCATAAGTGTATTCTTAATGGTGGAGTCCTCAAGGCTTAAGGCTCTTCAAATAGCCTCCTCCAAAGACATCGGTTCTAAAACCCTCACAAAACCACAAAAAGACTTTGATAGCCCTTCAATGAACAAGAACATGAGTCTCCTATTTGTCACATCTGAAACCATAATAGCAAGCCTTTGAAATTTTGCAACATAAACATCCATTGTCCCATGTTTCCTTATTCATGTAAATTCCCTGAAGTATACCTCCAAATCTCTTCTATCAAACCTTTCTATGAGCTTTTGTGTGAAATTATCATATGTAGTAACAAGATTAAACCCTTGTGTCACAATGCCATGATGCCACCATTCATGAGATACACCTTCCAAATGTAGAATGGAAAACTTGACTGCTTCATCTTCAATCATTGGGCTAATTGAAAAGTATGTATCAAGCTTTTGTACCCAAGCTCATGTCATAACCTTCCCCAAAACATCAAAAGTTGGGAGAGTCAACTTGCTCATCCTATGGTGTAGATCTCTATTGGAATAGTGTATAGGTTGTCCCCTTTTTGGTCCACTCCTTGTGTTGTGAAACTGTCTAAATGGCATTTGACTCCTCACATCCAAATCAAGCTGGGCAAGGCATCACCTCCAACATGATTCAACTTCTCTTCATTTGTGGGTCCTTTTTTGGGCAAGAATGATGGTTGTGTAGGTCAAGTAGCCTTATTGCTCTAAATTTCAGGTCCATTCTAATTAGAATGACTACCTTTTGGACCATTATTTGGTGCAAATGTGAGGGTGTTATTCATATTATTCATGGTTTGCATCAACATGTTCATCATCTATGTTGTTTACTCCTATTATTTGGCCATTTGCTCCTGCATTTGAGCCATTTTCCTCAAGAAAATGTCCCATTGATCAACCCTATCAAACATCTTCTTACCTTTGCCTCCTATTCCATATGCCACAACTTTCGCTTTCTTCCTTTCCCTCTCAATAACACATTGATCCCTTTGACTCAGTTGCATAAAATACCCTCAGATTGTTAAGAAACTTGGCTTTGATACCATTGTAAGATGTCAAGCCCAGATAAAGAACAAAAACATATTTCTTTGCACTTAAATTTAAATATTACATAGAAATGAAGTAGATTTCATAAATGAGACCTTACTATATAGGTCTTTCACCCTCGAGAGTTTGATACCATAGATTTTTATGAATGGAACCCAAACAAAATCAATGCCCCTAGAAGACAACATATAGCTCATAATTAAATGGACACACCCAATGTCATCACTTGATCCCTAGAGAACTTAGGACAATAAGAAGCATTGAAGGTGATAATAGCTATGTGCGCATATATACAAATTTTAATTTCTAGATGGAATTACATAGTAGTAATGGAAATATGAAACTTTCCCGATAGGAGGATAGTAGTCATGTTATTACACAGATGAACATGAACTGGGAGTCCCTATGGTGATATGAACCATTCATTTCCAAACACATCGTTGATCAAAGAGACAATTGGCCAACATACCAATTCCAATGTATTCAGAATAGACCTCCTCACTAGATGGAGCGATTATAATCTTTAGGCGCCCAATAGAAGATGTTATATGCGCCCTTGTAGTGGCATATTCCTTGCAATGAGTCCCTGACAATTCCTTAAGTCTCATATGCTTCTTCAAATTGTGAATGGTGCAATGGCTAAGTCCCTCGTTATTGATTCTAGTGTAGCCTCCACCTATGGATATATCAAATGATTAGGATGGCGATGATAGAAGATTTCAAAGAAGAAACACACAACTTCAATGCGAGGGCGTTCGTCCCACCTTGAAGTGATCCACAAAGATTTTCATCTCTCATAGACTTGCCACCATATGTATCCAACTTTGATGATATCAACTTTAACAAAACTAATAACATTTATATGGATACTTTGGTGCTCACCCAATTGGGTCGGCCAGAGTTTTAAATAAATTTAAATATTATTATTTAATATTAATTTAAATTTATTTTGTTTATTATTATTTAAAAATTATTATTATTTTTAGGGTTAAATGTTTTTGACCTGGAGCTATGAACTTGTGAGCTCACAAACTTAAAATTCAACAATTACACCCCCATGGGGTTTGAACCTTGATGGCAAGAACAACACCACAACAACTTAACCATCATACCATGCCAATATTGGCTATTATTTAAAAATTATTAGCATTATTTTAAATATTTATTAAATTCAAATTAGTGTTTAAAAACATTGTTTCCCTCGAATTTGAAATTACCTCTTAATTGAGGACAAGGACATGTCACAAGACTGAGTGTTCAAGCTATAATATTCTATGAGCCTTGGTGTCCAAGTCTAAGGATTAAGGGTCAAGGGTTGAGTGTGCAAGTTATAATGTCTAAGATTGAATTAGCATTGTCTATGCCCTAAGATCAAGTGTTCATGATTTGGGTCCCAAGGGTATAGTTAAGGCTCTAGGGATGGGGACTAATGCCCACAATTAAAAGATTGTCGATATATGGTATATGTTTCTTTGTTGAGGGTGCACAATGCTACAAAAACGAGTCTTGTGTCCAAGGGATCCTAAATCTAAGGTTTGGGAGTTCACTCTAAGTGGTAAAAAGTTTCTTGGTCAAGGATCCAACTATTAGGGTAAAACATGTAGGATGTAGCATCCAATTTCAAATATTTAGCTTTTAAGTTTATGTTCAATAATTTAGCATCTAAATTATAGGGTCTAAGGTCTAGTGGTATGAGGATCTAAGGTACAATATCAAAGTCCTAATCTCCAAGATCTAAGGTTCAAGGCCCAAGTTCCTGGGATTCAATGTCCATGTTCTAGTTTCTAGGGTCAAAACTTTAGTATCTTAGACCTACATTCTTGGGTCGATGAATTTAAGGTAAAGGGCACATAGTAATTATTTCTAAGTCTAGAGTCTATATTTTCGAGGCATAGGCTCGAGGTTTTTGTGGTCCAAGATCTAAGTGTTTAGACTATAGACTAAATATTTCCCAATCTAGGGTTGACAATCAATGAGTCTGGGGTCCATCCCATCTACAAAGGGATACAAATTGAAAGAAAGAAGATATCAATGGAGAGAAAGACTGAAAAGAAAGAAATACCCCTAGACAATAAGATAGGATTATTAAAAGAATGAAATTAAAAAATGAGAAAAACAAGAAAGAAAAGAGTCACAAAGATAGACATGAGTGAGAAATAAATTGAGAGAAAAATGGAAGGACAAAATAAAAAGATATATAAATGCAACGAAAAATAAATAAAAACTTGATAAAAGTGAAGAAATGAGGGAAAAAAAGAAATAATGAAATGAAATAAAAAGAGAAAAAATAAAAATAAAATAAAATAGCAAAATTCACAAGAGCAAAAAAATACAAAAAAGTGATAGAAACAAAAAATTAACACTAAGGGAAGGAAAGAGCCAAATACATTAGATATAGAGAAAGCAAATGTGGAGAGGGAGAGAGAGATAAAATAGAGAGAATGAGAAAAAATAGAACACGGAGAAAATTAGAGAGAAGAAATAGTAGAGGACGAAAGAAAAATATCAAAAGCAAAGAACATAAGAGAGAAAACAGAAAAATCCTAAAAATAAAGAAAAAAAGATAGAGAAACATGAAAAAAAATACAGAGGAAATGAAAGGAAGAGGAGAATGACAAGGAAGGAATGGAAGGAATGAAGAAAGAAACTAAAGAAAAAAGGAAAGAAAAGAAAGATGGAAATAAATGGAAGGAATGGAAGAAAAGAGGAAATGAAATAAAAGAAATAAAATGACAAAAATAAAGGTAAAAAGGAAATATATATACTAAAACACAAATAGAAATTAAGGTTGTAAGAAATAAAGAGAAATAGAAGGGGGTTGGGGGGGGGGGTGGTGGGAGAGAGAGAGAGAGAGAGAGAGAATAAATAATCCTAGAAATAAAGAAAGACGTATAGAGAAACACAAGGAATAAAAATAATGAGGTGAGATATATGGAGAGAGAGAGAGAGTAGGGTCCAAGTCTATGTCTAAGGTTTGAGGCCCAAATTCCAAGAGTGTTCTAGTGTGTCAAAGATTCAAGGAAAATGCTCAAGGTCCAAGCTACATGAAAACATTCTTACTCCAAAGTCTATGGTACATGAGTCCAAGATGGAGGGTTTAGGGTCCAAGGGTTTATGGTGTATGATATGTTGGTTTAGGGTCCATGGTCCATGAGTCCAAAGTCCATTTGCCACACTCATCATGAACACACCATATAATTTTTTTTTTTTTAAGAATTAATTAAGTTCGCTAATGTCTACTCACATTGTCATAATGTGAGGCATGACAATGTGAGGCATAACATCAATGATGGGCATAACATCTGGTATCAAAGCCTAGGTTTTCCAACACTAGGAACTCTAGGAATCTATTAGGTCTTGGACGGTGACATGCAAGTGATCATATGATAATTAATTGAAGACCAAGAAAACTAATTATTAATTTGATGAATATACATTCTTTTAAACTTCATTTTAAAGTACATACCTGCCCTTGTGAGGGGCCTTCCAAATGTTTGGAAGGCAAAGAATAATTATCAAAGAAGATTCAATTGAGGGTTCTATTTGTGATACCTAATCGGATTGGCCATGACACCATCAAAGGGTCCAAAGTTAATGTCTAAGGATCTAGGATCCAAGTTCCTAACTATAGGCTCCAAATTTTAAGATCACATGTTTAGAGCTTAAGGTTTGGTTCCAAGTAACATCTAGGTCCTTGTTTTACATTATAGAGTCTAAATTTCAAGGTTTGAGATCCACTGACCAAGGTCAAGTGATTTAGGTATCTTGGGGTCCAAAGTCAAGGATCAAGGGTTGAGGATACAAAGTTTGGGGTCTACAATTCAACGATTAGGTCCCAACAATCCAATGTACATAGTCTAGTGTCAAGGGTCAAATATTCAAGGTATAGGGTCTAGGTTTGATGTTATAGTTTCATTTTTTGTCTAGCATCCACAATCCACAAGTTTAAAGTGTAGGTTCAAAAATATAGAAGCATACATCTATCCCAAGGCATGGGCTCAAGGGTTTCTAATATAGGGTAAATATTTCTTGGTCTAGGGTCCATATTCCACAACTCTAGGGTTCCCAATCTAAGAGTTGAGGGTAAAGGGTAAAAGTTTCTTGATCAAGGTCAATAGTCCACAAGCCTAAGGTCTATGTACATAAATCTTAGGTTCTAAAGTATAAGATCTAAATTGTGAGATTTTTGGGCTCCAAGTTTTGAAGTCATGTGCCAAGAGCATAACGTCCAAGTTCTGCGTATTATAATCATAAATTCTAGGACCCAACATATAGTGTCTAATGTGAACAGGTTTATGGATCTAGTATCAAGGATAAAAGATCCAAGACCTAACACTGATAGTCTATGTACCATGATCTATTGTCCAAAAGGAGAGAAAGAAAAGAAAGAAATAAAAACAAAATGAAAGGAAAATATGAGAATTATAGATAGTAGTCAAGAGCAATTAAAATGAAGCATTCTCAAATGATAATATAAAGAAGAAAATAAAATTAGAAAGAAAACAAGATGGTAGAAAAATGAGAAAGAGAGATAGAATGAAAAATAAAAATAATGAAACTAAGAGGAAGAGAGATACAATGAAAAAACATAGAAGAGAAAACTCCAAATTCTAAGATTGGGCAACAGAGTGTTTTAGGATAAAATTTTCTTGGTTAGGGTCAATAGCCCACCATTTCAATGTCTATGGGTCCAAATTTTATGCTTTTGGGTCTAGGATCTAAGTTCTAAGATCTTGAGAGTTAAGGTTCTAAGTTTGTGTTCCCAAAGCATAAGGCCCAAGTCTTAGGATTTATGATGTAACATGTATATTCTAGATTTTATTGTCTAAATTCTATAGACTAAGATCTATTCTCATAATTGATGTCTATAGGGATCTTGTATCAAATATCAAAGATCAAGGATATAAACTCCAACATCCAAAGTCTAGTGTCCATGATCCATGGTCCAATAAAAAAGGAATAAAAAATGATAAATAAAAATAAGGGAAAATTATACAGAGAAACAAAGATACTAATGGCGAGTGATTGAAAATAAATACACTTAAAGAATAAGAGAGAAGAAAATAAAAATAAACAGTAAATAACAGATGAAAAACAAGAAAGAGAGAGAGAGAAACAAAAGGAACATAAAGAAGAAGAGATAGAAATAAAAAAACATGGAAAGTGGGAAATGAAAGATAAAGGAAGATATAAAAAGGAAAAATAAAAATGAATGATTGAAAAAAGAGAATAGGAAAAAAAGAAAAAGAAACAAAATATATAAAGAAAGAACATAAAAAACAAAAAGAGACAGAAAGAAAGAAAACATGAAAAAGAAAATGAAAGAAACAAAGATGGAATAACCAAGAAGAAAGAGGAAAGAAATAAAAGAAAAGAAAAGAGAGCAAAATGAAAGAGATAAAGAGAGGAAAAGAGATACAAGAGAACGAAAGTGAGGAAAAGAAAAAGGAAGACATCGAGATGCAAACAGAATCTGAAAATAGACAAACAATAAGAAAGAAACAAAATGGAATGAATGAAAGAAATGGAATAAAAGTGAAAATAAAAAAACAATTGATGACGGACTAAACAAAGGAAATAAAGGCATAAATAAATGCCTAGTACGAAATAAAAAAAGATAGAAACAAACAACAAAAAAACATAAACATCGTGATAAAACTAAGAGATCATAGATTAAAAAAGACTTGGATAGAAAATAAGATAGAAATAGATAGAAAATAAGTCTAAGAGAGGAGAGATAAAATGAATGAAAGATAATTTTAATAAAGAGAAATAAAATTTAGAAGCAAACCCAAAAAGAAAATATAAGAAAATTAAAAAAGAGAAAAAGATATGTAAGAGAAAATAGTGAAAGAAAAAATAAAGATATATAGATGAGAGAATAGATATATAAATAGAAGAGAGAAAAATAAAATATAAACGAAGTATGAAAGTGAGACAAGAAAAAAAGAAAGACATAATTTATTGTTGTTTTGGATTATTCTTTGATTTCTTTAGTTCTAACTCAATCTCAGTTTCAATGTTCTTTTCTATAGGGATTGAGTGTTGAGTCACTTGATAGTTGGCTTCCTTACACATTTGACATCCACATGGTCATGACCTCTATAATGCACATAAAATAATTTATTTTCCTCAATCTCCAACCTTTCAATCAAATCCCTAGCTAATATGGAAATGATGATTTGGTTTAGGATTTCATGGATTAAGGCCACCTTTATGAGGGAATAAAACAAATAAATGAAAAAGGAGAGATAAAATATAGATGGAGAGAATAAAACAAATAGAGAGCGAGTGAGCAAGCAAGCAAGAGAGACTAAAGAGAAAGAAACTAAGAAAAAAATAGAAAAAGTTGAAAATATAGAAATGGGCAAGGAAGATAGACAAAGAGAGATAATTGAGGATGAAAAAAATAGATAACAAATAAGAGATAGAAAGGCATATGTAAAGAGAAAATAAAGAAATAATTTTGATTGGTGAAGCCATGGTTTTTAGATTTCAATCTTACGACTAAGAATTTCTTGGTTTTACCTATTTCGATTCATTCTTTTCCATCCCTTTTTAGTTTTGAGTTGATTTCAATTAATCAAAATCTTCCAATCCAAACCCCTTTCAAAGATAATAAAAAAGTATGCACTTTTTTTTTTTTTGTTGACTAAGGAGTATCTTCACAACCCAACCCAACACCCAACCCACCTTACCTTGGTCTTACATTCTACTAAGTTGGGGTCAGAAAAAAGGTGTCACACTGGGGTGAGAATAGTCCCCTAGGGATGTATGCAACAACTCACAAGGGGTCTTACATTCAAATAATAAAAAGGTATGGACTTCTCTTCTTCTTTTTTTTAATTGATTCAGAAGTATCCCCACAACCCAACCCAACACCCAACCCACCTTACCTTGGTCTTACATTTTGCCAAGTTGGGGTCAGGAAGGGGTGTCACGTTGGGGCGAGACTAGTCCCCTATGGATGTATATAATAGCTCGTAAGAGGTCTTACATTTGATGATAAAAAGGTATGGACTTATCTTTCTTCTTTTTTTTGTTGACTCAGGGGTATACCCGCAACCCAATCAACACCTAACTCACCTTACCTTGGTCTTACGTTCTGCCAAGTTGGGGTCAAGAAAGGGTGTCATGCTAGGGTGGGACTAGTCCCCTGGGGATGTATGTAACAACTCACAAAGGGTTTTACATTCTAATGATAAAAAGATATGTATTTTTTTTTTTTATTGACTTAGGGGTATCCCGCAACCCAACCAAACACCCAACCCGCCTTACCTTGGTCTTACATTCTGTCAAGTTGGGGTTGGGAAGGGGTGTCATGCTAAGGTGAGACTAGTCCCCCAGGGATGTATGTAACAGCTCACAAGGGGTCATACATTCTAACGATAAAAAGGTATGGACTTCTCTTTCTTTTTTTTATTGACTCAGGGGTATCCCACAACCCAACCCAACACCCAAAATCGCCTTACCTTGGTCTTACATTTTGCCAAGTTGGGGTCAGGAAGGGGTGTCACGTTGGGGTGAGATTAGTCCCCTGAGGATGTATGCAACAACCCGTAAGGGGTCTTACATTCTGACGATAAAAAAGTATGGACTTCTCTTTCTTCCTTTTTTGCTGACTCAGGGGGTATCCTACAACCCAACCCAATGCCCAACCCACCTTACCTTGGTCTTACATTTTACCAAGTTGGGGTCAGTAAGGGGTGTCACGCTGGGGCGAGACTAGTCCCCTAGAGATGTATATAATAGCTTGCAAGGGGTCTTACATTCTAACAATAAAAAAATATGGACTTCTCTTTTTTCTTTTTTTGTTGACTTGGGGGTATCCCTGCAACCCATCCCAACACCCAACCCGCCTTACCTTGGTCTTACATTCTGCCAAGTTGGGGTCGGGAAGGGGTGTCACATTGGGGTGAGACTAGTCCCCTGAGGATGTATGCAACAACCCAAAGGCCACATGCATTGGGTAAACCTGGACCTTGAAATTAAATCCAAAACCATAAGGAGCATACTCACAACTTAAGAAATATAGAATGTCAAATAAGAAAGAGAGAGAAACAATCATGTAAAGACGAAAAATTACATGGTGAAGGTAATTTTAAAAGGAGTTGAAGAGAAATAAAAATGCGGTAAAAATAAAGACAATTTTAAAAAGAAAGAAAAAAAGACAAAAATAAAGATAAATCGAGAAAAATATAGATTGAAAGAAAACATAAATAAAAGTAACAATAAATAAAGTGAGATGCACATGAGTAGGGTATAAGAGAGAGAGAGAGACACACACACAAAAGAAGAGACAAATATAAAATAAAGAAAATTATTAAGAGAAACAAATGAGATATAAAATATATGAATGAAAAAGTAACATAGAGAAAAAAATAGTTAATATTAAAAATCAAGACAAAAAAATGTAATAGAATAAGATAAATAAATACAATACCAAAAGTAATTCAAAGTAAGAGAGAAGAAACAAAGAAGTGGAAAAAAATTGGATTAAATAATAATGATAAAGAAATTAAAAAATGACATTACATTGAAAGATTAAATAGATAAAGAAAGAAAAAGAGTAAAAGGAAATAAAAAATAAAGAAAGAAAGATAAAATGGAAGCTACAAAGAAGAGAATTAAAAATAGAAATAAATAGAGAGGTCAACAAAAATGAGAATAACCAAAAAATATATAGAAGAATAGAGAGAGAAAAGAAAGAGGGGAGAGGTAAAAGGAAACTAGTGAGACAAAAAGCACAAAGATAGACAGATGGAGAAAGAAAGACACAAAGATGCATAGATAATAGATAGAAAGTAAAAAGTGAGAGGATGAAAAAGAAAGATGAAAAGGGGAAGAAAGAGAAAAAGAAAGAAGAAATATGAGAGAGTGAGAAATGACAATAAGAAAGAAACAAATCAAGAAAGAGAGAAAGAACAAAAAAGAGACAAAACACACCAACAAAGCAAATGAATGGAATAAAGAGAAAGAAAATGAAAGATAAGAAAATGGAAATGAAAGAATGATAAATGAAACAAATAAAGAAAAGAGACCCGACAAAACCAAGAAAATGGAGATTAAAGAATGAAACACAAGATCAAACTAAAAAAAAAAAAAGAAGATCAAGAAAAGAGGATAAAAAGATGAAAGAATGGGAATAATGATAAAAAAAAAAAACAAAAGAAAATATAAAGGAATGAAATAAAATAATGAAGAAGAAAGGAAATGATGAAAAGAATGATAAAGAAAGAAAGGAAGAAAGAAAGAAGGACAAAACAAAGGAAGAAACAAAGAATAAAGAACAAGTGGATGGAAAGAATGAAAATAAAAATAATGAGAAAAGAAGAAAGGAAAGGGAAGGAGAGAGAAAAAAGAAAAAGAAAAGAAAGAAAAAAGAGAAGGAAAGTGACAAAAAAATAGAGAAATGAAGAAATAAACAAATCAAGAAAGATAGAAAGAATAACAGAAAGAGTAACACCAACAAAAAAATAAAAGGAGAGATAGAAAGATAAAGATAATGAAATAAATAGTGAACATTTGTAATAAAAAATGGAATTGAACATAGAAATAAATAGTAAGAAAGAAGGGATAAACAAAAGACAATTATAAAGTGAGATAAAGACAAAAAGAAAGGTTAAGAGGGAAAAATATAGATTGGAAGAAAAATAGAAATAAAGAGAGATATAAGCACATATAGAGAGCATCAAATAGTAGAAACAAAAAAATAATAAAATAAAGAGGGAGATAGAAAAACATCAACAAGGAAAAGAATGAGAAATGAAAATAGATCTAAAGAGGCAGTGTAATTTCTGGATTAGATTGTGTTAGATCTTTTTGCATCAACGTTTCGGATCACACTCTATGATCCATCATCAGGATGGTAGAGAGCAAGAGGAGAAGAAAGACATAATATGGATCACAGAGTGTGATTTGAAACGTTGATGCAAAAAGAGCTAACACAATCTAGTCTAGAAATTACACTGCCTATAATATGGATTGTGGAAACTTGATATCATTAAGATCTAAAGAGATACAAACTATGAGATAAAGAGAGAATAAGATAAACAAAGAAATACACTACAAAAATAGAGGGAATGGAAGAAAGACATAAGAGGGATAAAAATAAATAGTAAGAAAGAAGGCATAAACAAAAGGAAATTATAAAGATATATGATACAAAGATAAAAAGAACTTGGTGAAGAGGGAAAAAATATAGATTGAAAAAAAAAGGTTACAAGAAATAAAGAAAGATTGAAGCAGAAAGAGAGAACACCAAATAATAAAAATAAATAAATAATAAAATAATGAGAGATAGAGAAACATAAAAATGAAAAAGAATGAGAAAGGGGAAAAGATATAGATAGATCTAAACTTGAAAATAAAGGGAGAATAATAGAGACAAATAAATACACTACAAAAAAAGAGGGAATGAAAGAAAGGCAAAATAGAGATAGAAAGAGATCATAGGGTCCATGGTCTAGGCTCTCGGATTTGAGGCCCAGTTTCCATGGGTGTACCATCCACAATCTGAGGTCTTGTGTCAAAGATCTAGGGCCTATGGTCCAATGTCCATGGTCAAACGCACAGGGAAAATGCTTCTTGGTCTAAGGTGTGAGGTCCAATTGTCTAAAGTCTAGAGTCTAAGGGGGTCACAATATTTAGTAATAGTTCCTTGATCTAAAGTTCATGGTCCATGAATCCAAGCTAGAACATATAGTGTTCATGAGTCCAAAGTTAAGGTTCTAGGGTTTAGGATCCAACTTCAAAGGTAAGAGGATTTAGGATAATGTGTCTAGAAACAAGGTTTGGTTCAAGGATTTGATCTATAGGGTCCATGCTTTCATTCTATAGTTCAAATTCTAGGGCCCAAGATCAAGTACTCAATGTGTAATGTTCAAGAATTCTTGGATTCCAAGGTGAAGAATCAAGGGACACAATATAAGGAAACATAGTCTACTATTTGAGGGTCAAGTTCTTATGACCTAGGTCCAAAGGGTATATGTCCACCTCCCAGTGTCTAAAGTTGAGGCTCTAAGGATGGGGTCAAATGCCAATGGTCCAAGGATTTATGGTATAGGGTGTATGTTTCTTGTTGAGGGCGCATAATGCTAAGGTCCTAGTGATCCAAAATCCAAGCTCTGAGAGTTCATAATAAATGGTATAGGTTTCTTGGTCAAGGGTTTATGATCTATAATCTAGGGATAGGGCCCAAGGTTTAGGCTCCAAGTTTTAGGGTAAACATCTAGTGTATAATGTTCAATTTCTCAGATTTAGGGTATGATTATTTTCTATAATCTAGTATGTAAATTCTAGGGTCCATAGTCTAATATACATGGTCTTGGATCCAAGCTTTAATCATATAACAATCCAAGGTTCAATATTGAATTTTGAAGCTCTAAGGTCTAAGGTTTAAGGCCTTGGTTCTTGGGATCTAATGCCCATGTTCTACTGTCTAAGGTCAAATATCTAGTAGCATAGCCTAAGCACTAGGGTTCATCCATGAGTTTAAGGTAAAAGGTAAATAGTAATATTTCTTGGTCTAGTTTCCACAAGTACAAGACATAGCCTCTAAGGTTTAGGGCTAAAAAATTAAGGGTCTAGGATCTAAGTGTAGGTTATACGATAAATGATTATCAATCTAGGGCCCATGACCCATGAGGATAGGGTGTAGATCAAGGTCTATGGGTCAAAAACTTAAATTCTAGGGTCCAAGGTCCAACCCATATAGAAAGAGAAAAATAAATGGAAAGAAGAATGAATGAGGAACATGAAAAGAAATGGATGAATGAGATAATGAATGAAGAAAATTGAAGAAAAAAGACCCAAAGAAAGAGGAGGAATGGAGGAATGAAGACCATGAGGAAGAAATAAAAGAATGGAAAGAAATGAAATGGAAGGAATTGAAAGAGAGCAATGAGAACAAAGTAAATATAGAGAGAAAATTAGAAAATAAGGAGAAAAGATAAAAATACAAAAAACGATAGTCTAAGAAATAAAAATAGATATTAACAAATAAAGATAAATAGATAAATAATGTGAAAATAATACATACTTATTAAAGAAAAAAATAAATATAAAAAGAGAAAAATAAATGATGAAACATGTAGAAAGAGAGAGACACATATAAGGATATAGAGAAATAACAAAGATTGAAAAATATAGAAAAATAACATAAATAAAAAGGTTTGAGAGAGAATCACCAACATAGAGATAAAGATTTTCAAAAGAGGGGAAAATTGACAAAGTGAGGAACAAAAAACAAATATTGATGAAGAAACATAGAAAGATAAAAAATAAAGATGGAGTGAATAAATACAAGAGAAAAAGAGAAACAAATAGAAAAACACTAAGAAAAAGACATAGAAAGAAAATGATAAGCATAGAAAAAGATATAATATGAGAAAATAAGTAAACTAGAGAGAAAATGACAAATAGATACAAAGATATAGATAGAGAGAAAAAGAGAGAAAATAATAAAGAATTTGAGAGAAATAATATAATATTCTAGAGGAGTACTAGCTCAACAATTGTTTATTGAAGAATGGAGCTTGTGTAGGAACAATCTATTCCATCAACTAGGACCTAATCAACAAGAATTCTCACATATATTTCCCCATAAAGGTGGCTTTGATCCACAAAATCCTAAACCAAATCATCATTTCCATATCAACTAAGGATTTGATGTAGGAGCATTTGAGGAATGAGCAATCCGCATCAACAAAATTGTTGCATCTTCAGTTTTTTCGAGTTTATTGGCAACTTCGTTGTTTGAATATTCAATTAGTGATTGTGTTTTCATAGATATATATTTTTTATTCTAGCACCCGATGGATGTGTTGGGGAAAATAAATAATTGCTCCCTTTGAAGAATAGAATTTAAGAGAAATGAAATGACAGTCGAAGAGGAGACTTTGAATGAGAGCCAACGTTAGAAGAAGAAAGAACAATAGTAAAAACAAATAAATTTAAAAATAAATTGCACATTGGGGCGCATGATGGCAAGAAAGAGATTTAAAAATAAAAAAATGGGAAATGTATATTTGAGGAGGCATAAGGTCATGCCATTATAAGTTGGCATTTTAGAATTTTAAATTTGAAAATAAATGCATATCAGAGAAGTTAAAATGTTAAAGGGAAGGCATCTGAAGAGGCAACATGAAGACAATAAAAAATTTCAAATTAAAAAATTGCTAGAGAAGGGGGGCATGAGTAGGAAGAAGAGGCTACTTGTAGAAAAAAATCGGCAAGAGGGGTTACCCAGGTATGTTAAGAGTATTTGAAAATGGAGTTGGAATGTATAAACAACAAAGCCCAATGGAATAAAATGAAATTGCAGATAATTGTATTTGATTTAAATAAATTGAGTTTGTTTACATCTTTATTGCAAGCTTTTAAATTGTTTCTATTGACAAATGAAATTGTCAACAATCATTATAATTGGCAATCAAATGTGTAATAAGTTGTAAGTTTGAAATTGGAGAAACACTCCCTGTGTCTTGTTCAAAGTTATTTTGATTTTTGTATGTTGAAGGGGAGAGTGTAAATGTTCATTTGCATTAGGATTTGCTTGATAGGTTGGAGATTGAGGAAAATAAATTCTTTTATGTGCATTATATAGTGGCCATGACCATGTGGACGTCAATTGTGTAAGGAAGCCAACTATTGAGTGACTCAACGACCGGTCCCTAAGGAAAAGAACAACGAAACTGAGAGTTCAGCTAGAACTGAGAAAATCAAAGAATAATCCAAAACAACAATAAATTTGGTCTTGGTCACTAATCCAAGAAAATTTGCTATCATTTCATTTAATCCACTAGCCTATAATGAGGAAGGAATGGTCCCAAATGTGAAGAATAATGAGGAATGGTTGAGCTTCAAGAATTGATCAAAGGATTCTATGGGTTTACTGACATGAGGTAGATTGCTCAAGGCTAACATTAGCTTAGGATGCAAGAGAGGTAGGAAAACAACCAAATAGAAAAGGGTGAAAACTACATTGGAAAAAGGTCTATATTCATTAAGAAATTATCTTCCAAGCTCTTACAAAACAATGAAGATCTACACCAAGAATGTTAGGGGCATTCATGGCCAAGTGCCAAATTGAGCACATGTTGATTGATATAATTATACTTTAGGAACAAAACTAAAGTTGTCGGAAACATAGTTGTTCCTTATTGCTCAGGTTGGATGGGTACTAGGGTGGATGCAATTAGTGCAACCAATGGGTTGGGGGTCCTTTGGCATCTTGTTCACATTTTTGTGGAGGTACTCACTCCACCCTAAATTGGATACAGTTAGAGGTATAAATAGTTTTGTATAGGCTATCTCTCTTGTTGATTAATGTTTATGGCCCCATGAGTTTAGGGGACAAACTTAAGCTTGGAAATGAAATCATGTTCATTATTTTTAAATATAAAGGCCACAATACATAGCATTGAAATTTATTCCATATCCTGGATACTCTAAGAAAATTGCTCACAAATTAAACAACCATGTACATTTGAATATTTTAACAATAAGAAATAGAATTTTCAAGCCCTAATAAACAATGCAAAGAAAATTATTGAATGAGTGAAAATGAACCTGTTGCGAAAATATGACATCTTAGTCGACTATTGGAGGTCGTGGAGAAAGTTTTCTGGTCCGTGAGAGTCTTCAAGATTTTCAAGGTTTGACAACAAGAAACTGTTAAAGCACAAATAATCTGTTTAACAAGAATATAATCAGTATGAACTGTGGAAGTCTAATATATTTAAAGAATATAATATCAAAACCCTGAAATATAAATGAATGCTTAAATACTATTGTAACTTACGCTCCAAGAGATGGATCTGAACAGTGGCGATCAATGCTGCAACGAAGCTCTTCTTTCAGCAAAGACGGATATTTCAGCAGAGAAACTTCACGGCAGATATAAAATATTTTTGGTCTTTTTTCAGGCGAACAATGCTATAAAAGCCTTTAATCCGCTAGTCATCTTTGCTACATGTCTTCTGGACTTGGCTTCTTAAACCCTCACCATCTGTAATCGCTGAAGAAAGGCGTTTTGCAGTCTGACACCCGGTAAAGTAAATCTTGCCTTCTCAATCATTTGTTTTTCATTTCAAAATTTGATACAGTTTTACGAAGAGTACAATTTCATACCCTAAACACTCTTTAGTGCCATTGATGGGGTACAATTTCATCCCCTAGACGGTCTCGGCCATAGAGCCATACCTGGCAATCTTGCTTTCCCCTGGCAATTTTGGCCCTGGACATCCTTACTCATCTCACTTCCTTGTGCTATCTCTCTCAAAACCTTTTAGAAAATTTGAGAAAAGAACAGAAGACCATGTAGACTGTTTACCATTTCTTAAAAGTGAAGAATTATGATTTACAATGTAATCAACAGTGTCCTTCCTTCCTTCCCTCGACCTCTCCAACAACAGAATCAGGCGATACATTCCTTCTGCTCTAGGGCGCCTGAGCCGCCTCAACTTCCTTTATCTTCACGCAAACCTGCTGGAAGGCTCTGTTCCTCATTCTCTCGGAAGGTGCCTGTCTTTCTCTCCAATCACAGTATAAACACTCTGAGAATCCCAGTGGGATGGTGAATTGCAAGTGACCCAAAATCTTCCCGTTCCTTTCGTTGGAGGATCTCTCAAGGCACTCGACACAGCCTTCACTTGGGCTCTGTAAGCGATTTCTTCCCAAAACAGGGGACAAAATTGGGTGTGATGAGATCTAATTAGAAATTTCCCTAGGAGGCTTCACATGACGGTTTCTATGTTGCAGGAAGCACTATCTCAAAGTGATAATTAATCTTCATGCTGCTCCGGGCTCACAAAATGGAGATGAGCACAGCGGAAGCAGAGATGGCTTCATAGAATGGACCGACTCAAAGAACATCGAAACCTCCCTTTCTGCCATTGATTTTCTTGCTGCCAGGTAGAGCTCAAAGAGCCAGTAGTTGTGGTCAATGCAGGTAGTGAACAAGTAGGGACACTTATGCTCAGAATGATTTGTATGTTGGCGGTTCATCTAAAATCACAGGTTCCATTTATTAATGTGGTTTAAAATAAACCATCTAAAAAATCAAAATCTTAAAATATACAATTTAAACAGTAAAAACCAACCTTCTAAAATGTTGAAATGGGTATGACAGATACAGAGCTCATGAAGCATTACTGGGCATTGAGCTTAATGAACCGCGATCCCCTGGAGTAAGTCTGAATAACTTGACCACTTATTACAGCCAACTTATCCGAAAACCGCCTCAACTGGAGCCTTCCATGGCAATTGGGCAATTTGCGCAATCTGCAAGTCCTGACATCTTGGGCGAATCGCCACACGGGCAGCATTCCCGCGGCGTTGGGAGATTGTTCTATGCTTCGGCTTATTGATTTAGCTGATAACAAATTGCAAGGCACGATTCCTTCCCAAATTGGGTACTCCATATGGACAACAATCGAATCAGTGGAGAAATCCCGACTTCTGTGCTAAATTGTACATGGTTGAGAAATCTTTCTTTGGTTAATAACTCGCTGAGTGGGGTGATTCCCTCGGAGATGGGCATCAAGCTTCTGCCACAGAATAAACTCAGCGGGGCGATTCCCAAATCACTGGGGAATTGCTCGAGGCTTTCTGTGCTTGAATTGGCCTGGAATGAGATTAATCTGGTTTGCCGCGGCGGGGACTTTTCCTCTTCTTTCCGGTATGGTTCCGGTGAGATAATTATAATGCAATTCGATCATATTCAGCCTGGGCAAATAAAACAGTCCGGCAGGAATCGAACCATTCAAATAATTCTGCCCCATTCGGACTCTCACCAGAGAATTGCAGGTTCCAGAGTCTCTGGAATGGGACAGAAGAACAAATTATTCAGAATAATCAAAATCTTCAGCTCTCCGCCATTGCAGAGATTGGGAGGAATCGAACCAGTCAATTGGTTGGACGACACATCCACTTCCACAAGCCCAAGCTGCTGAGGCACAGGTCCCCTGAAATTATTCTTCCCAAAACTGTTTACCGTTTCTTAAAATCGAAATCCTGGTTACCGCTCCCATTTAAACGGTAAGATTTAATTTCGAATCCGTTAATGACACCTTGTAAAACCTTAACGAATACAAATACATCTTCGCTGACAACTAAATTTAGCATATAATCGTTAGCTTTTATGTTAACTAAATAAAGAAAGCATTTTTTACAGCGTATTTGTATTTTTTAAACTATTAATTCACTAAGTAATTATTAAACCAATTAATTATAGTTATTAAATATTTTTTAATTATTTAATAATTAATAGATAATTAAAAATTAAATAGCTAATTAACTTTTAATTAGCTTAATAGTTAATTAACTATTTCATTAATATAACTATATATTTATTTTCTTTTTATTTATCTATATTTTTTTTTCTTTTTATTAATCATTTCTCTATAAATAATGCAAGTTTAGTTTTATTTTTATTTTTATCAACTATTTCTCCTTTCTTAAAGAAAGCATGAATAATTATATTAAATAGTTATTAATAGTTATTAGATTTTTTTTTTTTTTATTAAATATAAGGGGGTCACAAAAACATAACCAGTTACATCAAAATGTACAAAAATAAGAGGCCAAGCCTCACATCAAGA
>VDFB02271358.1:317158231-317235871 GCA_007258455.2 Sequoia sempervirens | reverse complement strand
CTAGCTAAGTGAAGCAATGTTGAAGGATTGTTGAGATGTTTTGCATTTCTCTGTAAGCAAAAGTTTTGTCCATACAGATCTATGGGCATGCTATCTTGATGTAGAAGATCATTTGATGTACTACAAAGCTCTAGAATAATTCCTATCTATTTCTCTAAACATTTTTTGGGTATGTATGCCAACTAGTGCTTGAAAAGATCAATTGTAGGAGTTGGTTTGCTCTGCATGTGGTATGTTTAGTTGCTAGATGTAAAGCCAATCCTAAGCAATCTCATGAGAAAGCTATGAAAATAATTTTTCAAATACTTAAAGGGAACTCCAGATTATGGCCTATGGTATAAAAAGGATCAAAATTTCTCTTTGGGTGCTTATACTAATGTTGATTGGGAAAGTTGTGTTGATGATCGAAGGAGCACAAGTGGAAGTGCATTATTTTTGGGAGATAGATTGGTCTCATGGTTTAGTAAAAAGCAGGATTCAGTGTCTTTATCCATAACAAAAGAAAAACATATTATTGCAGCATCTTGCTACACTCAGGTGCTTTGGATGAAGCATACCTTAAAGGATGTAAAGGTGGTGTATGATGAACCTATTCCTATACTGTGTGATAATACAAATGTTATTAACATTTCTAAGAATCTGGTAATGCATTCAAGAACTAAACACATCTCAACTTGTTACCATTTTTTGAGAGAGAAAGTTGCAGAACATGAAGTCAGAATGGAGTATGTGCTACAAAGGATCAGGTTGCAGATATATTTACAAAGTCTCTTTCAAAGGATACCTTTGAATATCTGAGGCAAAATATAGGGGTTATTGCCCCTCCTTGTTCTAACTAGATGCATAAATGGTTCATCTTTCCATGTCGAGAAATTCATGTCATATCCTTTCTCCTAGATTGATGGGTGCTACCCTTTAGGGGGAGCTGGTAGTAAGGGGGAGTTCTGAAGAAATTGTGTAGTTTTTGGATCTGTGTGAGAAAAGAAGTGTTGCTGGTCAAAGGGGGAGCATGTGTTACTACTTCAATAGAAGATTATTTTTCCATTTGCTCCTAAAGATAGAAAAAGTCTTGTTGGCTTGTGCAGAAGTGTTTGGACCTTTGTCCTTGATGTCAAAGGGGGAGAGTGAGCAGTGTGTTGCCATCAATGCCAAAGGGGGAGATTGTTGGCTATTATTGTCATTGATGTCAACACTAATGGTTGTGTTGTTGTCATTGATGTCAACACTGAATGTTGTCATTTATGAAGATTATTGGCAATTTTTATCAACATTGATTGTTAGTTGTGATTGATGTTAGTCCTTAGCATTGGTTGTCTTTGTTGCATTCAGTTTTGGCTAACATTGAAGAGAAGAGTTGAAGAAGTTCATGGTTGGATGCCATGCATTATCAAAGAAGAGTTGAAAAATTTCATTGTTGGATGCCATGTCTTATCAAAGAAGTTCATGATTAGATGTCATGCCTTGTCAAGGAAGTATTGTTGATATTCATATAATGCATTATTACTGTCAGCAAAAGTTGATTTCATGATAATATATTAAAATGAGGATTAGAAGCATGAATAATGTTGGAGAGATGTTGTTGAAGGTCTATAGTCTATCTCATGCTCTCTCCTAATGTTCCTAATAATATATGTGTTGCTAAAAGGAAGTTCTGGTCTCCGCAAGTTGCACAAATGATTCTAGTTCAGGAAGCTGCATTGAAGTCAGTTTGAGAGAATGCTTTGCATTCCTCCACTATTGCAGTTCTAGTCTTGCAGTTTGGTATTCAATGTTAGTGCTCTATGTATGTTGCACTCCTATCTTTTCAAGTCACCTATGTTACCGAGGAGGTTCTTGTGAATTGCAGTAGGTTGGCAATGTGCTAGTTGTCTAAACTAGTCCGGGAAATGCTTTGCATTGATATCTCTACTCCTACAACTTGGTGAATGTGTTCACAATGTCTATGCAATGCCTCAATTCCAATTTCATATGCTGAAGTGTTTTGCAAGTTGTTCTACAAATGTTACATCATTATGTTATGTATTTGTTGTTTCCTGAATAGAGTTTTTTGTACCTTTTTGGTTTATGGTGGTTGTTGATGACACGACAATATGAAATAAGTGTATGGAAGTGATGATGGATGTTCAAGGAACATCCCCATGTGATCCACACTTCGCTAATTGGCCGCTTTGGTGCCACATTACATCTTGAGTTGGTTTTCTTGATCTATTTTGGATATCTGGTTGACATGGCTTGTTCCTTTACTTGGTCCATGTGCTTGGCGGGCTATGCCAACAATGGAAGATGTGTTATGATATATTTGGGTCCTAACCTATCCTATTTGGGATTGCATCGAGTGAATTCAATTGAAAGAGTGTTTTTGGGCTAAATGGTTATGTGCTTCAATGTCTCATCCACACATTTCATTGATGTTGACTTAGGTTGATGTGTGCCTACGTGTAAATCATTTTGGATCACATTGAAAGAAGTGTTAAGATTTTTTTTGGTCCTCTCCATCCTCGAGATAGGACCACATCATGCTTTGGTGGTCGACTAGTTGAATTTATTATTTATTCTCTTTTTGGTTGACCTAATTGAAGAATCAAAGTGTTGCAATGCATATAAATGGAAGATCATTCCATATGCAACATAAGGGAGAAGTGTAAAAGTGAAAAAAAGTGTGTGAGTGAGATATATTAAATATCCAAGTGAGATATATTAAATATCCAATAGAGATAGTGCTAAAGATTATGAAAGGAAAGATAAATTATACCTGAACGCCTCAGTCAACAAAGAGTTATGTTGGCAATCTTTGTAATTCTCTCATATATCTTTTGTATCCTGCTCTGAGATAGTGAATCTCATCATATCCTTTGTATCTTTCTCTTGGAGTTGGTTGGTAATTCAGTGTTGCGAGTCCTTTTTATATCTTGCTATAAGGCGGTGAGCCTTCTTGCAAATCTTTTGGCAATGAGCCTTATATTGTGAGTTAACTCTTACCATGTTTTTTCCCTCATTGGGTTTTCCATGTAAATTTGGTGTCTCTTTGTGCATGTGTGTCTTCTCTATCTCTTTCTTTGTGTTTTTTGATCTGATTACTTCTATATATTTCATTGGTAAAGTTTGTTGAAGGTGTTAAAGATTCAAATTGCCATATTTTTCTCTGTTACTACTTATCTGCTAAAGGAGTTTGAGTAGTGCCAAAAGTTTCAATTTTTAGAATGGGTTAAGTTTTGTGTAGAATAATTCACCCCCCCTCTCAATCTTCAGAGATGTTCAACAAAACCCATATTATATTTTCAAGATAGAGATTAGATCGATACTCATGGGATTGATTATGTAGTTGTAAAAGTAAACCCAAGCAACATACAAAATATTCACCAATTCCAAAATATTTATGTAGTCATTTACTAACACATTGTTTTCTATCATCTATCACATGTCTAACTAAATATATTTAATTATTTTTTCCATTTTAAAAAAAAATTATTCAATATATCTATTTGTTACATCCAAACTCTTTTATTCTAAAATAAGATTGTGAAGTAGGAAACTAGATCCTAGATTCGACTAGTCGATTAACTAGGATCAACTTCTTTTCACTTTGACTCCTCATTAAAAAAACAAGACTAGGGTTTTAAGATTGACTAGCTACCATAAGGGAAAGCCAATCTCTCAAGGTTTGGTTCTTTCAAGTTGCAAAGAGAAGAAATTTGATGTATGTTTTAACAAGTTGATTAGACATAAACCCTAGATTTTCAAATATAATTTATCACATAGACGAAAATGAAAACTGTCATGATAGACACATATCTAGAAAGAGGATACAAAGAGGAACCTGTGATTGAAAATTAGGTATAATTTTTTTGTCAAGAACAATATTGCCCTAGACCAGAAAAATTGCTTTTTCGAGATTTGCAAACTCTAGAAGGTAGGTTATTTTCTGCTTTGTGTTTCCTATGACCTACTACTGACGAAACTTCTGGATTTGACTTGGACACACATAAAAAGAGGGGGAAAGGATATGTTGTATAGGGGATTTCGTAAGTCAAACCTTGTTTTGGTGTTTCCACCTCCACATACAATAAATGATGATGATTAAGAGGGTGTGCCTTAGGTCGAGCAGAGGCCATAATAATAATTGATTGAAATGACAAATGAATGATAATGTTACCTAAGTATGAAACCATTTTCAATGTGTTGCTCACACCATAAGTTTCCACCAAAGGTTTTTTGATGGATTTTTTAATTGCTTGATAGACCTACAAGAGGTTAGTCCACAATTTAACATAATAGATTGTTGTAGCTAGCATGTAGAGGATAACTCAATACATCTCCATGATAGTGCTTGATTGATCATAATAGCTTCATGTTCATAATGATTCCTTTTAATGTTCAAATGAGAATAAAACTTGTTTATATATGCATCCCAATTAATATTTTGATTATAGTTTGACCTGGGATCCTTTTTAATTCTCCAAAGATTGACAACAAATAATTAAATTTGAAATAGGTACCCTTGAAGGTCAAGGGTGTCCTCACACCTAACTAGGTTCTTTTTGCCAAAATTTATCGGGATGTTAGGGAATTTAATGTATTTTAATAAATTTAGCCTTGAAATGAATAATTATTATCATAATTAATGTTGTAGGTAAAATAAGGTGTCTATGTAGTGTGAAATTGTCAAAGTCAATAATTTACAATGCTACATTTAGCCCCCACTTTAGTGAGAGCACGATCTTACATTCATAATCATACTAAAGGAATAAATACTTTTATCAAAACGTTGAAGAGACGTGATGGCACCAAGTTGAGGGGTGTGCAAGCATCCAACTCAAGATCCTACCAATCCACAATGTTAAGACAAACAAGACAAGGCAAGATTCAATCATACTTAAAGCACTCAATGAACAATCAAAAGAATACATAAAGCAAACACAATAGATACAAGGAATAAACAAAGAAAACACACAAAATACATGGAGAAAACATGTTGTGATGTAGGAAAAAGGGATCTAAGGTCTAAATCATAGCTCTGCCTATATCATGATGGAAAGGATTAAAATTGAACACAAACACCCACTTGGCTATTAGCCTCAATAGAAGAGCCAGAATGGTGGATCAGGGTTTTAGTCCTTTGATGTGGGAATATTTGATAATGTAATGATGCACCAAGGTTAACTATGAAGTTGCAACAAATTGTTATGATTTCAAAAAAACACATAATTGGAAACCAAAAATAGAGTTCAGAAGAGTAGAGTGTAGACATAGAGGAACCTAACATATAAATCTAAGCTTGAAATGGCTAGATAGGGGCAATGGCTTCCTAGACCTAGAAGCACAAACACTTAGAATTAGAATTCAGATCTCAGTTGATCCTTGTCTATAGGTTCTTCTCCTTTAGACTTAGTGTCAAAACTTTGTCTGTCACTGATAAATTCCTTTTACCCTAATTTGTTGACTTGTAGGACTTGAATGCTTGATTGAGCAATTAGGTCTTCAATCCTTTCCCAAATTTTCTTCAGATTTGTGATGGTTTGCCTACGTCATACCCCATTTTGGTATTTCTACCTCCACAATGGATATGATGATGTAAATGAGAGATTACCCTTGGTTAGGCAAAGGCTAAATGATAAAAAAATTGACAAATTAACAATTAATGCAACTTACCACTCAGATTTGTATTCCTTGATGGACTAAAGTCATTGTACTCATCACCTTCAAGGATAAATTGATACTTGATTTGAAGTCCTACAAGTGTTAGTACTCAAAAAACAAATGGACATGAAACTAAACAAACTCACATGAAAACTTGATGCATTGCTAAGATGTTGCTACAATAATTTTGCTAATTTTGCTCTTGATTGCTTTTAGGATGCTTAATTTCTCAATTAAATTACCTCTCAAACTTTGCTAGGGTTTCAAATGATGAAAAAGACTTGTATTTATATGCAATTCTTTAATTTCTCACAAATTGATTATCGATAGTCGACAAATGATTTTAGATTTATAAATGTTAAAATATCAACACTAACATATTTGAATTGGGGCCAAAATAGGCTAGATAGGGGCGCCAACACCCTAGTCCCGACCTATTTTGGGGCTTTAAGTATCAACAAATAAATATTAAATCCTTTTCTCAACTCAACTTTTGATTTTTTGAAGATTATTATAAAACACACAAATTAAAAGCACAATTAGGTCTAGGCACATAAGGGGGAGCTAAACCTAGTGTGAAATTATCAAGGGTGACAAATTACAATGCTACGCATGTGAAATGCATAAAGAAAACACACCAAATACATGGAGCAAACATTCATAATACACGAGGAAAATATAATACATGCATACAAAAAACATTATAGCATGCACATGGAACACAAAACAACAAATATTAGTACACAAAAACTAAAGATTTGAGTCAGCAAGGTAAAGCGACCTTGGTATGTAAGGTTGTCTCAATTACCAAGCATCATCCATCAAATTCACATCATACATATCTAAAATGTTAAAATGATAAAAGTTCTCATGAGATATATAGATCTACTAGCTAGCAAGCTATCTTATGTTAGGTGTCGATGCAATATGATGGGTTTCACAAGGCTAGCAAGCTATGTTAAATGCTAGTTTACTCATGAAACACATGGCTTCACTAGTAAGCCAGTTGTGTTATCCTAGGTGGCCATGTAAAATACCCAAGTTCACAAGCCAACAAGCTCCATTATGCTAGGTTTATGGATTGTTTGGAAATCATACTTCAAGGAACACAAAAATGTTTAACGTCATGGGGGACGAATTACTAATCACACTCTGGGGGGTGCATAAATGCTTAATGTCACAAGGGGTGAATTGATGCTTAATGTCACAAGGGACGAATTGATAACCATGCCTCAGGGGGTGTTATAAACAACACCACCACCAAGGGGGTATGCCAAAAAGTCAAAGCTCACAAGATGCTAATAAAATGGATAGGGTGATATGCCCCCCCTTAAAATGTTGGCATACTTGCTATGTTGATATTTTAAGGAATATAAGGGGGGAAGAGGAGATCCTCAAGAAGGATGCACCCCTCCACAACCTAGTTATCCTTGCCCCAAGTGTATAGGTAAAGACAACTATGCTAAAGAATATTATCTTACTACTATAGATGAAATATGGTTGCACATAATATTGTACCTGTGATTGGTGTCAATGTTGGGCATATCATCTTGGCTGAAGTGGAGGTGATGAGACAAAGCCAAGTGTCCCACCAAAGCTTGGAATTGTGTGGGGTTGATGTCATTCGGTACGTGGGTCTCCTGCAAGGCTCTATTGAGGATCTCTTGATGTACCGGGGAAGACTTAAGCAAATCCAAAATGGATATATGAGCGGGGGTCTTCCTTAGGTGATCAAGAATGTTATATTGAGAGTTTATAGGAACTGGTTGGATGGGTGTGGAGGCTGCAGGGATGGTGATGCGGGCTCGTCGTGTAGTCACAGCGCATTGAGGGTCTTTGGCTTTAACGTGTATCATGGATACTCGGGGTTCGACCTGCTCAATGTAATGAATAACGCCTTCATAATTGAAGGGCACATTCTTGTAATTCACATTATTGGTGCTGTTGTTTTGGGGATGACTAGTGGAGGTGCTAGGACCTTGACTATGGTTTGGGAAGGCGTTTTGATAGATTTGCAGTTGAGCATTGGACGACGAAGGTTGACTGGGGTCAACCTTGATATCTCCTCGATCAATGAGATCTTGGACATAATTTTTCAAACCCTGACACTTATTTAATGAGTGTCCCTTGATCTTATGGAAGTCACAATACTCATTTTCCTTAAACCATGCTGGCTTAGGTTTGGATTCGTCGAATGGCTTGGTGACAGGGTATGCGATGGGGTAATTGATTTGTAACAATTTATTAAAAACAACACTCAGGGGTTCACCCAATTGGGCGTATTGACGTTTGGTGTTCCCCCAATTATTTTGGTTTGACTGTTGAGGGGGATGAGGTGCCCCCTGTGGTACAGATATGGCATTGGGTATAGACTGCTATTGCTTTTGGGATGCATTAGCTATTTGGACATGTTTGGTGTCCGTCACTCCGTCATTTACCGCATTCTTGTTCTTATTCCAGAACCGTGGTTTATCTCCAAATGACCTTTCTTTATCATGACTGTGTATTTTGATGTGTCCTTTAGCAATAAGGGCACGTTCAAGGATAGGTCCTTTTTCCACTATTTCTGCGAAAGTGGTGACACAATGTAGTCTAAAGTTGTGGGCCATGTCAGGATGAGAGTTTTCCACGAAAAGAGTGACCATGTCCTTTTCTTTCAAAGGGTTCTTCATTCGACTAGCTAATGCACACCACCGTTGGAGGTAGCTGGTAAAGGTTTCTCCATCACGTTGTTTCTCTTTCAGGAGATCTAAGGTGTCTGTATCCTTTTGCAAATTGAAAGAGAAGTAGGATACAAACTGCTCTGATAAGTCTGCAAAAGTTTTTATAGACCCCTTTTCGAGAGTCATGAACCAATCTAGGGCATGGCTTGCTAGGCTTCGTGGGAACAAGCACAAGAGATAGTTATCACTGTACATGACTTCTTGACACTGTGCATAAAACTCCTGCAAGTGAGCCTTAGGGTCTTTGTCTCCCTTGTATTTGTCAAATTTTGGAATCTCGAAATGTTTAGGAAATGGGATCAGCGAGATGGAGGGATCAAACGGATATGGACATATATCTTCAAATTTGAATGATTGCTTAGTAGACCCGGCTTGAAGATCCTTAAGTGCAGCTTTGATTTCCAACAAATCCGAGCTAGCTGGTGGCGGGTTGGGGGGATATTGATGATAGAATGATGAAGGATCTTGCTAAAAGGGCGTCGGATTGTTGAAATACGGGTTTGGATGATTGGATGATGACATGGTTTGCTGGTAAGACGGGGGATTCTGTTAACATGGGGGTTGTTGTTGTGGGGCATAATATGGATTTGTTTGATAAGAGTGTGGGGCAGGTTGTTGGGAAACTTGGATGGGACGTTGCGCGTTGGTTTGTTGGTATTGGGGGTATTGTTGTGCGTTGGTTTGTTGGTATTGGGGGTATTGGCTATGTTGTGATTGTTGGGAGGTCACATGAAACGGTTGTTGGTGAAATTGTTGTTGATTATGATAATAGTAGTGTTGTGGAGGTTGTTGTTGTAGCGTCGAGTGTTGTATGGACTGAGGTGGGATATTATGTTGTGGTTGGACCTTTGGATGCAAAAGGGACGCGAGAAAGGGAGATATGGTTTGGGAAATAGGTTGAGATGGATTGCCTTGTGATTGGTAGGATGGTTGTTGTGAAGAGGCCAAAGTATTGTGTATAAGTTGTTGCGGATGAGATGGCGGAGGTTGCGTAGGCGTATTTTGTAAAGGGGGTTGTTGGGTTCCGCTCGGAATGTTCAGCTGGGGTGTGCCTTGTGGAGGTAATTGAGGCGGAATGGTAGATTGGTGAACCTGTTGAGGTGGTATGTTGGTGGTCCCGGGAGGCGGAAGCGATGTAGCAAAGGAGGTGCCCCCAATGTTGACTGTAGGTGGGTTCGAAGGAGGGGGTGCGGTTAATGTTAATGGCAGAGGTTGTGGGACATTTTGTGGCATGCCATAAGCAAAAGGATTATTGGGATCAGGCCCTTGAGGTCCACCTATAGCTGAGGTCGAAGCGTGTGGGGGATAATTAACCTGGTAAAGAACGACATTGCCAAATTCAGGTTGGTGCCAACCCTTGACTGGAGGAACATTGGAGAAGTATGAACCTTCGGGTGCATTTTGGGACTCTTGGAGTACGTTAGATGGGGTACCCCTATATTTGGACAAGTCAACATTGGAGGGGGGTTTAACACCCTTCTCAATTAAGTGGGCCAAGATTTCTTCCCCATGTTTCTCAAGCAAACGATCAGTCATTTGCACATTGGCGGGGTTACTAAAATGTTCCTCAAGTGTGAGTTCAGGTTGATTAACCATGCTCTCTTCTCCGTGTGGCGAGTTATTCTGATTCTCAGTGTTGGAGTGCGATGAAGTACCGTTATGGGGATCATGAGTGATGTTGGTACCTTTGTTAGGATCTGATGAGGTGTTTTTGGGATCTTGGGGATTGTTGGATTGGGCATTTTGAGCTTGACGGTCGGCCATTTTCTTTGCCTGTAAACGGGTCTGAACGGGCATGCAAATGCTAGATGAGCAGGTTAATGTCTTTGTCGAATGATTTGATTGTGATGGGGTTTGGATTGGATCCAATTGGATTTCGATTAATCGGATTGGATTTAGATTGGATTGGATTGGATTTGATTGGATTTGGATTTGGATTTGGATTTAGACTTGGATTTGGATTGGATTGGATTAGATTTGATTGGATTTGGATTTAGACTATTGGATGGTAAGAGATGAGAGGGAGACCTTGAGTTTGATCAAAGGAAGTTACCCTTAACAACCAAGAGCTTTAATAGATTAAGAGGGTGATTACGACACCGAATCCACCTTAAGGTAGGAATGGATTGATTGGGTCGAAGATGACAACTTATGCCACCGAATTCACCTCAAGATGGAGGCAAATTGATTGGGGGCGAAGTTAAAGACCAATAATCAAGTTCAAGCGCTATGGTCAATTTGGGTAACCGCTTTGTAATACAAGGTTAGGACGGTTTGGTTATGGGTGATGTTTGGAGATGCAAATGGTAAGAAATTATTGGTGGATTAGGGAGAAATTAGAATGGATAGGGGATTAAGGATAATTGTGGAGAATGTATGGAGATTTAGAATGGTTGAACGAAAATTTGGAATAATGAGATGGAAGTTTAAAATGGTCAAATGGGGGTTTTTGAAGGTTTAAAGTGACAAAACGAAGGCTTGGGATGATGAGGTAATGGTTGGGAATGGTTAAATGATGGTTTAGAGACTAAATGGGTCCGAATGGAGGAATTTCGGGTGTTCAGGAGGGTAAATCCGCCCTTCTGCAGCAAAGATTAGGGCGTTGACAGCAAAATCAGGGGCGTAGACAGCTTTCTGCAGTAAATAAGGGGCGCTACCGCCTTTCAGCAGTAAATCAGGGGTGCTACCGCCTTTTTGCAGTAAATCAGGGGCGCTACCGCCTTTCTGTAGGGGCGTAAACAACTTTCTACAGTAAATCAGGGGCGCTACCGCCTTTCTCCAGGGGCGTAAACAACTTTCTGCAGTAAATCAGGGGCACTACTGCCTTTCTGCAGTAAATCAGGGGCGCTACCACCTTTCTGCAGTAAATCAGGAGCGCTACCGCCTTTCTGCAGGGGCGCTACCGCCTTTCTGCGATGAGACAGTTTGGTTTTGATGGCAAAGGCTATGGCAAGGACACAAAATGATAAAACAAGTCCAAAGTATCAAGATTTTGACAGATTTTTCATAAGAAAACACCTCAAGCAAGTAGAATCCTAATATTATAGGTATGGCAAGGCAAAGTCTTAATCTAGGATGCACAAGGCTTCTAGGGAGTCCTCGATATACTCTCGGTACGTGAGGCACAACCGTGAACACCGGTTCGTCACAAGCGTGAGTCGGGGAACAGAGATCTTGAAAGGCTCGGACCAACTCTTCACGTATCTGGTATCACTAAGCGGCCTTTCATAATTCTGACACGCCAAGGCGGATTGGGGTACAACTTTCGTTCTCCCCCCTTTATATACCCCGCCGGTACGCGTGGTTGGAATCGTCCCTTGGGGTGATGAAATCCCCAAGTAGGTCCCACTAAAAAGCAGATACTAACCGTTTCCAACTACTCCCCAGGCTCACACGAAGTGCAAGGGGAAAGTGAAAATGAATTAATATCCCCTTGGGTAACACAAGAACAAACAATAACAGCAAGCAATGAGGTTTAATCCCCCTAATTAGACTATGTTCAAAAACAACAAAGATAATTTTTGAAAATCTGGTTATGTAGATGACCCTGCAAACAAATGTTAGTTGTCCTTTTTTTCGTCTTTGGTCAAATTTCGCCACAATATGCTGCAAAACGTTAGCGAAAAGCAACAATATTCTTGCCAAAATAATGTTAGAGAGTTATCACGTGAAAACAGCAAAAAAAAAACTAGAGCAAAAACGAAGCCAAAATGCCCATTTTACCCTCCAAACTGTGCTGTTTTGGGGCGCTGCAGCCTTTCTGCAGGGGCGTTGCCGCCTTTCTGCAGGGGCACTGCCGCCTTTCTGCGGGGGCGCTGCAGCCTTTCTGCAGGGGCGTTGCCGCCTTTCTGCGGGGGTGCTGCCGCCTTTCTGCGAGGGCGTTGCCGCCTTTCTGCAACAAACTTTGTCAGATTTTTAAAAAAATGGAAAGTTGTGCCCCTCCCACTGCAAGAAAAGTGTTAGTAAAACCTTCTAAATATATCCCTAATTGCAGCAAACGTGTTAGAAAGAATAAAACTTTTAGGTGGCCAAGAGGGCTCTACCGCCTTTCTGCGAGGGCGATGCCGCCTTTCTGCGGGGGCGCTACCGCCTTTCTGCGAGGGCGTTACCGCCTTTCTGCAGGGGCGCTACCGCCTTTCTGCAGGGGCGCTGCCGCCTTTCTGCGGTAAAGCAGAGGGCGCTGCCGCCTTTCTGCGAGCTTTTCCTGCAAAATTCTTAACCAAAAGAGAGGTTAAATGCAAGACCCGTGTGTGGGTCCCACCGGGCGTGCCAGAAATGTATACCTTGAAATTTATCCTACTCTAAATGTGCAAAATAACTAAGAAATGTAAATGACAAAATACTAAGGACACCTCAAGATTAGCCAAAAGAGTGATAAACAATAAGGAAAATGGACAAAATAAGACACAAACGATTTCACCTTCCTTGCCGTTGATTTCTCCTTGATTGGCCCTTGCTTGTAATGGTTTGTGTGCTCCTTAGATGATTGTTTGAGTGACTAAAATGCAAGATTCAATGTACAAGATGATTGAAGAGATGGCTAAATGATGGTAAAAGATTGAGGATTCAAATGGGCAGCATATATTTATGAAAATATAAAGTGTTGAAAATGCCCTTAAGGAGGGGGTATTTATAGAAGAATTTGAATTCTCTAGAGAATTCAACGGTCAAGATTTAACCATAAGATAAGATGAGAGGGCTATGGTGGGTTGAGAACCCACAAGCCCTCACATCTTGACATGTGGAGGGTGAAGTGGACAAGGGGATATGAGGTGTAAGTGAGGTGTCAAGAAGGTACATGAGGTGGAGAAAGGACATGCACCTTGGGGAGTGAGGATATTTCTTTAAAAAAGGGATTCCTTGTTCCCAAGTGGGAGTGAAAGGGACATTTGAAGAATTTTGGAATTCCTCAAAAATCTATCAGGAGAAAGAGGTGGTTGAGGATATAAATGAATTAAAATTCCACATTCCTAGGATAATCTAAAGATAAAGGTATGTAAAGGTGGGACTTGGTCACATGTGGGTGTGACAAGTCAAGGTTACAGAAGCCTTGGGAGGCCAGCCTGGATAATTACTATAAAGGAGGGGAATCTAGGACAAATAAATGTGAATTAAAAATTCACATGGGAAAGGGGGTCAATGCCAAAAGAAGGTAAATGCAAAGGTTGACTAAAAAGTGGTGCTAAATCTAGCTAATGACCTTGGTTAAGGTTGTGCAAACATTGGATTAGGCTAATTAATGGAAGATTAGAGGCAAGTGGCAAATGTAGGAGGATGTGACATTAATCTCTGATTAAGAGGATGCACATCATAATCATGAATTAATTAAATTAATTCATATTAGGGTAAGGTTATGGAGGATGTGACAAGGAGAGAGAAAGTAAGGAATTTTAAATTGATTTTAAATCAAAAAGGGGAAAATGACTAAATTAAATAAATTAGCGTATTTATTTAATTTAGAGAGGAATAAGGTGAAAGATAAAGTATTAATTATTAAATTAAATACTTTACCGTTATGAGACCAAAGGTATAATATTAATTTAATAAATTAATATTAATATGGTAGACGGAAAGGTGGTAAATTTAATCATATGAAAGTGATTAAATTTAGATGTCTACAGTACCATCATGAATGATAATGAGAAAAAAATATGGAGCTACAAATGCCACATGGTGAGGAGCAACACCATAGAATAAAGAGATTATCATTTAGAGCAAATAGGTGCATCAAAACATAGATGAGTGATAGCACCATCATCAAGAATTTGTATTTTATTGCCCAAGGCTTGAAACTCTTTGGTGGAATGACCAAGCACTCAATTATATACAAAAAAGAGTTATTTTTATGACACTTCTTATGTGTTGGAGGAGGAAGAGTAATCAAGGGGACTTTGAGAAGTCTTGACAAAATATGCTCTTAGATAGATGATAAGGAGTAGGAGACAATCCTTTCTAATGTGAAGAAAAGTTCACTTGCTTACCACATGAACTTATAAATATAGTATATTCATATGACAGATTAGATGTAGACAATGGAGAAGGTTGGAAACCTGAACCCATTTTTACAAGTTATGGTGTAGACTTTACATTATCCTTAACTCCTTGTTCTATGTTTTCCTTGTATCAAAGTTTAGAAAGAATTTAAAATCCAAACCCATAACGCTTTTCCAACTCAGATGGAGAAGTTTTGTTTGATTGGTTATGAGAAGCATTGATTCTTTTGCAAGAATGCAAAACCTTTTAAGGTGTTGAACTATTAGGATTAGATATTTCCAACACATGAGGGTTGAAAGCTAAAGAGCCCCCATCACCATCATTGGATGATGTTGTTGGATTTGTTGATGTAGAAGAATATTGAGCAAATGAAACAAAATAAAAGATTCCTTAGGTTTAGATTGTGATATTATGTACTCTCCCACAAAGGAGGGTGTAAAATCTAATGAACCTCAATCGTCACCAAAACTATACTTGAAAATGAAGCATTATTTTGATCATTATCTACATTTTGAGATGAAGAATGACAAGATTGTGTTGAAGCTATTGAAACAACCTTCAACTTTTTGGGCTTTGACAATGAGATTTTATACTCTCCAATGAAAGTGGGTGTAAAATATAAAGATCTCCAAGAGTACATTCATAGTATCATTATCTTTGGAAGGTGATGGTTCAACTTTTGAAGATGGAATCAAAGAACTAAGAGAGTTGGAAATGTTATGCTCGGCTTGGGCATGTGAATAACTTTCTTCATTTTCTTTAATCATATATATCTTGTTATTATATTCATATTTCATTGTACGGTGAAGAGTAAATGAGACTCCTTTCATGTCATGAATCCATGGTCTACCAAGAAGAATATTATGTGAGATAATTTAACATGAAATGGATAAGGATAGGTAAAAACACTGGCCCTACCTTAGTAGGTAATGTTATTGTTCCCAATGGTTGCTTACCAACATTATTGAAGCCACAAATAGAAAGAGCATTGGGTTTAATGAGAGATTCATCCATACCAAGCCTATATAAATGGTCAATGCTACAAACATTAAGATTTGGTCCATTGCTAATGAGATTATGTCTAACCACAATTTTATTGATGATGACTAATATCATTAGAGTATCATGTTGACTTTGAATTTCAAGAGGAGGTAATTCATGTCGAGGGAATGGAATATCCAACTTTGTTGTCTTCATGTATCTAAAAAGGCTGCTACATCATTCGATTTAACAAAAGGTGATATCAAAATCTTCTGCAAAGCCTCTTGGAGCATACCATGGTAGGTAGGTGAAGTTTGAATTAAGTCCCAAAGAGAGATCTTGGCTAAAGTATTATGAATTTTCTCAACAAGATCATACTCTTTGTCACTATGTTGAGGTTTAAACAAGGTGTGGGGGAGGATATGGTTGAGGAAATGGAATGGAGGTTGACCTTTGCTTCAGTTGTTTATTATTTCGAGTGTTATATGTGCGAGACATGGCATGTGATAATGTGGTTGTTGTGATACATTTCAGTGTGTGTTATTTTACAAAGTTTATGATATGACCAAGAGGTTTAGACTAATTTGAAGGAGGTCCAATAATGATGAAAGACATAGTTTGACATATAAGAACATGACAAGGAGGATAAATGATAAGCTTTGGTTCAAGACATCTTTTAAGAGGGGTAAAGGAAAACATCTTGAGAAGATATAGAGTCTAGGCATAAAATGCTATTTGGCTTCTATCCCCAAAGGAAAACTAAGTAGGTTAGATAAGATTTTGATCACTCTTGATGAGAGAAATAATATTTTTTATGAAAATACAATGAAATAGGTGAATTAGGGCCAAATTAGCAATGCACACCAAATTCTAGAAGTTTTAGGATGAGCTTCCAGAAATAGGAATTAGATTTGAGCAGACATCATAGATAGGGTTTCACTTAGAACATTTGATGCCAAACTAACCAGGATCAAGGGTGGTGGTTCCCTAGACTATACTCAAGATTTTTGTAACTTCAAAACATGCACATGTATGTAACAGTCTAAAGGTTTGATTTTGTGAAGACCTAGGTCTGAGAATTGGTAGAGCTGAGAAAATCAATATGCCCTAATTTGATGATTAGGAGCACATGCAAGCATGAATGAGGGCTTTTAAGCATTCAAAGGAGTTGATGGATGAAATCAACAACACAGATGAGTGCCCCTAGGAGGTATGCGGTTCTAAAAACATTGATATACTAATACAAATGTGATAAAATGTGTTTAAGTTTTATGATTTTGAAAGGAACAAAATGTCCTATTTTTCCAAAGTAAACATATAACATTTGCAAATTGAAATGAATTAACTTAGATCTAAGCCATAAACAAGCAAAATCAAATATGAAACAATGTAATTAAGGCCAAATATTCTGCAATTTTGATCTAACTTGAATTCACCAAGGTGTTTAATTTTTCATGAACAAAGAATGCAGATGCTTAATTTTGGAAATGAAACAAATGCAAATCAATAACAATACATTCAAATAACCTAGGTTTTGAATCAATTTTCAGAATGTATGCTATAAAAATAAGAAAATTGTAGGTGTAGGATATGTCGGGTTCACCAAAATGTGAAGTAGGAAAAGAGATCCTAGATCCAACTAGTAGATTAACTAGGATAAACTTCTTGTCACCTTGACTCCACATTCAAATACAAACCAACTAGGGTTTGATGATTGGCTAGCTGCCACAAGGGAGAGCCAATCTCCTAGGATTTGGTTCTTTTGAGTTGCAAAGAGAAGAAATTTGATGTAAGTTTTAACAAGCTTATTAGACATAAACCCTAGATCTAAAAATGTAATTTATCACATAAGTGAAAACAAAAATTGTTGGAACAAACACATATCTAGAAAGAGGATACAAAGAGGAACTTATGATTGAAAATTGAGCCTAAATTTGCTGGTCAAGGGCGGTACTGCCCTAGACTAGAAAAAATGCTTTTTCAGGATCTACAAACTCCATAAGGTAGGCTATAGTCTACTTTGTGTTTCCCGTGACTTGGTTCTAGAACAAAACTTCTAGATCTGACTTTCACACATAAAAAGAGGGGGAAAGGTTGTGCTATATAGAGGGATTGCCTAAGTCAAACCTTGTTCTGGTGTTTCCACCTCCACATACAACAATGATGAGGATCAAGAGGGTGTGCCCTAGGTCAGGTAGAGACCATTTAAACAATAATTGACTGAAATGATAAATGATAAATGATAAATGATAAATGATAAATGATAATGTTATCTTATATATGAAACCCTTGTCAAAGTGATGTTCACACCATAAGTTGCCACCAAAGGTTATTTGATGGATGCTTGAATTGCTTGATAGACCTGAAAGATAAATTTATGATGCTACAAAGATAAATTTATATTATTTGTTTATCCAAATTTATCTAAAAGGAATTATGTGGTAGATATCTATTTTCTTTTTCAAATATATCTAAAATTTAAAGACTAATACTTTAAATAAAAGTACATATGAAAATATTCTTATCTCTTACATCACAATTAATGTTTACAAGTATCTACTTATATTAAAAAAAAAATCAACAAAATGAAAAATATAACAAGTCAATGGAAAAAATATATCAATAGTGTAAGATTTTTTCAACATTATTAATAAAATAACAAGTTAATAAGGAAAAAATATATAAAATATTATTAATGAAAATAAAATAGTTTATGTTGTTTGAAGACATATTCAACTTATTAAAAAAAATACATTTGTTATCATTTTCATAAGAGATTTTTCATGATATTGATTATTATGTTAGGAATATCAGTTACGACTTAATATCCGGTAGGATTAAAATACATTATTTAAAATAGTTCTTTATATTTAAAGACGATTTTTAATACTCTTTAAACATAATTATTTATGAGACCTGCACAGGTATATTGTGAGTAGAATATAAACTGAGAAAACATGGAACAATAAACAATCTTTTTAGGTAGCAGCCTTTTTGTACTGCCAATGGCTATGCGACCATTGATTAAGCACTGTCGGAAAATTTCAAAATTTTATATTTTGTGAGGTGAGACATTGAAAACACATGTGTACAGTATTAGAGACCTATTCAAAACAATCTGGTAGGCGTAGTTTTTGCCAGGCGTCTACATTGACATCATAAACGACCGCGACAAACTGTAGACCAGGAAGATCATGGGATCCATAACAGTAAATAGACTGCAGCTCGAGCAAGTAGAAGCAAAATCAAGAGAATGGCCGGCACTGATATTTTCCGGTAAATACTCTGTATTCCGTCTCGTAATAAATTCACCTTCTTGGAATGTACGACACCCAGTTTTGCAGCAACTGATCTTTTATCGGGCTTCGTCTTTTCTGGTTGTGGGGTGAGTCACATTATCGTCTTTCTTTTCCGTATACGTGTTGTCTGCTCATACCGAATGCACATATCATGCCAAAGAAAGCTCGGTGTCATATAATTTATTCTTGAAGATCTTGTTGACAGGAAAAATAGAACATATTTTAAACCTATTTTGGCAATTCTTTTCTGCCGGCATACATTGCAGGCAGAATCTTTGAGTTTCAACTAGAACTTGATCGGGCGTCACGCCACTTTTTTATTTTGTTGTTTATTCAATATTATAGTGTGGGGAGGGAGCTTTCTTTCCAAGGCAGTTTCGAGGTTGTTGGTACTCGGCGAAGGGGATGTGGGAGTTTGGGAGTGTAGGTTAACGATTTTTACCAACATTGGTTACCCATTTGGGCTTTTTCTTTGTTATGTCCGTCCGGTTGTTGTTCAGTTGCGAGACAAGTGACATTTTAGCTCTTTTCTGGTGGGTATTGATTGGATGATTTTTTTTTTTAATGTAGAGAAGTTTTGGAATTGACGTTGGTCCGACACGGCACGGTACAGAAATGGACACTGTAAGTTGTCTTCCTCCTAACCTTTTGTTCTATATTTTCTTCCTGTTCAGACCTCATCGCCATTTCCTTTTTTAGAAAGCTTGTATTTAGAGCACTCATCTCCTTTCAGAAAGATTAACACTCGTGAGACTCAGATAAATATAATCTTGGTTAATTTGTTTTTACACCCACTCGAGGGACAAAACAAGGGCCACAAACATGAGCAGGAATAATAGGAGTCTCAGAGCATATCCCAACGATCTCCACACATTTCTCGCTTACAGTTTTGCACTTATTGGCTGCCAATTGATCCCAGGTCACTGAATCAGAAGTGCAATCCTCTTATCCTTTGAATTTGCATACTGTTTGGCTATTTTTGTTGCATTGAGGGCAAACTGCCAGTAACAGGTGCAATGACTAGTGTAGCCATTGCTTATTGAACAACATTGACATAGAATGACGTAGAGAAGAAGTAACCACAAACAGATGGCTCGTATTGTTAAAGACTATCGTTATGATAAAATGCTTAGGCATATATGCAAATGTGCATATGCTGCTTTTGAAAGATTTTAAGGATGCATTTTCTCAACAAAATAGAGCGAAGCAGAGATAACGTGTTTTCCTGCATGGGTAGAGTTTAAGAATTCTGAGATTTTGATTATTGGGGGTCGCTTTTATTGGATTAGAAGTAAGAAATTTACATCCTTGTAGAACAACTGGATTAAATCTGAAGTGATTGAAAACAATTAAATTATTGGGAGCTGATGTAATTAACATTTTGTTGTGTTGAAGGTGTCCTTAATAAGATACCATGCAAATTGCAGAATTTTGGGTCTGATTGTCTGTTTGCTATTAGATTTGTATGTATTTGATTTGGAAAATGATGAAATTGAGTCTATACTCGACACCAATGTGTTTCATTAACAAATTCAATTGAACTGGATAAATTTATGATACCCCTAGGGCAGCACATAGGTATTATGGATCTCAAGTTACTTTTATATAAGTTTATTTCACAAATTTCTGTCAGCGATTATTTTTAGTTTTTATGATTCCACGCTTCCATCCTTGGTCTTTCATGAGCCTACACATTGGATATATTTCTTCATCCCATGGTATCTTTAGAGGAAATCCCCACTCAAAAGATTTATTTTAAGTTTTATCTCATAGACTGTTATTTATGTTACCTGTTGATTCAATATTTGCATGCCTTTTACATCAGTAACTCTCTCTTATGTAATAGGGATTTAAAGACTTCTGTGATCTTGTTTATATGTTTAGGTGTCGCCTCAAGTCAATGAAGATTCAAGACTTCGGAGATTGCCAGTGTACAACTAAAGAAACAGCAAATCGTGTTGACCCCTGATCCCATATATGCGGCAAACCATTACTTATGCAGGAAAAATATGCAAAGAAGCATGTGTCCATTGCGACAAAGCTTCTCATTCTTTTATTGGTAGGATTAAGCGGAATATGCCTGTGCTTTATGAATATTGACCAGAGGATTTCAAGCAGGAAATCAAGACGGTTTTTTCCTACAGACAGCAGAGAAAATGTAGTAACATGCCAGCTCCAAACTGATCGTAGCATTCCGACTCATTATCCTCAACCAACTTCATACAGTCGGTATTGAAATGTTATTTTTGGGATGTTAAGTGTTCACTTCATTTGATATTTTTGTGGTTCAGTCTTATTGGAACAGCTTGATAATGTTTTGTTAATACTTTGTTCCCCAGAAAAGAATGCTCTTGTACTCCAGTGCACAATTTTGTTATTTTATCCATGCAAAGATCTGGAAGCGGGTGGTTTGAGACACTCCTGAACAGCCATCCGAACATCAGTTCACATGGAGAAGTATTTCTAGATGAGAAAAAGAGAGAGAACTTTGGTTCCATCAAAAAGATTCTTGATGCAATTTATAATCTCGAGTGGAAGAGTAGTGCTTCTAAGAAAGAATGCACTGCAGCTGTTGGATTTAAATGGATGCTCAATCAGGTGGGTCGACTTTTTTATCCTCTCAAAATATATGTAAATTGATGACTTAATTTGTATAGAACTCTTCTATTTGATTTTAATTCCCACACTTTTTTCAAACTCTGATGTTAACTATATGTTCCTTTATTTTTATTTCTTATGGCACTGTATCTGAAATTGTTTCTTCAGTGTGTATCATCATTTAGAAAAGCAAAACGAAACTGTAGTGTACTCACTTCCATTATACATTTAACCATACCAAAGCATAAGAATGGTTTGGGCATCTGTACACCCTCCGGAACGGATTGCAAAAGTTGTTTTTAGGATTACAATAATGAGCTTTATAACAAAATTGATCAGTACATTATATAAAAATGTCATGTTGTAAACATAAAATTCAAGCCAGTCCAACGGTTGCGATTGAGTGGTAAAGGCTGGGGCACGACACAACGAATACCCAGGTTCAATCCACAGGAAGTTCTGGATACAAGGTCATGATGTGGCAGAATATTAAAACCCATGCCTAGGGACTGGGTCCCTGTTTGTATCTCAAGATTGTGGGATCTGTAACAAAACCATCACTGATCAAATAGAAGGGACAAAACAAAATAATAAATTTCGAAGCTATACTTGAAAGATTCAAAAGATTACTTCTAGAATTAAGTGTGCATGTTTTTCTATTGGCGTTTCAGATTACACTCAATGATCCATCATCAGGAAGAGGAAAGTGAAGAATTGGATTGCAGCCATAGTCTTTAAAAAAGGGGCAGGGGAGGAAGTGACAAGAGGACCAGAGAATGAGGGACAAATGTGAGGAAGAGGGGTTAAGGGAGAGAAGGAAATTAAGGTAAGGAGTGAAAAATCAACAAGAATAAAAGAAAATAATTATAAACTTGGTAAAATATAATCAATGGATAAATATGTATGAGTATATTTGAGTACACATATATAAGGAAGACATGAATGAGAGCAAAAGGATATATAAATACATATAAATTTATCTAATCATTAGTGAATATCTGTATGCATGTGTATAGAGTTATGTCAATACAAAGGCTATTATAATGAAATGTGTATCTCTACAAGCCTATATGATACCTTGCAACTATATCTATATATATTTGTATATGTGCATGTGTGTGTTAATATATGAATGCATATGGAAATATGACTGATAAATAAATATACCCTATATCTAAGAATATATGGTAGAGAAATATGTGAAAAAAACAAGAAATTGGGAGCACAATTAGACTATAGAAAGACAAAACTTAAAAGAGCGAATGAGAATGTAAATCAATAACCAGATTGAAAACAGATATATATACATAAGAAAGTCACAACATAGGTGTGTTGAAAGTAAACATCAAGGTGTATAGATATAAATGAATACAGACGTAAGTGAGTTTATATCTACTTGTGTAACTAGAATATCAAAGAATACACAAGTATGCATGAAGATGTATAAATTATCAAGTTGATATATAAATATATGCAAATATGTATGACTGAAAGAATGAAAATGCAAGCAAGAGTTGAAAATATAAGAATGAAATAGAAGAAAGCAAAAGCATAAAAGCCTATATTGACACGATGAGTGAGCAAGTATGCATGTATGTGAATATCTATATATGTTTATACGTGTATAACTAAATAAATATATGTATAATATACATATATATATACACATAGGAATGATATAACATTGAAGATAACCAAGAGATGTATGAATAAGAAATCAAAAGAGCAAATGAGACTAGTGAGAAATTGGAAAAATAAAGCAAACGTTATGAGAATGAATGTGTATATAATATATAGATGAATTATAGCATAAAGAGGATATATATGAATGAAAATGCAAGCAAGAGTTGAGAATAACTGAACGAAAATAAAAGTAAGAATATGCATACAAAGCTATTACATACCAATGTGAAAGTAAGCAAGCATGCATATGTAGACTAGAGAGAAATAGGAAAAAAATAAGAAAATGTTATGAGAATGAATGGGTTTATAATATATATAGATGAATTAGAGCATAAAGAGAATATTTATGAACGAAAATGCAAGCAAGAGTTGAGAATAACTGAATGAAAATAAAAGTAAGAATATGCATACAAAGCTATTACAAACCAATGAGAAAGTAAGCAAGCATGCATATATATGAATATCTATATTATTTTTTTGGTATGTATATAACTTCATGAACAAATGTCTAATATATGTAGAGATATACACACCTATTTGAAAATACACAAAACAAAAGAATAAGATAGATGACTAAGAAATCAAATGAGAAAACGAGTCTAGGGAAAAGTAGAAAATTATAAGCTTAGGTTATGTGAATGAACGTATATATGTAGAAGAAAAGCATAGAGAGGTATATATATACATACATACATATACATACATATATATATACATGCATTTGCATATATATGAGCATATACATACATACATACATACACATACACACACACACACACACACACACACTCACACATATATATATACACACATATACATATTGAAGAGAAAGGAAACAATAGAAGAAGTGAGTCCATAGTCATACACTTTACCATCCTCGTATATTTGATAGGTCTTGTGGAAGCAATTAAAGATAAGCACTAACAAGGGTATCCAATTATCAAGACTACATCAACTAAGAGGAATGATGTCTCACAATCAAATGTATCCTAGAATGAATCAATGGAAATTATGATAGAACACTTGAGGGACAAAATTACAAAATGCGTATCCTGCTTGATCCATCACAAGTGGCATGGGTGTGGATGTGTTGGAGTTGACAATTGAAGATCATCCATCATTTTTTGTTAAATAATTAAGCTCCACCGATCTCTCTTTGAGTTGAATTCTAGGAAACTGACCTTAAAGGTTTTCAATTGTTAGAAGAATAGGCATTAACCATGATGATGAGATGAGGGTTGAAGTGTGGGATTTGGTTCTTGAATCTTTGAAATTCTAGGCTTACTTTGAGTCAGCCATGAGGGTCTTTTCTTTCTTTGTTTTGAGGACACAACATTCATTTGTATAATGTTTGGTGCGCTTGAAGCACAATATTTCTTCCCATTTTCTAGATGAAGGTGTCAAACCCATACAAGAGCCACTCTATGAAGAATTTCCATTCTTTGATGGAGAACTGACAAGTTTAGAGGAGTTTGTGATGGGATCTCACATTCAAAGTAAGCTGAAAAGAATGCTGTAAAGAAGGTATGGTGAAAAGCTTCTAACTCCTTAAGATGATAAACAACCCCGAGCCAAATTTCAAATGAAGGACCTCATCTACATCCTACTCCTCCAACTTGGTAGAATGGTGATTGAATTGGTCAATGAATTATTGGACTTATGTCCATATTTTTGGTAAAGATGGACTCAATTTGTCAATAGCTCCTCTTTGTACCCATGGGGGTAAAATTGCCTCTTTATAATCTCTAGGTATAGCAAGAACTGATCTCTCTAGAAGCATCTTAGACTGTTGAAAATAGAAAAGATTCATATGACATTTACAGATAGTACATCCAAGTCACTTGGACCTCCCCCAGTATGCTCCTTAGCTTGAAGCTTGCTTTTTACCTAGAGCATTTCTTATAGGTGGAGGATGGTATCTTATGTCTTCCTCACTATCTCTAGTGTCATTGATCACATAGCTTAAGGTTTCCCCTTGGCCAAATGAGGCTATGTTCCCACCAGCTATGAGTTGAGACAAATCATCATATTCTTTGCTAGGATTGAATTTTCTGTCTTTGCTCCTTCTAGGAGGGGGAGAGTGAGGAGCAGTTCATATAGAGACTTAGGCAACATTCTCTCTACTTTCTTTAGATATTCAGACCAGCAATGCCTGGCCCTCTATCTATAAGAGATTGTCACTCTTTGATGCATATCCTTATATGGGGTTTCTAATGATGCTACAACCAAAAGGTTGATCACTTCATTCTTCTAGTCCATCAAAGAGATTGAGGACTCTAAATTGCTGTTGGATACCACTCACTCCATGCACAGATGCGGATAGACTTGTGAGACAATGTTTCTCACAACTTATGCCTTAGCACATTCCCTCTCGACAACATGGTTCTACTTCTTCCTGATGGTTTGGTTTGGCTCCTTCCTGGCAACATAGATCTACTCATCTTTGGCCACCTCCCATGTAATCTCTCCTTCTTGAGATTGCCGTAAATCTTGCCCTAGAATCACAAGTTTAATGTAGTTAGGGTTATAACTTACCAATTAAATGCTTTAAGCAAGATGAATCTTGGTTTAGGTCTTGCAATCATGTTAGATAATATTGGAAATATAATTCATATGATCAAAACATATATAATAAACGTCTTATCTATTTAAACCATATAAAATACACGACTATTTCAAATTTATATAAACGACACAATATCTATAGTGCATGATGGAAGATTATCCATAATAGGACTTGGATGAGTGACATGATAGGGCGCCCGAAGCTATCCTCATGCTAAGCCCAAGAGTGGATATACCATCCCTCTTGGCCCCAAGTGGTAGACACATGGGCATCCGACCTGGGGTGGTGTGCTTAGTGGATAAACTTGTATCTGCCTTCCCTATCCATGCTGCCTTATCCATCCTTCTTATGATTGAGACTCCTCGAATCCATCTCAAAACCAACCCATGTAGAGATCGGAGGGGAAAGCTACAATGGGGTGCCCGTAGATCCTCCTATCTAAGCCCAAGGACGGACATTCACCCCCTTGGCCCACAAGTGGCAGACATGTGGGCATCCAACATGGGGTGGCGTACTTAGAAGGAAATCTATTATTTGCTCCCCCTTCTTGTATTTACCCACTCCTCCACATGGTTGCTTATTGGGAATGAGCAATTTAATGACTAATAGGAATCTAGTTTGACTGACAATTACATCAATAAACGTATCCAGATTCATAAGAGATTATACTTTAATAAACATATCATTGTTCGCAATAAACATGATAGTGCATACCACAATACTTGCTAAAATATAAGACTGCTATGTTCTAAGATGTAAATATATTAACAAATGCTGACTTCTGCCCTTGTCTGCTGAGTGCAGATAATTGTGATTGATCTGCTCCAATTGCCTCCTGTTCGATCTGTTTTTAATATTCAGAAGATATTGCTTCCATCTGTTCCAATACGCAGAAATATATTCCAGATTTCTCATTTATTTTCCATTCCATGATGTCTTCCTCTCTATCCCACTTTATAGTCCTTTTATACCTTGTTTAAATCTCCAAGAGAGGCGACCATATGTAGAGAGGTGTCCCATTTTATTTAGGCACCTTTTCATTTAGTGGAGTGCTGCCTTTTATCTTCTTTTATTATTGCCTTTGTTAAATCATAACTTGATCGCTGCCTTTGTTAATGTAAGGTCGGCACATTATAAAGTCTTTTATTTTCTATTGTCTGGGCGCTGCCTTATACATATTAATCGCTGCTTGTTGCTAATCGCTTACTCCCCTCCACACATTAATCGCTGTTTGGTCCTTTGCTGCATCTTTTGTATTTATTCTTATTTTGTCTTATGTGTTTTGTCTTATATGCCTTTTCCTTAATTTTGTTTGTTTCTCATGACGGGGCATGATAGTTAGTCTTCTTTACTTCCTGCAATCTTTTAAAGGCTGTGATTTCTGGCCTTTTGTGGGTGGGGGCATGACAGTCCACCCTTCCTGAGATTGCTTGTCCTCAAGCAATTTCAAATTGGGATGATCAAAGATTTCAGTTCCTTCCCAATTGGCAATTATCTTGGTTATGTCTGACTCTACACTACAATGATGTCTTTGAGGAATAGTTCCTAGTATACTTGCCTCAACTTTACTACCAATAAGGTTAGTACCATCCTCTAATGTATGAGGACAATTTATTGTCCAATAGTCTTCTTACTATTTCCCAATAACTCTCAACAACAAAGTCAAGAGTTGGAAATTGGCAAGACTTGTTACTTAAGACAAGTTTTCTCTCATTTCATGACCCCAAGGATCCTAGGCAATGATACAAACTCTTCATTACCCCTTGTTGAAATCTAAAATCATGATGGATTGCTAGAATGTTGTGAATATCAAGATCCCACTCCTTTGTGCAAAATAACTTTTGCATTTGTGTAAAGGACCTAGATGTTTGAATGATAATTTCCCTTAGATAAAGTATGTTTCATTTTGTGTAAACATTCAAACAAAGTTTGAGGCAAGTTTGTTTCTAATGAGGAGCTTATAGGGTTTTTGTAACACTTAACCTAGTCAACATCTGTCATACCCATAGGTAATAAATACTCAAGTACAAATTTATGGGATTGATCAAGTCAATAAAATGAAAGATGTACAATAGTTTAGCATTCCTAGTAAGCAATAGGACTTAAATTTATAGGTTTACCCTAATATCCAATTCTTGTTCCATCCTCTAATTCGATTGGAGGTTATCACTCCTCTTTGACATGTCTTCATGTTTGGTACTAAATTTATTTTCATATGTTGGGAAAGTACCTAATTTATTTAAACAATATCAATTTATCCCAAGGTTTGATAGGTGAGAATGATCCGGGGATTTGTGGGTTATGGACCCATAATGTAACTTAGCATAGGCTTATGCAACAATTTTGTTGTAACTTGATTTGTATCAAATTTATCTAAGGTACCTACATGCCTAATACTGATGTCCTTGATCTTTATGAATGTGGAGTTACTTTAATCAAGAAAAGAACTTAGGAGAAGACTCCTGGAAGAAATGATCTAATATAGAAGTGACTTTGGTTCATAAGATAAGTTTACTAGATCAATTTTGTAGGTTACAAGGTTGATCCATGTATTGCCATTGTTTCTATGAGTGTGGGATAGATCATACGTGTTATGGATTTGATTAAACATTATGATCTTGTCCAAAATGAATAGAACAAATGTGTTCGGACCTCAATGAAGCTTGATGAATATATCCTTTGATAATTCTCAAAACACAAACTTCAATCTATAGTGTCCATGATTCTTTCCAGAATTTCTCCTAGGTCTCTCTAAGAGTCAAAATTTGTTACTTGTAGGTTCCTAAAGAATTGAGTTGTCTTTATTACATTCTCTCAAAATGTTGTGTTGGCATATCAAAGTTTGGTTGAATTTAGGTTTTTAATGCTCATAATAATTCACTCTATGGTTTCGAATGGGGTGTTATGGGTAAATCATTGTGGATTGTTTTGGAATATTAATGTTAATTTTTGGGCCTTTGGCTTTTAAGAGATTGACCACCCTAGGTCAAGATGATATCTTAGTATAGTTATCTCGAAGTTTGAAAGTAAGATAATCTTAATCCATCTTTGTATCTTTAGGTATGCTTAAGTTTTCATGACAACTAGTGATGGCAATGTGAATTTCTATTTGAGAATTGAAAGTTAAGTTATATCATTAGATTTTATCCTTAACTATGTTGAGTTGTTATGATTGTTCCCTCCTTGGGAATCTTTTTGGATATTTTGATTGCTTGATTTCTTGAAGGATAGGTGAGTGATGATTGCTTATTAAATGTCAATGAATTGATTTATCCTTATATCCATTTGGGGGAGTCGCCACCCTTCCTAGTTAATGAATCACCACCGTTCATGGCTGCCTTTGAGAATAATACTTTACTTCCAAGTTAATTTATAGGTTTCTATCCTATTGATGATTTTTTCACTAGGAAGTGATTCCCCTTTTATATCTCATTGTTGAGGGGGTCATAGTCTTTCACATTTGAAGGGTCACAACTTTTCACATTTGAAGAGTCACAACCTCTCATTTGAAGAGTCACAACTTTCATATTTAAAGCTCACAACCCTTCTCATTAGGAGTCACATCCTTTCACACCATCACTATTCTTGAGAACCTATTTAATTCACTTGCAAAATCACTTAAGGTTCTATTCTCAGTTGAATTCTTCAATGATGTTATGGATGTCTTTCTCAAATGAAATGCTCTCCCTTTTATATCTCAAGTTTGAGGGAGTTGCACCTTTTCGCTTCAATATTTACAACTCTTCATTATTGCATTTGGGGACTAATCAAATTTAATTTTAAATAAGTTAGTTTGTTAGTGCTTCTCAACCTAAGAAGCATTTGACAGATAAAGCTTTTATAGATTTGGCATTTTCATAATTTTTAAGCATAAAGTAATCTTAAACACTAATGGAGTAAACTTGTTGAAGACACATCAAGCATGAAGCAAACACATGGATATATGTGATACATGAAGCATACACATAAATACACGCAATACATGAAGTATACACATAAATACATGTAAAACATGAAGCATACACATAAATACACATAATATACGAAGTATACACATAAATACACATAATACACAAAGTATACATGTGAAAGGCACACACATATAGAAATGCACTATTGGCCTACTTAAGAAGAGGGCTCAATAGTTAATCCTAATTGAATGGTGGTTAAAGTCGATTTGTCCCGTAGGTTGGTAGATTAAGGCTCTGATACCAATTGTAATGTCCCTTTCCTGGGATTGCTCTAAATCTTACCCTAGAATCACAAGTTTAATGTAGTTAGGGTTATAACTTGCCAATTAAATGCTTTAAGCAAGATGAATCTTGGTTTAGGTCTGACAATCATGTTAGATAATATTGGAAATATAATTCATATGATCAAAATATATGTAATAAATGTCTTATCTATTTAAATTTAAACCATGTAAAATACATGACTATTTCAAATCTATATAAACTACACAATATCTATAGTGCATGATGGAAGATTAGCCATAATAGGACTTGGATGAGAAACATGAAGGGCACCCAAAGCTATCCTCATGCTAAGCCCAAGAGCGGATATACCATCCCTCTTGGCCCCAAGTGGCAGACACGCGGGCATCCAATTTGGGGAGGTGCGCTTAGTGGATAAACTTGTATATGCCTTCCCTATCCATGCTGCCTTATCCATCCTTATGATTGAGACTCCTTGAATCCATCTCAACAACCAACCCATGTAGAGATTGGAGGGGAAAGCTACAATGGGGTGCCTGTAGATCCTCCTATCTAAGCCCAAGGGCGGACATTCACCCCCTTGGCCCACAAGTGGCAGACACATGGGCATCCAACATGGGGTGGCGTACTTAGAAGGAAATCTAGTATCTGCTCCCCCTTGTTGTATTTACCCACTCCTCCACATGGTTGCTTATTGGGAATGAGCAATTTAATGACTAATAGGAATCTAGTTTGACCAACAATTACATCAATAAACATATCCAGATTCTTAAGAGATTATACATTAATAAACATATCATCATTCACAATAATCATAATAGTGCATACCACAATACTTGCTAAAATATAAGACTGCTATATTCTAAGATGGAAATATATTAACAGATGCTGACTTCTGCCCTTGTCTGCTGAGTGCAGATAATTGTGATTGATCTGCTCCAATTGCCTTCCTGTTCGATCTGTTTTTAATATTCAGAAGATATTGCTTCCATCTGTTCCAGTACTGAGAAATATATTCCAGATTTCTCATTTATTTTCCATTCCATGATGTCTTCCTTTCTATCCCACTTTATGTTTCTTTTATACCTTGTTTAAATCTCCAAGAGAGGCGACCATATGTAGAGAGGTGTCCCATTTTATTTAGGCACCTTTTCATTTAGTAGAGCGCTGCCTTTTATCTTCTTTTATTATTGCGTTTGTTAAATCATAACTTGATCGCTGCCTTTGTTAATGTAAGATTGGCACATTATAAAGTCTTTTATTTCCTAGTCTGGGTGCTGACTTATACATATTAATCGCTGCTTGTTGCTAATCGCTTACTCCCCTCCACACATTAATCGCTGTTTGGTCGTTTGCTGTATCTTTTGTATTTATTCTTATTTTGTCTTTTTTTTTTTTTTGTCTTATATGCCTTTTCCTTAATTTTGTTTCTTTCTCATGATGGGGCATGATAGTTAGTCTTCGTTACTTACTGCCTGCTATCTTATCAAGGCTGTGATTTCTGGCCTTTCGTGGGTGGGGCATTACACCCCAACCACAAGACATATGCATATTATGAGTTTCTTCACTATTGCCAGAGTTATTTTGGCATCAGATGTTAGGTGTGGTTCTAGAGGGACTACCTTGCTTCCTCTTAGAATCACCTAACTCGGATCTCCTAGCCTTAGGCACTACCTAATGAACACTATTAGATCTTGTATTGGCCTTTCATATTGATTGACAATGACACCAATGACTCCTCCATTTCAGGCCTGGACTGTGATACTTGATGAGACTTTCCTATCTCTCTAGTCCTCCTTAGCTTATATTCGGGGTTCTTGTTCTCCCATCTTGGCTATTTGTATTAGTTTCTTGACCACTTGTGTTGGTGGTCCACACGTATTGTATTTTATATTCCTTTGTTTTTGGTTTTTGGTTCTTTCCCTTTGTGGGCCTCTCTAGGATTCTTTCAAGTCCTAGAACTTTCTATTGTAAACCAGTGTACTCTTGAGTCCCATTGACCTACTTTTGGACATTTATGGACATTAATATAATTTCTTTCTTTCTTCTTTCTTTCTCTCTCTACTTGGTCAGATTAAGAAACATTCCTGAGCCAAATTTTCAAATGAAAAAACGCCTCACCTACAATGTACACCTCCAACTTGGTAGAATGACAATTGAATTGTCAACGAATTGTTGGACTTATGTCCAGTTTTCTGGTGAAGATGGACTCAATGTGTCAATAGCTCCTTTTGTAGCCACAGGGGTAAAATTGCCTCTTTATAGTCTCTAGCATAGAACAGGAAAAAAGGAAGAGTAATCTCTTTAGAATCTTAGGCTTCTGAAAATAGAAAGATTCATCTTTCTCTCCCTAAACTTAATGGTTTGTTTTGAACAAAAAAATGCACACTTCAACTTAATAGTTTAGTTTGTTTTTACTTTTTAGCTTGCTATTTTCAATGTTGGTTATATATACATATTGTTTGCATAGACAGAGAAAGAGAGAGAGTATAAAATTCTGCTTGTTTATTGCTGTAGGGTGTTATGGAATATAATATATATGTTGTTTGCATAGACAAAGAAAGAGAGAGAGAGTATAAAGTTCTACTTGTTTGTTGCTGCAGGGTGTTATGGAATATAATAAAGAAGCCTTGGCCTATTTTAAACAAAAGCATGTATCAGTTATATTCCTTTTTAGGCATAATCTCTTAAGGAGATATGTGTCTATCCTAGCAAATGTATATGACAAGGAGGCAAAGTTGTTGAATGGTACTCATCAATCTCATGTGCATTCCAGAGTTGAGGTCAGTTTCCCTGATTTCTTCTCCTTTCCTTGACTCTTTGATTCCAATTGAATTATGACTATCTCATGTACCCTTAGTAGTAATTAGTGATTTATGAAAAGCATGGTGGTTTCAAATCATTATTGTCCCAGTGGAATCCAGACATGCTATGTCATTAACTATGATCTTATTGATGTAAAATTGTAAATCAATCATTTCATAGGTAATTTGTGCGCTCTGAGATTTTCATTGATGTATACAACCATGAAATTTCTTCTTTGGCCTTATTTTAAAAATTGACATTGTGGAAATGACATTATAGTGAAGGTCATCTCCATTTTTCTTGTGAGTACTCATTCCGTTTCTCTTTTATTCAGGTAATAACATTACTCAACTCCATGCATGTTTACAATCCCTTCCAAGAAGTTCTGCCTCTTAAATTGATTTCAGATAAAATGGATGCCTCTGTCAAACCCAAAAGTATTATCCTACAGGGTATGAGAGTATCTGTATCCTTAAAAAAGTGTACGTATCTTTCATACATATTGATATAAGTGAAATCCATCTTGACATCAATCGGTCATTTGTAACCATGCAACACATCATCTATCTATAATTCAATGAATATTGTGAACCATGGTTTAGCGCTTGTTTCAGAATGAACTCTCATAATAAGAAAACACAACTCCAAATAGTAGCCAAATTGTCTAGGATGTTTCTACAAGAATAGTTCCAGTTTCATACAATATTACCTTTGGGAAGACTTTTCCATGTGATGAGAAACTCAAGTACCACATTTTGCTAAGTTCTCCTTTGCTCTTCAATGGACAGGTCAGAACTGAAGCTGTTCTTGTTTGATGGTCACAACTCAATGGTTGAAATGGACAATTCGCCATATTGCCTTTTTAATCTTGTGATATATGAAATGCATTTACACTTTTTGCAATGATGTTTGTCTTATATTTTTAATCCCATGGCAAATTTAGTAATAAGTTATTGATGTGAGTGCCTCTGTTGAAGATTGTTGATGTAACTGAAGTCATAAGTTGAACAAATTGTCAAGCAGGAAGCTTTTGCGAATATTTTGTCTTTGTGGTTCGTTTAATTGTGTGTAGACATTGAATTAACCATTATTTTCTTTTTGAAGAAAATGCATCATATATTTCATTGAAAAAATTGGAAGATTGGCACGAGTTGAATGGTAGGAGTACCAGCAATCCATTCCCATAAAGAAGGCACCTAGACCTGAGCCCCGATTGACAATGAATCAATATCTTTTGGAACCATGATATTCAAGGCTTAACTTTTAAAGCCAACTATTATTTTACCGTTGTTTATCACCAAGTAGTAAAAATATGGGTCTTATCGCTTATGTACAAGTTTGATTAGGTGATATATATCAGGGGCTTATGTCCATATAATGATTGAGTTGCGATATCTTTGTGGCTAAACATGGTGAAGTTGCTTTAAACTCCTTTCTTTTTATTCAAAACTAATAATTCTCTACTTTCCTTTCATTTGGTATCTGATGCTTACAGTTTTTACTTTAATGCCTTAGTGTCAATCTTGGCTTCATTGTTAAATGCATATGAATTTAAGCCTTAACTTTTAAAGCCAACTATTATTTTACTGTTGTTTGCCACCAAGTAGTGAAAAGCTGGGTCTTATTGTAATGACCCCAATCTAGATTTTTTGAATTTTCTGATTATTTAATCTTTTTCTGATTTTTAGGACCAAAACAAAATTTAAAACGGCAAACTGTATATGAAACAAGCGACTGGAAAATTAACTTCAATCCTTATATTCTGAGATTCAAGCCAAACTGAGAGTGGAACTGAATAATATATGGCTGTCAACAGCATTCCAAAGCATGAAAACACTAACATAGAAACCACAGATCTGATATTTCAATCGATTGCAACTGTTGAAACAAGTACAATTGTGATATGCTGTACTGGAAAGCTATTTTCAGAATTTCAAATTGACCAATGTCCACTCATAACATGATACACATGAGATCTGAACAATTTGATGATTGCATGACTGAAATACATCAAGTGCTGATGGTATGGCTCCCTGGTCTGCTGGTACAGCTGCTGTATGGCTTACCAAAAGCTGAATCAGATCTGTACAGCTGTGTCTAGAATATGACATTGCAGGTCAGCAACTGAAAATCAGAAAAATTAACTCTTGGTTTGACCCTTCCCAAGCTGGTGCACCACACTGCAGTCAATAGTAAAGAGTTACGAAGTGGTAGTGCCTTTCAAATTCTGCATTATACGATGGAAAATAGAAACACAAGTCTGAAAATGGCTATAGATGATGAAATCAGCAGCAACAATGCCAGTAAAAACCTGTACAGACTCCTTGTATGGCTGGTGCAGCAATAAATGATGGGTGTATCAGCAACTCAGGGTCTGAAATCAGCAATGAGTGGTGACAACAACTTCCTCCCTGGTTATGGCACTCAAGATCTATCGCAAAATGAGGTGAACAAAATCAGCAGCTCTGAAAATCAGCAATGAGTGGTGACAACAACTTCCTCCCTGGTTATGGCACTCAAGATCTATCGCAAAATGAGGTGAACAAAATCAGCAGCTCTGAAAATCAGCAAATAAACCCTCCAAAATGACAAATACCAAATTTGCTTGCAAATCCAACTGCCCAATTCTGAAACATGAAGATAACTTTGCCTAAAATCAGCTACAATGCAACCCCTGTGTGGAGATTTCCTAGACAGAGATTAGGGTTTTTGTCTCTGAACTTGGAAATAGAAATCCAAAAGCGTTTTTGTCCTTGGTTGCGAAGATTGAACCAAAGCTCAAATTGAGAAAGTGGAAATGTCAAATGAAATCAAAATGCCCAAATTAATCCAAGTGCCACCTTTTTAAACCTCTCCAAAATGGGCCTTTGAATTAAAAATTTTTGTCCAAAAATATTTAAAAATGCTTTTTATTATTAAGTGTTTAAAAACACTTTTAAAATAATATTAGTAAGCTGCCCCATAAATATAAGATTGCCTGGCCCAACTTAACATAATATTAATTCTTTTTAGCTTTGAAAGGGGGAAATGACACTTATGTACAATATTCAACTAGGTGATATATATTAGGGGCTTATGTCTATGTACTGATTGACTCACAATATCCTTGTGGCTAAACATGGTGAAGTTTCTATAAACTCCTTTCTTTTCATTAAAAACCAATAATTCTCTACTTCCCTTTCATTGGGTATTTGATGCTTACATTTCTTACTTAATGCTTTATTGTCAATTTTTCAAATGCTCTTCATACTCTTGGTGCTAGTTAGCTCTCATAAATGAAAAATTCCAAGCATTCCTTAGATGCAATGCATTTGTATCAAGGATTCAATTATAAAGAAAAACTTATTTATTTTATGGCAAGGATTGGAAAAGTGTATTGGGAATTGGTCAGCTACCTAAAAGATGCCATGAATGTTTTTGTCTTAGGTAGTGTGATGATCAAGTCCAATTTGATGAATTTCTAGATTTCATATTGAACAACTAATAATTTGGTAACTTTGGTGTTATTATTATTTCTAACTTGTTTTCTTGGTATAAAGAAGGCTTTGCTAACCATGTAGTGATGAAGGGTTTTTGTTCATTTACAACGGAAGTGTTTCTGCATTGGGCACATATTTAATACGCCTTTGTATTCCCCAAGGAAAGAGTGACATGACTTAGTATGTTTCATTTGTAAACTTGATTTGATTGAGATGTAGTTTTCCCTTTGTATCTTTAGAGATTATCTAGCGAGAAGGTATTTGAAAAGATGCTAATTATTAGATGGCACAATGTTTATATATTTGTGTGAGCCAAAGTGAAGCTCCTGGACTTTTCAAATACTTGTGAATTTCTTTGATAATGGTATTGCGATGATAGGTCAAAAAGTGTGCATCAAAATGTTGATTCCAAAAATATTCTTACACAATTTTCTTCTGAAACAACTACATTATGAAACAACTTGCACAATAGAAGAATATAATAATATATATGCTGCAAATACTTGATAATGATATGCCACTTCGAGGGGGCAACCTCCTAATCCACTTTGAGGGGGATGCCTCCAATATTTTTCACCAAGAACAAAATACTCAACATGATGATAATAACTAACTTGTACCTCCTATATATACCATACTTATTCCTTGGATAATACCTAGGCCGACTTAGATACTTAAGTATAACTCCTAGGACGACCTAAATACCTATAAATGATTATAATAATGATTATGTAACTTATTTAATTATTAAGGTAGCCACAAGCCAACTACTCATAACCCAATACACACTATAGGGTAAGGGTCATGTTGGTGTACGTTTTATCATCCACCGAACACATAGAATAAAATGTACAAAGACACTCTATCCTCTCTTGAAAAACCACCACGTATGCTAAGATTGCGAGAAGATCATATGGCGATTCCAAGGTTTCTTTTGTCAGGTCTTGACGTGTGGATAAGCTCAATGGCTGTTGTGATTTGCTGGTAATAAACAAGGGGACTTACGTTGAAGGAATTTTCACAAGTTTGGGACTTAGGCGGATTTATCATTAGAAAGCTTCTTCAATTAGGACCTTCAATGTGGATCTCAAAAAAATAGCAAAAAGGATAAGGATTTAGGAGGTCTATTCTATGCCTAAGAACTTAAGAGACAGTAAGGATTTGGTGAAGGGGATAAACCACACTTTGTTTCGCCTCCTGCTGGACAACATACGCAAAATGGGTGCAATCTTCAAGGGGTGTGATAATAATTTTCAAACCTCGAATGAGGCTGAAGTTAAGCTTCCACAATTATAAGCTCAGGCTAACTTTACGCATCAAATGCAAATCATCCATTCGAAGAAAGTATGAGCAATACTTCACCATTGAATCAATACGATCAATCTCTCATTCACTTAACCAACTTTCAAAGCAAATTCTATTTAATCTAATTCTAACTTTAATCTATGGCGGAAGAAGATATGCAACCTCGCTTACTATTTGACAATAAAAGTTATTCAAAGCAAATCATGCATAAGAGCTTTTATTATTCGAAATAGTCTCAATGCAACAATCTGATACTCTGTCTCCACACAAATGAAAGTGAGAGATCACCAGTTTATATAGAGTTACAAAAATCAAATGAAGGGCCGAGATTAAAACAATATCAACGGCCAAGATTATTACAACCCAACCCTAATTAGGGTTGCCCAAAATAACATGAGTTATCAATCAGTGAACTATCAGTAAAGAGGCAGTGGAAGCTATTATCGAGGAGAGGCGTCCTTATCCTCATGAGCAGCATTGCGTTCGATGAACCTGGACACTACTGCGATGACCTCCTCCATCGTGACGGGTGGCAGCATGCTAATCCGGAATTCAAGTCCGTCCAACTTCTCAGCGCATTTGGCAAAAGTACTTTCCCAATCCGCCTCCTGCTTCCCAAAATCATTTTGGATGGCTGACAGTCTTGCCACTCTCACAAAATCCTGCCTTAGAAGTGGTCCAGTAGCCGAGAAGAAAATCTCTTGAACCTTACGTTTCAACCTCTCCAGCTGCATGTCGTTCTCCCGGACAATCTCACGGTCGAACACTTCTGCAGCTGTCATATAAATCCTCTCCTGGATTTCTTTGACCTGCTCTTCAATTCTGAGCCCATCTTCTCTCGCCCTCTCCAGAACTTCTCTACGTATAGTCACTGCCCAAAACCAGTGATGGAAATCATATGCTGCTCCTGTAGCAATCACCCTTCTTTCAACCAACTCTTCTCTTGGAGTGCCTTTCAAGATCCTAAGGCTTGGAATAAGCCTCTCCTGCATGTTTGGAATACATTCCCATGTCTCTGCCATATCAACAAGTCTAGAAAGAAACGAAGAGGTCCGCCCATAGGCAAGTGCTAGTTTCTCCATGAACGAGGCTGCTTCCGTGCCTTCACTCACCATCCAGTCCTAAGCCTCCCTGGCTGTAACCATCCCGTGTTCCGCCTCCCTGGTTACCTCCTGTGATGAATTGAGGAGAAGAGGAGCTACCGCATTACCCTGATCAAGTGGCTGAGTCAAATGTTGTATGTACTCCTTAAGGCGTTCAACCTCCTTTTTATACTCTTTCTTCTTAGCCACTTCTTTTTCCAATCTCGCTTTGATGGTCGAGACGGAATTATCTAATTCCTCCACTTCTTGGCCTTTTGAGGTTGGGCCAAGATCTACAGTGGTTATGGCATACTCTTGAGGAGTAATCTCGTCTTGTGGCTTGTCCACTGTGGGTACTGCAATGTGTATGGAACGGCTGCCTGTCTCGTTCCTTTGAATAGTAGAGAATTTCTTGGCAGGCTTCTTGATTGCAACTTGCTCCAACCTTGCCAAGAAATCTGCAGTATCATCCTCCTCTTGGGCTTCTGCAGGTGGTTGAATCTTCATTCTTTCTATCAGCCAATCTGGAATGGTCGGCTGCTTGACTCCATCTTCTACCTGAACCTCTTCTTCATTCGGAACATCCACAACCTCCTTGAGAGCGGAAATCATTCCCTCCTCGAAGTCATTATTTCAGACTTCTATCTCATTGTTTGAACCAAGTATTTCCGTGCCTGTAGGTGACGAGGGCTCCTCATCATCCAACTGAATAGGTTCATCGTTCTCTTCCTGAACTGTAGGAGGTACAATTATTTCCACCAAGGACTCATCTATGGTAGCCACCAGCTCATCAATATTCCGGGACATTGCAGAACGAGATGGTTCTCCCTTCTGTCTTTTTTGAACAGGTTCTGCACTCAGAACTATTTCCTTCCTTTTCTCTCCAATCTCAACCAAGTCCTGAAGGGAAGCACCGGCATTGGAGGAATACGACTCTGTCTCGCTCAATAGATCATACGTGAGCGTTATTCTTTTATGTCTCATTTCCTGGACCTAACGGTCAACCCACCACTGAGAATATTTGACCACTGATCTCATTAATGTGGCTAAGTCTGAATGCTCAGGCTCCGACCATCTCACAGGAGGAAGAGGTCGACTCTCCTCGAAGCGCGGCTGGATGTAGTCCCCATCGTCATGCAACTGATCAGGTACTCGGCAAAATTCAATTGTCCTCATGAAGTCTACTGGCATCCTGGACCATAGTCTCCTCCTGATTTCGTATTCATCGGCGGCATCAGCCCAGAAGTCTTCCAGTTCCACTCTGTGCTTGTACCTTCTCCCCTCTACTGTCCGAATATTATGATGTGGGTCAAAGTTGACCCTGGACTTGTAGGCTGTAAATGGGTACCATTGGATTTCCAATCTAGCACTCTCAGCTGCCTGTGAGGACGGACAAGATTCCAACATATTCCCGATGAACAATGGGAATGTAATAGATGCCTTCTTGGTTGGCCTCTGGATGTTCTAATATTCTTCTAGCTGCCTCAGGACTTCGAGCAAAACCATCCGATTTGTCGGATAAATGGGCAACTTATAGGGATTTCCAGTAAATCCTTGGATCCTAATATATGTAAATTTTGGGAATTGAATGAACCAGGATCCATATTTATTGATTAGACTCTTCGCTTCATGACTCAACCTTTGATGTACTCCCCCTTGAAGTGTTCCGGTGATATGCATTAAGAACGCATCATGCGCCCTTCTGAAATGAGACTTCTCCTTCAACTGGAGTTGCGGGTAACAATCGTAAGGTCTGAGTTCGTTTTCTCCTCTGCCAACTTTTCCCTTGCAAGTTAGTCCTGGATACTTATATGATCTGGCCAACAAGTAGACAACATACGAGCTCATGTGAAAAGACTTAGTCTCTTCCAGATTGATCAATTGCTCGTGGAGATTGTCACTTATCATCCGTGACCAATTGAACATTTTTACGCCAGAAGTGATCTCATCTATGAAGTAGTACATCCAACTCTCAAAAAATGCACCCTGCGGGTTGCCAGCTATTCTGTTTAGCATCAAGATGATGTCTCCAAAATCTTCTTTGAAGTCTGTCCGGCGAGGTCTTTTGGGCATCTTCTTTATTGATGGCTTAGGTTTGTCCAGCCATGCCTTGTTAACAGTTGTGGTGCATAAGTCCGGTTGGCTGTCATATAACTTCTTGGCTTCCTCCTTGGTCTTATAGACAGTCCGTGAATGTGCTGGGATGCCGAAGGTTTCTTGGATTGCCACCTCGCCTAAGTGTGCCAGAATTCTGCCATCCGGTGCAATGATCTGCCTCTTTTGAGCATCATAGTGGATAGCACATTCCACCATCAATTCTGCACAATCTATTGCAGGCGGGAACCCAGCTGCCTGAAAAATTCCATTCCTTACTATTCGTCTGGCTATCGGTGTCGGAAGTCCATTCTGTCCATACACTCTCTTCTTAAATTCCTCGAAGTCGACGTGTCCCAAATCAGTGTCCACAACATTTTTCCACTTTGAGTTGATTTTAGATTCTCGCTGGGCACCTTTGCTAGCAAACTTCATTGCTGGTTTCTTTGATGATTCGCCCACAGTGGTCATCAACCTGCAGTCAGAAAATTAACATTAATATGGAGACTTTTTTTAAATTAATTTATTCTCATGCCTTGGGCTCGAAAATTTACTTTCAGCTTGTTAAATAATCAAATTGCTGTGAAAAAGCAAAGCTGAAAGTAAATGGATGAAGTTAAAATTTTAGCCAGAACTTTTGCCAAGATGAAAGGACAAAAGAAGAATGGCGAATCAACTTGATTGAACATCAAACCTCAGAAAAAGACTGTCGGCTGCAAATCAGATTTAAACTCTGATAATTTACTCAAAAAAAACAAGTGATGAAGTGCGCCCCTCTTGCATAGAAGAATTCGACTTTCAGCCAATAAATCTTTTCTTTTCCTGCGAAAATTCTTCCTTCAGCATAGCATTACTTCCCCCTCTGGAAAATTTGATCTTGCATACTGAACAATCAATTGCCTGATAATTTCGAGAGAGATCAAATTTCTCTTCAGCTGTGCCTGTGAAAAATGAGTTGCTGAAACTCATTATAATGCTGAAGAGCTTAATTCATTTTAGCAACTGCCTTTTCTTCTCTTGATCTCGATTTGTTTTTACTTGTTCAAACAGGCAAGTTTCCTTTATTTTTCGAAAAGAATCCGTCTCGAGCTTATCCAGGCAAATCTCATTGATCTTCAAAAATTCGATTTTTGCTTAAATGTTTATCTTTGATTTTTCGAATTTTGAAAGAAAACATTAAACATTTAATTAAATTCGACCCTTCCAAGTCTTAAATTCATGGTGAATTTAATTTTGCCCATCGGATTTTATCTCTGGCCGGCACAAATTATTTTCTTCCGAAACATCTCTGGCAAACTTTATTTTTGTCCAAAGCATTTAAATTTCTGAGTAGTGGAAATAAATTATTAAAATATTTTAATTTATTCCAACCCGTTCGTTTTGGACCCATGGCTATTTGATTTTCTCTTCATTTTCTTTGGCTAAAAGTTTATTTTCCAATTTTATTCCCAATTTCGTCTAGCCAAGTCAAAATTTAAGCCATTCCGTCGACAATTGTTATGCCAGATCCTTATTTTTCTTTGCCATGGCGAACTTTTAATTGCACTGAGCTTATTTTCTTCTGCCAAAGTCAAATTTTCTCTTGCTCGGTCGAATTTTTCTAGGCAAAATCCTTGTCTGGATGTTTTTATCAGGCGGATTTCCTTGACGCTTGACAAATTTTATTCCCTCTGGCCAAGGGCGATCTTTCCTTCCTCCTTGCCTTGTGCATTTTTCTCTGGCCAAAGTTTATAACATTTTCTCCAGACATTCACACTTAGGCAATTTAATTTCTCTTCCATTTTCGTGCTAGGCACACTTCATTTTTTTCTTTGCCTTGGCCTAGGCAGATTTCCCAAAGTCTTTTCCACTCTCCACATGCCATAGTGAATTTTCTTTAGCACTCTCCCTTCAAACTCTAACACTTTTCCTCTTGAAAATGCCACAACACTTAGCCAAAAATCTCAATTTTTTATCCTTTAGGCCTCTATACTTAGGTAAATTTTCGAATTTCTCTTGACTAGGCACCAAACACTTAGCAAAAATTGTAATATTCTCCCTTCATAGACCATGGCAGACTTTCCAAACGCTTGGACAAGGTGAAGGCGGACTTTCTATAGTCTTGGACATCATCTCTTTGAACATGGCAGACTTCCAAACCTTTTAGCACTTGCCTTAACACTTTATCTCTTGGAAATGTCATAACATTTAGCCAAAAATCGATTCTCCACCTTTTTAGGCTCTTACACTTAGGCAAATTTTCGAATTTTTCCTTACTAGGCACCAATACTTAGTGAAATTTTCGATTTTTCCCTCTCCCATGTGCCTAGGCGGACTTTCCTTCCTCTTGGTCAAGACATGGCGGACTTCTTTGACCTCTTGCCAACTTCTTCCAAGTCAAGGCGGACTTTCTAACTTCTTGGCACTTCCTTTCAAGTGTATGGCGGACTTCCTAAGCTCTTTGGACAAGCATGGCGGACTTTAGAGAGTCTTTGACACTTCCTTCTTGAGGCTGGCGGACTTCCAAGGATGCTAGGACATTGCAAGGCGGACTTTAGAGAGTCTTGGACATTCCTTCCTTCAAGCTGGCGGACTTCACAAGCTTCCAGACATTCCTTCCTTCGTCCCTCTTTTCAAGGACTAGCTTCATGGTGGCGAACTTCTCAGACTTAGCCAGATTTCTTATGAATTCCATTCTTTTTGAGTTGATTTTCAGTGATTTTTTGCTCAGATCTGATTGATTTTGGACTGATTTTTCCAGAATTTGATACTTTTCAGTCTGATTTTCTCATGCTTTTTACTGATTTTTTCATGCTTTTTGCTTGCTTTTCCAGATTTTTCAATGATTTTTCGTTTTTTTCTTTGATTTTCTGAGTGATTTTTCTATTTTTTTGAACTTCTGAGTGGATTTTTGAAATTCGAGACCTTTCCAAATATAGAAACTTTCTAAAAATAGAAACTTTCTAAAAATAGAAAAAGCAAAACCCTAAAAAATAGGGAACCCTGTTTGGTCCAAATATGCCAAAAATGAAAAAGCGAAAAAGCAAAATTTCCTAAAAAGTAGGAAGTCTCAGAATTGGCCGAATTCACAGGTGATCTTCGTTTCCTGGGCCTTCTGAGCACTTCCATGACGTCTATGCACTGATTCAAGCATGGATTATTGATTTGGCTCGGGTAACTCTCGGCAAACTGACTTGAAACTCTCAATAAGGTGACCTCACGAAACCGTTGCAAGGAGACAAAACCCTAAAAACAAGCAGACTACTGGGGGTCCCCATTGGCGATGAGGCGATGTGTGAAAAGGTCACAACAGGTCATAACAACAGATATGATAATGCATGACCTAAGAAATGAATGACAATAATTATTTATCTTTTCACCATTTTCAATGGCCATGTTGCTTCCATGCAACATTTAAGTCCATTGTCCTCACTACATTGTATAGGTTTATTAGGACATGTTTGGAGATTCTGAGAGGGAGTGGAAGATGAGAAGTCTTAGTAGACTTGTTTGGCAAAATCTAAAGACAACAAACTTTGGTCATAATTACTGAGAATTTGAATAAAATTCTGAACCTATATAAATGGGAAAAAACCTGCACAAATTCTTCTTTGTTAGAATTTGAAAGTAACTCTTATGTGTCTGTCATCAACTCACTATAGTTCGAGCTTAACATGCTAACAGAAAGTACCAAAACTAATTATAATACAACATATGATAAGCTCATAAAATGCTAATTAAATTCCTGTTGGTTTGTATGATGCATTCCTTGTATGATATTGTATTTTCTTAATGCATGGATGGTAATGAACTTGATTCACTCATTTATTTTTCAATTTGTTGTTCCATGTTGCCATTTTTGCTTTTGGTGGCTATCACTTTAACAACTAAAGGCCACGTCCTTTTATAATAATATTGCTTGAACAACCATAGTATTAGCATCTGGCATAATTATATGACAAAATTTACAAATATCATTTTTGGTAGAAATCTCACTTATTCCTTTTAGGTTTCAAAACTTTGTTAGCTTTCCTTGAATGGAGTAATATGGAGGTATTGTCTTTTTCAAGATGAGCCTATGATGTTAAAACATAGTTTAATTGTCTGCCATTAGCTTTCTGTGGAATACAATTTGTAGAGCAGCATTTTAGGAGGATAATTAATGAAAGAACAAAATTTAGAACTCGAAGTTAATAGTGTATAATGCGAATGTAAACTATCAACTAGGTCCTGTCTTTCAATGGATCAGGTTAACTCAACAACAATCTGAAGTATATTCTGATAGTGTAACAAAAACCATAACTATATTTAGATTTTTCAATTTAAGCCAAACTAAGAAGAGTTGGGACAGGAACATGTAAAGGAGAAAGGTAAGAATATGAGGCCTTGGAAGTGAGTGTGGTTTGCATATGACTAAAGAAATGGCTTAAGGAAGATTAGAAGGATGAACCTCAAAATTTTCAGCTCTCTTCTATGAATAGAGACACTAGCATTTGTGAGGGGCACTCCTCCCTTACACTTCTGCACTGGAGGGCTAGTATCTTTTGATCCTGTGACCCTGAAAGTTTCTGAGATTGCTTGTCTTCAACCCCTAAGCCTTGCTCTCCCCATAGGATCTTCCAAAATGCTTTGGTTATTCAGTTAATGATGTTTGAAGCTGAATGGGGAGATAAAACTAGGTTTAGCTATCTGGGAAGTTGCCTCAGTCAGCCCCCTGGGATGGCATTTTCAGCCTCAACAGTAGCCTTATAAAATTTTGAGTGTGTGATCCTATGTGTGATGAAAGTCGTGTGAATATTTGGGGGAGATCAACCTAAAGGAAAAATACTAAATCTAAGGTGTTGTGTGCAGATGCAATGGAGGAAACAAGGAGGTGATGAGAGTGACTGGAATGGTTTGAACATGGTAAAGCAGGGATTTAGAGGCTTAATTGATGAGAGGGGAGAATAGAGGATTGGAATATCATAGATTCTGGATTTGGGATAGCCACAAAAGTAGAATTTAGGACAATAATAAGGAGATAACGAGGAAAATATTGAGAGAGGAGTGATGGGAAAGTTTTGGCTAAGGAAATGGATGATCTAGAGGAAATGAGCAATGGAAGGTATGGGATTGAGGCAATGATGATCTCTGCAACAAATCTTCAATAATGAAGCTTTGATAACCTTGCAACAATACTATGGTCATAGAGAAAACTTATTAGAATGTAGAACCCTTCCAAATGAGAGCAAAGATAGCTTTTATTTCATTCCAATAGCAAATTATCCATTAGAAAATATATTAGGGAAACCTTAAGTTTAGGGTTTTAGGCATGTGTTAGTTCAAAAGTTTGAAATTTTGAGTTGTATGCTAGTGTCCAAGTGTCAGGTGTCTTTGTGGAGTCAGGGTCTGAAATTCTTGGGGTAGGTTAGGAATGCCTGTTAGAGCTTGGGGATGCTTGCAAATCATTCCAGGTCTAGAAAAGTGGCAAATGAGTCTTAAATACAACTATGGGAATGGACACAAATAAGTGCAAAAATGTAAGGTGGAGATTGCAAAGTAGGCAATTTTTGACTTACAATTATTTGATTAGTGTTGATGGGTGTTTTTGCACACCTCAACATAGGTAATGAATAGGTGCATCACCTCTCTTGAAAGACAATATTCCACAATCAGATTGCAGAACACTATCCTAAGGTCTCTAATGTTAGGTCTTAACAATGCTTGGAATATCTCAGTTGTTTCATGTGATTTGATGGAATCACAAGGCGGACTTACGAATGAGTCACAAAGCGTGGGAAGTTGGGTCTGCAAATGCAGTTTCAAAGTCCTGTAAGTGAATGAACAGTGGTTGTCCACTCAAAACAGCAAGCTGAAACTACTCAAATCCATTTGATTTAGCTTCATGGTGATGCTTTGGATCCTACTCTAACCAAGGACTGAAAGAAATAGCAAAAGGAGCAGGGTTAAGAAAGCTGTTCTAATCCTAAGCTATGAATGAATAGTAACAATGGTGGCTGCTACAGTAGACATACTTCCTAAACTGAGTTTTGTTTGACGAAGAGAAACCTACAACTACACAAATCCAGTGCAATCTTCTAAAGTCTGCTGATTTTCAGATTACACATACACATCATGAACATGCAATTGAATTAGGTTGCAGCAATGACATAAAGAAGCCCAGGCTAACTTTGCACAGCAGCTTGTCATCAACAAGTGCTAAAAGTATGGGTTGAAAACTCATCAAATACTATAACAACAACACCATCATGACAGCCATTCAAGAAACTAACACTAAAACTAACATGGAAGTAGAACGATGCATGCAAAATGAGCAAAATCAAAGAGAACATCCATAAAATCATGCAATGTTGTCTTCTATTGCTGCAAATGCTTTTTACAACAGCTCTCCAACCTTTACAAATGAGGGGAAGATCCCTATTTATAGTTCTCCCCAAATGAATGGCTAGGATTGAATTACATTGTGTGGCTCAGATTTGATTACATTAGGGCTTCACCTACCCCACAATATTCAACAATTTAAAATACATCCTTTGTCTTTTCCCTATTTTGTCATCTAGTGCTCAGGTGCTATAGCAGTTTTGTCATTTAGCTGATTGTCCTTTTCACTGTAGCTGAAACCACCTGAAAGCTGCCTTCTTACTTGATGTGTTTGCAATGTTCTTCATTGGATCAAACGAGCCCGTTGATGACTAGCATCAATGGATTGGTTGCCTCTGATTCGGGGGGACAGGTCATCATCATCTGGTGAAAAGTAGGACAGCTCCCCCATGCTTTCTTCAAGGCCACCCCTTGCATTTTTGTCATTGACTTCCTTGGCACAGGCCTTCTTCTAACGCCAACCCTGTTGATGGGGGGATAGGAGGAGAGGCGAGCATAAAATGAATGGTGACAGGAGCTATGTCCATTCCCTTGTTCAACTTTCTCAATGGGTCTCCCCGACTGACCCGCGGTAGGCTTCTTGAATCCTGCATACATGAAGTGTCGTAAGTGCTTTCATACATAAATCAAGGCAAACGTTAGTCAAATCCTGCAAACTCCTTGTTAGATCCATCCATGCATCATCAAAAGATCATAATATTCATATTTGGAGTTCATTTGGACCATAAACATAAATGTGTGCCCAAGGGGGGCGGGCGCCAAGGCGGGCGACGGACGGAAGGCGGACAACGAATGGGGAACAACATTCCCCAAGGCCGGGCCCGAAAGCGCTGACGGAAGTCGGGTGATGAACGAAAGGCGGAAGGAAGGCGGACAACGAACGGGGGACAACATTTCCCAAGGGAAGTTCTTGGACCTCACAAAACTTAGCAAAACCAAGATTTTCAATTATAGCACATGGGAAAAGGGGGAGAAAGAGTGCCAAGACGAACTTCCTCAAGATTGGACCCATTTGAAAAAAAACAAAAGATTGGAAGGGGAAAGCCGGAGGATCGCCGCCCTTTTGAAACGACAATGAGCACATGGTGACTTGGAAGGAAAGTCTCGAACGACGACGAAGGGACGGAGTCTCGGAAACGGCCACGGAGGGGTCGGGTCCCGGAAGGCGGAACGCCGGGGGCCAACAGAAGGTCAAAACGGCCACGGAGGGGCCGGGTCTCGGAAGGCGGAATGTCAGGGGCCGACGGAAGGTCAAAACGGCCAAGGAGGGATGACGTCCTAGAAACGGCCACAGAGGGGCCAGGTCTTGGAAGGCGGAACGCCAGGGATCGACGGAAGGTCAAAACGGCCAAGGAGGGACGAAGTCCCAAAAACGGCCATGGAGGGGTCGGGTCTCAGAAGGCGGAACGTCAGGGGTTGATGGAAGGTCAAAACGGCCAAGGAGGGACAGAGTCTCGGAAACGGCCACGGAGGGGCAGTCCGGAGGCGGAATCTTTGGTAGGCGGAAGATCGTGGCCAAGCCATCCGGAAATGGCCACGGAGGGTGGTCCAGGCGGAATCTTTGGGGTCGTGAGGTCAAAGCGGCCCAAGGTGGGAATGAAGTCTTGGAAGCAGCCATGGAGGGTCGGGTCCGGAAGGTAAACGTTGGGGGCGGCGAAGGTCAAAGCAACGGAGGGGCAAGTCTGAAATAATATGCAGACTAGGTCGGAGAAAATAGGGGTCTAGAAATTAAACGGAGGTCAAAGCGGCCAAGGAGGGATGATCTCGGAAAGCAGCCCGCGGAGGGGCTTAGTCTCGGAGAAATTTGAATGTCGGGGTTGATGGAGGTAACGACAGGAGGGACGGAGTCGAGCGGCCATGGAGGTCGGGTGCAGGCGCCCGAGAACAACCGGAGGTCGCTTGTGGGGAGGGATGGAGTCCACAGAAATGGCACGGGTCCGGGCGGGCAGGGGGGCAGCAAGGAAGGTCAAAAAGCAGCCAAGGAGGAGACGAAGTCAGGAAAACAACCATGGAGGGTTGGTCTCGAAAGGTGGCCTTGGGGGTTGTGAAGGTCAAAAGCGACCAAGGAGGATGGAGTCTCGATAGCCCGAGGTCAGCAGCCCAAGGAGGGGTGAGAGTCACAGAGGCTTGACCCATGAGGCTGGGTCCTAGAAGGTGAAACACTGGGGGCCGATGGAAGGTCAAAACGGCCAAGGAGGGACGGAGTCTCGGAAACGGCCACTGAGGGGTCGGGTCCTGGAAGGCGGAAGGCGGAATGCTGGGGGTCGACGGAAGGTCAAAACGGCCAAGGAGGGGCTGGGTCCCAGAAGGTGGAACGCCGGGGGCCGACAAAAGGTCAAAACGACCAAGGAGGGACGGAGTCTCGGAAATGGCCACAGAGGGGCTAGGTTCCAAAAGGCGGAACGCTAGGGGCCGACGGAAGGTCAAAATGGCCAAGGAGGGATGGAGTCCCGGAAACGGCCACAGAGGGGTCGAGTCCCAGAAGGCGGAACGTCGGGGTCCGACGGAAGGTCAAAACGACCGAGGGGTTGGGTCCTAGAAGGCGGAACGTCGGGGGCTGACAAAAGGTTAAAACGGCCAAGGGGGGATGGAGTCCCGGAAATGGCCACAGAGGGGCTGGGTCCCAGAAGGCGGAACGTCGGGGTCTGACAGAAAGTCAAAACAGCCAAGGAGGGACGAAGTCTCGGAAACGGCCACGGAGTGGCCGGGTCTCAGAATGAAATTTTCGGAACTTCCCGAAACTTATCGAAACCTTGGCAGTTCACTTAGGCACCACAAAAACATCCCAAATCTGTAGGAAATTTGTCCCCAAAGTAAAGAATGAATGAAAAAGCGAATCGAGTGATCAGGGACCAAGTTAGCAGGAACAAGGCAAAAGGAAAAAAAAGGGAAGGGGGACCTTGTTTCTCCCCAGATTTGAATACCCCAAGTAGGTGAATTTGGTGAGGGGAATTTGTTCGTTTGAAGGCACATGACCAATTTGGGCTTGGAAAAAGTGGGTTGCAAAACAAGACGGGAGCAAAGCAGCCCGTTGGGAGTGAAAAGAAGGGGGTCCTTGCCGATGGCGAGGCGGGTGTGCAAAACATGCACAACAATTAGCTTAGCAAAATTGAGACTTTTCCTTGCTGAAGCTGAGTTTGAATGGTTTTGCAAAAATGTTAGCTCTTTTCCTATTGGGACTTAAGTTTAGATGCCTTGCTTCATGACTTACCATGAAGAGATTTACTGTGTAATCACGTTGTTCATCTGATTCAATCCTCTTGTTCATTTATGTAAAATAAGATGCATTTCATATAAAAAATTATCATGACAAAATTACAGAAGGAAAGATGTTTTAGATGGGTTAGAGTGGGATGTGCCTTAACTTATTACATATCACTTTCATCCAGTGGACCATCTTGGGAGCTATGTATGTCGTAAGCTATTTTATTTCTTTTGTGCAAACACACATTTATCTCATTTCCTCTAGAATGTTTCTAACTCCATCAAAGACAATAGAAATGTTTAACAAGTGACATTCAAATATTCTAGCATACTTTTTTTTATTTAAAAAGTTCAAATTGCATTATATTGAGTAGAAAAGAGAAAACACATCAGATATTGTTGAATTTAGGATCAGATTTGCATGCACAGAAAAATAATTCAAAATCAGACAAAATAACACAGCAGATACCCTGGGAAAACCCTCCTCTTGAGGGAGAAAAACCCAGCAACAAAGATCTCTCTTATATTTAAAACAGTGGCTACAAATCTTGTTACAATTAGGTCTAACACAAGACCAATAGTCAGCACCTGGAAATATGCAATAACAGATAACAAGCTGACACTTCAAAACCTGCCCTGAGATCAATTCGCAATCTGATCTTGAAGGACTGGAGAGACTTCACACTTGATAGAGAATGGATCTAAAGGAATTCGCACCTGGCAATATTTGTGATTGACTGAAATGAACACCTACAAAATTTGCATCTGAAAGATACAACGCACTGTATGATCTTCGTATGATGTTCACACTTGTTATGATATTCGCCTTGTATGAAGTTCGCACTTTGCTTGATTAATATATTCGCACTTGATGATATCGGACTTGCTATAGACAAAGTTCGCTTTTGACAGAGATCTGATTTGACAGAGTTCGCAATCTCTTGTTCACAGTCTCTTAATAAGATATTCGCACCGAACTGATCTGGATCTTCGTCCTTGATGATAATGCACACAAGATGATCTTCGCACTCTTCATATGAATAACCAAACTGAATATATTGGATAATTACAATGGATGAATGGTCTTGTATATATATACAACTTAGAGAGGTCGCACCTCTTCATATCATAAGGTCGGCCAAAGTAAATGTTAATTACAAGTCATCAATAAAGTCGGCCAGAATACAAATATTAAATGTCTTCTAATAAGAGATCAAGATGAATTCATATCTTCTCATGTCTGCCATAATATAAAATGAAGATAATACAAAAATAACGAATATAAATTAAATAGCCATCGGGCTATCATTTAATTTATGTTCTCTCAATAGAGCTGAGCTGGAAGGAACGACTGAAGCTGCTATATCATTAACACTCCCTCTCAGCTAGGGAGAGAACTTCCAACTGCAAAATACGAATCATCTCAATATGAGATCCATCAGCCATCATTGCCTGCAATCAGATATAAAGAGAAAGATATCACCTCAGCGTGATGACGAACATCATGGCTACATCCATGTGTGAAATAACATATCACCTCATTGTGATATTGGCCACCATGGCTACACCCATGTATGGAAAGGAGCTTATCACCTCAGCGTGAAAGCATATCACCTCAATGTGATATCAACCATCATGGCTACACCCATGTATGGTATGTACAAGTGTTCATCACTTGCGTGATGTTGTCACCTCAACGTGACTTTCACCATGGCTCTCCCAGAGGGTGAAAACACAAGTACACAAGAAATCATCACGGACTCTCTCACGTGATGCTGTCATGGAGTCACACACATGACATCCACCATGACTCTCTCAGAGGGTGGAAACAAGGGCTTTCACCTCAAATTCTTCCGTCACAGAAGAAGATGCATTAACAAGGGCTTGCACATCCACCATGACTCTCTTAGAGGGTGGAAACAAGGGCTTTCACCTCAAATTCTTCCGTCACAGAAGAAGATGCATTAACAAGGGCTTGCACCTCAAATTCCTCCGTCTCAGAGAAAATGCATTAACAAGGGATTTCACCTCGAACTTCTCTCACAGAGAAGAACTCAATAAACAAGGTCATTGATGCTGAGACTCTTTCTCAGTTAAGGCTGGATTCTCCACCATACCAAGCTTATCTCGAAAGTACACGGCTTTATCCTGGCGAGAGGCTTGGTGAGAATATCTGCCATCTGCTCATCAGTGTTGATGTACCTCAACTGTACAGCCTTCTGCAGTACCATATCTCTGATATAGTGGTACTTGATCTCAACATGCTTGGAGCTGTCATGAACCACAGGATTGACAGAAGGCTTCACACAACTCTGATTATCATAATGAATAATAGTAGGCTCCATTGATTGTCCAAACAATCCTGCCAGGAGCTTACGAAGCCACACTGCTTCCCGAGTTGCCATACAAGCTGCTATGTACTCGGCCTCTGCTGTACTCAATGCTACAGATGTCTGCTTCCTGCTGCACCAGGATATCAGCAGATCCCAACCTGAAGAATATCTCAATCCATATCCAACTGTGCCACGCAAGTATCTCAGGATATGCTTTGCTGCAACAAGATTACCATCTTCTTCAGGCTCAACAGGCTCCCTCTAAATCTTCAGGCACTTGCATCAACCTTCTGACCTCATCGTCCAAGATTGCCTGCAACAATTTGACTTAGATAAATGTTTTCCAGCGCACACCTTTGGTATTGAAGAGAGTTCAGGATAGTCCTCCTCATCTCAGATCTCACTATTCTGAATAGGTTTGCGAGGCTACCAATGACAAATCCAGATGACAGTCTTGAGCAATTCTGATCTCAGCAGCTGAAGGGATCTTCTAAGGATTTAGCACCTAGCTTTGCAATACAGTAATCTTCACTTCTTCTCAATGAGTTACAAAAACTCCCTCTTGACCCCTGCTTTTGCAAAGAAGACTTCTGGAAGTGAACTCCCTCTAGCCACCAACTTAGTCCCATGGCTGCAAGTTGTGACTTCGTGCTTGATCATTTCTTTGGTTGGCATAACTTCCTCATAAGATGCCTCAATCTTTTCATCGCTAAGCAATCTCTCTTCACTTTCCTGCTTCTAGCTGTTCACAAAGCATTTAGAGAGAGATTACCAACAGTTTATGACTATCCAAAGAAATATCAAGACTAGAATCATACAAGGTTTACTATCTCAGGTTATAGCATGAACAATATTAAAACATGAATAAATAAATCAACATAAAAGAGAAATATATCAAAAAGAATCAGAATGAAGGGATAAGGAAACTTATCTTTATTGATTTTGATATATCTTCCTTCTGTCTTTACTGCTCTTGGAGGTGCTAGACTCAGCACAACAAGAGACAATCTGCTCAACACAGAATTCTTAGCTGTATTATGCAGCCAGAATGTAGAACCAGACCTCTCAAGGAATCAAGGCTCCATTACAGTCAATCACAATCATTCTTGTAGTTTTCCTTTTATTTCTGCGTCACACTCAGAAATCTAGCATGAAACAACTCACAAAGAACGGTGTCTCCAAAGGGTCTTATCCCACTTGCTAAACACTTGTTGAAATCATAATGCTTTTCGGGTCATATCTGACCCAAGGTCAGACCCAATGTCCGAAAGGAGAAGCTAAAACAGCAATGAGACCTCAGCTGTGTGATGTTTCTTAAGAGAACTTACACCAGCATGAGACATGACAAATACTGGACATTCTAATCTGCCCCTGAATTCTTCAAAAGATCTTTCTGCTAGAGATCACAAATCAAGAGAAATTACAATCTTTCTATTCTAATCACACAAGATCCAAATAAATGGAATAATTCAGCAAACAATAAATACTTATCTTTTGATGAGGACACGCTGCTCATGCACACAGATCAACACACAACCTTCACGGTTTGAACATAGGCCCATTATTGCCTTCACATAACCATAACTACATTGGAACTTCAGAACTGAAGTTATCCCTTGGTTGAGTAAGCATGGAACACATCTCAGATTATCCAACTCACGGTAGAAACCTAGGGACCTGTTAATTCAGGACTGTGAATGAAATCTGAGAGCAATGTCAGGTCAACCGTGAGACTTTTTCACAGCACCAGCTACAGCAATGAACTTTTCTATGAAATGACAGTTGATAGGGGACTCAATATTGCATTAGCTTTCATGCCAAGCACACAGCCGCTTTCTACCAACCATGTACCCTTTGCCAAGCATTCAAAAAACTTATTACTAATGCCCACACATTCAGTCCTGTAGATAGACAGCCGACACAATGCCCATCGAATAACCAGCTTGAATACATTCCTCTGCTCTAGTTTGCAACCAAGAAGAGGTGTTCTTCACTAGACGTCTTGAGTAAGGATACTCATTCAATAAGTCATCAAGAGATTATCACAGCCGACGAATGAAACCAATTTCTAATTTGCATAACAAATCTGATCAGGATCATGCTTAAACCCGCTCTGATACCATGTTGAATTTAGGATCAGATTTGCATGCACAGAAAAATAATTGAAAATCAGACAAAATAACGCAGCAGATACCCTGGGAAGACCCTCCTCTTGAGGGAGAAAAACCCAGCAACAAAGATCTCTCTTATATTTAAAACAGTGGCTACAAATCTTGTTACAATTAGGTCTAACACAAGACCAATAGTCAGCACCTGGAAATATGCAATAACAGATAACAAGCTGACACTTCAAAACCTGCCCTGAGATCAATTCGCAATCTGATCTTGAAGGACTGGAGAGACTTCACACTTGACAGAGAATGGATCTACAGGAATTCGCACCTGGCAATATTTGTGATTGACTGAAATGAACACCTACAGAATTTGCATCTGAAAGATACAATGCACTGTATGATCTTCGTATGATGTTCACACTTGTTATGATATTCGCCCTGTATGAAGTTCTCACTTTGCTTGATTAATATATTCGCACTTGATGATATCGGACTTGCTCTAGACCGAGTTTGCTCTTGACAGAGATCTGATTTGACAGAGTTCGCAATCTCTTGTTCACAGTCTCTTAATAAGATATTCGCACCGAACTGATCTGGATCTTCGTCCTTGATGATAATGCACACAAGATGATCTTCGCACTCTTCATATGAATAACCGAACTGAATATATTGGATAATTACAATGGATGAATGGTCTTGTATATATATACAACTTAGAGAGGTCGCACCTCTTCATATCATAAGGTCGGCCAAAGTAAATGTTAATTACAAGTCATCAATAAAGTCGGCCAGAATACAAATATTAAATGTCTTCTAATAAGAGATCAAGATGAATTCGTATCTTCTCATGTCGGCCATAATATAAAATGAAGATAATACAAAAATAACGAATATAAATTAAATAGCCATCGGGCTATCATTTAATTTATGTTCTCTCAATAGAGCTGAGCTGGAAGGAACGACTGAAGCTGCTATATCATTAACAGATATCAGTCTACTTCAAAAGCAAAAGATTGGACTGGTGATTGGATTGCTACTATAGATTTTGACCTTGAACCTTATGAGCAGAGTACTCAACCTATTATGAGCACTACTAACAGCAAGACTATTTACATCATGACTAAGGAACTCATGTTTACTGACTGCCAAGCCATACATTCAAAAAGGAAATGCATATTCATTAATTTTCCATGTATCAGTATAACTAGCACATTGCTTAAAATAGATAAAAAAATGGGAGTAATTAGTTTTTTGCAGCACTAGCTCTCATCCCTTAGATGTGCCTTGAACAATGAAGGTCTTTCAAAAATCTGTGGAATTTCTTTCCTACATGGGTTGTGCGTGAGATCATTTTGCTGGAGTAGATTGCCTTCAATAGGTGTATGCACTGGAATTCTGCAATCAGTTGCCTGAGCCTGTGTGGTGCAACAATTAACTTCATGGTTTACTTGTCTCTTTCTTGGGTGTTGATTCTCTTTCTTGGCTTCAGCTACCGATCTCTTGATGGGTAATAGTAAATAGTACTCTCCGATTACTCTCCGAGTAGCCGAGTAATCTCCAAAAAATTTGCATGCCGATTAATTTCTGCTTTTACTTGCGGGCAGTATGCAGATGGATTTTCTCCCGTCAAAATATTGAGTAATCGCCAGTAGCTCGCAAAAAACCCACAAACTTGGCATGTTTGTGTGTGTATAAATATGTCTGTGCGTATATGCATGCAAACTTGGCATCCTGTGTATGTTTATAGATATGTGTGCACAGTGCAGTCCTGAGTATACACATACATAAATATCCACACACATTTGCGGAGTATTTGCCGAGTATTTTTCGAGTTTTTCCTGAGTCAAAATTTTTGGGCTTGCCAAGTACTCTCTGATTCCGAGTATGTAAACTATGGTAAATACATACGATTTTCAACGGTTTGAAGCCTACACTGTTGATGTTAATGTTGCTTTTCCTTGAAGAAATTTATCTTGACTGTACATTCACTCAAGATGGAGATTTGGGTGTCATGGTTCTCAATCCTTTTTCCTGACTGCTTAAAGCTATCTTCTAGGGTATTGATGGCTTTGAATCAGGCAATGTAGATTCTAATTATGTTGTGAAGAGCAGGAGAGGTTTCTATATCCCACTCAGGGTCAGATGGACTTGTTGACTGTGTGCTTATTGTGTGGGGGGAGGGGGAAAGATGACAGAGGTAAGGGGGGGGGGTCAGTGCCAGGAGTACCAATTCCTTAAGGACTAAAAGCAGAGCTATTGGGAACAGTGGGATGGTTAAAAGATGTAAACCTGGTACTTGCAGGAGGGGTATCATTTTGGATATGCATAGTGGGAAAATGTAGGTCAGCCTCAAAAAAACCTAGTTGGCTGTTTAGGATACATGGGAGAAAGATTGGGCCTAACTAAGGACAGTGAGAGAACAAATTGTTTATTAGTGATAGTACATTCCTAAGGTTCAACTGAATATCACCATCCAACCTGATAGGTTGTTGAGGAAGATCAGGCCTAACTAAGGACAGTGAGAGAACAAATTGTTTTTTAGTGATAGTAATTCCTAAGGTTCAAGTGAATATCACCATCCAACCTGATAGGTTGTTGAGGAAGATCAGGCCTAACTAAGGACAGTAATAGAACAAGTTGTTTATTAGGGATAGTACATTTCTAAGATTCAAGTGAATATCACCATCCAACCTCCTAGGTTGTTGATCATAACCAATCGTTTGATCCACTTTGACAGAAGAAGGTTGAGTATTACAAGTCATTATTTGTAATAAAGTTTAATTTCCTCATATAGACTTTAGTGGTTTAATTTCCTTAAAGCCACAAATGCACATGTAGCATACTGTAGTTCTTCTTATAGATTTAGCCATTAATTTGGGGCTGCTTAGATTCGTTTTCTGTTAACTGTGCAAAGATAATTCATAATTGTAATGGAAGTGATGTGATCTGATGTTTGACTTGCATAGATTACCAATTTTCTTGAGATGCTTAGTCTTAATTTACCTGCCACCATTTGAGCATGAGAATGCTCCCCATAATTACAGCTTGACATCGTTGACAGGGACTTGCAAATGTTTATAGGGTCAATCTGTGTAGAAGCTTGCAGACTTGAACCATCTGTTGTGGGCATTCTCAATCTAAGTTGTATAACTCATCACCTTCACACAAAAACAGTATTCAACGAACTTGAAGGTGGCATGGATTGGTAGTAATTTTCCATCAAGGGTATTGTTGATCTGCAGAATTGCAAGGACCTACAATTCTACTGACAACAATGGGATGTCCCAATCACTGTGATTAAGATAACATCCAGAGTAGGTCTGTTCCTTGTATTCTAGCACTAACAACTACTGCTTGGGATGAAAAAAGTTAGAAATTACTTTTATAAAATTAAAGAGTTGATACACCAGAATAGATAGACCTTTCAATCTACTATTATAGTTTCCACATGCATAGAATTGATTAAACACAAGTTTTACTTTAGCTTAGCAAATAGAATGCAAGAGGTAAGAAATTTTACACTATACAACAGGTCAAACCATCCACACATAATTCAAATGAAGAGCAAAAATTGGAGCTCCAACACTTTAATACATAGTTCAGAAGAATACAGAGTTGCATTTATCCTTGAAGGCCATAATACTTGTAATTTGAACAACTAAGGTACTACTAAAGATACAAGATTTCTAGATCCTTTACAATGAGCGAAGCGTTCTTATTTTTATGAGATTACAAAGGTTAACTTTTATTGCTTTAAAGTAGTCTATCAGTTTTAAAACAAAAACAAAGGCATGCAAAAACATGTAGTGTTTCCATCTCCAATATAGTTTTGGCTTTAGTTGAATTTCTCTAGATTGGTGTGAACCCTTGAATCTCCATTTGAGCTGTTGGTGCAAGTCCTCTTTTTATTGATCTTTTGCGTGTAATTGAATGTGCCCTTTTAGCATTATTTCATCTTGAATGTAATGGATGCATGCTATTATAACTTCAATTTTCATGCAGAAAGTACCTTATTGGTTGACAGCGGATTGATTCAATTGGCTTCATTTCCAGTCACCTTGCAATCCTTAGAGTTGGTAATAGCATGCACTCAACATTACAAAACAATTACTAGACATATCATGTCTTTGGATAATTGTGTAATATGCAGCTTGGATGCAGATACTATTGATTTGATGTTGGAGTCACAAAATTTTGAAGAGACTCAGTATATTGATTTAGAAGAATGTGAAGAACACTATAATGATAACCTGTAAAATTATCAAAAGGAAATGGATGATTGAATCCAAAGGACCTTCATGGTTGCTTGGAGATTATTGGGAAATGCATGATTAAATCCAAGGGACCTTCATGGTTTCCTAAGTACTTGTACCGAAATGATTTTAAAGAGGAGCTCAGTTTAATAGTCACGATGTTGAATAGGGTGATGGGGCAAGTTGAAGCATGCTCTCTCAAAAGTTAGATGTTCTATCTAATTAACCTCATCCGCAAAGGGAAAAGACACATTGATTGGAATTCTCTAATCAGTAATTGCATCCATACTAAGAATTTTTGTGAGACCAGATCTTTTCAAACAAAGAATTCATTTCTATTTCATTTTTTTCGCTTTGCTTGATTTCTTGTTTCCTTCTCCACTAAAATTGCTTGTGGAAAAGAGAAAAAGGAAGTCATTTCTTTTTTTGTTCATTATAATAGATTAATGAAAATGTTTATTTGCAAGAGTAGTTTAATCTCAAATTAGTTGATACTTTTATAAAATCAAAGCAAAAACACAAAGAAAACACTCATTTAGGTTAATTTCAGCGTCATTGCATATATTAGTTAATTTATTTTAATATTGGTCAAATATTCCAAAAATACCAATAACAACAAAAAAGACAAAAATCACAAAAATAATTAGCTCCATTGTATTTGAGAAATCATGCTACAAACATGCTTGAAAGAATTTATCATTTCAACTATTGCAAATGTACAAGCATTCAACCCATGAACACTAAAATATAGGCTTAAAATAATAAGAAACGACATAAACAACGAATCCAAGCCTATACTAGCATGCACCTCAGATTAGAGCTAAAGGAACACAAACAAATGGCAAAAGAATTTTTGCTTGAGAGGAAATTGACTTTAAATTTGAGAGGGAAGAACGGATTAAATGCTAGTGGCTGGAGAATGGAGGGCTAGGACTGCTTGAGAGGAAATTTGAAATTGAATTTGAGAGGGAGAAGGGATTAAATGCTAGTGGTTGGAAGATGGAGGGGTAGGATTACCTTGATTAGACGGATGGTGGGGATTAAAAGTTAGTTTGGATTTGGATTGAGGGTGGTTGAAGATGGGTGGTTAGGATTAGGTTAGTTAATTTGATGACCAAGATTGAATGTTAGTTTGACTTTGTATTGCTAATTATATTTATTTTACTTTTAAATTATGGATGTGACATGATTGCCCTATTAATGGGGGATTAGATTAGGATTTGGGGATTTATGCTAATTAATCAAATAATTAGATTATTTAATCAATTAAGGGAAATGGATGTAAGATGTTAGTTTGATTAAATAAATATGATTTATTTAATTAATGTGATTATGGAGGGAATGTTAGAGGATAAGTCCTAGCTAATTAAATAAATACAATTTATTTAATTAATTAGTGCTGAGATGACAAAAGTGGTTAGGACTAAGATGTTAAGTGTGTTGTGATGTGGTTAATTTTAGGTGTCTAACAACCATCTAACATTTAAAATCACACAAACATTAAAATGAACAAATGATTGAAACACTTGAGTATTCAAAATTTGAAGACAACTCAAAACTCAAACAAAAAACACCTTATTTAATCAGAGAAATCAAAGGAACTTGAACTATCCTTTTTAGCTCATTTGGTCATACTAAGCATTTCATGCATGTGTCGAAGAATGAGGTTTGGATTTAGTAGAAGATACATTGAAAGATCCTAGGGAGAGTTTATCCACTCCTACAATTGCCAAGGTTGCTAAAAGAATACCTATTCTTGAGTGTATCTAGCAAGAAAATGCTCACTTGGTGGTGATTGAGATAATAGATTTTATTGAGATCTTTAAACAAGCAACTACTCATTTGGATTCGCTCCTTGAATCAACCCAACAATACATGATACTCTCTATATAGAAACCACATGCCAACAAAACAAAAATGACATCCTTTAGATACTCCTTTTGCGTGAAGAGTGTAGTGAATCTCATCTACTACCATTAGATCTACTTTTTGAATGTGAGCAATAGTAACTTGCCACTTATTAAATCAACATGACTATTGTGTGTGGGTAATTTTTGGGTCATATAGGTATACATATTCCTAAATATCAAGAAGACATGGTTCAAAGTTGTCATTGTAGGATCAAAAGTTATATAGAGGTTCAATGCCACCATTTTCTAAATTAAGGCATCCCATGTGGTTTGATGTAATATCTTGAGCTAAATTTAGGGTAAATAATTTTAGTAGATTTGAAAACATTTAAATCGGAACCATACAAAGCATACAATTCGCATCAGTGTTTACCAAAACCACCAACGACTTAGGATTATATTTCAAACTTCAGTATTTTACCCTAATATGACAAACCTTAATCGATTTCTACATGACTCTAGCAAATTCAAAAAAAATGTTCAAATAAAATTAAACCCTTGTACTATCGGTTGGGCTCACCATTAAAGATGAATTGTAGCTTTAAATGTAATTTACCAGACTTAGCAAACTAGATTTAACCATGGTTTTACAATAACAATCATAACCTGGAATTTCTTCATGATATTACATGGGAATATTAGTGACCCAGATTTGCAAATGTAGCCAATGGCTGAAAGAATGATGCCAAAGCTTTTCCTGCAATAACAATTCATAAATACAAACAAATGCTGCTATAGCAGCCCAAAAACACACAAAAGATGCACAACTTACACCTAGGACAATTGTAAGTGTCATGCAAACTAAATATCCTTGGTATCCTCCACCATTACCGTCCAATACAACCTTTGGGTGAGATTGCTCCTTTGGCCAAAAGGGTTTTCATCCTTTGGCATGTGAAATCCTCAAGGTTTTCAGCTTTTGACCTCTTGCAAATCTGCGGTTTTTCGTCCATAGATTTGGTTACTTGAACACACGTGCTCATGGCAAGTTTTTGTTGGGGCTTGTGTATATTCAATGATAACCCCTTTGATTTTCCTTTTGGCCCATTATACTCCCTGAAAGGGCATTGAAATCTGCAACCATTGCCTCCATCTCATGACAGATATGCAATAGGGATTGTTTGTATTGATTGAATGTTGTTTCCCCTTGAATCATGCCTAGAATCATGCTTATGTGTACAAGAATAGACTTTGGAGGCATGGAGGAATGTCCCCTACGAATTGCAACTATCCTCAGTAGAAATGGTGAGGGTTTCTTAGGGTTTGGAACCCTAACTACCTCATTAATGGCAGCCCATGCTGTCCTCTTTGTTTGCACAATTGGGTGTAAATGTGGAGCCATGTCCTCATTATTAAATGATACTTTTGTGCTTGCAAACCCTTCTAGAAGATGCATCATCACCCCACACATTAATGGTTGTTTGGTTGTGTAGGAAGGCAGGTTAGGTGAATAGTGCAAGATAGGTAGGAATGTTGGAGTTTGTGATTCGAGGGTTCTCCATGACTCGTAGTATAAGGTGAAGATTGGGGTTTGGAAGGGAGGCATGTTGTTGAGAGGAAGCTCAACTCTTTGACAAAGGCTTGTGAAGGAGTGAGGTTTGGTGGGGAGGTATGATGGTAGGGGAAACTTCAAACTCTTGATGGGATAAGGAATGGAAGCAGCGAATGAATGAGAGGTACGCCAAGATGGGGAAGTTTCATACCTTGTTGGAAATAGATAAAAGGGCATGCTAGGAAGGACATATTCAATAGCTTGATTGGAGGGAGGAATGAAGGTGAGGGATGGACATGAGGTATGCCTAGATGGATAGGTTCGACACTTTGACAAGAAAAAGGGAAAAGCAGAGTTGGTAGGAAAGGCATGTTGGGAATGGAAACTCTCCAATTCCGATGGCTTACACTAAGAAAATTGGTCATGCTTTCGTACCTAGAAAATTTTGGGATCTTAAGCAGATACATGGGGGATGAAGGGGAAGAACTCTAACACCAATCTGGATCAGGGGGAATGTTGGAGATAGAAAATGGGCTTATTGGGCTACAACATAGATTATGGGAAAAGTAAACATGACATTTGACCCCTAATGAAGCATAAATCAATTTCTAGTCAATCAAAGTCACTATTACAGATCTAGTAACAAGATTATTAATTGGTTCAGAGAGCTCATATTCATGACAACATATGTTGTCACACATATAGCTATGAATCCCTTTCCCTTTTTGTCAATTTTAGTACATGTGATGATTCATCTAAACTCAACTCTTTTATCTAGGTTAATTGTGTCAATTTAAGTATATGTTGAAGTTCTTTATCTAGACTATGCTCTTTTATCTATGTTGATTGTGGTGTTGATTGCTTAATCTTTTTTAGCCCAAATATTTTGTGGAGGTTGTTTATTCTTCTCTGTAGAAATATATGAATCATAGTTAGATTGTCAAAGTATTTATTTCAATGGGTTGAGAATTACATGGAGATAATATGGGGTGTGGAATGATGAGAAACCAATCTCTCTCATGAAAAAATAAACTTATGCTAGTGTTTTCCACCAAGAAAAAACTTAAATATTGCATATCATGTTGTAGGGGAAATAAATGCTACCCACTAATAATGTATGAATCTTTCTAGGCCCAAGGTCTAGTAACGATAAGCAAACACTACAATAATTAGATCTAGATAGTTATGAGTTGATATTGATAAAGGTAAATGAAAGGTTAAAAGCTAGTTTTTTTATTATGTTTAGCGTTAATATCACTAATTTAGATGTGTAGAAGTGCTTAACAATAGGATATGGAATTTTTGTATTAGGCTTGGACTGGGGACTCTATTGTTGATATGTATCTAATATTTTCTGTCTTTAAACATGACTACACATGATTTCATCCTATTCTAGTGTAATTTGGTCAACCCTGGCACAATTAGATGTCTCATGTTGTTGTGTACCTCTTTATCCTATGTATTTGTGTGGGGCTAAAAGGTGCTTGAGGAGTTTGATATATGCAAATGTTGAACTATGAAACTTCCTTGATCACACAAGATTTGAAAACACAAAAGACATGTGAATTTTTTTTCACAAGATTTGAAAACACAAAAGACATGTGAATGCAATATGCTTGAAGTGTAATATTTGCTGGTAAAATGTTAATGCAACGGAGGCTACTCTAGATATGATCTAATAACTCTCAAACTTCTTCACATTAATTGATTCCAAGATTTAAGATGTGTTCTAGTGGCGTAGGACTTATCTTTAAATATGGCATCCTAAGCACTAAATTTAAATACTTGGCACACAAGTTGATGAACAGCAATCTAAAATATTGAAAGGGTCATCTCAAGATGAGTGAGAACTGAGTTTTAAATTAGGAGGATGTAGTCATTGGTGTAATATTGTCTAGGGGACAAAATCACGCCTACAATCTAATTTAAGATGGGAAGGATGGTATGAATTAGGATAGGTTCAAACCACTAGGATTGAAATGGTTGAAGGTTGATGGCTTTGTTGGGTTTTGCCTACTTACATGATTATAAGTAGATTAAATTTAGTAATAGGATAACATGTCTTAAGGAAAGGTCAATGTGAGTGTAAAACTAGAGAGCAAATGAGTGAAGTATGCAATTTTCTCCTTTATATTATGCCTCCACTTTGGCATGCATGTGAGCTAGATGAATCATGAATTATATAATGAAGAAGGAAATTATTGAAGTAACAAGAAAATTCAAATAGGATATAAAATATATGATGCCTTGTACTTTCCTTCATGTTCCTAATGATTGGAGTCATGTGGATGTAACCAAGTTGGCCCCAAAGAAACCGTGTAAAAGTCTACAAAAAATTACATCATGTTATAGGTTTTATGAGTTAAGGCTAGTGTGACCCCCTCAATTAACATAAACATGAAGATAAGCAAATGCTAAAATATGAGATCCCAAGTATAGGGTTATCGAGGAATTAGAATTGGTGTGGTCTTCTTGATCTATGCATTCAGAAACTCATGTATGGGTTGTGATAATTTAAAGATATAATATGGCCCCTTAAAATGGATGCATACTAGCACAATTGAATCAATTTGAGGAGAGGTCAATACATGTCCATATATGTCAATGTGTTGACCCTAGTGTATGAAATAAAAGGTAAAGCATAGTAGTTCATGCAAAAGGGGACAAAATATTTCCTCCAAGTGTAAGGACAACTATCATGCTGAGGATCAAACATGTATTTGAATTCATGTATAAATATGTCACGTGTAATGCAAGCACATAAAATTGACAAAAATATGTGTTGTTGAAGATAATCATCGTAAGAGTTCCACATGAGAAGATGTCATAAAATGTCATGTAAAAAGAACTGGTAAACATATAATGTAAAATGTAAGCATGAAAGGTATGGTATAGAATAATATGTATGAAATAATCTCTCCAAAAGGAAAGTTAAACAATATACTTGGCTTGAAAGATAATATCCATGAATGCCCTCAAGTGGGGAAGCCAAACCATGTGATGTGTAAGAAATGACAAGTTCCATGTGTGAGAGGAGATGAAGATGAATGTCAAAGTGATAAAGGGGAGACACAACATATAAAGTGGGAATCAAAAGGCCAAAGCATATCATGAAAAAAATAAAGGTTACAAGAAACAAGCATGGCTTAAGCAAAAAGGCCAAGAAAATAAGCTATGCTTTTGGTCAACATGATGAAAGTGTTTTTGAGGAAACTACATGGATTTATATCAGCCCTAATCCATAGAGAGGAAACACAAAAAAAACATAGAAACAAAAAAGAATATGTCATGAAGCAAATGAATTTTCTTGGCCATCTATATCAACATGCACCCTTAAAGGTAACTTTGCATTTGAAATGTAACCTTCTTTGATATAAGAGGTGGTGTGAATGAACCATGATATTTTCATCTTACCTTGCATCCTTATGTGATTGTTGGCACTAGGCGCTTTTCATTTTATGTGGTCTTATTTTGATTTTGAAAGGAAATATGCCACAATTTCGTAATTACTCCTATGAGGAGAGGATTACAAGTTTTTCAATCAAACTAGAATTTAGTAAAGTTTCAACATATAAACAACAATAAGAAATGGAAAATAATAGAAGAGAGAAGAACAATATGATAGAATGAGAAAACCACAAAGTGACATAGATATACCTTGGGAAAACTCTTGCAAGGGAAAAACCTAGCCTCCAAAGCATCAAATCCAATGATTACTCATCGACAAATATTTATAGTATAATAGTAGTCTTTGTACTTCCCAAGAGATCTACACTATGATTCTGGAGGAATTTTAGTAGCATAACCTTATGTAAAACATGGCATACAATCTCCATACCAAGACCCAAGGAGACCCAAGAAAGAAGTATGGTTTCCAAAACCATGAGCCAAAGACTAGTCAAGGTGCCCACATCAACCCATGCACCCCACCTCAATGTGCAACTCCTCCACAAATAGAATGTAACTCCTCACTGATTAGTATGGCCTCCAAGACCAAGTGGGGTAAAACAAACTTTAAATTGCTCCATGTAGGTGTAATAATATCACTTACACACATCATACACACACTATAAATAGTTAATTAAATATTCTAGTCATAGTCCACCTAGTAACTCCTTATTCAATGAATTATCATAAACATAAAAAGACCAATGAAACATGGTAGAGATTTCTAATTATGGAATCTAAAAATTCCATTTAAGTGGAACACCCTTTTCCATGTAGGCACATTATTTAGAATATATAACATTTACAACTAGACCTAGTACTTGCAAGGTGTACAGCAACATAATTTGCTAGTCCTAATAATCTCCCACTTGTATACATTGCAATTATCATAAGGTGTACTCAAAAGCATGAGCTAAAAACTAGGGGTTGATCCCCATAGCCCATCTTGCACTATTTGAACTTCTTTGTGCTTATGGTCTTTATCAAACTATCCACAACATTCACCAGTGTATCTACCTTCTTGATGATAACCCTAAATTCTCCCTGTCATGAATAAAATGATTTTGCATATTAATTTTCTTCTTTCATACATGAAATTTAGGGTCCTTTGCCAAGCTAATGGCACTTTCACTTGGAGAGGTGGCCATTGGGATTGCTCAATTTTAGCATCTAAGTTGATGTAATAAATCATCTATTTTCAGGAGAGGATGCCTATTCTTAATAGTGATTTTATTAAGAGCTTGATAATCCACACATGTTCTTCAAGAACAATCTTTCTTTTGCACAATCACTGTGGGTGATCCACAAGGTGGAGTGCTAGCGCAAATCACCCCTTGCTCCAATTGTTCCTATAGTTACCTCTTGACCTTTTTTCTCTCAAGCAAGGTTTGTTGAGACAAGCCAATGTTTGGTAGAGGAGATTTTGGTAGGAGTTGAATCTCGTGCTTCACTTGCCTTCTTCGTGGCAACTCTTATGGTTTAGTGAACACTTTGTGAAAAGATGACAAGAGTTCATCCAATCCTTTCAATTTTGAGTTAGTCATGGTAGAAATGCCAATCCCATTTTCATTCTTATCTTTAGCTAAAGTAAGGAAAACTGTTTAGTTTGTGAAATTAATTTAATTGTTTGATTGCCACTTACCATAGCTACTTTAGTGTTGCTCTGGTGCCCTTTGATTATATATTTGACCCCATCCATGACCCACTTGTCCTTATTAGCCCTTCTCCTGAATATAGCTTTTTTGACATAAAGATATGGACTACTAAGAACAATATCAAAAGCATCAAGGGAGATGACATTAGCCTCAATCTTATCTAAGTATTATGCATTTATCCCAAATTGTACTTTGCATCTTTTATCCACTTGTATCACTACACTTATTTTAACCCGTCCCAATGGGTACGGATGTGGACGTTTCTCTATTTTATGCCCAAGCCTTTTAACCAATTGTTTTGAAATAGGATTAGATTGTGATCCCAAATCTACTTAATTCTATTCTTTTTAACTTGGAACTTCAAAACAAAAAAAATTGTTCATCTCCTCAAGTTAATTTTCTGAAGTGGTCATGCATTGAAATTTGTCATCTACATTTGAACTATCCTCTATTTCTATTTCACTTTCATGAACAGTTAACATAAATTTCTTTATATCATTTTCTTTGCTTGTATTTTTACTCTTAGGATGTAGTTCTAGATGAAGCTTCCAATAATTTGAATTTACATGCCCATCTAGATTGCAATGACTACAATGATTCTTTGTATCCTTTTTATCATCGTTTCCTTATTATCTTCCTTTTGCACTATTGTATTAATATTCTTTGTTTTTCAAATTTTCTTATATTTCCCTTTGAATTTAGAGGTCTCACCTTCATACCTCTTTTTCTCCTCCTGTACATGGTATTCTTGGACACAAGCCTTGTCAAAGTCTTTTAGGGAAGTGGTGGCCACCCTTCTTTGTATGTGTATATGGAATCCACCAAGATATTTTGTTGTCATGTCCTCTTCAAGGTCCATACCATTCACCATAGCTTGTCGCTCGAATTCTATGGTGTAATCCCACACTTTGACCACTTTGTTGTTTGTAATACATCCATTTAATTTTTGATCAACCTTATGTTGTATGGGATATAAATTCCTTGTCATTAATTTTATGAGTTCTTCCTATTTATCAACTATTGACTTTTTCCTTTTGTTACAATTTGCAACATATGCTTCCCACCATACAATAGCATGATTAATAATTCTATGGTGTGCAAAATTAATTTTTTGAGCTCCATTTATTTTATGCACACTAAAATAGACTTCTAATTGCTTAATCTATGCATCCAATATTTCCATATAAATTTGTCCATGAAAAGGCTTAATTTCTACATTTGTCTCAACCTTAAATGGACTTGCATTATCTGCTTCTATATTAGGCTCATTTAAAAATTCTTCTTTCATATCATCTGCTAATACCAAATTTCTCTGCCATAGCTTTAACCAACTCACTGACAGAAGTTTGTTCTTCCATTTCACCTTGTTGTCTACTTGTGATTTTGTTTTTGCCTCAACCATTCCTGGTTTTCCATGATGCCTCTCATGTGGTCTTCTAGTGCTGTCATTTGTGTGCTCAACCTCTCCACAGCTGCACTTTGAGCTCTTGTTACAGTCATGCAAATCCTTCGACAAATCCACAAAAAGATACCAAAATTGATACATAAAAGCTATTTTGGAATTTAGAAACCAATTAAATTATTCAATACTCTGCTACTTGCTATGCAAATGAGAAGTTCATAATGTTAAGAGAAGGAATTATTGTAATTTGAGCATAAATAAACATGAAACACCTCACAACACGTGGATTTTATCTTGGAAATTTTCCAATGTGGAGGAATAACTAGTTTTGGTAGTGGGAATGTGCCTTGCTACCCTCTATTACTGTGCAAAGAGATTTTTATAACAAGCAGGCATTCGAGTCTTCTACGTTTGCTTATTTCTCTGAAAAAAACATAACATACAATAATTCACAACTTCTTCAACTATCGATGTTTGGGATGCTCCCCTACAAGCCTTATTAATAGTTTTTCCAATGCAAAGTTGACTTTTCCTTGGTCCTAGGTGAAGATCAATAGTCATTGGATGTTGAGTTGATGCTTGTATGGTTCAAATTTTGAGTTTGATATTGGTATGGCCATGGACACTAGTGCATCTGCATTGTTGTCTTCTCAGCTGCACTGTCATCTGTGCATAGTACAATTTGTAGTATTGTCAAACACTTATCCTTGCATTTGGAACCTGTTCCTTGTTTCTGTTTCTTATTTTCGTATGTTTTCCAGATCCTTTTGGATCAAATAAAAACCTTAAATGTAGATATGTGTCATATAGAGTGTAAGTATATAAGCACAAATAAATGTCATGTAAGATGTGAATATAAAAGTACTAGGACTAAGGTGCCATTTATATTGCAATCCTATGTATATTTTATGTATCTCCAACACTCTTGGAAAGTGTACTTGGATGCCCAGGGTGTAATGGAAAGTAATTTGTAATTAATATTCCCCCGGAATGTCATGCCCCTGCCAAAAGAAGGATCAGAATCTCCTAAAACTCAAGACGGCGGCTTTAACATAGGCAAGAGAAATTAATCCCAGCAATTAAAAGGAGGGGGTCGATCAAGTTTAAAAAGAACGTGAGTCACAGCAAGGAAGACAATTAAAATAATAAAAATAATAATCAATCAAGAGTTAAAGGAAGCACTCCATTTTGGAAAGGTATGACTCTTTGCAAGGCTATGGTTGATGAAAAGATGTGACTTACCCCCTCAAGTGAGATATCAAAGAGAGGTCATTTTATTTGAGGAAGGAATCAAGTGAAAAGTGAGAAATCTAAGACATCAATTCAGAATATATATTGAGAGCAGCAATAAATAATATTCAGAAAATAATTTGTTGCAGCCATTGAGGATAAATTTATTAATTCATCAAGAGGTACTTAGTCATCAATAATCTAGCAAATTCCTTGAGAAATCAGTTTTGAATTAGTGGAAATGTCTCGCAAATAGGAAGGATGACCCACCTTCCAAGTTCATGAGAGATGAAGGACAACCCACCTTCATGCTCTATCAAATTGAACAGGAGATGGAATGGATGACCGACCTTCTATGCTCTTGGGCTTGATCAAGGAGGACGACAAGCCTCCAAGGTGGACTAAGAGGTGGAAGGGCGGCCCACCTTCCATGCTCTAGACAATTCAAGGATGACCAATCTTGATATTGCCATTTGCAAGCATTTTCAAGGAATTCACAATGTGATTTGTTATGAAGAATATACTATGATCTAAATATTAATGATGCTTTGATGTATTGATTTAAATATTATCATAAATTTTGATACTTAATATTACTAATATTAGTTTTTAGTGATTAATATTGTTTGTAGGTGTAAAACTAGGAATATCCCACTAAGGGACATTATAGGGAATCTTGGCATTAGTTGTCATATGCATTCAGGAAGGAGGTTGAACATGATGGTGACAGTTATTGATGACTTTAGAAACATTAAAGGCAAAATCCATTTCCTAGGCACTAGAAGGATAAGAGGAGAATCTTTGTTTGATGGATGGGATCTACACAAGTCAGTGTGCTCCAAAATGGAATGCTAGACTTGAGAATGTGAGTTGTCAGGAGTTATAAAGTCAAAGATGCCTTTGCGGTTACATTTTCTAATTGGGGACTCATTGAGCGTGCCCTTGTGACAGCCATGTGAATTCATTGATGTATTTACTAGTCTCAGTAGATGCTCTCCAAGGTGGGAGTGGGGTTTTTGCATGATAACATGATTTTGGTAAACCATTTATAGTTTTGTCTTCTCTCCTTACCTATATATTGAGGGTATGAGATAGTGGTTTCATAAGTTTATTTTATAGGTACACAAGTGTTGCCAGAATGTTGTAAGAGTGAACAAAGTTTTAGTGCATTGGTTATATTTCTTTTTTGAAAATTAATGCATACTTGTCCTCTTTCTTTGCTAGTTTTGTTTGAAAAAGTTCATCCATTCAAATCTTGTGTTCATATGGTTTGCTGATTTTATTCTTATTGATAATTTTATGCAATCATATAATCATCATATCGTAATCCTTGCATAAACAGTTAAATTTCAGATTTGTATACACTTGTAAAAGATTTTACTGTAGTGGTTTCACCTTGTTTCTCAACAAAAAGCACATGGAGTATGCATAGATAAAATCAACTATGACCATGGATATAGCAATGAAGGCATCTAGGTTAGAAAATAATGTCATTTGGGAAATGTGGATAAGGGAAAAGAGATGAAGATTCAATCACTCCCACTGTTGTCATCATTAGTTCCTTTCCTCAAGTAATTCCACACCCCAAGAGCTGACTTTAACCCATCTCATGAAAATTACAAGATTAATCCTTATCCAACTCATCCCAGATCCCTAGCCTTTGCACTTTTAATTGCTGGGAGTGATTTAGGTCTGAAAGGTGGAAGAATCCTCCCCTTACCCCAACTCTGACCAGACTTGATGCCAGTCCTTCCCACCTGAACATCCTTATGGAGATTAATTTTGCCCGGAATCATGGGCTATCACCTCCCATTAATTCTTGTCCTCCCAACATCTCACTTGGACCCATCTTCATGGCTGTAAAACACAACTTAACATTTTTCATCTTCAGGTTGCCAACAACACCTTTCAGCCCAACATGAACATAAATTTTCCACAATCTCTGTTATCTAGTAATGGAAATATTCCAAAGGAAATTAAAAACGTGCACAAGCTCATTGACAAAAAAGGTATAAACAATCCCTATTTGGAGAGTGTGCTCTCATGGCTCTTTCATTGTGTCACAAAGTTAATAGAAAAATTGGATGCTCATGCAATGAATGAGTGGGTTGACAAACTAAATATTCTTTTGGATCAGCATGAGAATTCACAATGGAATGCTTCTTGAACTAACCAAAAGACAAATTATAGATATAATGAAGAATAATGCTGAATTAGCCCCACCAGCTAAGCAACTTGCCACACAGGCTGAAAGCTACATTGATGCCAATGTTAGGGGACAGTCAACAATTCTTTTCGATCCTCAAGGTTCTTCTGTGGCATGGCAAGCCAGCAAAATTTACTAAGGGAAGTGACCCTTACTCTCCCATTGGTCACACTTGATCATGCTTACTTAGTGCTTCTCTAAAATACAATGTTCCATAAAAAATCCAATCGATATTTTGATACTTCTACTTAGATTACAACAACATGCTTTAAACACGTTTTGATATTCTGATGTCACTGGCAAGTAACCTCTGCAAGGCTCTACAATAGTGCATATCTAATGCTTCTCTTGTTGTTTCGGATTATCTATTTTTCTTAAGATAATATCCTTTGTAATAGTCACTCTTTGATATGTAAATATATTTTACCTTTTTTTGGGAAAAAAATAAAAGCACCTGACCCACTAACTTCACAATATCACAAACATAATTTTCCTATTTACTCAATTTTAGAGCATCTAAGCACATCACTTACTGATTTATAGCTTTGATGTAAAAAGAACCATAAACATGGTGGCTAGGCATATGAGGTAGAGCAATTCTTGAATCCTCAATGCTAAGCGTATTACATAGTGATTTAAGGGTTTGAGACAAAACAATCACAAACATAGTGGTAAGTCATAGATCTCTATCCATTCAGGGCCTTTAGCAGACATGATTGAGATGGCAATGGTTCGAAGAAAGACTGAACCATGCTCCAAAAGCCTCTGCTAATTACTTTACTAGCCATCCAAGCATTCTTTGAGAAAATCATTAAATCGACTTTTCAACCATTGTACAAAAGCTAAGATACCCGATATTTTCACCCTTACATAATGAATCTATAGATCAATTCTTGTTTTCTAGATTTGATCTTGTTAGGATTCAAGCTAGTGAAGTTTTCACTCTCATGTGGGGAATGGCAGAGGAGAGTCCTACCTTTTTCACCAGCCTATTCTATTTCCCTGCCCCCTGCTACTATTGATCCCCCCTTTCCATTACACTTCTACAAGTTGAATTCTGCTCCATCGACTGCATACTGGATTATTGAATCTTTCAACATATTGGAGAGTCTTGGGGGTATCATCTTGATTTCCTCTGTTTGCTTAATCCTTCCTTTCTCATTATTTTCTCCCTCATTGAATGCACTTACTATACAATTCTGGTCCTCTGCCATAAAAATATAAAATAACTCTTAAGTGTGGCTTAATACCTTTTACAATGCCACTTATACCAGTGTGTGGACAAATTAAATCAACTCAGGCCTTCCCGCACCTTGAAATCTGAGCTACTAACTTACAGCATACACTTCCACCACCAATCCATACTTGTTTCTTAAATGCCTCACAAATCATATCCCACCTCACACCAAAACCACCTTTAAGAAGCTTAAATGACTAGATTACAACCTAAATTATCTAAGGCACTTGCAATGTATAGGGGAGCCTTGGAAAAGCTCTCATGGAGGATTACTCTTTTCCTTCCCACAACCAAAGAAGACCTTCAAATTAGCATGGCTTATCTTTTTTGTTCCATTGATAAATCTCTACACAAGAGAATCTTAATAATAGACCACAAATTTGACTCCTAAGCAAATGATGTTCCATAGTTGTTCCTTAAGGGACCGATCCCACATCTGAGGCAACTGCTTATTTTGAGATTGATCTTTCTATTTTAAAGAGTCTTAAAAGAGCACGATAGATTATGTTCCTAATAAAATTACCATGCAAAATGATTATTTAGTAGTCTAGCCAACACTCTAAGCATTGCAATCTTAATTAGTAATTACTGATCTTCTCTTGCCAGTTGGCCTTGTTGTACCCAAAACCAAAATTTTTGCTTCATCAAGGCATTTTGATTAAAGAGTATTAACCTTGTTAAAATGATGTCAAGTATAGTTTTTGGGCAATATCAAGCATGGAGTTTTGTCAGTAGTTTGTTAGTTAAAGGCAGTTTTATTGATCAGAATCTGATGCTGAGATTCAGAATGGAGCATTTCATGATGGAGGAGCGTTTTGCGACAGCATTTCACATTACACATGGTCATTTCAGTGATCGAGATGATGATTTTAAAGGTTAAAATTATGAGGATTTCTCAGAGAAAAGCAAGAAAGTGCAACTATAGCCTAGGGGCGCCCTTCTAGAAGGAGGTCAAGATCTTGTTAAAAATGCTCATAAATACAGTCAAACTCTTCAGAATTGGTCTAGTTATCCGACGAGCTATTCAGCGAAGGTATCTGAGACTCGTAACTCCGACAAATGGCGACAAAAGTTGAAAATCCCAAAATTCTACATGGCGGAAACTTGTTCTTTTCTAGCAAAAGCGCGCCTGTAGCTTGAGGGCGCCCTTCTAGATGGAGGCTTGGATTTTGGTTTTTCTGATGATGGATGCAGTCAATTTCTTCACGTCTAGTTTGCTCGTCCAACGAATTATCAAACGCAGTCGTCCGTGTTCTAGAGCTCCGACAGTTGACATCTGAAGATGGGCTTATAATGGAGATTTCACGTTTCAGAGCTTCCTCATTGCATTTCCAGCGCAAGTATAGCTTAGGGGCGCTGGTTAAAATGGCCCTTGAGATGGTCAAATTTGTAGATGATGTCTTCCTGACATCAATGCTACTCTAGTCCAGCTCCGCGTTGCACCAAGTTGCCTGTCAATCCGACATTCCGGGTGATTGTGGCAGAGTTTCTATCAAGCACGTAATTTCACGGGCGGACCAACATAAAATTTTCATTGTATTTCTACAGTCCAGAGGCGCCTAGCCTTTAGGCCTGTCAGATGAGGTCATTCGCTTTCGAAGTCTTCACGGGATTCAAGCGTAATTACTTTATCTATTCAACGGGCCCAGCCATCAGCCTCCAGGATTTGGCAGTCGCTCGTACGTGCGAGGTCTTTGGCGAAGTGTTGAAAAGTGAAGATAACTCATAAAATGGCTAAGTGTTGGTCGTTTATTCCATCTTGGGATGGGCGCCCTTCTATTTGAGGTCTTAGAAGCAGTTTTCTTGCTTCATCGCCTCTAGAGACTTCTCTTGTCAATCCTTCTGACTATCCGTTAAAACAAACGTGCTCGAATCGGGTTATCCCAGCTCCAGTTATCAGAGGTCGAAGTAGGGTACTTGGATGAAAGTTCAACTTTCGTCAAAATGGTGCCAGTGCAACTGAAGACCAGGGGCGCTTTTACTTTTGAGGCCCTTAATGCACTTTTCAGACGTCGTGTATATTTCCGTTGGATGTAGAATGTCTCCAGTCATGCAGTGAACTTAGTTTCCTGTCAGCAGGGTTCACCGTTCGCTGTCAGCAGCTGTTTGAAGTGTCAGATGGCAGTTTAGGAAAATGGTTAAGTCTGGAACCTGTAAATGAATTTAATCAGGGGCGCTTAATTTTTTAGGGTGTTAAATGATGGATTTTGCAGTGACGACTCCGAGCAGACATTTCTTCTTTGCTCAGCAGGCTTCGCGATGAATATCTTAGTTTAGTCTCAGCATCATCTGGTCACTCAGAATTCAGTGTCGAAGATGGCCAGTCGTGACTTTGTCGTCAGCTATTAAATAGGAAGTTAATAAAAAGTGTAATATCTTGAGCAAATGGACGCCTATGAGCTCAAAAGATGACTTTTCGGAATCGGTGAAGTCTAACGGTGAATCCTGAAGCTTCATTCGAATTGTCAACTGAAGTTTAAAATATTTGATATTTATTTTGCATTAAGTGGCCATTTTCTATTTTTGGCGCCTTTGCATGATGATGAATATTTTATTATTATTTAAATTTCAAACTCCGAGTCAGTGGCAGTTCAACTGAGAAGGGTCCAATTGAAAGGCTTCTATTTTAATCAGGGTTTCGAGATCTTGCAGTCAAAGTTGATGCGAATTTCATCTTATTTAAGCATGGCGCCATCTTCATTTATTATTCATAAAGCTTCAAGAGAAATTCGTATTTCTTAAGAGAAATTTCATATCTTAAGAGAAATTCGTATTTTTCAAGGTAAATTCAATTCTCAAGATCAAAGGCGTATTCTTTAGGCAAATTCGCAAATTCTTTAGTTGGCAAAGGCGAATTCTCAAACTTTCAATAGAAATTCGTATTTTCTTCAAAAGGAAAATTCGAATTTTTTCAAAGAACAAAGGCGCAATTTCAAGATAAATTCGTGGTTTTCAAGCGAAGGCGAATTCTTGCAGATCAAAGGCAAATTCCTCATCAGTTTCCAAAGGCGATTTTATCTAACATATCTTTTTGCAGGTTGAAAGTTCACAATTATCAGCAATTTGAAGAATTCAAGGGCGATTTTCATTGAAGAACATACAAAAAACGTCTTTTTCCTCCTTGGTTCTCAGATTTCTCTCAGATTCCAATTCGCATGTTCCTGAAATTGGCAAATCTGACAGGTTCAAACATCTAGATCATTTCTATATAATTTCCTCGAGTTAAAATTGTGCGCTTGATTTTTCAGGAATTTTTAACTTCAAAACATTCGTTCTCGAGTTACTAATTTTCTCAACTGAAAAGTCTTTGCATGATTGAGTAGAAGTCATATTTTCGCATATCTGACGTTCTGGGTTGTCTTAGAATCTTTTTCTGGACAAAACCCATATCTTAGATTTTTCGCTGAAAATAACTCTTCGAAAGGCTATTTTTAACTCTCGCAGGCTATTTTTAGCTCTCCAGAAATCTTGTTAGAACATAGTCGAGTTCACAGTCAACAGGCGAGTTTTTCAGAATACAGTTCACTCAGCTCGAATACAGGACCAAAACAGTCCTTACTCATGACTTCCTCAGGTTGGTTGAGACAGATCTTCACAAAGTGTTGCCAGAAACAGTTCTAGATCCGGTCAAGATCAAAAGTTCGATTATTCAAAATATTGAGCAGTCTGGCTTGTTAGAGGCCGCTTCCATACCTATCTCCGTTCATTGTATTGAATTCGTGATGGCTTGTATTAAGCATTACAATCCTACTACTCGTGAGATAGTGTCAGTTGATGGACGAGTCATTTGCAGTCTCAAACCTTTGGACATTGAAAGAAGTTTTGGCATTCCTCAACACCCGAACAGTCTGGTTATTTCTATGGAGCAGTGTGAGCAGGCATTTGATGCTGATGTGGACAAGTGTCAGAAGAAGATGGCAGAAAGATGGTTAAAACAAGCAAAGAACAGATTGCCAAACAATGTGGGTCGTGGTGAATACAAGGATGAGTACGCGATTCTAATCACACTCCTGAATCGTGTCTCAGGTCAAGCACATGCAAATGTTTTCTAGCCTTGGATGTATTACATTATTGGTCGCATCATTTCTGGGCAGGAGCATTATGACTAGGCATCCTTCATCAGCGATATTCTCCACAGCAGATCACCGGTTTCCTGGTTGCCCATGAGTTTCACATGTGTTCGTATCTCATGTACTTGATAAACTTATCAGGTCAGTTCGAGGATTAAACAGGTGGGCATTCACCGGTGTTCGAAGATCTATCCCGATTATTATGATCGGCTTAAGGTTCACTAAGAGGTGACGTCATTTCAAAGCGCGTGTTCATGAGGCTTTACG
>VDFB02271358.1:317095885-317157597 GCA_007258455.2 Sequoia sempervirens | reverse complement strand
TGCTACAGACAGTGCCAGGGATAGAATACTGAAAGATGGAGAAGATAAGGCAGCCCTCAAGGCTGAAATTAGATAGCTTCGTCAGTATATTTCTAGCCTTGTACATAGACCAGATGTCATCGCCACACTCCCACCGATGCTTGAGCCTCCAGCAGAGCAAAGTCAACTTAATCACTTAGTTGCATACAAGCAGCGTTTGGATGAGTGGGAGGAGGAGTTCGTTGCTAGAGGCCGTGTTATGCTTACAGAGTTGTATCAGTTGCGGTATAATGCACGAGAGCTCCGTATTCGTCTCCAGGATGAGGAGCGAGATATGGCGATTAATAAACCCCGGGATGAGATTATGATTGCTCACCTGAGTGTGGCATATGATGCAGTCACAGATGCAAAGGATAGGGAAGCTATCTACTCTTGGAAAACACAGTTGGTTTTCAAGGTAAAGATAGAGGACACTTTGGCGTCAGAGTTGGCTGAGAGTAGAGAGCATGTTACTAGTGCACTCCGGTCTGTGAGAACTTTGGTTTCTCGCTTACCGTGCCGATATCAGATTGAGGGTGGTGCCTACGTTGAGCTTACCAATGTTCAGTCAGAGCTTCAGGCACTCATTCATACCATTTTCAATGGGGAGACCGTTGGCTGTAAGGTTACTCAGCTTACAGTCATGTCAGCATTGTTCGATGAGGCAACAAGGAGCAGAGGTGAACTTCAGTCTCAGATCACAGCTGGTGAGGATATGCTGCACCGACATAGCATTCTTCGACAGAGTCTCATAGCTCCAGATAGTGATACAGTTAACAATCTCGTTGAGGGATTGGTTGCCCGAGATCATGGACAGAAACTTCAGTTCCCACCTCTCAGGATAGACATTACACACAGGAGTTAAACTTGGCGTTACTTTCTCAAGTTAACTCGCTGTCTCATCTCATGCATATCTATTCTGAGATTAGCTTTACACACTTGGAGTTTCTTTTAGGGTTTTTCGTTAACTGATGATAGTCTTCCAGTTAACTCGCTTTCAATAAGGACGTGCATGCTTGCACAATTGTCCATTTTTAGATTAAATGTTTTGGTTAACTGATGGTAGTTTTCCAGTTAACTGTATAGTTTGCTTAATTAGGGCTTAGCAATAAATCTTGCATGCATTGCAAGACTGTAGTTGACTCAAGGGGATTTTAGGGTTCCCTACACCTTGATGTATATAAATAAGAGCTTTTGCTCATTTGTAAATAACTTTTGCTTGAAAGAGAAATATATGCTGTGCCTACCTTGCCCTCAATATTGCTCTTTTGGTATTTGTTCATGCGTCTTTACTATTATGATTAATTGTTATGCCACATAGGGTTTCATGCAATCATAATGGTGAATTCTTTCCATAGTTAGATAAAATCTGTTTTGTGTTCAATAAGCTTGTTCAGATTGAGATGATAGTTGTGCCACCTTGCCTTCAAGTATAGAATCTGCACTTGATTATCGTATATTGTTGTGAATAATAAACTTATTCGGATTGAGCTGATAGTCGTGCCATGCCTTCAATTGTATACAGTTTATCGTGTGTTGTTGTTACCAATAAGCGTGTTTAGATTGAGCTGATAGATGTGCCACCTTGCCTTCAAGTTGAGAATCTACACTCGTTTATCGTCTGATAGTCAAACCTTGCTCTGTTTCCTCATGCTCTGTTTTTCTTAAGGAAACTGGATAGAATTTAAGTAATTAAGTTTAGTTGTAGTTAGTAGTCTGCAAAACCAGAAAATACTCAGCTGCAACGTATATAGTTTTCGAGAAAGCCTTGTACCTCTACAGCTGAAACAAAAAGACATGATATAGTTTAGTTTATTTCCATTTGCAAGTACTTTTGTCAAGCACAACGAGGGAGCTTCCCCTCCTCATTTGAAGAGCACTCATTGCGTAGTGTGCATAGCTGTCCGTACCAACTCTTACTCCAGAGGTGCTAGTTGTTACGCCAACAGGCCTTAAAACACACAATTTCTTTGGGAGCCAAACCACATACTTGATATTTGCATTTTCACTGGTACAAGCTATGGGGGACTACTCTATTAAGACATTTGTTGGAGCAATATTGTAGTTCTCAAAATAATAGTCAGAGGAAGAAAGTGCAAATTCATCTAATGCAGCACAATTCAAAATTGCATCCACAGTACTAAATAAGAATCCAGTGCTTATCCTAGTCTGCTTTCTCATCTTCATACTTAGATTCTCTTAGATGTTTATAAATAATCTTTATAGTTCTAAAGATATGTACTCTCTAAACACGAGTACAAACTAATGAGAAATATCATGGAATTAATACACACGATCCAAGAATGTAATGAAGAACTCACTATCAATGAGGAAAACTGATGGAAAGTTGGTTGAAAACGTCAGCACCTAATATAGAAATTGCTATAGTCTTCAAGTTTGAACCAATCTTGCTGGTTTGTGAACTATTTAATTGATGTTAAAAGTTCTATGAATTGAAACAGCAATAGTAAACTAGTTTGATCATCAACAGATTTGAGTTTGAGTATGATACTCTTATCAGGTTATCATTGAACTATCCTGTAATTCAGGACAGGCTTCTATTCATGATTTTTATTGCATGCATTGAAAATAAACTGACATACACAACACTGTTCTCAAGCTGTTTTAGATCTCTATACCTAATGACTTATGGCACTCAAATAATTGGGAAACCCAGGTCTACTCGTTCAATGACTACCAGCATAACACAAAGAAAAAGATTTTTGTCTAGTTAAGGTTCAGAAATTATAAACATCCATCGCAAGTTGACTGCCATTGCAGATTATCACTCAAATTATCATGGGATTTTCATCAGATGCCATATTCATGCTCACATGCCCCCATATTTAATTACATGTTGGTGAATTTGTAGAGAAAATCCGATTTAGATCATGTGAACAAAGTAGATCAAGAATATCTTAACAATTAATGCTATTTTTATTATTAACATACCATCACATGTTTAATTTTATAATGACTAAATCTGAGAAAAGTAGACAAATTAAATGCAATCTTATGCTGCACAGATATCCTGTTCAAGAACCTCTATTAGTTTGCCAGATCAAGCATAAGCTTCCTAAAATATTTAGTGTAGGTATGTCATATTTATAAACAGTTTGTCATCTTCTAATAGTATATGCTTTGTACACCGTTAAGCTTATACTTGCAAAATCTCAGAAATTGAACCATCGCAGTACTTTATCTCAATTTTGTTTCTGTTTCAATCCTTCATATCGCTGTTGTTTGAATTTTGATCATCTGTCTCGGTTCTAGTGGGGCCGCAACACTACTAATTTAAATAAGTCTTTCATTAGTGGCACAATTTTTTAAAACACAAGTAAAATTGGTACAAGTGGGCATTCAAGTAACAATAAGCTGTTGTTCTTTGAATTATACAATTGCTTGCCCAAAAGGTTATATGCAGGAGTTGTAGAATATGCTTAATACTCAAAATATTAAATATTACGTCAGAAATAGAACATTAGAGCTAAGTGAGCTTTCCATACTGTGTCATTGCAGGCACAAATACTTGCAACATTTAAACCAGTGGTGAATGTGACACTTCTACCTCTGTATCTGCGTCGTGTTGAGGAATTATGTCATGATGCAATTGTTTCCTTCAGAAGCACCCGCCACAAAACTGTCTCTTATGAAGATTTAGTCAAGAATTCTTTGGTAATTAAAATTCAGTTTGGAAAAATATATTGCAAGTTCTGTTTTGTCTGTTAAACTTTAGCTCAATGGAACTGGATATTTATGCAGTGGCTGTTCCTTTTATTTGGGAATCATCTGTTTATTTACTTGCTAAATTGCTGTATTTTTATCTGCAGCATATTCTGGAGATTCAAAAATTTCTAGGAGTAATACCAAAGAAACTAACTAGTCATCATGTGAAAATACATACCGAGCCTCTTTCAAAGCAGATGCAAAATTGGGAGGAGGTTTATCACAGGCTAAAAGGGACAGAGTTTGAAGAATTTTTGCATGATTACTAATTTTGGGGGAATTCTCTGTATCATAATATTGTGAAAAAGCTTCATTTAAATTGTTTCATCCTCATTTTCTTGTACAAAGGATGGCAGTCAAATGTCCTTTCATGGAATTCCCATCAGATGCACGAAGTGCTTGGATGGGTAATCATTTCCAATGAACCCGTTAATACAAAAATTCTTTCATTTGAAGTCTCATTCATGTGGTTCCTTGCTTCTTATTGATTGTAATGATTTTCTTGTATGATCTGCAATATTCAATTACAAGTATACAGAAGAAATGTTTATGGTAATTGCGTCAAATAACCATTCTTTGGAACAGAAGCTCATTAATATTCTTATAATATTGCTATTACAGAAATACTTTGTTTCCTGGTTCAAAAGCTATGGTGCTTATACCAAGGCAAGGACATGCTTTTCTTGGAAGATGAAACTATACTTGAAAATTTATCTTTTGAGGAAATGTTGGATTGCAGCTTTGTTATTCAAGGAGCAAAACATCTCTTAGTAGCTCGCTAAATTTAATTGATTTTCCAATGGCTGAACTGGTTCATTTGTGCATTTGATTCGTTTGGTTATTGATATGCAAATTCACTGTTGTAACTTTCTAAGAAACACCTTTTGTGTTGCTATGACAATTCGCTGGTTTTATACTTGTGCAATTTAAGTAGACAATCAGGGCTACTTAATGCAGGTGAATTTATTGAAACAATTCAAAGAGAGCTAATGCACCTATTCAGGCCTGCAATGGTAGGCACATTTCCAGGTTCTTTCTTCAAAATAGATTCTTTGGCCTTACATTACCAGGTTCTTTACTGCAACATAGATCCTTTCACCTTCGATTCTAGGAGAGACTGCTTTGTATGAGCACACGTGCTTAATAATTCCAAGGATTTGCCCAAGACTAATATAGACTGCACATTATTTTCCTAATTCCTAATAACATTGTCAAAGATCATCGATGATATTTCTGGTATTGGGGAAGGATTAGAGACATTTTCTAACTTCCCTTTTATGCACCATTACTTTTTCTGCATTTTCTTTTTTATAGTTAACCGGTTTATACCCTTGTTTTATTACAAAGGCGTTGCATTTGCACTGTTGTTATTACATTATTTTTTGAGTTTGTACTATGAATACAGTTTACCAACTTTGGGTTTTTATCGACATAATATAATTTCCTCCTTTCTTTGGCTCTAACAAATCAAATCACTGGACATCATCAATGTTTGTTTCTAAAACTACGTCATTTGATAAGGAAATATTGAGGGAAAACGGAGGGATCAATCTGTCATGAATGTATGATTGTGATATCTACCCAAGCTGAACAAAACCATGAAAAGTTAGTTGAATGTTTTGGTTAATCAGCAGAAATTCAAGCTTTTGCCCCAATGCATCAATGCTGTAAGATACACCATAAGAATGTGCATTTTAAAGGGAGGCTGCTCAGCAAAAATGGAATTGCCTTATCTCGTTTGCCCCATTGCATCAATGCTGTAAGAAACACCACAAGAATGTACATTTTAAAGGGAGGCTGCTCAGCAAAAATGGACTTGCCTTACCTGCAGCAGCAATATGCATAGAAATCGTATACAATATGCTGCAGTGATTGAAACGATGCAGGAAACAAATGGTAGTTGGGCAAGAGGGGTTACATAGACCACAATATTGAGAGGAAAAAGTCGTAGCTGAAAACCATTAATTACCAAGTAATAGAATAAAAAGTACTCCAAATTTTACAATCCAAAAGTATTATGGCATATTAAATGTTAAAGAACCCTAAAAAAATCACAATCTACAAATATGATGGCACTCTGATATGCAGTGACAGTCTCTCTAGTAAATAGAGTTTTGCTAGAGCCAATAAAATTAGGTCCAAGAGCAGCTGGTTGGTTTCATTCTGTAAGTTTGAATGCTTTCATCAACATATTCCCAAAATAGTGATAAAGAGCAGGAGAATTCTGTCAGGTAGGGATGTGTTCCCAAACCTTGGTCCGCCATCATTACTCTTGTCGAGCTAATTCCCCATCCCACCATCATTATCCCTATGCAATTTTCCCATTCATACATCATTCTTAGGATTTTGGGGTTTACCTCTAGGCATCCCCTTTTTGCAACCCATGTTACCTCTAGAAGTAGATTGGTGTAGCTTTGTAGTTTAACTTGAGGATTGCATGTTGGTTATATTGAGGCACACATGTAGGTTAAATTTGATTGCATAATCCCTATGGATCTTGTTGGTCTTTGTTTGTTCCCATGACCAAATTTGTTCCCTATGGTTTCTATGTTGTCTTGGGTACTTTTTTGTTCTCTAGTTTTAGGGTTTTATTTGTGTTCCACTCATTTTGAAACCATATCGCCTTAGTTATTTAAGGAGATAAATTTTCTTGAGTGTTGTGAAAATCTTGCCTTTCTACCTTTGATTGCTAATTCAAACTTAAGGGATTAGGGTTTGTTGCCTAAATCAAATAAATGCTTAAAGAGAGTTATTTTTCTTTTTGATAAGGCTATCACACTCAGTGAAAGTTGTTGAGCAACTTTTACTCAAATAAGCGATCAAAAGAAATAGTTAAATGGGTTTTTTTGCCCTTTGATCGAGTGATCTAGATAAGCTTAGTCATATAAATTTATAAGTTTGATGATCTTGTTAATGATAATTTGGTAAATTGGCTAATTGAGTGTTAATTGAATTGATCTAGTTAGTAGTTGTGCCAAGTTTAATTGGGTGAACAAAAGGAAGCAACAAAGAAGTGGGGGACCACTTAATGATTTCACAAATTGTCATAATTGATCTTCTTGATCGGATGGCCCACAAAGGTCTAGGTAAGATAGATGGGGCTCACATGCAATGTGTTTCTTCCCTTTCATCCACTAAGTAGAAAATGAAGTTCTATCTTGTGGGTGAACTAACAGTAGTAGTCAATCTAATTTAGTTGAATGGCCTAGATTATTATGCATGTCCTTGTGGGTCTCATTGGCAGTGTGTAAGTCTTTGATGTGTAATTTTTGTTGAAGATTCAAGGGGTAATTTCCATTCCCTATTGAGTGAAAAAAAATTAAGTTCCCTTTTATGAAGTCTTAGTTGATTTGACTAAGTGTGCATCTTTTTATCTTCAAAAAGCTAGCGGCCATTAGCTCATCTAGTAGGGACAATTTGGACCATTAATTCATAATTAGGATTCATAGATGCAAGTTAGGCACTAAAATAATTGAGTCTCTTTGGGTGATCAAAGATTGATTGAACTCTTTGATTGGGTGATTGTGCTTCGTGTGATGAGTTCCCTTCTCCAATATGTGATGCATCAACAACTGCGAGGGGTGCAATCAAATAGAATAAAAAGGAGAATAAAACAATAGGAATCAAACTCCAAGTAAAATCACAAACTCTCACCTTTTGATTGAACTCAATAACAATTTGCATAAAAAGAAAATGAACAAAATTATAAATGCTAAATTGATGCAAATCACCATTATGAATGAAGTGGATGTGCTTGGATGATTTGGGATATTTGTTGCTCAGTGTTGTAGCAACATCTTGCTTGATTTGGGAAGGTGAAAATAGAGGATTAAGCTTCAATTTATAAATTTTTTGAGAGGAAATTGAATGATGGAAATTTAATTTTGGATCATGAGTTCAATCCAAGGATGGTGGATGTGATGGACAAAGGTGGCAATCAATTTGTTAGTTGGATGGAGCTAACTAGGCAATTGACTCATTTGATTGGTGAGTTAACTAAATTGATCATTTAGTTAACTATTTTGATTAGATAATTAACTCATGATGTGTAATTTAGGATTTAAATTAAGTTAGTCATGGATACTTTAGAACTAAATCAAATATTTAAACATTTGATGGGAAATGATTCATATTTAATTAGTTAAACAATAAATGGTCCATGGGTAAGGATGTGGTAATTGAATGTATGGCTAAACTCAATGCCCCTAAGTGTGTAGAATACTTATAGATAAGAGGGTCATTGATGCAAGAGCATCCAGGGGTATAGGAAATACCACATGTGGTTTCTTGTTATAGGTAGCCTTTGAGCATTTGATTTGGAGACACTTTGGGCATAAAAAAAAAAAAAATTATTAAATTGGTTGGGTAGATTAATGTTTAAATATTAAATTTGGGTGAAAATTAGAGCCAACATATTGTAACCATTATTTTATTATTTGGCTCAAAGTTTGTTATTTGGATGAAGTGTTGGTTGCATATTTAATGTGCTTAAATTGCCAAAATATGTAAATTAAAAGAAAACCCAATGCCCAAGTTGAGAAAATTAAAATTTGGAATATTAAATAATAGATTGGAATAGAGGTAGTGGTTTGGGGGGGGTTTTGAAAATATATTGGAGTGATTTCATTTCTTAATTGGCAACTCTAGAAATGAGAAATTGAAATGCCCAGTTATAGAAGAAAGGAAAATGCAAAAATGAGTTGTAGGAAGAGTTTGAACTAGTGTTCAGAAATAGGTTTTTTGAGATTTTGGCTCAAAAATTAGTATGATATTGATGGTAGAAAAAATATAATGATCATGTATAGTTGTAGATGAATGTGGGAGCTTCTATTGTAAATTTTTTTAGGATAAATAAAAGAGTTTTGCATATTCAAAATAATTTCCAAAATGTGGCTTGTCAAGAAATTTCTGTGCATATTTGTAGCAGTTTAAATAATTTGAATTTCATACCATTTGGGTTCACATGTTTTTTTCTTTCTTTCTTGTGAGTATTTTTTTGTTTGAAGAGGTTAAATATTTGAGTGGTGGCTTTTCCTACTTCATTAGTGGAGTGTGTAGGCAGAGTACCGAATGTGAGACAGTTTGCATCAGGACTTGTGGTGGTGTGTTGTGATTTATGTGTAGACAAATCATTGAATGTGAGGCAGTCTATACTAGAGAGGATGGGATGGGTCATGAGGAGGCTCATAGTGAAAAATGAGAAGTAGCATGAAGAGTTTGAAAAGCTCCAGGCTGAAGTGAATATATCATAAAAGAATGAGGAAATGAGAATGTGGGAAGAGAGATATGGGAAGAAGACTGTTCTCTTGAAAGAGGACAACAGAAATAAAAGAAGCATAAGGGAATGATGGAGAAAGAAAGAAGAGAAAATGATCACTATAGATCATAAATTTAAAGGTAATTTAAATATTTTGTTTTATTTGAAAATGTTTTGTTTGCAGGATTTAACAAGGACAATGAAAATGGTGAAAAAAAGGACACTGCAACAAAAAAAGAGGTATCATTTAATTATGTTAGTGAAAATTTACATGCAAAAGAGGTAGATGAATTTGTGGATGATGTTGTAGCAATTCAGAGAATGGATTTTGATAGTCCTAGATTTGACAAAGGGAATGATGATGAAGAAGATAGTCTCCTGTTGAAAGAGGAGATAAGAAAATTAGAAGAAATATTTCAAGGAGAAATTATAGAAGAAGATGATGAAAAGAAAGAGATTGTAGATAATATTTTCTTCCTTGAAGGCATTAAAGTGGAAGATAAAACAGTTCAATGCATAGAAGAGGAGGTTGCAACAGTGGATGATGAGGTAAAATCTAAATTTTGCAATTCTTTTGATGAATTTGATTTATGTGCAATGATTGAAGATGAAAAAACTGAAGAATATCTTGTAGCAATAGAAAAGGGGAAGAAAACATAGGTAATGAGGTATTTTTCTACATTTTTTAAAGATGGTGATGATGTTGATTTTTGTTTGAATGGAATTGTGAAAGAATGTGAAGTAGAAAAATTGGTAAGGTGCAACAATAACAAGTTAAATGTTGAACTACATCCAGATGATGAAGATGATGAGACAAAGTTGGAATATCAATCATGGAGGGATTTGAGTTATAGAGAGATTAATTTCATGAGAGGAAGAAAGAAGGGAAATATGAAGGAAGAGATAGAAAAAGAAGAATAAACATGTTGATAAGGAAGAAAGATGGTTGAAGGAAAAACACAAAATATTCAAATGTTCATGAGTTCCAACTCATGGAACATTTCTTCTTACCCTGGGTGTCTGATGCAGGAGCATCCAGGGTACTAGACAATCCTGCATCCCCAAAAACATTTAATTTAATTTTTTTTTTCTATGTGGTTTCTTGTTACAGGCAGCCTTTTAACACTTGATTTAGGGACACTCTGGACATAAAAAATAATTATTTATTAAATTGGTTGGGCAGATTAATGTTTAAATATTAAATTTGGGTTAAAATTGGAGCCAAAATATTGTAATCATTATTTTATTATTTGGATCAAACTCTATTATTTGGGTGAATTGTTGGTTGCACATTTAATGTGTTTAAATTGCCAAAATATGTAAATTAAAAGAAAACCAAATGCCCAAGTTGGGAAAATTAAAATTTGGAATATTAAATAATAGATTGGAAGATAATTTTAATGCCCATGTGCAACTGAAAAATTAATTGGGCACCAGACATGTTAAAACAAAGGTTACATGCAACAAAGAGTTACATTCATGCATGCATCTTTTTCCTGAATAGAGGCAGTGGTTTGTAGGGGGTTTTGAAAATATATTGGAGTGATTTCATTTCTTAATTGAAAACTCTAGAAATGAGAAATTCTAATGCCTAGTTATAGAAGAAAGAAAAATGCAAAAAATGAGTTGTAGGAAGAGTTTGAACCAGTGTTCAAAAATGGATTTTTTGAGATTTTGGCTCAAAAATTAGTATGGTATTGTTGGTAGAAAAAATATAGTGATCATGTATTGTTGTAGATGAATGTGGGAGATTCTATTGTAAATTTTTTTAGGATAAATAAAAGAGTTTTGCATATTCAAAATAATTACCAAAATGTGGCTTGTTAAGAAATTTCTGTGCATATTTGCAGCAGTTTAAATAATTTGAATTTCATACCATTTGGGTTCACATGTTTTTCTTTCTTTCTTGTGAGTATGTTGTTTGTTTGAAGAGGTTAAATATTTGAGTGTTGGATTTTCCTACTTCACTAGTCATGAACTGTCATACATGACACCTGTGAAAAGGTTTTCATCATGATGCTTTCCCAAGGCACCATGAAAATAGTTTTTGTTAGAGGACATTTTTTCTCTTGAATATATTTTTTTTCCCTTTTGTGATTTTTCTATTTATTTTTGGTTGTAGACATGATTCATGTGAACAATTTTTCATCATGGTGACTATCCTGAGGTGCCATAGAAATGGTTTTCACCATAGGGCTATTTTTCTCTTTACTATTTTATTTATTTTTAATACTTTTTTGCTATTTGATTTTTTTTTTTGTATTTTTTTGTCGGAGTAGGATGGCAGTTCAAGCATGGAAGTGCATAAGATGAATTACATTCATGGGCTCATCCAACTCTTGGACATATGGTGTAGATAACTTGTAGGCACTTGAGCCATATTTTACCCTAATGATGTAAGGTCCTAGCCAATTGGGATCAAATTTACTTTTCTTTTCTCTATCTTGGTTGGTATTCCTTTGATTTTCCTTACAGACTAGATCATTGATTTCAAACTCTCTATTGTGGAGACACTTGTTGTAGCTACGTCAGAGATGGTTCTAGTAGACCTTCCAAGAAATCTAGAGTTGCAAGCCAATTTTCATCCAAGATTTCCAATTAATGCAAATATTTAGTTTGATAGTCCTCATTAATGAGATGTTGCAATGGTATGCACAAGGAGGGAAGTTCAACCTCAATCAACAAGATGGCCTCAATACTAAAGACCAATGGATATGGAGTAGCTCCTATGGGTGTACAAAAATTGGTATGATGTGTCCAAATGATAGGGTGGAATTACAAGTGCTAGTCACGATTAGCATCATTGATATTTTATTTGAGTCTTTATAAGTATTTTATTTGACACCTCAATTGTCCATTGCCTTTAGGGTAGTAAGGAGTGATCCATTTTTGTTGGATATGAAATTTATTACGGGGGCTTATACTTCATGGTTCTTAAAAGAGTGGCCATTATCAATAATGATAGAATTGGGAATACCATACCAAAAATATATGATTATAGATGTATTTGAAATTTTCTTGTCGGTCACAGTGACAGTTATAATGTGCTTATGATCATTAGAGGACGGGTTTATATTTCCAATGAGGTTGAGTCTCCATTTGGAGAAGGGCCAAGGAGTAGTTATGGGTCGTAAAGAATGTGAAGGTGCATGAATTAGATCCCTATGCTTTTGACAAGAAAGGTATTTCTTGACATATTGGCAGGTATTGTGCTCCATGCTTGGATAGTAGTAACCAGTTGTGAGTAATTTTTTTGCAAGGGTGATATCGTTAGTGTGAACTTAACAAATATAATCGTGGACTTTAACAAGTGCTAAATTAGCTTTATTTGAGTTAAGGCATCACAATAGTGTGCCATCATAACCCATACAATAAAGGGTACCACCAAGAAGGGTGAAGTGGGTAGCACATTTGATGAATGTGATTTTTTGGTTAAGGGATAAGTTAGGTGGGATATTTTGGGTAGTGGGTAAGTATGGATATCATGATACTAGGTGGAAGTGGGACTAATCACATCACATACCATATTTGTATCCTAATGAACCTATTTTGTTTTTTAGTTCATGCTAACAACAATTTATATTAACTTTTGACCCTGATTAGTGCCTAGGCTCATGTCAACGACATCTTTTGCTAAGAGAATTGGTTCATCTAGTGATCTCTATGGAGCAAGGGGAAAGTGGAGTTACTTATCAAATGCTACATCCTCTAAGTCTTAAATGGGTACTTTAGATTTTGGTTTCATTGATTTATTACATTTATGTTTGTTATATGGAGATAAGGACTCCATTTTCTCCCCAAAATATGTTGAATTATGAAGATCAAAATCAAAGCCCTTTTTGTGGTCTCCTAGAGGAAGATCTCCAACATTGATTAGATTGAGGAGAGCCTCATCATTTTGGACTTCATAATAAATCATGTGGTCATTGGCCCCAATCAATGAGGTTAAGATATTGCAAGTCAAGGTTTATGATGGGAATGTAATTATTTTGAAATTGGTTGGTATTAGCAAGCTCTTCAAAAGGGTCATGGATATTAATGGTTTTAGCATGATTAATATTAGATAAAACATCACCGAAAGGTATATACCTTGATCCCCACTTGGCTATAGTCTTAAGAAAGAGGATACATTTCAATATTCCTTGTTCATGTGCCTCTAGGCCTGTAACTTTATATTTCATATTCTTAGAGATTTTATTGGCCATTGGATTGATAGGATGCATATTCCTTTTTATTGTGTAACCATGGTCCTCATTTGAAGAGTTGTTTTGTTTATAAGAGAGAAAACCATGTTTGGCAAAAGTTGTGGAGCCATATTAGAAGGTCTCTCACTTTTTCTTCTATTTCATGTTATGACAACTATAGGATTTAGGTGACAATGAAAGTTTCTGAATGTGGAAGGCTTCTTAGATTTTGTACTTGCTCACCATTTTTCAATGATCTTGACCTTAGTAGAAGGAGGTGGATTGGATGAGGTGGATGGTATATTGTTGAGATCGATATAAGAGGAATTTGGTTGAAATGGTGGCTCTATGAGTTTAGTGGTGGAATAGTAATTTGATTTTTGGCATTGACCCTCCAAAATTTTATAGTATCATAAGGGGTTTTGATATGCTAGGATGGTGACTTCAATGCCTTCATGAAAGAATTTGAGACATCAGTAGAATGAAGATGGAATGGTCGACATGGCATATATCCACGGATGATCAAGAATGATATTATATTGAAGATCAAGATTGATGACATGATAGAGGGTGTTATGGACAATAGGTCCAAGCTAGAGGGGAATATTGATGGTACAAAAATTCTCTTTCTACACTATCATAGGCTTTAATTATGATTATACAAGGTTCTAAAGCCTCTTTTATGTATCCCAAGAGTTTAAAAGACTTCAAGTTGTAAGGGTTTAGTCCATATCTGTTATCTATAAGTACCTGTTTTATCTTATGCTTGGCAATAAGACTTTGAAATGAAGAAGAGGATTATGGAAGGGATTAAGAGGTGTAGTGTATTTAGGACTAAAGGTAATGTGATAATCAAAATTAAGGTGTATAAGGAGTGGAACCAAGAGGGGTCAGTGTTATTTAGAATCCTTGAAGCTTTCAAAAATTTATCCAATATGTCCTAATGTACACATAATGATTTGAGAAGATCCAAGTTGGATATCCTTTTCAAAGTATTCTCAATATGTTTGATAAAATTATATCTATCTATGAGAGTATGTGGAGGGGCTCCTGAGATGGTGACTACACCTTATTGTATTTCCATGACACATTAATGGATTTTTATTATGATCGTGTTTAGGAGCAATGTGGATTGTTCAATGTCGCCTAATGCGATATCATGAGAGGATTTTTGGGAGTGGATATAATGTGTGATTATCCTATCTTGAGATTTTTTGGTAGAGGTTTGACCTCAATCGTGCTTTGGAAAAGGATTTTGGTATATGCCTAGGTCTATGTTAGGTGAACATGATGACACATTTTCCAATCCAATGTCAACTCGATCTATCAAATATTGCATGTAATATTTAAGTTTCATGAATTAATTAGTTGTATTGCCTTTGAGTCAATGGTATTCATAGTTTTCATGGGCCACACGAATTTTGGTTTGTTATCATTGTAAAACATAGGAAGTGAATAGTTAATAACTTAATGAAAAATAATAAGAGGAAAAAGAATATACTCAAGTACTTCCATCCAAGACAAGCATCCAACCATACAGGTCAGACATCTGTCCATACAAGACAGGGTTTCATCTATCCATCCAAGATAGGCATCTACCCAAACATGGTAGGAATCTATCCATAAAGGATATGAATATACTCTCGAAAGAGGCTTAGAATCCTCAAGACCATCTAGGTCCTGAGTCACTCTCTAGGTCTTCACCGATTGGATTTTCAAGTTTTAGTAAAATACTCAAGACAATCAAACTCAAAAGATCAAAGGGGGTTAGCTCAAATGATCAATATTAATGCTAGAAAGCATAGTAAAACTACATAGGCACCAACACAAAAGGTTTAGATGCTAGAGGAGATGCAAGGACACCACTATAACTACACAAGAACTATACAATATGTAAGGATGACACAAGTAAACCTCATGTTCCACATGAGAGGTGGAAATTCCACAAGATAGAAAAATAAACTATAAGACATGCAGGGACACAACAAGATAGACATAAGTAGTGCAAGATAGGAACATACACCACAAGATAAGAACATGCATCATATGATACACACAAGTGCCATAGTGTAACAACCCATTACCATATACCTAAAAATTGCCACTATTATTTTTTCCCTCTTATTATTATTCCTTAAGTTATTAAGTTTTCATTCATTTGTATACTGAGGTACTTCCATCCATATGGGATAGGCATCCGTCCATCTGAGAGATGCATCCAACCATACAGGTCAGGCATTTGTCCATGCGAGACAAGGTTTCATCTATCCATTTGGTATAAGTATCTACCCAAACAAGGTAGGAATCTATCCATAAAGAATAAGAATATGCTCTAGCTAGAGACTTAGACTCATCGGGACCATCCAGGTCTTGCTCTCTAAAGACTACACTCCCCTTTTGGGAGTGCATCAAGGTCGTCATCTTTAGAAGTATATATAAACAAATAATTAGCTTGAGTCCCACCTTAGAACTTGGCCTAAAGCCTTGGGGAGTCAGTGAATCCATCCGAGATTCCTTTTGAGTATACAAAGAATATGTTTTATCTTAAAATTTATGTTAGAGATTTCCCCCTTTTCTTAATCAAAGAATTCTCTTGAATTATTATTAATCAAGTTAACATAATCTTTATGAGACACGCCCTAAGCCCCATCTTCAAACACTCGAGTATTGGGAACATCCTTTGTTTTCCAGATTGTCTACATACCTTGCTTCCAAACGAGATCAAAGTGTAAAATATGTAGTTCTATTTTCTACTCTAATTTTGATGTTAATTGTTGGGTGGGTACACAAACCTTTCTAGGGCCCCTTTTCTCTAGAGAGTTCCTTTGCAATTGCCACTGACGAAGGGAAGCAATAATCATAAGTAAATAGTCACCATGCCTATTACTTGTTTCCTAAAATCAACTAATGCCTAGTCCTAAAATAACATCACCCATATAACCGTTGAAACTAAACTTTCATTCACATGAGTAAATATCCAATAAATTAAAAATAACATAAATAAATTAAATAAAATTCCATTGAATCCTAAAAGGAGGTTACTAAGTTTGAAGTAACAAATTTTGATTCATTTGATTAATCTTTTTAGATTATCTATCCAAGAGAGATTACTTATCCCTTTGATTTTTAATATCATCAAGATGTCCCTTATTTCTCTTCGATGATTTAATGGGACAATGCCACAAACACCGTTATTGCACTTGTATTAGGTAATGGATGTGTAGTAGCTCAAAGCACGACAACATTACTCATAAATGTGAGCTAGAGGCATCATAAATACTGCTAATTTTAGTTTCAAATTTCTTATTTAAATTTTTCTATCTAAAAAATAAAATAAGAATCATACAAATTTCTTTGAAAATAAATTCTAAATATTTTAATAAAATAAATTTAACTAGTATTAATTATTTTGAAAATAAATGGTAATTACTTTCTCATTGATAAATTTATCTAATTTTGATTACCTTTGAAAATAAATTAACCAATTTTTTTTGAAAATAAATTAACCAATTGTTTTTTAAAATAAATTAACTAATACTAATTACTTAAAGACATTCTATTTCTTTGCAATATAATTTAATAGTAATTATTTAAATTGAAAATTTTAACTAATGCTAATTACTTTGAAAATAAATTGTACTGATTAATGGAAAATTACCTTTGTAATACAGACTACTTTTTAACTATACTAAATATTTTGTGACACAATATTAACTACTTTTAATTTCTAATGAATTTATCTATATTAATTTCATGAAAATTACTTTTGTGATATATAAATTTAACTAATACTAATTTTCCTTTTGAAAAAATAAAACTTAAACTATTCAAATTACTTTTACTATATACAAATTTATCTAATCTTAATTACTTTTGAAAATTAATCATTTCTTTACAAGATTATTTAACTAATACTAATTCCTTTTGAAAAAATAAAACTTAAACTATTCAAATTACTGTTACTATACAAATTTATCTAATCCTAATTACTTTTGAAAATTAATCATTTCTTTTACAAGATTATTTAACTAAATACTATTCTAAACACTTAAAAATTACTTTAAAAATATGAACTTAACTAATTCTTTTTTGAAAATAATAAAATTAAACTATCCTAAACACAAAAAAATACTTTTTGCAAATATAAATTTAACTAACATTAATTTATTTTGGAAATAAATGCATGTTTAAACTATTCTAAAGGTTTTGAAAATTACTTCAAATATAAACTTAACCAGTTTTTTTTTTTAAATAAGCTTAAACTACTCTAAACACTTGAAAAGTATAAATTTAACTAACACCAATTCCTTTTGAAAATAAATATAACTATTCTAAACATTTGAAATTCATTTTGTAAATATAAATTTAACTTTTAACTAATACTAATTTCTTAAATAGCTTGAAAATAAATATAACTTTAACTAATACTATTCTCTTTTAAAGAATAAATAAATTTAAAGTATTTTACAACTTTTGAAAATTACTCTTGCAAATAAATTTAAACTAATACAAAATCCTTTAAAAATTACTCTTGTAATTATAAATTTAAGTAATATAATTCTTTTCAAATTAATTAAATTTGAACTATTCAAAACACTTAACAAATTACTTTTGTAATTTTCAATAAATTAAACTAAACTAATTCCCTTAAAATGATTTTGACAATAAAAATTAATATTATTAGTTTCTTTTAAAAATAACTTAATATTAAATGTTCAAAAATTATTCTAGTTGCCTCTAAAATACTTTGAAAATTACTCTAACACTAGTTGTCTTTAAAAATAAAATAAAATAAATTAATTATTTTGAAAATTAGTTTAACTAATATTAATTGCTTTAGAAATAAATTTTATTAATGAAAATAATTTAAACTATACCAATTATATGAAAATTTATTGTTTTTGATAAAGTAAGTAGCATTTACAGGGTGCTGTACCCTTCACATAGATCCACAAGGGCTAAAATAGTTCAACTTCATAAAAGCATCAAAATACAGAAAGCCAAAAAACACACACAACAGATCAACAACGAACCAACAACATACTATCTAGCATCTTCCCAGTTCTTAGACAAGAGATGGACAACATCATCTCCAACCCATTCCTAACGGTCTTCAGTCTTTTTCATGTCCATCTCATCCTTCATGACTGCCGACAGGGTACTCATGACACAATGAACCGGCTTGACTGTGAAGCGGGTCAAACCACATAATTTTTTGTCCAATTTGTCCAATATTTCTTTCAACACACTGAGCTCCTCCCCACCAACAATAGTGTTGCTGTGAACAACCTTCTCAACATCCAGAGGTTTCGAAGATTAAGAGGCCGAACCCTCCTTTTGAACTTTTCCTAAATCAGGGATGGAGCCAGGACCTCTAACATGCTCCTCCTCCTCACCATCTGACACCTCCTCAACCTTGCTATCTTTGCTATCTGACAACACCTCTTCCATGTCCAAATATTTAACTTGCACTTTTTTCCTATTCTTTGCTAGCCTACCAGAGCGCTGAATGATGACATCACAACCAATAACCACTGTATCCCCTGTAGAGTCCTTGGTCACCACATTTTTTCCTTTGTTCAGAGGCTCCTTCAAGCTTTTACCTTCCTCCTTTCCTTTCCTTTTCAGGGCGGGCTTGCTGGAAGTCTTGGCGGGGGTTGACTTGAGTTCACACAGATTAGCCGCTGCACTAGTCTAGGCTGCTCCCTCATTTCCTTTAAGCTTTTTTGTAGCGGGTTTGGGTTTCAACGAGTCAACAAGGGCTAGGTGATTTTTCCTAGTAGGGCCTTTAGATTCAGTCGGGGATAAGTTGGTTGCAAAGGGAAGTTCAATCTCTTCAATGCGGACAACCGAGATGGGTTCAGGAAAACACAGAGCAAGATGGAAGTGGTAGAGCCTCAAGATGAGGTCCTAGTGAAGAGGCAGGGGTGGAGGGTCATTAGGATTTATAGTAGCGGCCTTCACACATTTTTCAACAGAATTTTCAAGGTCCATAAGCAGGAAAAAGGAAAGCTTAATAAAATTTTATGCCTAAGGTGATTCAACAGAGGGTAATGGTAGAAGCAATAGGTCTTGAACCTACCTTCCAGTGTCACATACTTCATCAAGGCAAGGCACACTAGGTTCCACGGTTGAGGGAGAGCCTCACGGTCAAAACCTGACTGGTTGTGCACCGACGCTTCATTCCTCACAAAAAGTTGTTCATGCTTTCATTGTCCTGGGTTTTGGCGTGTTTCAGATGCTTCATACTAGTGCACTGGAGACCCGTTTCCTGCACAATCACTTCTTCATCACAGTAAAGGAATACCACCCCATAGTCACACGACGATCTTTCCATGAGTTGACAAATTGAGCAGACAGATTAGGGTCATGACCCACAAGTCTCTCCATAAGAGGAGCAAGACCACCCTCGACACAAATGTGCCAAACAAGCGGATCCTTGCAAAATTCATTGCAGTTATTCGGCTCCATCCGCACCCTATCATCTCCCATAATGCCACTTTGCACACTGGATATCCAGGAACTCTGAGAAAAAACAAGGTTAGAGAAAATAGAAAGGTGAAAAATCATCCGCACATTAAGGATTTTGGGCTAGAGACGACAATTTTTGATAATCAAGGCTAAGGATAGTTTACACATATGAGCCAGTAAATTCCTAAAAACAATCTTAGCGGAATCATAAATGAGGATCTCTGCATACAATCGACTTAGTAAGTATGATGTGAAAGGAAAGGAAGGTTTGCCTTCCACATGGACAAGACACAAAAATCTAGGCAAGGTGGCTGTGAGGCCAGAATTAGAAACATCTAAATGGTTAGCTATTAGGGGCTGGCCAAAAATAGTAGACCAAAATAGGATAGCTAAAGGACGCAGGCCCAAAATAGTGGACAAAAGAAAGCCAATAAGGAGCTTTATCTCATAATTATTAGTCACATCAAAATCAAAATCAAGGAACTTGGAAATACAATAGCTTAACAAGATCCCCAAAAGGAGATTACATAAGGTACGGTCCAGCTTAGAGTTAATCATCAAGTACTTAACACAACATTTCATGATTTCTTTTTTCAAATTGGACTCCATCCCATGATTTGAAAAATGCCACTTGTTATCCATCTCTTTGGTAAAATTTGTCCACATAGCCCAACAGACAAGCATGTGGACCCCCCAAATAAGCCAGCTAGGAACATGTTTAGTTATCATCATGAGTTAGGTATGGGGTTTGTTCCTTCAATATTAAACCTTGGATGTCAGGAGGTAAGTTTCCTAAAGTACGCCAACATTTGGCCAATTTCCAGTGTGTGCCAAGATTGGCTAAGGCATCAACCACTTGGTTCCCCTCCAGGTAAATATGGTTGGCAACTTTTAATTTTAATTTTGACACAAAGAGTCTGATGTCTAGAAGAATATATTTAGTACTCCACCCTAGTAATTTGTCAAAGTTAACAACATCAATAATAGAATTAGAGTCTCTTTCAATATGCAGATTCTCAATCCCCATGGAGATAGCCAACTCTAAGCCCTTCAACAATGCTCTAGCTTCTACAATCATAGAAGAACGAACACCAATCCCCCCAGTGTAACTAGCCACAAGATTTCCTTTGTAGTCCCTGATCACACCTCCTATACTTGCTCTGCCCAGGTCGCCCTTAGCAGCCCCATCAAAATTTAGTTTATACCAGCCCCTCTCAGGTGGTTTCCAAATAGTGGCACTCCGAGCTAGGCACCTTGAGTTGTCATAAGAGTTGGCATCCAAGTTCTGGTGCCAAGCTTTAGCCATGCTAATTTCCACCTTAGTTGGACCTTTGTCTAGGGCTTTCCCTTTGAAAAGCAAAATGTTTTCCGTAATTAGCCGAGACCCAATACCAAACACCTCTTTTGGATCCATTTCAATGTTCCTGAAGATCCTATTGTTCTTTTCTTTCCATAAGCACTAGCATAAAATGGGAGGGACCTAGTTCCTCGAAAATTTATTGTTATAAAATACTTTGAAATAAAAATTATCTATTTTCAATAATATAAACAATGCCAATTGTTTTTGAAAATTTACTTTAGCAATATAACCTTAATAAAGATATCTATTATTAAAAAAAAAAAACTATGAAAAGAAAATACTAATCAATTCCAAATAAATTTTAGTATTAATATAATTCTAAATACTTAGTGATTATTTACTAATTACTCATTTACATTATTTTTAATTAATACTTAATGATTATTTACTAATTTCCCTTTGCATTACTAATTTACTAACTAGTTTGTAATTTTAATTTAACTTATATTATTTGGGTGGTAGGGTGGGTGGCTTTCCACACCGTTGGTCGTGGAAAGCATGGAGGGATAGTAAGGTTGGCAGAACAATGAATTTATTCATATTTGAGGAGGGGTGGTAAGCGGGCAGTTAATGTCCAACATTTGGGCTCATGATGACAGGGACCTGTGCGTTGTCAATGTTAGTTGCTGCTGTGGGTTACCTGATGAAGGCAATGAAGCTTCCCATTGCTCTGAATGTCAATGTGATTCCAAAATTCTAGGGCTTCACACATGAGAATGGATATGTGGGTGGTTAGAGTTGTTTTGTTTTAGTATGTTTGTAATTAAAAGTTATGTATGTCAAGTTGATAGGGGACTAGTTTTGTTAATATAGTGGTCATGTTTAGGATGTTTAAGCATTTTACAATCGTTTGTATGTATGATAGTAGTTAAAGAAAGGTGGGGATGGTAGTGCCTGTTCTGTTCTAACATAGTGGTTGGGATGGAAAAATCTATTGCAGATTGTATTTACATTTTGGGTCTTCCTATATTGTAGATGATATGTAACCACATTTTGATATCAATATATTATCCCATTACGAATAAAAAAATATAATTTATTTATTAAATTGATGCAAATAAATAAATTAAACTATTTCCATTTGAGTTTAAAAATAAAATTATTTCTAAATACTTTGAAAAATATTATAAATTTAACTTCTTCAATTACCTTTAAAAATTATATTTTCTTTGCAATACAAATTTAACGAATATTAATTAACCTTAAAACTAATAAATTAAATTATACTAATTTATTTGTTTTTTAATTTAATATCAATTTAATTAATAATAATTGTCGTTGAAAATAATTTTAATTTAAACCATATCAATTACTAGGAAATTACTTTGCAATATGGATTTAACTAAATTCTAATTGCTAAAGGCAAGGCAAGGAGAATTTGGGGGAGGAGGTTTTGTTTGGTGAAACTAGAATGACCATGAATCATAAAGGCCTTGCCAAAGATAACACAACTCTCCAATATTCCCCTCTTTCAAAATATTTCTCTTATTTGCACGGTGACAGGGAGGAAATTTATGACATCCTGGGGGTTGCTAGAGAGGGTGTGATGAGAAACTTAAAATTGGATAAATGGTTTCTCTTGAAGATCAATAAATTTAATGTCAAAGTGCGGGGTTTGTAGGAGAAGGTTTCTAATGAGGAGAGGGAGTAGTTTGCATCAGGGTATAGGGAGCTAAATAACATGGTTGTGGCTGTTGAGACTATTGGTGAGTTAAAAATGGATTATAAAAGCCACATGCAAGACATGTAAAAATATTTAGGAGATTAACTAAAAAATTGTGAATCTCCTAAAAATTAGTCAATGCTCAATCAGGAACGGTGCTAAACCATTGAAGATCCTTATGGAGAAGTTAAAAGAGCTTAAAGAGGAACATGTGGTTGGTGTTGTCTCTAGAAACAATAAACTGAAGGAGAAGGGTGTAAAAGAAAAAGGTAAAAAGCCATTGTTGGAGGAAGACAAAGGACATAGTACTTGGACCCGTGGTAGTAGGAAATAACTTTTGATGAGGATACAAATGATTTGATGACCCTGGTTAAGAAACACTACAACCAAGAATTAGAGGTGGTTGACTCCTTAAAGAACTTGATGCAGGAGCATTTGGGTCCATAGGCAATCAACATCGAGCAAAAAAATTTTTGGTTTGGTTTTTGCTGTTTTTTTTTCGTTTTCCTTTCTCTGTAGGCAATTCCATTTGGATTTGGTTTTGTACATTCATTTCATTGGAATTCGGATGAAGTTAGGACTGGAAATGTTCTTAAGGTTCTCTACTTTTGACTTTCTCTAATTTGAAGTGATTTAAACTTCGTTTCACACTATCAGTTTGCTTTGCCATCACATTATCGATATTCATTGTTTTATTTAAAAACAAGAGATATGAAATAAAATAACGTTGATGGGTGTGTGAAGATGGAAGGATATGAATATAAAATGAAAGAAAAAATTAAAATTTGTGAATGGGTGTGGGAAGATCAAAAGGTTGAGAGAAGTAAAACAAAGAGGCAAAGACAAGGAAAATGAAATGACTAAAGAATCATTTAAATAAAAAAGAAACACCTCAGAAAAGAGAGCATGAGAGAGGCGCAATGGAAGGAGGTGAGTAGGAAGGGTGCAACTGCGAAGGTTAGAGGGTTGCTTGGGAAGGAAAATTATGTAGAACCCCTCTTACCCATGCCACATAAATGATAAATTAAAGTTTGAGGAAAACCATAAGAGATAGTGTAGGAAAGGATGGGATCGAGAAATTGAGCTAAAAGGTTATGTAGCCTGTTAGAAGGAAAGCTTGTGTGAAAGAGTCATGAACAGGAGGAGAAAGATAGCATGAAGAAAATTGAGAAGATGATTGCACTAGATAAACAGGGAGATCAATTAAAATGCCAAGCTTATCAGATATTTGTGAGTAGGTTCATGTCATGGCAGACCGATGCTAAGGGAAAGAATAGATCGCGGGGAAAAAGCATAGTAAATGGCAGAAGGTTTCACGTAGGAAGATGATGATGGAAGCATCTGATAGGAGTCTCAATCTACAAAACAAGAGGAGGAAGTTCACGCCTCTATGAAAGAGAGGTTGTAGACAATAAGGGACAACGAAAGAAGTTTGTAAAACTAGCGCCCAAATCAACTTAGGGAGACCATGCAAGATTCCATTGGATGATTAAGCACATAGAGTGGGACATGAGAAATTTGACGTTGCTAAGTATGGATATGGAGCTGTGAAAAGATGCTCAAGGTTGCACGATGAAGCTTGAGAAGAGGTAAAAACATAGGAGATCACGCAGACAGGAAGCAGTTGATGAAAACAAAACCAGAAGATAATGGTCTTGAGCCATGTTGCAGGAAGGTTGCAAGATTTGGGATTGCACTGAAAGTGTAATTAGAAGATGGATGTCAGAATAGAATAATGTGAGGGGAGCAGAATAGTTGAATAAAGAGAGGCAATAGAGTGCCTGATAAATGTAACGGAAATTTTCATGAAATTGAAATAAATATATTTTTATTTGTTTTCAAATTTGAATAAATTGTTTAGTGAAATTGTGATCGATTTAAATCAACACAAGTTATTATCGATTTTGGATTAAATGTTTATGGAGTTTGTGTAATATAGAATATGTGTATTGTGTGAGAGTATCGGAGCTTGTGGTCTTGAGTGTGTTGGCAGATTGCTGACTGTGAGATAGTCAACACTAGGACCTATGAGTGGAGAGGGAAGCGAGAAGAGGTTTTGGGGGCATAAGAAGTTTGACTACGATGAGGCAGCTTGTGACAAAACCTATGGGGGGAGTATGAGTGAGAAGCTCAAAAGTATCGTTGCAGGTGTGCAAAGTCCTGAGCGGTTGAGAGCGCGAAGTGCAGAGAAAAGTGTTATGGTAATGGAAGATTACAACAAACAAAGTGGAATCCTCATGAGGATCAAGGTATGATTGTAGTGTGGAGCTTGTAAGGGCGAGTTGTAGTAAAGACATGCCAGAGGAGGGCATAGAGAGAAGAGGAAGTGTTTGGCGGAGGAGATTAGGCTATTTGACAGTAGGGGTTGGGTTTTCAACAATGGAGTTTGTTGGAGATCACAGTTTTGAAGGGTGATTCTATCAATTATCTCCACCTTTGTGAGCCCATCTCACAAAACTTCTTACCTGACATATCTGATGTAGAGCATCCGAGTCCATAGGCAATCGACATCGAGCAAAAAAAAATCTGGTTTGGTTTTTTTTTGTTTTGCTTTCATTTTCCTTTCTTTTCGGGAAATTCCATTTGGCTTTGGTTTTGTACATTCATTTCATTGGCGTCCGGATGAAGTTAGCACTGACAATGTTCTTAAGGTTCTCTGCTTTTGAATTTCTCTAATTTGAAGTGATCTAAACTTCGTCTCACACTATTGTGTTTGCTTCGTCATCACATTATTGATATTCACGACTTTATTTAAAAATAAGAGATATGAAATAAAATAATGTTGATGGGTGTGAGAAGATGGAAGGATATGAACATAAAATGAAAAAAAAAGTTGTGAATGGGTGTGGGAAGATTAAAAGGCCGATAGAAGTAAAATGAAGAGGTAGAGACAGGGAAAATGAAATGACTGGAGAATCATTTAAATAAAAAGGAAACACCTTGAAGAAGAGAGTAGGAGAGAGGCATGGTGGAAGGAGGTGAGTAGGAAGGGTGCGATTGGGAAGGTTAGGGGGTTGCATGGGAAGGAAAAGTATGCAAAACCCCTCTTACCAATGCCACGAAAATGATAAATTAAAGTCTAAGGAAGATCATAAGAAATAGCACAGGAAAGGTTGAGACTGAGCAATTGAGCTGAAAGGTTACGTAGCCTATTGGAAGGAAAGATCGTGTGCAAGAGTCATGAAAAGGAGGAGAAATATAGCATAGATAAAATTGAGAAGATGGTTGTACTAGATAAATAGAGAGATTGATTAAAACAACAAACTTACTAGATATTTGTGAGCAAGTTCATGTGATGGTAGACTGGCGCCAAGGGAAATAATAAATCGCGGGGAAAAAGCATAGTAGATGGTAGGAGGTTTCACGTAGGAAGATGACCATAGAAGCATTTGACACGAGTCTTAATTTGCAAAACAAGAGGAGGAAGTTCACGCCTTTGTGAAAGAGAGCCTATAGACAATAAGGGACATTGAAAGAAGTTTGTAAAACTAGTGCCCAAATCAACTTAGAGAGACCACACAAGATTCTATGGGATGATTAAGCACCCAAAGTGGGACTTGAGAAATCTGACGTTGGCAAGTATGGATATGGAGTAGTGAAAAGATGCTCAAGGTTGCGTGATGAAGCTTGAGAAGAGGTAAAAACATAGGAGATCACATAGACAGGAAGAAGTTGATGGAAACAAAACCAGAAGATAATGTTCTTGAGCCATGTTGCAGGAAGGTTGTGAGATTTGGGATTGCACTGAAGGTGTAATTAGAAGATGGATGTAAGACTAGAATAGCGTGAGGGGAGCTAAATAATTGAATAAAGAGAGGCAGTGGAGTACCTAACAAATGCAACGTAAAGTTTCTTGAAATTAAAATAGATATATTTTTATTTGTTTTTAAATTTGAATAAATTGTTGAGTGAAATTATGATCGATTTAAATTGACACAAGTTATTTTCAATTTTGAATTAAACATTTATGGAGTTTGCGTAATCTGGAATATGTGTGCTGTGAGAGTGTTGTTCTTTCTTCATCAAAACTTGAAGTAATTTTCTTTTTAGTTTCTTTTGGTTCGTTGTTGTTTGGTTGCAAGGTGGCTCTATTCTTCTTTTGCTTGAGCAATATTTTGTTGTAAAGAGTTTCGGGTTCGTTCAAAACCTATTTTTCCTACTAATCAAAAACTAGATTCTAATTGCTTTTTGAAACCGATTCCATGAAATTTTCTTTTACCATATATAAATTCAGTTAATACTAATTGTGTCTATCAATAGATTTGCATGGTGAACTAAAATTTTGGAATAACTATATAAAAATAACATCCGACTAAAGAAATACAAATTGTTTTTGTGAGAAAAACTTAAGAATTTTTTTAAACTAATTAATTTTATGCAAAGGTTTAATTTAAACCTCTAATTTTTTTATTTTTTTAAAAAGAAGGGGTAAAAATTTATTCAATCAAATCCAAGATACAAAGCAAAGGCCAAAGGCCCACCAAATCAGGAATACAACCAAAAAAGCCAACAACAACACTACATATTTTAGTAATCCAATAATAATCTCTCTAGGGTCCCAAGATAATCAGAAGATAACTCATCCCGTTCACTAATATCCCAGCCCTCCCCATTCTCCGAGGCCCACTTCGCCAAGCAATCTGCCACTCGATTCCATTCTCTAGGGATGTGACAAAAGGAGACAAAATCCAAGGAACTGCATACACTTAGAATCTGTCTGACCACCGAGGCTAATTGCCAACTAACATCATCCAAACTTTGGTTGTTCAACATATCCACAAAAATATGAGAATCCGACTCACAGATAATCCTCCTCTAGTCAAAAGAGCAACCACGCTCAACTGCAATCTTAATAGCAAGGGCCTCCATCAGATTATTGGAGTGCTGCCCTTTGTAAACAGAGAAGAAAAAAATAGCAACACCATCTTTACCTCTACCTATACCCCCAACACCAGCATGTCCAGGGTTCCCACGAGAAGAACCATCTGTATTAATCTTCAGGACCCCAACCGGGGGAGGCATCCACCTCCCATCACGAAAAACTCGTTGCTTGACATGTTAGGATCTATTTCCAACACTGCATCCCCTACTATTATCCCCTAGGTTCAAATCCCTCATATTAGTATAATCACCAGGATCAATGTTATCAAACATATCACACTTAGCAGAAATAGTCTCCTGAAACCTGCTAATAATCTTCTTCCACAATTGACAACTTCCTAACTTGGAACCACAAAAAACTCTACGATTCCTCTCTAGCCAAAGGTTCCAAAGAATGAAAATAGGCCCAACAGCCCAGGCCACCTGTATGAAAGATGTCTTCGTTGGAGGCCTGCCCAAGCTCTCCCAAAACTCTATTAGGGAGGAAGAATGAACACAACCCTGATGCCAAGCCTCCCACCACTTGTGCCATATCTCTCTAGAAAAAGGGAAAAGAAAGAAAAAAATGGGAAGAACATTCTTCACTGCATGAACAAAGGAAGCACATAGAAGGTCCATGAAAACCTCGCTTGTGAAGATTCTCCCAAGTGAGACATTTATTCTAAGCAACCAACCATAAGAAAAAAATGCATTTGGGCCAAGAAAAGTTGTTCCAAACCTTCTTCCACCAGGGCACCTTAGCTGGACCATGTAAGTTCCTGTCAAGCACAACATAGCCTTGAGCAACAGTAAATTTACCTTTTGGGCTGGAACTCCAAGCCAACTTGTCTCTCTCATTAAGGGAGCTGCAAAGCCTACCCTCCAAGACTTTAGACAGAACAACACGATCCTCATCAGAACCACCCACGGGCCACTCCTGAGGATCCTTCCAGCAAGACACCTCCACATGACCAATACGCTTGATTGCTTTAAAATGCTCCACCTTAATCCATCCAGCATCAAAAAAAAAATATGGTAGAGAGGCTGAAGCTGAGGGAAACTAGAAAGAATGGGGGGGTAGCCATCCCAAGAGTCTTGCCAAAACAAAGCATTAGAGCCTCTATTACAGATCCAGAAGAGACCATCCTTAATACGCTGAGCTCCCTTCTTAAGAGTATCCCAAATACAAGAACCTTTTCCCAACAAAGCAAGTCGTGACACATCTTGACTCTCAGCACCAAGGAGATACTTGAGAGCAAGAATCTTGGCCCAATCCTGATCCTGATTGTTGCACCATCTCCAGTACAGCTTGGCCGCTAAGGTCGTGACCACAAGAGCCATAAACCTAAGACCAATGCCCCTAGCATGCTTCGGCCTACAAACAGACTCCCACATGACTAAACTCCACTTCAAAGAGAGAAGGTTGCTCAACCAAAGGAATTTCTGAGAAAGAGCATCAAATTCCCTCACAAAGGAGGAAGGGGGAACATGCACACAACACCTATAAATGGGGAGAGACTGCACCACAGTCTTTAGGAGAATCACTCTCCCAACAGAAGAGAGCCATCTGTAAGTCCAGTGACTAACCTTACTTTGGAATCTATCCAAAATCCCCTGCGAAAAATCTCTATGCTGAGATCCCAAAGCCAAAGGAATCCCAAGGTACATCAAGGGGAGAGAACCAATTTGAAATCTAAGAATCCTAACAAACCTGTTCTGAATAAGCCGAGGAGTATTAAAGAAATAAATGGAAGATTTATCATCATTAATACTCTGACTAGAAGCTTTCAAATAGATGTCTAAAGCTCTCCTGAAGTGCACAGCCTCACTAATTCTAGCCAAGCCCATTAGCCCAGTGTCATCCACAAACTGAAGATGAGAGTAGGGAGGAAGATTATTGTTCCAACTCCAACCTTGTATAAGACCTTGCCTCACCTGAGATTTAATAAATCTGCCAAGACCTTCCGCCATGATAATGAAAAGATAGGGAGATAGAGGGTCCCCTTGCCCAAGCCCCCGAGAAGCACTAAACAAATCTGAAGGTTCCCCATTAATGAGAACATAAAAGGAGGATAAGGTCACACAACTGAGAACCCAATTCACCCACTCCTCTTCAAAGCCAAAAACCAAGAGAATTTTTTATAAGAACTCCCAGCTCACCCGATCATAAGCTTTAGCCATGTCAAGTTTAATGAACATAGCTTTCTCCTTAGAGGAAGCCATAGAGTGAATAGCCTCCATAGCTATCACAACACCATCCAAAATTTGTCTTCCTTCAACAAAACCACCCTGCTCAGCAGAGATCAAAGTACCAAGGAGTGGTTTGAGTCTCTCAACAATCAACTTGGTGATGATCTTGTAGACAACATTGCATAAAGCAATAGGCCTGAATTGGTCCAGCTGATTAGCCCCCTCCTTCTTAGGTATGAGAGCCAAAAAAGTAGAATTCAAAGACTTAAGCATTTGTTTGTTCCTATATGATTCCTAAACCACCTCAAGGAGATCATACTTTATTATTTCCCAGAATTCCTGAAAGAACTCAATTGGGAATCCATCTGGGCCAGGAGTTTTACCTTTTTTCATACTAAACACAACTTTCTCCAATTCAGGTAACAAGATTGGACATAAAAGAGCCCCATTCATCTCGGCAGAGACCAAGTGGGGAATACAATCCAAGATGGCCCTTTCTTCGGTCCTAGCTGCAAGATTCTCCCTAGTAAATAGATTTGAAAAATAATTGACAGCTTCCCTGGAAACTTCTTCACAAGAAGAAAGTTGGGCCCCATCAGGTGAAACAAGAGAGGAAATAGAGTTCCCCTTCCTTCGAGCCTTAACCGAGTTATGAAAAAATGCCGTGTTCCTATCTCCCTTGTGAAGCCAATCAATACGAGATTTCTTCTTCCAGAAAATCTCCTCTCGAAGCTCCCACTCTTCTAAACCCTTAAGAGCCAAGGACTCAACATTCTTGAGATCAAAGAACAACCCTTGGTCTTGAATCTGACGAGTAACACTATCCAACTTGTATTGAGCTGCTATCTTCTGAGCATGCAGGTTCCCAAAACACTGTTTATTGCACCTCTTAAGTCTGTACTTCACATGTTGAAGCCTCTTACTAAAATTAAACATGGCCGTCCCATGGGCAGGCATCCCTTCATATCACCAATCCAACATAAGATCATGTAGAGATTGATCTCTTAACCACATCAACTAAAATTTGAAAGAAGAATTTTTGGTGACTCCATAAGGGGAGATACAGAATTTGACAGGCCAGTGATCAGAGCCCCTCCAATCAAGAATTTCTGAACTGGTGGTCCACCTGCTGTTTATCTAATAACAAGATACCAAAAATCTATCAAGCTTTTCTAAGATAGCCTCAACACCACACCTCCTATTATTCCATGTAAACACACCATTGATTGGCTTCACATCAATGAGATTCAGGAAACCAATATTATCTTTAAGAAAATTTGAAGAAGGGTCCAGCCTGGCTAATCCGCCTCGTTTTTCCTCCAAACCTATAACAACATTAAAATCACCTGCCATAATCCATGGGAGAAACGGGTCTAGAGACCGGATGAAGCTGATGTGAGCCCAAAACTGTGACTTACCTGAAGTATCAGTAGGAGCATAAATATTGGAGAAAAGGCATCTTTCTCTAGTCTCAAAACTAGAGGCAACCATAGAAATGGAAGATCGGCTATATATCCACCATAAGGAGGAAACTTTCCTCGGGTTCCAGAAACAAGCCACCCCCCCCAGAACTGCTCAAAGCCCCCACCCCCTGCCAATAGCCTTGGGGCCAGATATGCGGAGCACAATTAGCCAATCCATCCACTGTAAGCTTGGTTTCCTGAATAAAGACCACATCAGGAGACTGAGACTCAATTAATCTGTGAACAACCTTTTGTCTAGGGATGCTGTTCAACCCCCTTACATTCCATGATAATACAATCATTTATGGGGGTGGGAGAAGTGGGAATCAATGGGTTTCACAGACCCAGACTCAACCAATGTATCACCCATAATTTTGACCTTCTCTTGATCAGTCTTCCTTCCACTCCTTGACGGTTTGTCTAGAGGCCCCTTTTTAAAGGATTTTTGCTGCAAGCCTAAGGCAGGAGAAGCCTTATTACCCTTCACAGGATGAGGTCCCATTAGTAGCAGGGGGAACAGAACCACCACAACTATACCCATTAGAGCCTGTGATCCCTGGAGATCTCCGATATCCTGAACTTGAGAAGGTAAATCCATAGCCATCTGACCTACCTGCTGGTCCCCTGAAGATAAAATATGATCCTCCTTCTTTGCATCCTCCTCCTGAGCCTCATGCTGACCTTTATCCCCAGAAGACAGCTCAATTGGAATTCCTTCCTCTTGGACTAAGCTATCAAGAGCCTCAAACCTGTTAAAGGTGCCATCCTTCTGTCTATCCATCCATGTTCTCTTCTTGCCTTTGCCTTTGTTACAGGACTTCACCGGAATAAATCCCTCCTTATCAATAGGTCCATTAGACAAAGAAGCCTTCCCCTTGTCTTCCCTAGGAGGTCCAGAGGCAGCCAAGGGGGAAGATTTAAATCTGGGGCATCTGCGATGTAGATGACCATATTCATGGAAAATTCTGCATCTAAATGGTAGGGTCTCGTAATCTAGCTGTTGGATCCAAGAAGATGAACCCATGCAAATCTCCATAGAATATCATAATGGATTATTCAAATCAAATTATACACAAATACGAGCAAAATAAATTACCTTTCAATCTTGAGTTTGTGTAGCCGATCCCACAGGTTTCCCAAGAAGCAAAGAGATTGAATGAAGAATATCTTCCCTCCAAAATTCCAAAGGAAGCCTCGGAAATCGAACCCACATAGGTACCCGTGAGGGGATCTCTTTAGCAGAGTTGAAGCCCATGTGCCAAGGCTTGATGAAGAGCCCCACCTGGTTAAAGAAATAAGGGCCTCCTTCAAAAGCCCTATTCCTGTCCGACATGCTTGAAAAGATAACCAGAAAATAGTTATTAGCTGCTAAAAGAATCTCCATATCTCCTTCAGGGTTCCAAACCCGACGTGCCCAAGATTCCAACACAGGTAGAGAAAGACGAAGGCCCAAAAATTTGCAAATAAGGGCATGATTGCACCAGTATTCAACATCCTCCAAAACTTGCTCAGGTTGAATAACCAAAACTGGTTGATCTTCAGATCTCTCTAAACATCCGTTTACTTTTTTTATTCAAAACATACCTTTTGAAGAGGAGGCACCTTCCCCAGATTGGGGTTTACCTGTCTGTTCCTTGCTACTCGCATGCATAGGAGAAGACAGATCTATCATCTCCAAATCCCCTGAGGATACTTGAGAAGAAGCTAGACCACGATTCTCGATGGCCCAACAAACCAAATCATCAACAAAAAAGAGAATGAGATGGGGCAGGCGACCCACAGTCTCAAACCGCCGCACACCTCCTACCAAGGACACCCCACGCATAAAAACCAGGCAAAAAATGCCCACCCACAGGCCAAAAATGATCAGACACCCCTGCCCGACCAAAGCAAAACCCCTGCACCAAATTAAAAACCCCCCCCGCCAGCAACAGAAGGCTTGAAATCCGAGCACGGTCGCCAAAAGAAGAACGAGCTAGGGCACGCAGGCCCTAGCTCGCACCAGTCCTCCGTGCAGCTCCATCATCCTATATCCCCATTTAAACCTCTAATTGAATTTTATTATCTTTTTTTTTTTTTGAAAAAATAAAAGTTTTTAAAGCAAAACTAAAACTTCTAATACATTAATTATTTAAAAAAGTTTCAAAGATTTGTTTTAATCTATAATCTTAAATGTTATATTTATTAGTTCCTACCAGGGAATTATAGCAGAGGCCTATTTGTTAACTAGTGATTTAATGTTTTGCTTGCAGCGAATCAAAATTCATTATTTTCTTTTTTATACATTATATTTTAAATTTAATACGTATATTTTAATTTTGTTAAAGTTAAATGCACATTTTTTAACTTTTTAAATTCTGAAAAATTATTTCTCTTCAATTTTATTGGCTAAAAAATTTGGACCGATAAGGGTGGATTTTCAGGAATGCTAACCATGAACCTTTTTATCGCAATTTTTTAGGGCATTTTTCTGCCACAAAACCATAATAAAAAAAAATATTTAACTAATTGTTCAAAATTTTATTGGCTACAAAACAAAAGGAAGCCCGACAATCTACAATAAGACTAAAACAAATGACACCTTAAACAATATTTTCAAAATATTACTATTTTAAAGCATTTTTAAGGCAATTTTTTTGCAATGAAGATAAATTTGATTTGCATAATTTAAAAGAATATTAAAATGTGAATGCTATACATTACATAGTTTTTTTTTTATATGTATGGTATAATACATATCAATTAATATTAATATTAATATTAATTAGATTAAGACAAATGACACGTATAAACAATATTTTAGAAATATTAAAACCTGAACGTTGTTTTTAAGCATTTTTTAAGGCAATTTTTTTCATGAACATATTAACTTTAAAAGAATATTAAAATGTGAACGGTATTTATGAGCATGTTTTAAAGTAAATTTTTTGTGATGAACATATTAACTAATTTCTAACATTTAACTTTTAATTACAATATATGCTCATAATTACAATATATACTCTTAATTATATATTTTTGTATACGTAAGTAATAATAATTAAAAAAAATACAAGTTAAAATTCTAAAATTCTTAACATAAAATCTACTATTAATTAAAAATGTATGGTTTATAACTTTTTGGTAAAATAAATCGCCATTCACTCTACGTGCATCCACTACCAACCTCAAATATAGGCATGAAAAAAACTGATCAACAATATAGGCATGGAAAAAACTGATCAACAATACAAGTGTTGTATTGTTTTTCTAATATGCAAGAAAAAAGTAGTGTAGAGAGTTTACAAGTTGGAGGAAAGAAAAAAATTGTGCAAGAAAAAATGGTAATGTAGTTTAAAGAATAAATTGCTTTTATTCACTGACAATTTTTCTTGAAAAGATTATGTTTTATTGCTTCTTATTTTAATATTTTTTAAATTTTGTTTTGTGTTTAAATGGTGTGCAGTAGTTGGGAGACATATTTTGAATAAAGTAGAGAACACAAAATTTTCTAAATTTAGCTTTGTGCAGGTAGCCATCTTCCAAAATGTCTCTTCATATTGTTTCACTAATTTCTGAAATTAAGTAGCTAATATGAAATTGTAGAAGTCACCCTTTAAACCATTTCTTTTATTATTTTTTCTAATTTGAAATTTTTTACACTGACTTTAAAATTGTCATACCCAGTTGTTAGTTTTCCTAATTTGAAAATCTTTACAATGTCTTGTAAAATTGTCATACCCAGCTGTACAACTCTTGAATATATTTTGGTGGTGCTTTGACAGAGAAACAAACAAATGTTTAATATTAGAGTTAGATTTTTGTTATAAGATTACCTAAGGCAACCTCATTAGATGGCATGTATGTGACAACTTATAGAGGGCTTTGGATAGTTTTGAACATGCCATGGAGCCTTTTTGGGTCAATGCCATTACTGTCCTATGATACAATATCCCAAGAATCTAAGCATCATATACCATACTCACAAAATGATGCACATTTCTATTAAATGCTACAAAAAGATTTGAATGATTTCTAGTTGAAGACTATCGCAAAAGCAACTTCCTACGATGCAAGGTAATAAAGAATTGGTTTAAAAAATACTATATTTGATTCTCTCCAAATGTACCTGACTCTATTCAAGTTCTCCATTGCATCTCAATATGAAATTTTTCATTCATTGAATTCACAAGATGGTAGAACTCATTCATCCATTTATTATGTACAACATCTGACAGATTAATATCCACGTACCCCAAGTGTTCCTATTATATTAGAAAGTCAATTCACTAGTCAAGCCGTAGATGTTAGGAAGTTTACCTTCAGAAGGTTGAGTTTAGAATTGAGAAAATTTAAGGTTGGTAAATTTATGTTGGAGACAATTTATATTAATAAGTTAAGTTCATTGTATAGTTTTTTTGTTTCTCTGTGGATGTATATGAGAAAAACCTATTGAAAATGGAGGTAATTATGTAGCTTTAAAACTTGTAAAACTATTATACTGCAGATCTAATTAAGTGTTCTTTGTTACAATTTCTTTGTGGTTGATTGTTTGTTTAACTCGTTTTACCATTTGTAGAAGTAGACAAAATATTGTAGAAGAATAAGACCAAAAGAAAGAAGTTACACAACATATACCATGGAGAAACCCTTTCGGGAAAAAACTCCACCAAGAATCAATGTATTATTTAATCTCAGAATAAGATTACAATAATTCCAATCCTTGCTTGAGATGCTTCTTTTGCCTTCAACAATTCTTCTTCACAACCTGCAATACAATTTGATAAACTCTCTTCAACAATTCTTCTTCACAACCTGCATTACAATCTGATAAACTCTCTTCAACTTGATGCAATAAATAAACAATAGTGAGCCTTGTAAACTCCAAAAAGTTTACAATTACAAAGCACAATGCTTATCTTATAAAACCCATGCCTATTCTTTGCAAGGAGAGTTCTACCATGAAAAAAAATGTCAAACCAAGTCCATCAATTTGGGCGTCCAAAATTGAAGTCCTAACTCAACGTTGATTCCGAAGATATTTTCTAAGATTATCCTGAAAGTTGGCACCCAAGAATGGGCCCACTTAACCTAGCCTTATAAATATCTTATCATGCAAAAGTTTCAACTCCAAGATGCCAACTTGGGCGTCCAAGGTGGGTCCAAGTCAATCTCTATTAACTAAAACATATCTATCCACCATTCATGCAAATATCATGCATGATTGATCATCCCCACTGAACTGAATGTATCACCTGTTATCTGTCATGCAACTCAAGTCATTAGTCATGTATTCCAAGTCAACTAAAGTCAACTAGCATTCAACTGAAACTAACTACATGCAACTGAAGATAACTGAACCATAACTAAACTGAACTGAATTGAACTAAACTGATACTAAACTAAACTGAACTGATACTGAACTGAACTGAACTGAATTGAACTAAATTCCATGCATGTAAACATCAATCCCTAACTTCTAGGATCTTTACGTGCATTACTGAAGTGTTATCTTTTACTCCAAATAGTTAACTTAACTCAAGGTGGGTTCCACCTTCCATGTGGGTACCCCATGTGCTCCTATTTTGTAGGAGCTCTTCATGGGCGTCCCCACATGTTCCTATCATTTAGAATTAATTACAAATGTCAATTTACATTTTCATTTCATTTGAATTTAACCTCTTTCTAATTCTAGTGTTTGGGGAACACTTTCCAAGGACTTAGGAGATACATGAAATAATGTTTTAGGATTGCAATTAAATGACATCCTATTCCCAACAAAACCTCTCCATAAAACAATATGGAATACTTCAAGAATTATTTTTGAAAATCTGTGGCTCCTGAATTTGAATGTTGGCTACTAGTCTTGCAACAATTATTGCTAAAGATCTCATTGTTTTCATATTCTAATTTTCTAGATGTGATTCAGGTAAAATCAAGGTTTATACCTTCTAAATATATTATGTACTCACAGTTTTTTGGAACCCGATCTACTCAAGGATGATTGAAGGATAATCTACTTGTGGATATTTAGTCTTTGAAGTTTTATTGATTATATACATATATGCATACTAGAAAAGTATGTTAAGATGATTAGCAATATAGTTGATATTTAAGAAAATTTAAAGCTATAAATGCTGTAAGGATTTTCACTGCATATGAGAATTCCATTCTAGAGGCATACACTTTTTCCCAAGAAATTAGAGTCTCCCATTATGGGTCCAAGAAGGACATCAAACTAAAAGCACTTGATTGGAGCAATAGTAGATGACATAAAGCCTCGTCCAAAATGAGACATTATTTTTTATTTTTATTTTTGATACAAAGGAATTGGCACTAGCTAGAACCCCATTTGTGAGGTCCTAAATTACATACTATGGCTACTGGAAAAAGTGAGTGTAATTACATGCGTCATCCCTCTAGGTTGACAGAGTCAATAAGAATAGATTTATAACTTCTTGCACAAATAAGATAGATCTATATTCATTTCAAACCAAAAAATTTATTAGAATTATCAGTTGCATAGTCTCTTCAAAGCAAACATACTAAGGATAATGTCTTCGGATCCCCTTAACTTAGGGATTTTTGCAAGTTATTTTTACATGGGATGTTGTAAATGAATGATCTTCTTCTAATTTTTATTTCTTCTCTATCTTTTTTCTTTCTTTCTTTTTCTTTGGAAATTGGAGTCACTAAATTATTTTAGTTTATATATGCAGACTACTAGCATTGTTTAGGATGTTCCATCATAAGCATGAGCAACATAATGATTTTTAAAGACACATCTTCAAACTACCCCACCTCCTTTCACACCAGCATCAACAACAATTGTAGCAAAGTTGTGCGTGCTTTTGGACATAGGCATTTTCTATAGAATCTCCTAGAAGATAAAATGGAACAAATCATAAAACTTGCCAAAAACTAGAAGTAAGATTGCAAAACAAGGATAATGGTTACACAACTTAAAATTGAATTGAATTGTAAATAAATGATAAAGACACCAGTTACACAAATCATTCATTATACTTTCTTAACTGAATTGAATTACATGGCTTATATGTTTGTATGTGTATATATGATTTTAAAATTATTCCATTTGGTCTGTCTTTTCTTACAAAATAATCAATCTCTGACAAAGTGCACAAGAATAAATATCCCCTCTTAAAAGAAGGCACGTAAAGATAAAATAATAACTCATTTTGTCAAAAAAAGATACCCACTTCCTATCTATAGTCAAAGATACTTTCTTACACTTCTTAAGTTCCCATAAATACTTACAACATTAAAATCAATGAGATTCTCTTCTACTTCATGTCAAGTGTCATAACTTCTCATTTTCCTCCAATATGTATTTAATTTAAATATTAAAAAATAAAAAAATATTTACATAATGAATAATAATTATTTATTTCCTTTTAAATTCAATAACTAGATCTTCATATATTTTAATAGTATAAGTTGATGTAGTATACATATTTTATCTTTTATTTTTTTCTAATATCTTAGTCACTTTTTAATTGATTTACTAACCATATAAAGAAAATATTATAATCTAAACTAAATTTAATTATTTCAAAAAATTCAAATCCTTTCAATAACTACTACTTATCAAATTAAACTAACAAAATAAATTATTATCTTTATTTTATTAATTATTTTTTTACCAAAATTTTATTATTTATTATAAATAATAGAGTTCAAAAAGTAGGTTACGACACATAGGATAAACACATACACCATAGGAAAGACACATGTTGTAGTTTGATAAGATTGGTTGTCATTTATGTCAAAAGTGGGTTTAAAATTGTATATGCTCTAGGGATTGACAACATGTAGAGATATCTAATGGTGCTAGTGAACATTGCAAAAATATGGAAGGTTTGTAGTCTGCCCAATGTCCAAGTGTGATTCAAAGGTGGGTACACATGTCCTAATATATTTTTATTATGTCTACAATGATATATTTCTGGTTTGGCATACCACACTAAGTAACAAGTTGCAAAAGTTCTATCTAGGACATTCACAATGTATTCTCTAAGACATAGTCACAGTATTGTGGTTTGCATCCTTCCGCAGAGCAAGATTTAGTCTTGTGGTTCAGAAGATAAGTTCAAGGAGATGCGAAGGTGTTATATCCAAGTTTTCATGTCACTACTACTCCAGTGAAAGTTACAAGTGTCAGAGTTTTGGTTTGTGCTATGATAGAGAAAAGTGTTTTAGAAGACTTGTTGGATTGCTCCACATTCCTTTGGATGTGAAGTTTTGGCCAAGCGGTTTTTTGGACATATTTAGTGATTTCCAATGGGTGATATATTAAATTTTCAAGTGGTATGATGCTCCAAAAGTTCATTTATCAAGTGACAAATTGATATAGTTGGTTCCAGATGCTTAATCTTCTTTAGAACAAGTGTTTGAATGTTTGCGTTAGCAGAAGGTTGTGAAGATCAATTGTATGAGTTTGTGTGGAAACTTCACATGTCTCATAGTGTCTAGGGTATGAATCACATGAAAATATTTCCTTCTTGCCACACAGTTGTTTCAAATATTTTTTTTGAAGTTATATTTATTTGCTAAGGCCGACTAAGGTATACTGGTGATGTGTGCCACAAGTTCAAATGTGAGTAGAGGTTGTGGGTTGTTTGAAGATGTTTTATGGGTCATGCCGACTCATCTAGGAGAAATGAAAATAATATTTTATCATTTTTGTATAATACCTATGGAGATGTAGGTTGATATGTTATAAGTTTCATAATTTCTTGTTTATGGCCAATTGAATTTGTATTTTACAAGTGTGCGGATGATATACATAGAAGATCAAACATGAGAAGAGAATTATGGAAGTGTGTGAAAATGTGTAAGTGCATGAGTAGAGTGTGATAAGATCTGCTATAGGCCTAATGAGTAGAATTGATGATTATCAGTGGTTGAAACCATAAAATTAGTCATATTTCAATTGTTCCTTTTTCAATTAAGGAGTGGTAGTTTCCTAGGGTTTTAGCCACTAAAACAAAGTTGTATAAACATGGAGTAGTATTTTCCTTAGGTTGCAACCCTAAAACAAAGTTGTAACAATTGTTTACTTGTGAGGCTGGATTAGGATAGTATATCCTAACAACATTTCTCATCACGATTTTTCCCTTGTGGGGTTTTCCATGTAAATTTGGTGTCATTTGTGTTCTTATGTGGATGCTTATCTTCTTTCTTTATTTGGTTAAGTAGATGAATGCTTAATTGATATAACTTTGTTTCAACAATTGTTAATTGAGATTAAAATTTGAAGTATATTGATTCAACCTCCCTCTCAATATTCTGGTGTGTTCAACAATTGGTATTAGAGAAAGGTTCCTTGATATAGCCTAACAAATAATGTAGATCCTGTATTTGGAACACATGGGGAATGATGCAGTTCCCAAGAAGAAGAGGACATACATCATGAGGAGGATGATAAATTTGAATTTGAATTCAATAAAGAAATTTGTCTAGTGGATTATGAAGGAGAACTTATTTCTGCTCTAAATGATCTGGATGAAGAAAGAGAAAAGAAGGAAGAACTCTAGTACAAAATTGAAAGATTAGAAAAAGAAATTGGAAAGTTGAAAGTTCAAGTTGAAGAAGGAAAAATAATTGTAGATTACCTAATTACCAAGCTCAATGATAAATCTGCTGAATGCTCCAAGCTTGAAGAAGAGATTGTCACTCTAAGGAAAGAATTGGATAAAGCAAAATAACAAATTGACAAAGGTCTAAAGTTGAAAGTACGTTTTGAAATTCTTGGTGAGATAATCAACTCTCAAAATACATCAAAAGAAAAATCTAGCCTTGGTTTTGAAAAAGGTAAAAGTCCAATAATAGTCCATCTGTAGGACTATATGAGAATTTTAAGGTAGAAGGAAAGTCTAAAATAAAGGAGGAAAACGCTTACACTGAAGAACCTAAGAAGGCATCCTCTAGAAATGAAAAATAAAATCAAAATATAAAGAAGAAAGAAGGAGGATTTGTTCCTTAAACAAAGGAGATTCAGAGGTCCTCCATGTGATAGACAACATGCCTCTACCAAGTTTACTCAAACTTTTCAAGGTTATTATTATTCTTGCAATAAATCTGGGCATAAAGCTGTTAATTGTAGATCTAGAGAAAGAAGAAATAACTACATGGATAGAAGACCATTTTTGCCACATATATGATGCTATTTATTTTCATGGATATTGCTATGCATGCAACAAGTCATAAGAATATAGATTGTAGAACTAAAGTTAGGAGAAATAACTTGTTCCAAAGCATAAAATTGTTTGCTAAAATTGCAATAAGGTTGGACATAAAGTAGATTTTTGTAGAAGTGGTTTTGTGAAACCACTTGTTCAGAACTGAAAGAAGGAAGAAACCCTAATTCAACAAAAGAAGGGAAATGAAAAGGTTTGGAAAGAGAAGCAAGGTAAGGAGAATATGAAGAAGGACGATTCCATGCTTGTGCATTCTACACAAGATCATGTGACAAACTAAGATAGAGAATTATCTCAGGGGGAGCTATCATTTGCAAATCCTTTAGCCCCCTGAAAAGGATAAAATAATGAATATTTTAGCATGAAAGATGAATTGGATCAATTCCTTTGGTGAGAAAGTCTGTTGAGAAAGTTTGAACCTTTTGATCAAGGTTTTGGAGTAAATGATTTTTTTTTGGGGGTGTATTGAGCATCTTTGTATCCCTGTGATGACATGAAGAATTTTGGAAGAAGGTTTACCTAACAAGTACGAATGAATTAATGGAAAAAATTTAGGGAAAATGAGAGGCTTTTTATGTTTCATTTGAATATTTTGTTCTCATTTGCAATCAAAGGAATTTATGTTTAGAAGAGGAGAAGAGTGAATAGGTTTTCAAGCTATTATGTGAAACCCTAGAAATGGTGTTTGAAGGTTTCAAAAGAAATATCAATGGAAATACCGCAAGTGATTGATGTTGTGGAGAAAACCAGGCTGAAGTATAAGAAGTTCCCATTCAAGGTGATAGAGGTTGATAAAGATGATACATTTTCAAAAGTTCATGCGGATGTGGTATACTCTGAAGATGTAAGAATCTAAATCCATTCCCTACTAAATGAAATTGATCACTCATCATCTTTTGAAGTGGTTCGACATGAACTCCTAAATGATAATGGTGTGTACAAGCTTGGATGGAAGTGAAAGAGTTAGAAATCTAGAAAGACTTTCCATACTTATGTGACAACAAAGAATGGGTAAGAATTATTCTAAGTCACATTCATGAATAATTTATTTGGTTGGATAAATCTTACATGATTACAAAAGAAGCAATTAGGGTAGTTACTAGTCTTTGTGCCTCTGAACCAGTCCTAGTGTTGAAGTCAATAAAAATGAAAGGGTTACTGAGCTTATCAGAGAATTTTTTTATAAAAGAACCCTAATAGTGAAAGATATCACTAATCCCAGAGTTCGCTATGCCACTATGGGGATTGCATATAAAATTTACTTCACAAACAAAGAAGGTTCTACCACCGTGACCACAATTCATACTACCTATCAAATGGTGAAGGAAGGTGCCAATTTTGATCTCTATGAATTTATGAGAGAGCACCCGATGGATAATTTGAAGAGCACAAAAGAAACCATATATAATTTTAGGTTTGGTTCATTACTCATTTTCCTTACATTCTTTTTCTTGAATGAACTATTTGATTTTAAAGGAAAAATATGGGATAATTTATCTTCAATAGTAGCACAAATCAAGAAACATATAAAAGGTTTTTAGGATAAGCAAGAATACCAAACTTTCTATTGGGGATTCTTTAAGAGCTTGCAAATAGAGATGCAAAGTAGATAGAGGATACCCTCTAATTTGGTCTAAAAATATGAGAATGAGGTGACATTCATGGTGGATAAGGATCATTGCTACATGGAAGCTATAGGGCCCAAAAATTCATGGATTCCTAAGTTACCTTATAAGGTTTCACCTGAATATGTCTAAGGTTATGTGGATATTTTGCTGAAAAAGACAAAGGATCCTAAAGCAGAAAGATTTGGTACATACAGAGAAATCATGGATGAGATGATCTAGAAGTAGAAAAAGGAAACCAATGAAAAAAGAGTAGATAAGTTGTTTAAGAAGTGGGGCATTCCATGGTACTCAAAGATGAAACCACCATCCTCTACCCAAACTACAGTGAAATACCTTTAGACCCTAAAGAAAACATTGCATAAAAGTTGCCAAGGAGGTCGAACACTTCTGTTGTTGCATCTGCTTTGCAACCTTCTAGATCTATACAATCAACTGGTGCAAGGAGAGGAGTTGCATTAGAAAATCTACCATAGGAGAAAGCCACAAAGGGTGTGCATATATGCCTAATTAGAAGGAAAAGAGGAAGAAGATAGATGAGGAAGAACCTAAAGAGGAGGAAGAAGTTTAGGATGAAGGCATCTCTAAGCAAAAAAAGAAAGAGAATAAGATAGAAAGGAGAAAATAAAGCAAACTCCTCTGGTCTCATATGACACCCTTGAGTTTGAAGCTATCTTGAATGGAATTGTTAGTCATGGTTTATTGGATGAAACCATAGCACTCCATTTGGAATTCCCTTTGGAAGATTAGAAGACCATTGAAAGGGATATCATTGTATATATGCTCAAGAATAACATGTCTTTCAATGACATCATTGATAAGCCTCTAGAATGCCTACATTAGGCTTTGAGACTAAGAAGAGAAAATGCAATCAAAGTCGATGAGGAGCTAAGACAATAGGAAATTAATAAGGCTAAGTCCTCTATCTCCCAAATAGATATGGAGATGATAGTACGAAAGAAAGATAAGGAGCTCTGCACAAAGCAATGAATAGATATTCTTATGAGCATGGATGATGATGTTAGAAAGAAGATTTAGATAGAAAAAAAAGAGGTCGCAAAGAAGATCATTGAAGGAATGCAAACTAATATTGACATGAATACATAGGAGCCTCTAGATGAGAAAAATACTAATAATGAGTCCCCTTCAACGAGTACAAATGAACAAGTTGTCTTTGACCAATAGGAAGAACAAGTTGTTTTTGGTTAGAAAGAAGAGCAAGATATCTCTAGTAAGGATAAAGAGAAGGAAATGGGGAAGGAAAAAGAGAAAGAGAAAGAAAAAAGAGAAAGAAAAGAAGGAGAAGGTTGCTTTCAAAGAAGACAGCTCAGAGAAATCACATTATTCTCTAGTGGACTCAATCAAAGAGTTCTTGGCTCAGGAAATCTATATTTAACAGTGGTGACTCCCCAATTATTGCATGTTCCTAATTTTGATGGAAAAGTCAAATTATCTGGTATATCTCCCCTGCATAAGATGAAACTTGGAGATATACTCCACTCCACAACAAGGCAAGACTCCACTCTAAGTCTTACCAGCAAAGTCTTCTCTTCATAAGTCTTACTAGTGATGTGGTTCCCATTGGAATGGTTGGAAGGTGGGAAGGCATGAAGAGTGCACAAACTTGGAGATATACTCCACTCCACAACAATAGGTGGATAGTGCTAATGTATTGGAAGAAGCAATGAAAGTGTTGGAAGAAAAACTACTGGAAGAAAAAAGGGATTCATTATTTCCCCCTACATAATAGATGAAGCAACTAATGAAGTCTTTTGAGACTTATTCATCTCATCTGGATAAGCATTCCAAACAAATATCAATGTAAGGAGATTGACAGATGCCTTCAAGAAGTGTGATAGTACATTGAACAAAGTACAATATTGTATCAAAGACATTCAAAAATTCTTGGACGAAGCAAATTTTTTATATGTTTTGACTCAAATAGATTGCTACAACAAAGAGTATAAAGGATCAGATTCATGCAATTGAAATGAAAATCACTAATGTTGCTGCAACTTATGATCCTATACAAGACAATGATGGTGCCATAAGGGCACAAGTGGAAAGTCTTCAATCACAAATACAACAACTGCAAGATCAAAGGGAGTAGTTCAAAGGTCAAGTAAAGTAATTGAGAGAAGTAGTGAGCCTAAGGTTGGCTTCACTCACTAGACTTCTAGCAGAGGCGAATGGTGTAATTCAAAATTATAAGGCACCATCTTCTTTGATTGAAGTAGAAGATACATATGTGTTGTTGACATGTCAAGTCCAAACCCTGACCGCAACAAAGAAGCAATGGAATAACATCTTGATCCAACTCAAGTCAATTTACAAGAGCATTCCACCATCCAAGTGAGTTGTGTTTGTTTTTGATGTAAGATATCTTTATTTTTGTTGTTTTGTATATACATATGCAGAGTAGATATAAGGAGATTTTTGTTGATGAAGTAATCAAATGACATCCCAGAGGGACTAAAAGTTGTATAGATTATGGGGGAGTTTATAGATTTTTTATGTACAAAGAAATTTTTGTTTCCCTTTTCCCTTGATGTCAAAGGGGGAGAGAAATGTGCATTTAAGGGGGAGTGTTTGTGCACATCAGTTGGTTTTTCCATCAATGAAAAATGGGGAGATTTTTATAGTTTGATAAGATTGATTGTTATTGATATCAAAAGTGTGCTTAAGATTGTATATGCTACAAAGATTGATAGCATGCAAAGATATCTAATGGTGTTGGTCAACATTATAGAAATATGGAAGGTTTGTAGTCTTCTCAATGTCCAAGTATGATGCAGAGGTGGGTACACATGTCCTAATGTATTTTTAGTATTCCTACAATGATATCTTACCATTTTGGTGTACCACACTAAGTAACAAGTTGGAGAAGTTCTTTCTAAGGCATTCATAGTGTATTTTGTAAGATAGAGTCATAGTATTGTGGTCCGCATCCTTCCACAGAGCAAGATTTAGTCTTTCAGTTCAAAAGATAAGTTCAAGAAAATGTGAAGGTGTTATATCCAAGTTTTCATGTCACTACTCCTCCTAGAATGAAAGTTACAAGTGACAAAGTTTGAGTCTGTGCTATGACAAAGCAAAGTGTTTTAAAAGGCTTGTTGGAATGCTCTACATTCCTTCGGAAGTGAAGCTTTGGACAAGTGGGTTTGAGGACATAATCAGTGATGTATAATGTATTCTATATTAAAGTTTCAAGTGATCTGGTGCTCCACAAGTTTAGTTTTCAAGTGACAAATTGATACAATTGGTTTTCAATGCTTAATCTTCTTTAGAACAAGTGTTTGAATGCTTGTGCCAATAGAAGGTTGTGGTGATTAGTTGTATGAGTTTTTGTGGACACTTCACATGTCTCATAGTGTCTAAGGTATGAATCACATGAAGATCTTTCCTATTTCTAGTACTACACAGTTGTTTCAAGTTTTTTTGTGAAGTAATGCTTTTGCTGAGGCCGACTAAGGTATATTGGTGATGTATGCCACAAGTTCAAATATGAGCAAAGGTTGTGGGTTGTTTGAACATGTTCTATAGGTCATTCCAACTCATTTGGGAGTAATGCAAATAATGTTTTACCATTTTTGTATACTGCCAATGGAGATGTAGGCTAACATGTTACAAGTTTGAGAATTTCTTGTTTATGCTCAAATGAGTTTGTATTTTGCAAGTGTGCAGATGATATATATAGAAGATCAAACATGAGAAGAGAATTTTGGAAGTATGAAAAAATGTGTAAGTGCATGAGCAGAGTGTGATAAGATCCACTATAGACCTAATAAGAAAAAATGGTGAATATTAGTAGTTGAAGCCATAAAATTAGTCATATTTTAGTTGTTCCTTTTTCAATTAGAGTAGTAGCTTCCTTGGGTTTTAGCCCCTAATTTTTTTTGTATAAATAGGGAATAGTAGCTTCCTTGGGTTGCAACCCTAAAAAAATTTGTAACTATTATTTACTTGTGAGGCTGGATTAGGACAGTAGCTCCTAGTAGCATTTCTCACCATGATCTTTCCCATGTGGGGTTTTCCATGTAAATCTAGTGTTATCTATGTTCTTGTGTGGATACTTATCTTGTTTCTTGCTTTGGTTAAGTAGATTAATGCTTAATTGATATAACTTAGTTTCAATAGTTGTTAATTGATATTGGAATTTGAAGTATATTGATTCACCCCCTCTTAGTATTCTGGTGTGTTCAACGCATGTTCCATAGGATTGTTAGATTCACCACAAGATATGCAAAGAGACCATAAGATAGGAATCAATAACATAGGGTAGGAACAAATACCATGGGGCAAGCATATGCACCATAGGATAGGCATAAATACCACAAGATAGGAACATGAACCACAAAAGATGTTGTAGTATGCAAAGATACCACATTAAAGACACATGCACCATAAGGAAGACATAGGCACCACATAACAAACAAAAGCACCATAGGATAGGTGTAAGAACCACATAACAAGAACATGTGCTACACAACGTATTGTTTGCACTAAAATATTGAAATAAGTGCTAGATTTAGATGCTATGCCACAAGGCATAAATGATGTAGAATTGGAGTGCATTTAGGAATGACAAAAACCTTCAAAAATCACAAAAAGAGGCTCTAAGAACAAAAAATAGTATTGGGACAAGGTCCCCTTGGGCATGCAAAAATGTGAGTGGTGAAATTGAATAGAATAAAAAGGAGAATAAAACAATAGAAATCAAGCCCCAAATAAAACTACACTCTCACCTTCTGATTGATCTCAATAACAATTTGAATGAAAGTAAAATGAATGAAATTACAAATGCTAACCCGATATAATTACCATTATGCATGAAGTGGACGTGTTAGATGATTTGGAATGTTTGTTTCTTAGTGCTACATCTATTGGCATATAGTTGTCATTGATGTCAAAATGGAAAATCTGGCAAAGGAGATCATTGGAATGATGACAAAGGATGAGTGTGAGAGTAGTGGATCTAATGGCATATTCAAATTGGTTTTCTCGAGAGCTTTCCAGAAAGGTATTGTGCGGGTCGAGAAAGTGAAGGATGCACCCAAAAATGTTTTTTTTTGCTCTCAGGTGTTAGGGTTTATTAGTTAGACCCTAAGGATACTTGCTATCACGACGTTCAAAATATATTTCTATTTTAATGTTGAATTGGTATCAATGGTTATCAGTTTCATTAGTTGCAACATATGTCATTGAAGTCATGAGGGTGACCCTCCCTTTTGCCTAGCGCTCAAGGTTACACATATCCAGCAAGTCGGGGTGACAGTTCAATTTTGGTGAGACTCGCCCTTGAGCCTATCCGACAACCCAATGACCATATCATCGGTGGGATACTAGTGAATCGACGGGAGTCAATTTGGAGTCTCTTCGATAGCCTAATATCTATATGTTAGCATGTCGCAGGTTTTCATAACTTAGTAACCCCCATCAAGAGGTTCTAAAGTTTAGGTTTTTAGCGACTTAGTGATAGAGAGATAAGGAGTGTGAAAATGTTATCGGCGATACTGGATGACGTCTATGAGACCTTTGGCTATGTCTCGCCAATCTGGCGATGTGAAGGTAGCGCTCCAAGTCAGACCTAGTTGGGGTATGAGATGATAGTGATGACGAAGATAAACACGTGGAATGATGAGACTGGATAAACAATAATCCACATCCTTGTTGTGGATTGCAGAGCAGTGATATGGTGATGAGGTGGATAGGTGAAGTCATCAAGTGTTTTCATTGGAGTTACATTCCATCAACAGTAGGACTCTTAAGGCAGTCCCTCTGATGCAGCGATGACCTTCCCATCAACGTGACAGAGTGGTGTTGGCAAGACATTGAAGGATGTCTTCGAAACAACTCGATGACCTACCCATCGGTGAGACAATATGGTATTGCTAGGACTATGGAGCTAGTCCCAATGATAGGGTGATAGGAGAATGGATGTTGACTGTGGGACCCAGTGAGGTGGACATGGAAGTGAGACCCGGTAAGATGAGAATGACATGTAGTCATGAAGTGAATGATAGGATGACACGTGGAAAGAAGCGACAGTGAATGGAGACATGTGGTGGCATGATGGTGTGGGGACCACTTGTATTTAGCAGGGAATGGTATTGGTGTGACAACCTTATATTGGTGGGAGTTTGAATGATATTCCTCTGATGGAGTGATAAGGCTAGAAGCTAACGGGGCCTGATTGTGATGAAGGCTGACAGGTGGCTAAGAACGATTGCTTGGTGTGCAAATTCACATCGTTGTTACGAATTAGGTGGTGATGACATGGAAGATAGATGGCATGTGGGCCTAAGTACTCTAAGGTAGTTCATATCGGAGTGACATTGGTGTATCAACAGGACCTTGAAGCATGTCTCTCTAACAAAGTGATATGGTAGATCAATGGAGGAGATCTGAATGATCACTTATTAGACATTCATGATTTCAAGTTGCGACGGTGAATGGAAAGCACAGGATTAGGGTCCAAAAGGAGAAGATCGATGGCCAAAATTCAAATGTAGAGATCTGAAATGACTATGACAAGTGTGAATGAGGGTTTGGACTGCAAAATGACATAGGAGAAATAATTAGTTTTTCTAACTACCTCAATGACCAAGAAAATGAAGATTTGATCTTGAAGGTAGTGAAACAGATTGCATAAGTGATTGAGATCAAAATCAGATTGAAGGATCAGAAGAGAGAATTAAATGCATAATCAAATTTTAGAGTCTGATAGAGAGAATAAAGGAAAATTCTCTGTATCAGAAATAAGTGTTGTATGGATCAATGCAAGGTATGGCGATATCTAGTAAATCTTATCAGATGTCTTAATGATGAGTTGGACAGTGGTGTGTGGCTCAATCTAGAGGAAACTTGCTGGAGAAGGTAGCAAGTGAAAAACTCTAACAAAGATTTCATTATGTAAGAGGTAAAATGAAAGAAAAAGGTAGAACAGTAGTTAGTGAGAGAAAAAGTTTTAAGACAAGGTGTCTACAAGTTGAAGTAGATAACTGTAGCAGAAAGTAAAAAATATGAAAATACATGAAGTTGGTTACAATGGAGTAAGAGAGAACAAAGTGAGAGCTTATGTACTGAATTGATGCATTGTAGGTTGTGCAGAACCATTTTATGCATAGTTGATTGCAGAACTTTGTAAGAGGTTGTAGCCTCCATTTGCATTGAGTTGTAGCTCAGATCAGGGTGTTGTAGCATCCTTGAAGTTGTTTCTTCTAAAATAAGGAGTTGAAGCTTCCTTGGGGTTGTAGCCCTTAAAACTTGTAAGTAAAATTTGATGCTTGTGAGGCTGGATTAGGACAGTAGACCCTAGCAACATTTCTCACTATGGTTTTTCCCATCTTGGGTTTTCCACATATATCTGGTGTTATTTGTTGATCTCTCTTGTGTTTTTGGTTATTATATTTGTTCATGTTTCAATTTGCACATCTGAGTTTAAGGTTGAATTTGCAAAAGTTTTTAAGGACTAAATTTTTTAATATCTATTAATTCACCCCCCTCTCAGTAGATCATTGTGTTCTAACAATTGGTTTCTAGCACTAGGTTCCCTAGGAGAAGCTTAATCAGCTCGAGTAGATCTTGGATAAGTGAACACAATGGCATGTCAGGAAGGTTCAAGCAAGCCACCTAGATTTGATGAAACAAACTATGCTAAGTGGAGCTCTTTGATGAAAGGATACTTAGGTTCTCTTAGACTTGATGTTTGGATGTCAGTTAATAACAAATATGTTCCTCCTACTACTCCTATTGATGTTGTAGGAAAGAAGGACTATGAGAATAATGAGAAAGCTTGGTTCGCCATTATGAACAACTTGTTTGATTTTGTGCATAGTAAGGTTATGCAATGTGAAAATTCTTATGATGTTTGGGAAAAACTGAATAAGATCTGTGAAGGAGACTCCAAGGTGAAGCTGGCAAAGCTACAAATACTAAGAGCTAAATTCAAAAGCTTGTAGATGACTGAAGAATTTTTATTTTTCAGATTATCTTCTGAGAGTTGATGATATAGTGAATGCTATTAGAGGATATGGTGTGAAAATGAAAGAGGATGTTGTTGTGCTGAAGATTCTGAGGTCCATGGCTACTAAACATGATTATGAAATTTCTGCCATTGAAGAAGGAAGAGCAATTGATAAACTCACTCTAGTTGAGTTACAAGGTATATTTATTGCTTATGAGATGAGAATTCTAGGTGCCGAGTCTTCTAGAAGAGAAGTTTCATTTAATATTGCTGAGAAAGGAAAGGATGGAGTGGAGAAGAAAGAAAAAGCTGCAGTCATAGTTTTAGACATTGAAGAAACTGATGAAGAAGAATCAAACTTCATAAGGAGACTAAGGAGAGGATCTAGTAAATATAAAGGTAAGCTTGCCTTCAAATGCTTCAATTGTGGTAGAGTAGGCCATTTTGCTTCTAAATGTCCATATGATAAAGTGGATAACTCTAAACAAGAAGGAGATAATAAAAAGAAGAAAGAGTTTTACCCTAAAAGGAAGAATTTTGGAAAGAAGAAGAGGAGTCTATGCATTCAAGAAGAAAGTGATGCTTCTAATGCAGTGATAGTTCATATGAGAATCAAGATCGTATCATTGTAAAGAGAGAAGATAAAAGAGAACTTCTATTTATGGCTAAAGAAACTAAGGATTAGAAAGATGCAAAAATTGAGGATTCACATGAAGAAGAAGAGGAGGCAGTTGTTGATCTTGAAGGAGAATTAATCAATGCTCTTGAATATTTTGATGAACTAAGAGATAAAAATGATCTTAAGAGAGGAAACAAGAAATTGAAAAAGAATGCTCAAAAGGAGACTGATAGATTAACTCAAGAACTTGAAGAATCCAATAAGGTGATAGTTGGTCTGATTAGTGCATGTAGAAGAGCTCAAAAGAGTTGAGGATGTTATGAAATCTAAACTACAATATGAGATGGATAGGTGCATGAAACTTGAAGAAGAAATAGTTCCTTTAAGAAAAGAATTGGAGAAAGCTAATGAGAAGATAAATAAAGGTCTGAAGTTAAAAGGTGGTACTAATATTCTAGATGAATCTCAAAGTACACAAAAGCTAGCTAATAAAGAAAAATCAAGCCTTAGACTTGAAAAAGGAAAAAGTTCATTTATTGATGCCTCTGCAAAGCTCTATGAAAGATTTAGAGTAGAAGAAAAATCAATCCTTAGTGGAGAAAAAGCTGATAAAGGAGAAGCCTCTAAAGATGAAGAGAATTCAATTGTAGTTGAGAAATCTGTTAAAGAGAAGGAACCAATTGAAGGCAAGAAAGTTAACTGGTTGATTCCTGATCAACAAAAGAAGCAAAATACTAAGAGAACAAGCAATGATGATTTCACAAGAGTACACTATCCAAGGAGACCTAGACAAAGAAGATATCCTCATCCAGTCTAAGGAAACACCATGACTAGGTACTCATCGTATTTTAATGGGAATTGTTATACTTGTAACAATTTTGGTCATAGGGATAGAGTGTGTAAAGTCATTCCAAGGAGAAATACAAATTTCATAAGCAAAAACCCATTTGCTCCTTTAGCTGATATGAATGTAGTTTGTTTCAATTGCAATAATTTCGGTCATATAGCTAGAAATTGTAGAGAAAAAGTTGTAAGACCGAATGCTCATTCTGAGAAGAAGAAAAACACACTTATCAGAGATGAAAAGAAAACTGAGGTCCTTGAGAAAAAGAAAGAAAAAGTTGAAAATAAACCTAAGAAGGTATGGAAGGAGAAAAGGCATAACTCTACCTATTCTATGATTTCCCAAACAACATTACATACAAAAGAACAAGATTTGTGGGTAATTGATAGTGGTAGTTCCAAGCATATGGCTGGAGATAAAAGAAAATTTATTGAGCTTAAAATGAGAAAAGGAGGATCAATGAGCTTAGGTGATAACACTATTGTTAAGATTCGTGGTAAAGGAATTTTGAGCTTAGATGGGAAGAAAAAAACTAAATATGTGCTCTATGTTGAAGGTCTAAAAAATAATCTTCTTAGTGTCACCCAAATGTGTGATAATGGATACAGAGTTGTATTTTATTCTGAAGGCTACACGATAAGAATGAATGGTTAAACAATTACTCAAGGGATAAGGACTGATAGTAATCTCTACAATCTATGTGAAGTGGAAGGCCAAATGTGTTTGGTTAGCCAAATAGATGAGAGCTAGCTATGGCATAGAAGACTGGAACATGCGAATTTTGACAATCTGGTGAAGATAAGCTCAAAAGGATTAGTTAGAAATATGCCTCAGATTGTAAAGCTTGATAATATCATCTGACAAGGATGTCAACAAGGAAAGCAAACAAAGTTTAAGTTTCCTACAAAGGATTAGTCAACTACAAAACTCTTGGAGATAATTCACACTAATCTATGTGGTCTAATGAGGACAAGTGCATTTGAAGGAGAAAGATATTTCATGCTAATGATTGATGATTATACTAGAATGGCATGAGTCACGTCTTTGAAGGAGAAGGCTGAAGCATTTTAAAAGTTTAAAATCTATAAGAAGTTGGTAGAAAATGAGACTGGGAGAAGAATCAAATGTCTCAGGTTAGACAGAGGTGGAGAATTTATGTCAAGTGAATTCATGGATTATTGTGAAGATTATGGAATCAAATGCCAGTATTCAACCCCAAGAAAACCACAAAAAAATGGCATGGTAGAGAGAAGAAACATGATTGTGAAGGAGATGGCTAGAGCCATGTTGAATGAGGAAAACTTGATAGATACATTTTGGAAAGTAGTACAAACTGTTGTATATATTCAAAACAAATCTCTTATTAGATTTAGCAGTGGTAGAATGCCATATCAGTTGTGGTTCAATAGGCCTGCATCAATCAAGCATTTCAAAGTATTTGGAAATAAATGCTATATCAAAAGAGAAGCTAAAGATTTGGGAAGTTTTGAGTCAAGATGTGATGAAGGGATTTTTTGGGGTATTCCAATTGGAGCAAAGCATATAAATGTTACAACAAGAGATTGCATAAAGTTATAGAGAGTGTGTCAGGGTTCTTGAAAGTTAAGCCAAGTCTAGTAGAAACAATAGTGAAAGAGAACCAGATGATGAGGATATAGGTGCAATAGTAGAAGAAGAAGAATAGGAAGAAGAGAATGAGCAAGAGGTTGAACGTGCTCCTACAAAATATGTGCAAAAAGATCATCCTATAGATCAAATAATTGGTGACAAGAATGAAGGTGTGTAGACTAGAAAAATACTTGCAAAGAACAAGGAACAAGTGAAATTTTCCCTCTTATCTCAGATTGAACCAAAATGCTTTGATGAAGCTAGTAACGATGAAAGTTGGATGAAAGCAATGGAAGAGGAACTTAATTAGATTGAAAAGAACAAAACTGGGGAATTGGTTCCTATACCACCAAGCAAAAATGTAATTGGCACCAAATGGGTGTTTATAAATAAGATGAATGAAGATGGAGCTATGGTTAGAAACAAATCAAGGTTAGTCTGCAAAGGATATGCTCAAGTAGAAGGTATTGATTTTAAAGAAACATTTGCTCCAGTTGCATGATTAGAAGCTATTAGGATGTTTCTTGCATTTTTGTGTATAAAGTTTTTAAAGTATATCAAATGGATGTCAAATCTGCATTTCTAAATGGAAACCTTGAAGAGGAAGTATATATTGAGTAGCCAGAAGGTTTTCAGCTGTCAGATAATGATGATTATGTCTGCAAATTTAGAAAAGAATTTTATGGTTTGAAGCAGGCACCAAGGGCTTGGTGTTCAAGACTGGATCAATATCTACAACAACAAGTATTCAAGAAAGGTTGTACTGATAGAAATTTGTATCTCAAATTTGAAGGTGAGTATATGATCATTGTTGTAGTATATGTAGACGATATTATATTTGGTGGAAGCAGTGATAAAATATGCAAAATATTTTCCACAAACATGCAAGATGAGTTTGAAATGTCCATGCTAGGAGAACTTAGATTTTTTCTTGGCTTGCAAATTACACAAACTGATAAAGGCATATTTATATCACAAACCAAGTATGCAAAATAAATGCTTAAATTTTTTGGCATGGAGGATTGTAGACTAGTCAATACTCCCATGATTAATGGCTGAAAATTGAGCAAATATGATGAGTCACCTGATGCAAACTAGACTACATGTAGATCTATGATTGGAAGTCTACTATATTTAACTGCATCTAGGCTTGATATAATGCAAGCGGTTTGTATGGTAGCTAGATTTCAGGCAACACCAAAAGAATCAAATGTAAATGAAGTAAAGAGAATCTTTAGATACATCAAAATTACTATTGACTATGGTTTATGTATCCCAAATGCAAATATTTCACTTTAATAGCATACACAGATGTAGATTGGGTAGGAAGTGTGAATGACAGAAAGAGTACTACCTTCTTTTTGGGCAACGGATTAGTTTCCTGGATGAGTAAAAAGCAAGAGTCTATCACTCTTTCTACAACAAAAGAAGAATATGTTGCAGTAACTGCATGTTGTACTGAAGTCTTATGGATGAAGCAGACATTAAAGGACATCAAGGTAGAGTACAATGAGCCTATCTCGATTCTTTGTGAAAATTCAAGTGCCATTAATATCTCAAAGAATCCAGTGATGCACTGCAGAACAAAGCACATATCAATCAAGTATCACTTCATCAGAGAAAAGGTTGCAGATAAGGAAGTTAGCATGGAGTATGTTCCTACCAAGGAACAAGTGGCTAATATATTTACAAAGCGTCTTCCTACAAAACAATTTGAATATTTGAGGCAGACGTTGGGAGTAGTTTCTCTCACCACATATCACTAAAGATTAGTGATAAGGCATATATCTAGGGGGAGCTTCATTAATCAATTATTTAACCCTAGTTAAGCATAGTGTGATCAAGTCATGTAAAATCTTGTTTTACAATTTCTAACGACTTAATGGTTGTAGAGTTTGTAAAAATTGGAGCATTTCCTTAGGGGGAGTGTACCCTTTTCCATTAATGTCAAAGGGGGAGAAATGTGATGAAAAATAGAAGCTTGCTAAGAAGAGAAAAGGTGTATGTCATAGGGGGAGTTGATGTGTTATAGTGTGAATAATCAAATTGGTTTAGAGCTTTAGTGGTACTTGGTTGAGTAGTTAGAGTTTTTCCATCAATACCAAAGTGATAAATTGTTGGCATATAGTTGTCATTGATGTAAAAAGGGAAAATATGGTAAAGGAGATTGTTGGCATGATGGAAAAGGATGAGTGTGAGAGTAGTGGACCTGATGGCATATTCGAATTGGTTTTCTCAAGAGCTTTCTAGAAAGGTATTGTGCAGGTTGAGAAAGTGAAGGATGCACCCATAAATATTTTATTTATGCTCTCGAGTGTTAGGGTTTATTAGTTAAACCCTGAGGATACTTGTTGTCATGGAGTTCAAAATAGATTTCTATTTTGATGTTGACCTAGTATCAGTGGTTATTGGTTGCATTAGTTGTAACATATGTCGTTGAAGTCATGAGGGTGACCAACCACTCTGCCTAGCACTCAAGGTTACACATATCCAGTGGGTTGGGGTGACAGTTCAATTTCGACAAGACTTTCCCATGAGTCTCTCCGATAGCCCAATGATCATATCATTGGTGGGATACTAGTGAATTGACGAGAGTCAAGTTGGAGTCTCTTTGATAGCCCGATATCTATATGTCAGCATGTCGTGGGTTTTCATAACTTAGTAACCTCCGTCAAGATATTCTAAAGTTCATCTGTTTATTGACTTAGCGATGGAGTGATAAGGAGTGTGGAAATGTTATTGGTGAGACTGGATGACATCTGTGAGACCTTTGGCTATGTCTCCCTGATCTGGTGATGTGAAGGTAGCACTCCAAGTGGGACCCAACTGAGGTATGAGATGATAGTGATGATGAAGATAAACATGTGGCATGTTGAGACTGGGTAAACGATAATCCACATCCTTGTTGTGGATTGTAGAGCAATGACATGGTGATGAGGTGGACATGTGAAGTCATCAAATGTTTTCATCAGAGTGACATTCCATCATCGGTAGGACTCTTAAGGAAATCCTTCCGATGCAGCAATGACCTTCCCATTGGTGTGATAGAGTGGTGTCGGCAGGACATTGAAGGATGTCTCCTTGACAACCTGATGACCTACCCATCGGTGAGACAATATGGTATCACCAGGACTATGGAGCTAGTCCCAACAATAGGGCGATAGGAGAATGTGTGTCGACTGTGGGATCCAGTGAGGTGGACGTGGAAGGAGACCCGTTAAGATGAGAATGACGTGCAGTCATGAAGCAAATGACACGTGACAAGAAGCGATAGTGGATGGTGACATGTGGTCATACGATGGCATGGGGACCACTTGTCTCCAGTAGTGAATGGTATCAGTGGGACAACCTTATATTGGTGGGAGTCTGAATGATGTTCCTCCGACGGAGCGATAAGGCTAGAAGCCAGTGGGACCCGATTGTGACGAAGGTTGATAGGTGGCTAAGAATGATTGCTCAATGTGAAAATTTGCATCATTGTTATGAATTAGGTGGTGATGACATGGAAGACAGATGACATGTGGGACCAAGTACTCAAAGGCAGTTCATATCAGAATGACATTGGTGTATTGGCAAGACCTTGAAGCATGTCTCTCTGAAAGAGCGATATGGTAGATCAATAGAGGAGATTTGAATGACCGCTTATCAGAAAGTACTGATTTCAAGTTGCGACAATGAATGGAAAGTGTAGGATCAAGGCACAAAAGGAGAAGATCGACAGATATAATTCAAATGTAGAGATCTGAAATGACTATGACAAGTTTGAATGAGGGTTTGGACTACAAACTGACACATGAGAAATAATTAATTTGTCTAACTACCTCAGTGACCAAGAAAATGAAGATTTGATCTTGAAGGTAGTAAAACAAATTGCAGAAGTGATTGAGATCAAAATCAGATCAAAGGATCAAAAGAGAGAATTAAATGCATAATCAGATTTTAGAGTCTAATAGAGAGAACAAAGGAAAATTCTCTGTATTAGAAATAAATGTTGTATGGATTGATGCAAGGTATGGCGATATCCAGTAAATCCTATCAGATGTCTTAATGATGAGCTAGATAGTGGTGTGTGGCTTGATGTAGAGGAAAATTGCTGGACAAAGTAGCAAGTGAAAAACCCTAATAGAGATTTCATTATGTAAGAGAAAAAATGAAAGAAAAAGGTAGAATGGTAGTTAGTGAGAGAAAAAGTTTTAAGACAAGGTGTTTGCAAGTTGAAAAAAATAACAGTAACAAAAAGTAAAAAATATGAAAAATACATGAAGCTAGTTACAGTGGAGTAAGAGAGAACAGAGAGAGAGCTTATGTACTAAATTGATGCATTGTAGGTTGTGCAAAACCATTTTATGCATAGTTGATTGCAGAACTTTGTAAGAGGTTGTAGCCTCCATTTGCACTAAGTTTTAGCTCATATCAGGGTGTTGTAGCATCCTTGAAGTTGTTGCTTCTAAAATAGGGAGTTGAAGCTTCCTTGGGGTTGTAGCCCTTAGAACTTGTAACTAAAATTTGATGCTTGTGAGGTTGGATTAGGACAATAGATCCTAGTAGCATTTCTCACCATGGTTTTTACCACCTTGGGTTTTCCACGTATATCTAGTGTTATTTTTTGATCTCTCTTGTGCTTCTGGTGATTATATCTATTCATGTTTCAATATGCACATCTGAGTTTAAGGTTTAATCTGCAAATTTTTTTAAGGACTATTTTTTTTAATATATACTGATTCACCCCCCTCTTAGTAGATCATTGTGTTCTAACAACATCTACTTGCTCGATTTGGGATGGTAAAAATAGAGGATTAAGCTCCAATTTATAGAATTTTTGAGAGAAAATTATATGGTGGAGATTTAATCTTGGATCATGAGTTGGATCCATGAATGATGGGTGCAATGACAACATGTGGAAATCAATTTACAAATTGGACACAGGCTACTAGAAATTCAACTCATTTGATTGGAAAGTTAACTGAATTTATTATTTAGTTAACTGTTTTGATTGGATAGCTAATCCTCGAGGTATAGTTTAGGATTTAAATAAATTTGATTATGGATAATTTAGATTTAAATTTGAATAATTAAACATTTAGCAGGAAATAATTCAATTTAAATTAATAAAACAATAACTATTGTTTAATAAATTTGATTATGATAAAGTAATGGACTTAGGTTAATGTTATTTATTTTAATGGATTAAGAGGTGATAAGTGCGTTAAATGTAAACATGAGATGATATTATAAAAAATCGTGTTTGCATGATTTAAGTGTCTAGAAAAATAATTGATCTTAAAAAAGATGTATTTCCAATTGTTAATGTGAACTATAATATGTTAACACTAATGATGAAGCTAATTTCGATTGAGTGATCATTTCTTATTTGAAAACCAATGGATACTTGCTACACAAGTGCATGCTAATTGAATGCTCCCATCGTTAATGCACCCTACTTTTGAAAGTAAAATTGAACTTTAAGAATTCAAAGGAAAAAATAACATGAACTTTTGCATTCACTCAAATAATTCCTTGCAATTTCTTCACGACCAATGAATGCTTTTGAGAGTAGGAGTTAAAAAGCATGCATGTGTGCCTAGAACATTCAATTGTCCTAATACTCTATTTGAAAGTGAGATTTAGGTAATTCTCACTCTTTTGAGAATGTAAATTTTATTACACTTCCATATTAGTGAGCTAAAACCTTGAATACACTTGGGGTTATTATAATTGGTTGGGTAGAATTCATTATTCCTTTGATTTCAGCCAGGTTTTGAAATTAAGGGTGTTGTTTAAATTTCTCAATTTGTGAACCTAAATCCTTCGAGGTATGAATTGTCATTGGGGATTGGTAGGGTTTGTCTTATGAAAAATGAGTTGGAAATAATCCTTGGAAATCCCTAATGAGCATATTTAGATAGAAAATTCCCTAAACTCTATAATAATAAAAACCCTATTTTCCTTAGGAAATAACATTGAAAAGGTAATTGCTAATTAAATGAGAGGGGTTAAGGGTCTCCATTATTTCAACCAAGAAGGAAGAGAGTTGTGGAGAAATAAAAAGAGGAAAGCTCATGAAAATTATTCCAACAATTTTGGGAAAATAAGAGATCCATCATTGTTAATGATTGGTAGGGATTTATCTATCCACAAGCCTTTTAGAAGTAGAGAAAAACCCTCAGTCAACAACATTTATGAATATAAACTTAGCAAAATTATGATTTTAAATTACTTTGAGAACTTAGATATTCTCTTGGACAATCAAAAGGTTTTGTAGAGTTAGAAATTGTTTACCTTGCAATTTCTACTCTATATTTGCATACTCATTTTAGTGTCCATGCCTTTATCATGTTTTAGGACTCATTTAGCCAATTCCTCAACCTAAAAAATATAGTTAATATGCCATTTAGATTTAACCTTTTCCAATATCTAGCAACCATGGTAGTAACTTGGTCACAATTGTTATTATGGTAGTATCTTCATATGCTATTTTTTTAAAAAAATGGACAAAAAATTCTTTCTGGTAATACTTTCACATTTTTCAAATGACTTCAAGCACGTAAAAATTTCATAAATATGCTATTCGAATCTCATTGTACAATATATCTCATATATCTCTCTCTCTTATATTTTTCATTAGATATTCCATAGAAATTTTTGTAATTCCCTCTCTCGTATTTAAATTTTGATTTTTGGCTATTCCCTTCCTATGAGCATTTTAAAACTTTCTTCCATTACTCATTAACTCTCTACAACTGTTTTTCCATTGCCACTGCTATCTTGTAATTTATCCATTATTCAAAACTGATCATAATTATATGCTCTTCTTGGGCACCTTGGTAATCTCCGATTACCAAAATTCCTTTCCATATGCTAGAGCAACTACACTAACATGAATTAGTTAACACCTTTAGAAAATGTAATAGAACTCCCCATTTTATTAAAATATCATAGAGTAGCAACATGCTATTAAATTATCATTTGTCATGGCTTCCCTTAATAGTTAACGTAAAAATTCCACTTCACCCTATAGGAGTGTGGGGCAAGTTATCTAAAAGTAATGCCAATTTTTAGGTTTAGCATGTTAGTTATTTTGGTCATTTGGATTGCCTTGTTTGATCAATGATTAATATCACCCTTTCTTTTTGAAACTCTATAAATAAAATGTTGTTCTCAATCTTTTAACTCTTAATGAAACTAAATGATTTTTTAGTTTTGTTCTTCATAAGTCATCTCAAAAAGCACCCTTAATTTGATTTTGCGTTCATATGTTTATGTTTTTCTACTTGTGCTCCCTAGATGGAAGTGAACAATCTATACATGTCTGAATGTTGTCATCCATGAATATTGGTTGAGGGAGTTCTATTTATAGGTAGGTTTGGATAAACTAAGGTAGCCCCACCATAATCATTTAATATTCATGGATGAGGATTAGTTGAATGTGTTAGAGAAAGCTAACTAATTACAAATCTTTGGCACATCACCTCATTTTTATTATTTTTCCACTCCCTTATTTCTCCTTCCAACCTGATGCCAACTCCTATCTTTTCTCTTTGAAAAGATTACTTTGAATTTTTGATTAGATAGGAAGTTAGCATTCTTTGAAGGCTGCTTGTATATTTGAAGCTCTACATGTGAGTACTCAATATTGCTTCCCCACAAATTTGGAATTTT